>OZ059785.1:13110711-13848655 GCA_964057025.1 Standfussiana lucernea
GATAAAAATATTAGGTAAATTGTTTTTTCTTAAAATTCCGAAATTATTAAAATAATAATTGCATCTGTATTCAAATAAATGTATTAACAAATACATTTATTTGTCAGAATATTGCAAAAAGTTGTTACAGAAGGTAATTATTATGTACTTAATTTCTGCTGCTTTCAGCATACAAATCTGTGTCCAAACCTTGGCAAGAGTTGCTTAACCTGGATCGGTATTGGGGCATCACCTTATCCATCAACATCGGCCAGTTTCTTACTAATGTATTACATCGGGCAAAATTAGTTTTCAGCTATTCCGACTACTCTACGACTAAGAGCTATCACAGAAATCGCGTAAGTGATTACTAACTAAATTTAAAAAATCAATATCTTTTGCGTCTGTAGGTCGATTTGATGAAATAAACGCTATATGCTACTCACAATATTGCTTCTTATTTTTCAATATTTCAATTTTAAATACAATTAGTGGTGATGCGTGCCCAAACGAACAAACAAACCGAAAAACCGACAAACATAAAAATTCTAAAAACTGTTTTTTTACGTTCTATTATTTATTCCCATACCTTCCAGTACATTTTTTGCAAAAATCTGTAATGTACAGACACGGCAAGTCTTACAATTTTATTATATGTATAGATCTGCGATTGTATGACATTTTGTATTTTATGTTTGTATGATATTTGTTGCTGTAAAAGCTCGAACGAGAAGACCGACTCCCGAAAATTTACTAGTAAAGCCTAAGATTTACTAACATATACTTATATGGGCTTTTACAGTAGGCAATATAATTGTTATTTATACTTAGTAAAAAAACTCATTCTTATATCAATGTAGGTATTATCTCCTTTAATCATCAATCACCTCATTTTTACATTTTTAAATAGATCTTAAAAAAAAACGTAAAAATAGTGGTCCGCCGGTATTCGAAGCAGGGTGCAAGCTACCGGTGGTTAGGACTCAGGAGACAGGAACTAATGTTATTATTACTTTTTTATTTAGTACCTAATGTTTTTTTTTTAATTTTAATTAGTCATTAACTAATAACTACTTTCTTCTTCTTTATCGTGTGGTTAGTGCCTAACCTGGTGTCAGAGTTTTTATGCCGCCCATGGGCCTCTGACTTGGCTTTACATGCCGTCGAGAAATATCTTTCAGGCATGCTGGTTTCCTCACGATGTTTTCCTTCACCGAAGCAAGTGATAATTTATACAATACGCACATGATTCCGAAAAATCAGAGATGCGTGCCTTGGGTTCGAACTCGAGACCTATGATTTGGCAGTCCAACGGTCACACGACTAGGCTATCACTGCTAATAAATACTTTTAAGAGTATAAAGATAATACAATTGTTTTATTTTCTGCTAAACTATTGTGTTCGCACCTGTACCAAACCACTAAACACAATAACGATACTATACTGGAAATTTTAGAACGTTAGCTCTATATACTGCACGGCCGCTTTTTAGTAGCCATTCAAACTTGGTCGGTTTATCCATGTTTTGCGGTTGTTCTGGTATTTTTGTTATTCCTCTTTAATTATTTAGTGTAAGGAGCTGAAATTTTGCATGTGAATAGTTCCATTAATACACTGAATATCGGAATATGTTGCATTTGGTTTTCCATTAAAAAATCCTACAAACGGATGTCATACAATATACTGGTCCAGTCGTAGTAAATTATGCCATTGCTCATTAATTACTAAGAGCACATAAATGAAACTTGGCAAGACAGTGTAGACCCTTACAAGACATAAATAAACGTTATAAGTTAGGTCCTAGGGTTCCTATTTGAAGTACTGGGACCTAATAACCTTATTTTACTTTTATGTGTATATCTTCTGAACAGGATGTTTTTTTCAAATTCTGTTTTCACAAACATTCCACACAAATTCTAAGCAACGTGCTTACAAAATTACAACTCTGCTCTAAACCGTTTTGTATGATTTTCATCAGATAGCCAAACGTCAGCGCAGCGGAAACTTGATTATCTTCGCAGTTTTATGACACACAAATTTCATTTAAACATACACATTTACCTCTCTGTACACACCAATTATTGCATGTATTTTTTTTCTTGTACGTCCTGAGGAAAAAAAAAGTGCCGCTAGGACGACGTAGTTCCAGCGGAAACAGTTTTTGTTGAATAGCTCCCCAATGGTTGGATGCACAAATTTGTACTTACCATACACAATTACACGACGTCATACACTAAATATCTGCTAAACTGAAATGATGAAATTCGACATTTTTCCGCTGCGACTACACACACTTAGTATCGATTTATCCTGTGGCTAAACGAATCACTGTTAAATATGAAAAATAATAAAACACTTTTTTGATCAATCATTGGCTACAAATACCACATTGATAGGTCATCTCAACATTATAACTTAGCATAGGTTGGTATCATGAATAATCCAAATACCTGTACAATTCCCGTGACGGACAGCACATCTCCAGGACAAGCAGCGCCAACTAGATCACTTTGTAGTTCTATCTCTACACTTCTTGGTATGGTTCCAGAGAGACTCTGTCATGAAAATAATAATGAGGTACCTAGTGAGTCTCACTCATTATAATTTTAAAGCAAAAATGGTTTTGAAAAACTGTTTTTTGTTCTATACCATATAGCTCGTGGCTATATGGTAATAACAGCCGCTCGGGTCGATCGTCAGGTTAAGTCATGCTTGCCTGGGTTGGTCCGTGGATGGGTGACCACCCATTACATACCGAGTTTCCTCCGTGCCTCGTAAAGCACGTTAAGTCGTTGGTCCCGGCTGTCAAGTGTACATCTTTGACGGTTGCTACAGGTAGTCAGTGGCCGAAACTCTGACAACCAGTCATACCAAGTGGAGGTCAGATAGGCAGTAGCTCCAATACTGGTATTCAGCTGCATCCGGTTAGCCTGGAAGCCGACCCCAACATAGTTGGGAAAAGGCTAGGCAGATGATAGGCACTGTTCCACTGCTGGGGAACAACCTCAACAAGTCTTTTTCCAGGAAATACTTTGGCATTATTAAAATAAAAAAATATAGTTCCAGCGATTCAGCTTATCACAGTCCACTGCTGGACACAGGCGTCGCTTAAATTGCGCCACAACATCCTGCCCTCCGCCTTCCGTATCCAGTCTGTCTCAGCCACTTTTCTAAGGCCGTCTGTATACCGATCTTGAGACGTCCCACAATACGCGGGCTGCACATAAATACATATTTTACTTATACAATAACCTGTGACTGAATTTCCTGTATTTTAGCAACTTGCCAGTCTGTTGTGTTGGTGAATGGTGATGACTGCAAGGGTTCAAACTTAGACCCGCCATGACAACTTTGACACGTTGTAGGAGCTGGAACCATTTAATATTACTCATTAGCATATTTAGTTAGTCATTGCAACAACTAGCCACCATAAACAGCAACCTTTCAGGAATAGATCAGCAATTCCATACCGCACATTTACAGAGAATGGTTGATTATGAAACTTGTGACTACAGCAATTGTTTATTTCGATTAGTTTACTAGATTTCCAAAAATTTTCTTTATTATATCCATATTTCGAAATTAAGTCAGTGGTACGAACGGGATAGGTATACATCCTGCATTCAATTGGTAAAGTATGGAATTGGATATAGCCATCCAATCAAAATTCCTTGTTTTCATCAATATGTTATTTTGAACAAATTAAATTGACTTGTTGAAATAAAATCAAAGCATTTGTTTCAAGTAGGCCAATTACAGGCACTTTTGAACTGTCGAAACAAAGACAGCAATAAAAATGAAGCTACTGTCCCAGTCACAAGACATAATAACTGTGAAAGTACTGTAGTTGCCCATTCCAAAGCGTAGACCTCTATGAAGAAGAATGGGCAAGAAACTCCATGGACACTCTTTTAAATCGTAATGTTGTTATAAAAATCTTGGATACATCATTCTTGTTGAGATGGTACATTATGTGAGTGAATAATTGTAATAGTTTAACTAGTCTCACATACCTGTAAATACACCCTGAGGCTGTACAACAGCTTGAAGATTGTGGCAGCCAGAACACTCGAATGCCATAGATGTGCAAATCAGACCCACGCTTCCTACCCTTATAACCGTACCCTTGATTGTCACTAGTTTACCTAAAATAACTATGTATTAGTGACTTTATATTTTCATCACACTATTGCTGTAAACTATTGACTGTGAGATGTTGCCAAATTATAGATAGACTAGCTGATCCGCGCAACTTTGTCTGCGCAACATTTTTCATTGATGCTCCGCTCCTATTGGCTGCAGTGTGATGTTATATAGCCTATAGCCTTCCTCGATACATGGGCTATCCAGCACTAAAATCATTTTTCATTTTTGAACCAGTAGTTCCTGAGATTAGCGCATTCAACCAAACAGACAAACAAACTCTTCAGCTTTATAATATTAGTATAGATAATGTTGATTTATCCCCCAGTTTCTGGAGAGAAAATGACTGACTTATTTGAATAACCACTAAATGCTGTGATTGGTTGAATTAATTATCAACAGCTAATCGTATCAATTGACTGGTGTTTAATTTTGATGCGCCAATAATTTTTGATTCCAGAAACCGAACATGACTTCTAATTATATTTTTATGGTTATTTAATAACTTTTAAAAATATTATATATAATACATAAAATGTAAGATGAAACATATGTATTGTTAGCTACGTCTATTGAACAATAATATTCAGCTAGCTATCTAAGCTAGCTGAATATTGACTTTTTAGGTGTTGTTCAGTAGACAACACATAAAAAAACCAGTTTGATTAATCTGAAATTAAATTCTATTGCAATTCAGTGCTATGCTAAGCCACCTCAATGTCAATGTGTGTACCACTGATGTGAAGGCTACTGTGCAATAAGATTCAGCTATTTCATAAGTTGCTTAAGCTTTGCACAGTTCTGAGCTGCCTCAATTTAGATTGCCATCAACTCGCTCAGAAGGGTAAATTGATGTCAATTATTAAAACTGGGTCTCCATTAGGTCTTACAACAATGAAATAAAAGTTTTACTCACCAAAGTAGTTAACTTTTAAATTAGCTATGGGAATTACTGGCTGGTGGTTAAGTATTCTTACTTTTATCTTGGATTCAAACTTGAGACTCTGCAATGAAAAATATTTTAGTACTAGTTGTTGCCTAGAGTAGTGGGTGTTGCACAAGAAGATCTTGATTCTACTGGTTTGTCTATTCAAAAATATATTCTATTTAGTCCTCAGCTTTGCTTATTTTATTGCCAACAAAGATATCTTAAGAGTATAGTCAGTTTTAATTTGTATTTAGTGTGCTTTTCTTTCATTATTTCACTTTAATTCGCATTAAAAACTGCTAACTTAACGGAATACATAAAAACACCAAAACTTACCTCATGCAAACTGTACTCTAAAAGCCTTAAAGTTTTATCAGGATATTCAAACAATTCTGTATTAAAACTAGGCCAGCTACTGATAAACTCAGTATCATTTACTAAATTGTTGACATCTAAAGGCACACTGCGAGTTTGATCAATTTTTTCCAAATCAAATAAGTTTTTGTTTTTTTGAATAAACTTCTTGAAATAGTTTATATGACTTGATAACTTGTTCTCGTGTTGTTCTGAAATACAAGCATATCACCTATACATAGATGAAACGTAAACAATATTCCACATTGTACTGTTTGAAAACTAATCACAATCTTCATAGAATTGATTAGTTAAATAATTTTCTGACCTTCTGTAGGAAAGTATAGCTTCCAAATATTGTTGTTATCATTAATGGGCAGAACAGTGGGCAGTTGATTAGCTGGTGCTCTTGAAGATCCTGCAGTACTCGCCACTCGGTGAGTACTGGTTGAATTATTTAAGCTTTGGTTGTCTGAACCATTATTTTGATTGTTTCGACCACGATACCAATTATTTCGATAGCGACCTCTCCAGTTGCGACGCATTATGGGTTATTTCGTAAGTTCTAAATAACTTCAAAACAATCTTTGATTCCCGCGAGCTTCTGCTGTGATAATGTCAGTGTCAAATGTCAAACAAAGAGTATAATAATATTAAGGGAGGTGTCATTGCAGTGAGCGTCATTGTATTGCATGATCGGCTCCGATATTTTATGGAATCGATTCAACATGATTTGTGATGACTTCAATATTTTAGATCAATTTGAAGCATTTTTCAAAATACTTGTTTTGTTCTTAAATAAAGTAATTAGGTACAAGTTGGATTCAAAAATCGCGACACGGAAGTTAATAGCGAGCTTCGGCGTCGGTCCGAGCAGGGTACAGTCAAGACGATAATAATGTTAGATTGGCTTAATGTGGAAGCGTCAGGGTAGCCCGCGAAATTCAAATTTTCTTACGTTTTTTTTGAAATTTGCAGGTCAGTGTCAAGTTGTATATTGATTAAGATATGATTCGCGACCATATTTTTTTTCAGCTCGGTTACATGTATGGAGGTCTACCAGTTTTATTTTTTTCATTATTTCTCATCATATTTGTGTAGCGGTTCATCGTAGGCACCTACTCTCCAAATTTTAACTGTGTGGTGCCATTAGTCTTGGAGTCAAAATGCTTTGACATACGGACGGCCGGACAGACAGACAGACAAACAGGACGAATCTTTATGAGTTCCTTTTTAGCCATTTGGTAATAAAGCCTTAAAAAACAGATTTGTGAAAAATCAATTAATTCAAAATTAATCAAGAAAGGCAATTAGAAACAAACTATTTTATAGTATGCTTCTCGACGGACAACCGTTTCTGGATTAGGACTGACCTCAACATCACGGATTATGGGGACCAACAAGATTATTTTCAGAGGGGTGCATCTTCAGCTCCACGAAAAGATCTCAAAAAATGTCTATTTAAACTTTACTCAACTCATAGAAGCAATAACTTTTTTGACTTATACATAAAAGCCTATCAATTATGAAAACGACTGATTCAAGAGCGAGCGAAGCGAGCTCAAAAATTTTAGTAGCATTCCACCTAGAGCAAGCTAGATTTTTTTCGACCATATGTTGACCTGGAACTTGGCCCAGTTATGTATTAGAAAAGTTATCAGTTAAGATAGTGAAATTTTAGTATACCACCTTGGATGGGTTGGGTTCTCTCTAGTTGTCCGAGATTTCAGGGTGGGGACCACCACGGCCCGATACAGTATTAACGGCGCAATAACACAATTTTAGTTTTCAATGATCCCTAAAATTGTGTCACTGCGACGCTATACGTTTGATATTCCAAGTTGCTATTAAGTTTGAATCAAACTATAGTTAGAATGTTCAAGTTTTAATATGATAACGGTGCGTGTTGACAGCCGCGCCTTCGACAGCTGATACTTTATCTTAGATTGATTTATTTTTTATCGATACAAATGCAAATATCGTGCATCACATAGGTATTTACGATACGATCCAATATTTGGAAAATTGATAAAAATGCGAAATCGATATGATCCTAGAATTGTATCATATAGTAACGATTCCGCTCGATCCAAATGCAAGTACTTATCATGCATCCCTAGTGAGCCTCTGACTGCCTGTTGGGTCCATGGAACTATAATGTACTACAAACTAGTTAAAGAGTACAACCATGGAACTATTAAGTACTACGATCAAGTTAAAGAGAACAGCCATGGAACTAAAACGTACCTACTAGAATGTGACACACTTTTGCACTTTACTGTAATTTCTCAAATGTTTACCAACAGCGCCTTCCTGACCGGACGATGTCATTCAAGAGCCAAAAAAGACATGCTACATTTTACACTATCACTTACGCGATATCTTCCGCGATTAATGTTTATATTGAGCTCCCGATAAACAAAAATCGCAAAAACAAAATGCTCCATTTTGTCATGCGTTTGGTGAATGACTGGATATTATAATCTTCGCAAATTAACCTTTGTGCCTATGCATGCTTAAACATTTTGTGACGCTCTTTCCAGTACCGATAGTGCCGTAAACGTGTGTATCGTTTTTATCCGTCATATTATATAGCATCCTATCAAAAAAATCTTTTCATTTGCTCCCTCTGATGCAATTTCTTCAGTAGCGTTCTTGTCGACTGATACGGCTCCCAGTTCAAGTAACCCGGCACTCTGGCAAATTTTAATGACATTGTTCACACGTTGGTGTGTTACATTCTGCGTTGGCTGTTTAATAAAGATTAACGTCTATTATGTTATATTTGTAATATAAATAATTATTCACAAGGACAATAAAAAACTGCGTTTTTCGCTTCAGAATCGTTCGAACTTCGAGGTCAGTTCTCGGCCAACGTGTGATCGGTGTTTACGGTTTGCACCAACTTCCCTTTGATGAGTCTACGAAAAACTGACATTCGACCGACGCGACGGTCATCGGCGAGCGTTGGCCCCGAATGGCAAAACACGTAAAAAGTATTAGTACACGTTTGGCCGAGCGAGTGTACTCTCCGAGGGCGCTCGGCCAATATAAAAGTGGTGAAAGGCAACTGGCACAGATATAATAAATACATATATCTGTGGCAACTGGAGTCAATAAAATCGCAGATTTTTTGACTTTGACTTTTTGGGGTAATAATCTACTTTTCAAGTAAATATCACCTTACTCGTAAAGAACATACTCGCTTTTGTTTTCAAGTCCACGGTACGTGTTCGCATTTAATAGGTAGGTACTTATTAGTTCCATGCATTAAAACAACGCTTTCCCACTACATTTTAAAATTCGAATAACAAATCATTACGGTTTGGTTAAAACAATTGTTTGTGAAATTATTAAAGCTTGTGTGAAGCAACTAATTTATCAGAGGTGTTTATAGTATCGAATTAAAATAGTTGCATTATAAACAAATTAATGTCCGATAAAGAGGATGAAAGTTTTCCAAAGGCAAACACAGAGGCCTCTCAGATTGCCGTAAAAGATTCTAAGGATCAATTATGTCAGCATTCATTTGAGTCTATTGGGAGACTGTCAAGAAGGCAATCTGAACTAGCGAGTACATCGTCCTATGATGAACACCTTGAGGTTGACAGATCAGCTTTGGAAGCCATATTGGATGTCAGCTCTCGCATAGTGGGTATTCAGAAGCGAAGCAGAGTATCTATGAGTACATTGACGCAAGCTCATGAGTCTTATAAAGACAAGCAAGTAAATAAACTAATTCGATTTTCATTCTTTTGTTACCTTAACTACGTCATTCTTACATACTAAAAACGAAAACCCAAATTAAAAAAGTTTCTGTTCGTAGTCTAAAGCCAAAGAAGCTCGAGGCAGTCGAGTTGGTGGTGTTAGACAACAACACAGATTTCTAATTGATAATGCAGCTATTATGTTGAATAAAACTCCTGAATATGTATTGGTAAGGAATTTGAGTACTATGATCAACATTTTAATTTCTAAATAACACAACGTTGGGCTGTTTTTGGCTAACTTAACTTTAGTGTTATTCTGTTGTATTCCGGCGAAACCATGTTTAACCAAAATTGACATGTTTTTTTTCCATAGAAGTGATAAATAGTATTATTTTGGAGTGACAAAAAGTATCATAAAAGATTTACTTAGGTACTTAAAATTTTATTGCAGGAAGGTGTTTACGACGCAGATTTTCATATTGACCTACTAGATAGCGCAATCGCCGAAGATGGCACGCATTGTATAGCTATATGTGATGCAATGCTACCTCATGTCGATATGGGTATGCGTCTTAATTCCCTCCACATTTAAACACATTTACCATAGCAATAACGACTGTTTGTTAGCCTTATTGCACCTACTCAAAGGGAAAATTTAAAAATAAAGCTGTACTTTATGTCATAATGTACATAAGTACTTAGCTCTCCTAAGATTTTTCACCAGTTTTTTTAGTTTTTATCCTCCGCAAGGGGAATCTTGCCTCCCTCTCACGGAAGAGGAGACCTAGCTGTGTCCCAGCAGTAAGAACATTATAGACTGATTATGCTAAAGGGAAATCTTGATGCAACATTAATACATGTTTAATCCACACGTTTTTATTGTTTGACACTATTATGAAGCCTATACGCATCCAAGCCGCCGGGCATGTCGGCGGCAGGGCAACTGAACGCGTTTGAAAGTTGCCGACATGCCCCGCTGCGGCTTTGGTATGTAGGGTTTCTTTAGTTTGACTGGTCTCGTATTTAATAGAATCGGGTCGTTTTATACCTAATCAGAAAGGTAGAACGGAAAGGACTTATATATCGGATTTGTCGAAGATTGGCACTCAGGGCA
Organism: Standfussiana lucernea; assembly: GCA_964057025.1. Lineage (NCBI taxonomy): Eukaryota > Metazoa > Arthropoda > Insecta > Lepidoptera > Noctuidae > Standfussiana > Standfussiana lucernea. Next base: position 13,120,941 of record OZ059785.1, read on the forward strand.
AGTGTGTTGCCATGTATAGATTGAAGAGCGAGGCTATTGACAGTCGGAATGTTGCTGATGTAAGTAACATACGAACTACAGTAGGTTAAGAAAATTATTTAATGTACCTACGAGGTTTATGTACGTCCGCAATCAATACCGTTCTAAGTACAATGTAGGCTTAATAAATATGTATATATTATTATAAATTACACCACTTAAGTGACCTATGTAATTCCGTAGAACCAAATTTATAAACGTAACTTAGCACGAGTTTGGACAATAAGAGGCCTAAACTTACGCAAATGTAATAAGGCCTTTAGACTAACTTGTTCCAGTCTCTTGTTTGTAGTGGAAGTCGGGGGAATGGCGGACGCCAGACAATGCTGTTTACTTCAATAACTTGAAAAACATCTCACGACCTAGATGAATCGATTGACACTTCATTTAGGTATTAAAATCCATTTCGCCGTTAGGATACTTCGAAGGTATACAGAATCCCACATAGACACAAAGAAACGTGTAAAAACACAACCTTATCTTTGGTAATTAGTATTTTTTTTCAATTCACTTCCTCGAAAACTGGCTCTTATCGCACTACGATTAGGTTCAACATGCAATGTATTCCATACTCGCAGATTTTTTTCATTTACCACACACGAGAGTTTTATTTTTCCTGATATTGCTATAGATAACAGTGCGATGATTGCTTTTTTTTTCACAGCAAAGAGGCCCATGTTTTTAAGGCCTTCATATTTAATGAAATAATTTGCTTTTATCAACAAATTAATTTATTTGTGTTCTAAATTAAAAAGTATTTGAATTTTCTATTTTTCATACTATGTTTTTCGTATAACGGCTTCATACCTTTGCCTCTCCTTCAACCTGGCGAAAGCAAAGCTCGGGAAAAAAGCAAATTATTTAATTTTATAAAAGTTCATGAGAAAAATACTTTTCGTTCTATTATTATTATTCTTCGAAAGTGTATTGAAAACCGTCATTTGCTACACGTGGGCATTTGTTACTGCAGTACTCGGCTCCATAATGGTGGATCCGCACAAGTCATATTTCAGTATTGTTTTGCTTGCCGTGGTTGACGCGAATTGTAACTTTTTATACGTAGATATTGGTTTCCAAGGGCGTATATCTCATGGTGGATTTCTATGTAACACTCTTTTGTTTCAAATCGGCTGCAATAAAAAAGTTACCCCACTTGTATCAAAATGTACTATTTATTTCATAATTTTGTTATAAACTGAAATATAATATAAAAGGTTACATAGCTATTTCCTTAGGTGCGTAGCGTTCCCCCGGATTCCTCTAACGTTCGTAACGTTCGTAAGATCATAAAAAAACGAAGTTTTTACATTGTTGCTATTGGTTGTCACACAACTTTGATCAAAAACTCGATCCTACAGTTTTCTATTACAATGAAGTAAATAATGTGGAGCAAGTGTTTGTGTGATTAAGCATGGACATTTGTTACCGAGTCATGGATGTTTATATGTATAATAAGTATGTATTTACAAACAAAAAGTATCTATGTAGTATATCAACTATCTAGTGTCCACGACACAAGCCTCGTTGCTTAGTGTGGCACTAGACGGTGCTGTGTGTAATGTCTAGCGATATTTATTTATTTATTTAATGTCCATTACAGGTTTACTTTTTTGTACAATTCGATATCAATCAAGAGACAGAAAATGTAGTGTCAGCAGTCTACAAGACCATGAAGCGTGTATACGTGCCCGCTCTTCAAGCTTGCAAGGGTTGGGGATTCATTAACCCTCCTAATCCTAAAAGCAATAACATCATCAAGACCTATATTTCTAAAATACTGCTTTTCGTTGATTATCTGGCAAGTACGTAATTCTTATACGTTATTAAGTTAATTATTGTACTTAGTTAAATTTCGTCGTTGCACCCTCTACATTTAATACATATTTCAATAGGTCATGTCGGACCGTCATGCGTCAGCCCGTTGACTAATCATTCATTGTGCGGGCATCGAAATATCTTTTAATTTACAAGAACCCAACTATTCCCAGGCCATCATCATAACTAACCAGCGTGGGTACTTAGATGTGCAAAGAGTTTTAAAAACGTTTTTTTTTTTAGCCATAGTAGTAAAAATAGTAGTTTTATTTTTGACTAGCTGTACCCGGCATGCGTTACAATGCACTTTTCCCTACCTAGTACTACCTCCTTGTATTTTTTCTACTCTACCCACCTACTACAATTTCTGTATATTTTCTCACCTTTTGAACCTTCCTTGGACTTCTACAAATAGGTATTTCAAAACCAAAATTAGGCAAATCGGTTTAGTCGTTCTCGAGTTTTTGTGAGACTAACAAACGTCAATTAATTTTTGTATATATAGATTACTTAAAACTCATATTTTTATTTAGAAACCAAAATAGATTTGGATTGCTGCACAAGATTCAAAGTTAACATGTCACTGTACGAGGATGAGTTGTCTGACCAAGAGAAAATGAAACAGGCCATTACTAAGACTCATGTATTGGAAGAAATATGCTCTTTTGTGAAGCAATGGATGCGTCAAATTACAATGGTATGTCATGATTTTCAAAATAATATTAATGCGATTTGTTGTGATTTATTATTTATCCTCCTTGGATTTGGCCTGCTGTAAAAAAAAAAGGTTTATTTGACAGTTGCCGCCAAAAAGGACTTAACCTTTTACTTCACCTTTGTTAAATTTAGAACTTAGTTAATAAGTTTTGTAATTTGTATGTTCATAAGATTATAAATAATGGTATTGATACTGGAAAAGGCGTACTCTTAACAGATCTTAATGGCGGCCTTTAGCCTCAAAGTGTAGCCTGAATTTCAGTAACTTATCAAAACAAAGGAACAGCGAATATTATTTAGGGAATGAAGGTGAATTAAAATCCTTAGTAACTATTGTTGCATTTTTTTTCGATAATGTAGCTTTAATGTTTTACATATAATCGAAGTCTATGGCGTAGTACCTATAACTTTGATAGCTCTTGGGATCGTGGCGCTTTAGTAGATTTTGCCACATAAAATACTTGTGTGTTGCCAGTTATTGATTAATACAGGTTTTATGTGTGGCTGCTATAATGAAAATAAAATAAGATGGCGGCCAGTTAGGCCAGTCAGCCTACATAGGTACCGATATATTCAAATCCTCTTTCATGCTTCTAGGCGCAGTGGTTTTGGCTGTACGATGCCTATCAGTGACTGTGTGTAAGATTAATCATTTTGTATACATAATAGGTATTAGTGCAGAGTCGGCAACTGCGTCGAGAACCTTCTAACATTGGACCATTAGCCGAGCTGGACCACTGGCGCCGTCAGCTCACTACTTTCACGTCGATAATAGAGCATCTTAAGAGTGCGCCTACCATGATGTACATACATACTTTGATAGCTGCGAAATCTAAGCTTTTGAAGGTATGATTTGGGTAAACATACATTTGATTTGGTATTCAGGTGTTCTTGGAACTACAGATTCTACGAGATAGATAGGTAATTACCTACATCTAAGTATTGGACAAATTCTTCCGATCTTTGGATAGCGTTACAACTATTAGAAAATAGAAATATGTACATAATTTATATGAAACCGGTGTAGACCGATGAAGTTAGTAAGCAAAATACAGTATAATAACTTCGAAAATATTTTCAGAGATGGAAACAATTAGACAATAACGTAACAGATTATTATAACGAAGCTTTTGACAACGTGAGGTACCTGTACGCTTTGGAAAAATACTGTGAGCCGCTGTACAGGTATTATTATTGTAAACTTTAATAATAATAATACCATTCCTTTCTTATTCCCTCACGGAAGGCCGTCAGAAGGCCCTTCCTTGTTTTTGCTGCTTTTTTAAAGTTTTATAATGAATACATGTAGTAACTCGTTCGATTTCGACATTTTCGCCTCGGTTAACCCACGAATGATAGCCCCAGTCTGTGCTTGAAGTTGAAGCCATTTAGCACTTTACTCCATTATTAATATTGTCTCACACCTCTATAGGTGCGATCCTTACACGATGCAGCAGTTTATCCCGGGTTTACTATACAGCATTCGTATGATATTTGCGACTTCCCGATACTATAATACTACAAAACAAATATCTACGTTGCTAGTCAAAGTAACCAATCAGATTCTTAACATGTGCCTGGATTTCCTGACCAATGGTGGCAAGAAAAACATTTGGAACCAAGATAAGCTGAAATTTATATATAAAGCTAAAGTATGTGTTTATTTAAAGCTAAAGTTAGTAAGTATGATTAAAAATGTATAAGCAGTAGCATTGTAAGATTTAATATAATAAAATTATCCTAGAAATCTGATTTTGCAAAGGGAATAAGAGACATTTTAAAAGTATAAACACAGGGGTGGTAACAAAATAGCCACCTAGAACTGTGTGAAAATCAAATAGTGGGTACATAAAAATACATTCTATAATTAATGATTAAACGAACTTACCTGTAAGTGAAGTTCGATCATAATTATGTGAGGTGTTTCGTTCTCGAGATTAGATATATACACTTGTAGTCACACATACAATGTCGCCACTAATGCACTCAGTTTAAAGACAAAAAATAAAATGAAAAATAATGTGGGTAGACTGACCCCATCCTATAGATTTATTGCGTTCAATCCATCATTTAGTTCAGAGATAAGTAATATTATATTCATTTCACAATTTTGGGTGTTTATGGGAGGGCGGGATGCTAATCTCTTCGAACGAAACACCTCACATAATTATGATCGAACTTCACTTACAGGTAAGTTCGTTTAATCATTAATTATGCTTCTGTGTTTCGTTCTCGAGATTAGATATATACACTTGTAGATATTGAGAGTTATTTGTGAAATGACATTACACTCACAATCAAATTGTTAATGCATTTAGGTGTTGGATAATCAATAAAATTTTAAAATAACAAAAGATTTAATCATAGGTATAAAACCACACATGGTTATGTAATTAGAGAGGCATTAAATGATATACATATCACATTTTTTATAATTAAACCTAGGATAGTTTGTTACAAACAATCATGTAGGTAAGTGATTTCTCAATTACCATCTATTAGAATGCTTCTAGCAAATAGTTCTCTAGAATTAGTTGATATGGGCCTGTTGTAAAACTTGGCAAAAGTTGTAGATGTGCCAGACCAGCCGGCAGTTTTTCGAATCAAGTCTAAATTGACACCCATTTTATGAGCACGAGAAGTACTGGCATGTCTAGTACTGTGAGCAGAAAATTCGGTAACATCGATTCCACAGATCTGTAGGGTCCTCTTTATCCACCTACTTAGTGTTTGAGCACAAACTTTATTATGTGGCTTTTTGGTGCTAAGAAAAAGATAAGTGTGATTATCACGTAACGATTCAGTTGCACGTAAGTATCTACTAACAATTTGGCTGGGCATATTTCGGGTCTTTCCTGAAAGTATGGTAGTATAAGCATTGGCTGGTTTGATATTATACTCGATGTTTTTATCAAATCAGGAATCTTAATAGATATTTGATTAGATGAAATATTAATATTCTCAACTTTAATTTTGGATAGGGTTTGAACCCTGTGGGCTGTAACAAGTGCAAGTAAAGTAACCAATTTTCTTGTAATTTTATCTAACTGTAACTGATCGTGGGGTACCCAGCTAGCCAGAGTCTCTATGACTAATGAGGTATCCCAGGTCGAGTCGTATTTGGGTAAGGGTGGGCGAAGTCTAAATAACCCTTTGAATAATCTTTATACCCGATCATCTTTTACTGATGTGATTACCTAAAATTGAAGTCAGTGCCGACTTGCAACTGTTCAATGTACCATACCGAGCACCAGAATCAAATAATTCAGTAAAAAAATAAATTATTTTTGGGATAGAGGCCTTATAAAGATTAATGTTGTTTTTTTTTTTTTTATAATTAATATTAAGGTTTACTTTCCAAAAGTTTAGTAAACAAGGGATACCACGGTTGTGTCGGCCATACCGGGACTACAAGTATTCCTCTAGCTTTGTATCTAATAATCTTTCTCAGTGTTTTGAGAATGATTGCGAATGGAGGAAAGCCATAGAAATACCATTCAGACCAACATATTGAAAAAACGTTTATATTATATGCGTCAGGGTCTTTGTGTCATGATACGTATCTAGCACATTATTTATTTATACGACTAGCGAACATATCTATATCTGACTGGCCGAACGATTTAACTAATTCTTGAAAGGCAAAGTCTGACAATTCCCATTCAATGTCGGGGTGAACTCGTCTCGATTCAGCATCGGCGATACTGTTCTCGATTGATGGGATGTACAGAGCAGAAACGAAAATGTTGCGAGCCTCACACCATTGCCATATACCTACTTTTAGTAAGTTTTGTTAAATGGGGAAACTGTACACCTCCCATGCGATATATATATGAAATCGCAGTTAAGTATATTGTCTATTCTTAAAATAGTTTGACAACCAAATACATTTTTAGAAAAGATTTTTAGACCGATAAACGCAGCCATTAATTCTAAATAATTAATATGCTGTTTTCTCTCCTCCTGACCCCAAGTACCACTTGCTGTTTTTCTCTCACAAGCTACTCCCCATCCCGTAGTTGAGGCGTCAGTCTGAATTTCTAAATTGTATTCATCAAATTTTATTTTGCAAACAGATTTATCGATAGAATTTATCCACCAATCAAAATCAGAATCTAAAGTAGACGAAATAGTCATGAACTTCTCATAATTATCATCGCCTTTTAGACTTAAGAATTTTCATCACTCAAACTCTTTAGTATAAAACCAGCCATATTCAATGGCAGGGCAAGCAGATGTTAAAAGTCCTACTAAGCGAGCAAAATCTCTAATTTTACACCTATTCAGGTTTTTAAATTTTATCAACTCTTTCTTAATTTTGAGACGTTTCTCAACAGGCAAACTAATTTCCATTGTTTTAGAATCAATTATAAATCCTAAATATCTACATGAATTACTAGGAATCATACAACTTTTAGCTTCATTTATAATGAAGCCCAAGGAACAAAGAAATTTCTTTGTAATTTCAACATTATCAACACAATCATCATAGCAATGTGCTATGAGGCATAAATCATCAAGATAGATTGTTGACAGATTACCGGTACATCGCAATAATTTGACAACAGGTTTCATGATCTTTGTAAAAACGTAAGGCGCGGTATTGAGACCAAACGGCAGAACATTAAATTCGAATAGATTATCATTCCATTTAAATCGCAAGTACTTTTTAAAATCATCGTGAATTTTTATTAAAAAATATGCATCCTTAAGATCAATCGTGGACATAAAACGATCTTTTGAAATAAGTTTAATAACTGTCCGAAGGTCTTCTAATTTAAAATGCTCAGTATTTATAAAAACAATCAAACTTTTTAAATTTAGAATAAGTCGAGTTTTACCGTTTGGTTTCGGTAACAAGAATATATTTTATATAAATTGATCGTTACAAGGTTGACATTTAGGAACAGCTCCTATCGAAAGTAAATTATCTATGGCCTGCTCAAATTCATATTCTTCAGAACGAGAATATTGTGTTGTGTAAAAGGAATTTCATAACCCTTTATCCATGACAGTACAGTTTGGTCCGATGTTATTTGTGACCATTGGTTATAAAAATGACAAAGCCTGCCGGCATAGTTTACTGTGGTGTCTATTGGCGGTTGCGGCCGTAGTTCGGACGTGACGCTCTGGATGACTGCACGTGCTGCTGCCTCGTCAAGGGTGCAGACTCCTTCGTTCTCCGAGGCACCGTCGGTCTGCGGTACGGCGCTGGCTTCCAGTTTAAATTTCTGTTGGATGGTGGAGGCTTTGGCTTATTCGGAGGAGGCTTGGGCTGTGGACCAGACTTCAACTCAGCTCCTGACTTATTTATAGCCTTAGCCGTTCTAAGCGCCTCAGCGAGCTCTTGTCCGAAGAGTAAACTATCAATTTTAGTCAGCTGCACCTGATCCTTTAAATCCTTTTTTAGCACAGCAAGGATGAAATTACGCCTGGTGACAGAATCATTATGTTGACAGTCGCACAAGATTCGCCCAGTGTCCACAAGTAATCTCAATATGTTTGGATCTTTTGTCTCTTGAGACAAAATAATAGTAATAACTTCACTCAGACATGAAATAGCGCTAGCAATCTGCTTTTGTTTTGTCTCTATAGCCTTATCACGCTTCACTATAACATCAGTGACTGCTGCCTTAATCTCAGGATTAAGGGATGGTGCGTCAATCAGCTTACAGTTGCCCGGAGGTAAATGAGAATCTAAGAGCTCCTTGCGGAGTTCTTTTGTCAAACCAGAGGTGGCTATGAATTCGTAGCGTACGGCTAAGTCCTTTTGGATGTTTTTACCGAATGAGGTAGTGGTTGATGGATCAGATCCCAATATTTCCATCACGGTTTCGTCTAACTCCTGATTGTGATCCTCTTTTTCAATAGCAGCAGCTTCATCAGCTGATAACTGGAAAAGAGGCTCTTGTGTCGCTTCAGGTACTCTCGGCCTTTGCGGTGACCCCAAACATGAAGCGCTAGGCGATGGTACCGGCTCGTCAAGGTTCACCGGTAGACATTCATTATTTTCCGATTCCTTAATTGTGTTATCTGTTAACGGAAATTATAAAATGCTATACATATTCCACTAGGAATATGAACCGTATTTGTATCGTAATACAGTACAATACAATGTTTTGTAACACAAGTCGTCTTTTTAAAATATAAGTGTTAATGTAGGTATTTTACTTTTTGTTATGAATTCGATGCGTAATTATACGCAAATTACGGGTAAGATGAACTCATAGGCGTTGCATCGTGAACCCAAGTTTAACAAATACCAAGTTGTGTCGTGGTTGTAATTACCTAAACAGGTAATAAGATATTAAGTGCGTGATCACACGTAGGTATGTACCTACAGATATCAGCGGGTAAGACGAACTCAAGACGTTACATCGTGAACCCGAGTTAATGAAAAAAGGATAAGTTGCAACTCGTGCGTAGCATCGTCAATCCTTCACATTAATTAACAAACACTTAAAAATAATAAAAAATACCTTTAGGTGTTGACAACATTGGCTCGGAATCCGAGGATGATAAAGTACTACGTCGGCGGCGTCCTTTTAGCAATTTTCTTTCTAACTTCTTAAGTTTCTTCTTAATATAACTATGTGAATCCTTATCATCACGTTTCCTCTTCGGCATTTTTGTTTATAAGCACTAAAAACACTAAATTGACGAAAAAACACTAGAACGCAAATTAGAAATACAAAGTGGCGAAGCACTGGAATGTGAATGATGGATTGAACGCAATAAATCTATAGGATGGGGTCAGTCTACCCACATTATTTTTCATTTTATTTTTTGTCTTTAAACTGAGTGCATTAGTGGCGACATTGTATGTGTGACTACAAGTGTATATATCTAATCTCGAGAACGAAACACAGAAGCATAATACTGCTTAGATACTACTGCTTTTAGATTCTTCTTCTGATGTTATATTAATGTTTTTCTCGGTTTCGAAGCATATGGTAAGCAAAATTAGCATAACCACCATTGTATGTGTTAGGCCACAGGTACAACAATACGTTCGAGTAATCTAATTCTTGTTCTAGTTCTGTTTAAGTCTGTATACATTCTATCGTAAATGCTATTCTGAGACTCAGCAAGAAATGATAGAGGCAGCTACGGAAAGACCTTTTGATTGCTCTGAAATGTATATTTTTGGTAAATTTGAAACTTTTCGGAAACGGCTAATAAAGGTAAATAATTTTAATTGTATTTGATTGACAAGAAAAATGTTGGAAGTACACTGCCTAGCTTTATTGGGCTTTGCAACGACGAGCAGCTCGAAGAACCATGAACGCTAAGATGAGCCAAGTCGTGGGACACTAACGGTTCTGACTGTTTTTGGGAATAATTATTATCTAACACAATTGCGGAACCTATGAGGCAAAGTGGCAAACATTGCACTGATAACAGCTTTTCTTTAATTTTATAGATCATTGATCTGTTTCAAACTTTCATCACCTACTACGTTCTGAATAATACCACTTTGGAGGGCATTGAGGAATATGCTGTCACCTTTAATAAGTTGTTTAAAACTATCTCCTCAAAGACGTATGATGCGTTGGATCACAGGTCGGATTACTATATTACACTTTTGTTATATTTACAGTATTTGACTTGAAGTTTTACTTATGAATACTTTATTCGTAGAGCAGGCGGCCCGATTTCGATAAAGATTATAAAATATATAAAGACGCGGTGGCTTACCAGGAGCTGTTACTCGAGAACTTCATGATTAGTGTAATTGTTTATGATAAGTTGTTTTTTATTGCTTGATTAGCTTGTAGCATTATTGCTTTGAATATTTTTTATTTTTAGGGTTCCGTTGCCAAATGGCGAAAATCGGAACCCTTATAGATTCGTCTTGTCCGTCTATCTATCTGTCCGTATGTCACAGCCATTTTCCTCCGAGAGTCGGCACCATTGTGAAACTGTTAAAATTTGAAGGGGAGGTGTCTTCTATGAACCGCTATACAAAAGTGATGGGAAATTATGAATGAACAAAATAGGAAAAATATAGGTTGGCCCTGCATACATGTAATTAAAGGGTGAAAAAAAATTCTACGTGCATAACTGTCTATTGACAGCTCTTGGAAAATTATGTAGACATATTCCTGAGTCAATGGTTGATGAGATTTTGCTTCCATAGCCGAAAAAAAAGTGTTTCCTCTTCCTTTAATTTTTAATGTGGTGGAATGGTGTGTGGTGTGTAAAAAGAACTTTCAACGAAAATTGGTTTGGATAAGATTTGATGTATAGTTATTGGCATATGAATGAGTGTTAAAAATATTGTTATTGTAGGTATTGTTTGGAGCTACGTAACCCTTGTGCGCAAGCCCGACTTGCACTTGGCCGGTTTTTTACTTTTAGAATAAAGAATATTTAATGTAAACAAAGCTTCTAAATTAGCAATAGTGAGAAAATTGTTTGAGTAAAAATCTGATATTTTTAATGGCTTCATGTGCGTTTTAAAGTGAGTATTACATAAAAAATACCTATATCAACAGAGTGTGAAAAAATGCCCAACCACGGAAATAGCGTTACACCTACTAAGGAGATTTTCGAAATTGGAGCTAGACTGCCTGTATATAGATGATCAATATTATGATTTAATTAGTCTCTACACATCTGAGATAGAATCAATACGAGACAGGTAATTTAGAGGTGATCGTATTTATAATTGTGTTAACTTGAATCGCATCGTTAAGTATATCTTTTATCTGTATAAAGGATTGCCACTAGAAAATAATCTTTAACTGGGAAGTATTGTATTTACATGTTTTTTTTTATATTTAGATATAACGAAGAAAGGGACCAGCCAGATTTACCAAGGAATATGCCGCCAGTAGCAGGACGTCTCATGTGGATAAGATTTTATCATAGGAATATAAAAGTTCCCATGCGGATTTTTAAGCAGCATCATGAAGTTATTACGCACATGGTATTGCTCTCACACTTCTAACATTTGATTAAGTAAATTAAATTATATCGAAAGGATATGGCCAGTTTAAGACTCTCTGCCGAGCTTTTGAAGGTTCATGTTCAGATATGTTTTTTTTTGGACTTACGGTTCTCGTAAATTATTATACATACACAATGTGTCTGGTCATAGAATAGTGATATTCTATGTACTTATACAGCAACAGTTTAAAACACAAATACACTTCACACTTGGGTCCAATCCACTTCCCAGCTATTTGGCAGCCATTTTGTTTTTTCTTTTGTTATATTTGCAAAAAATCATAACTGTCAAAGTTATGGTCTTACTGAGATAAAAATAGGCTTACTCGGAGGGCAACAATATTGTTTATCGTTTATATTACAAAATAATGGGTTTAAATTTTCGTAAATTTAATGAAAAAAAAAAACCATCAAAAATATATGCTTAAAAATAAATTGTGCTTTAATTTATAAATATATTTTAACATGTTTACGATTAGATTTGTTACTGTACATTCTACCGAGTAACTAGGCAGGAATTGGCCATGTCCTTTCCATATAAAAATCATCATCAATAATGAAAATGGTAATAACGATACAAAATGTCTAATGAAAATATGACTCATTTTGGACAAGTTTTAATGTACCCAAAAATATTTTCCAGAATACACAGCGATGCATAAAGCTGCATAATGTTATGACCATAGTGTTTACAGAATATGAATTAATCTATCATTATTGTTGGAGCGAAAATGTGGGACAGGTAAAACTATTTTTAATGTACAAATAACAAATATTATAAATTATAGTGATTATACGTATTCAGTCTGTTTGAACATCAACTAGCAGGGGCGTACCCAGGATTTGTATTTAATTTGTGCCAGCCCGAGGCTAGGTGGCTAGCAGAATAGACACGTTTTGAATTGCGGCAAAAGTGGTTGCGACATTTCGCAATATACAATATTCTTAAGCAGTGCCTTTAACATTAACACGAACGAAGCGAACGAGAAAGAGTTTTACCTTACTGGTTACATAATTATTATATTAGCCTTTATTATTACTATTTTGTAAACACCCAAGAATTAACATTTCCATGTTGGGTGGCAATGCTGATTATTTAGCCAAAAACAAAGAGCAGCCCTCTGGGCACGTTACCAGCTGCTTGGCTATATCCCAAAATATTAATTGGCTACTCGGACCACAAGGCCGTAGTGTTTTGACAACTCCTACGTTGTTGTATTATAATATTTCTGAAGAAACTATGACCATAAAAATTATTCGGAATTTTTGTTTCAAAAGTTTCTGGGATTGGCGTTATAAAAGTCAAATCTTTTTCCTGCCTACGCCTCTGGCAACATGTTAACTTTAAGACTACAAGCAACTAACCTACTCACATATCTATGTTCTTAACACTCGCGTAACACTGTCGTAGCATTGTCGTAGCACTGTCGTAGCACTGTCGTAGCACTGTCGTAGCACTGTCGTAGCACGGTCGTAACACAGACGTAGCACTCGCGTAGCACGGTCGTAACACAGTCGTAGCACTCGCTTAGCACTCTCGAGAGTACTATCTCATATCACACTTTCTAAAGTACATATAATTATGTCATCTATATTGATACTTGTTACCCAAACATCTAACGAAAATATTTCTAAATAATCAGAGGAATGCACACGAAAAGTTTCACATTCATCAAGTACCGAAACAAGTAAAGGTTTTTTTGTTGTTTAATTCTGCAAGAAGTCGCATAATTATACTGTTCGACCGGGACATATTTTTTAGACAGTACTTATATGAAAAAAATAGTCTTCTATCATGCAAAGGAGATAAACACAGTTCACTTTCCATTACATGAATGGGACTCTTTTAATAAAGCCTCCGACTATTCTCGCAGCCTGATTCTGTATTTGATCTAATTTATATAAATGAACATTAGCACAATTTCCGAATAAAAACCTCCATAATCCAATCTACTTCTAATCACTGAAATGTATAACGTACGTAAAAACTTTTAATGCATCCCCCATGTGGAACTCGCTAAAACTTTCAAAAGTTTCAGACATTTCAAGACCTTCTCAGCTACTTCATTAATATGTTTACCCCACAATAGGGATCGATCAAGCCATAAACTTAAATATTTAACATTTTCAACTCATTGATTTTAAGATCTATTTTATTCCTTCTTCGACCTCTAGTAAAAATAAATATTTTAGATTTATTATTGGAAAGTTCTAAACCTACTTCATCAAGCCTAGCTATCATGTCGTTAACTGCTAATTGTAAAGTAATTTCGCAAAAATGTGTCCCTCTGCTTTAAATAAAATACAAAATCATCGGCATATTGTAATAGAGAAACGTCTTCAATCTCGCTACACATTTTATACGTGGTCAAATTAAACAGTAAAAGGGAAAGTGAGCCAAACCCCTACTTGTCCATCTACTTATTATTGACTTTCCAGGATATACTTTTATGACTAAACATCTTGTATTTAAAAACTCCAAAAATTATTTACAAACATTGGAACCAAACTGCAATCTATCTAGTATAGTCACGACACTCTCAACTAACACGTTATTGTATGCATTCTCTATATCCAAGAAGCAAGCTACCGTAGGAATATTGTTCTAAAATCCTATTTGAATATCAGTGACAAGTCTCGCGAGACAATCCAAACAGGATTGTCCTTTCCGTCAACCAGACGTAGTAGCAGATAATATCTACTACTACGTCTGGTTGTCAGAATATACTATCCAATCCGTGATTCTGATGATATTTTGAATGTTCCCGTTTGTTAACCATTTAGCCAATGCCATCTGTTTTGTTAAAACTTGTAATGAGGTCAAACATATCTCAAATGTACCATTTCTTATTGTGTCAGCTATCTCCGCGGAATTGCTACGTTGGTTATTTTTATTCAATTCAAATCTGTTTGTGCTAAAATTTCCATTCGTCGTGCTTCTAATGAGTTTCTTTGGTCGTCTCCTGTTAACTGTTGTAAAACCTTCTTCACTACTTTCTTCGCTTTTTTCCCTAGATCTTTTCTCTGATCTTGCAGCAATTCATTGGTCAACATTCATCGTATCCGTAATCATCAACATCTCACGCTCGCAATTATTTAATATTTCTGAATCGCTTGTATCGGTCACTGCAGCTTCACTTGCACTTCCTCCTACCTCCAATCTCTCCTTTAGCAGGTGCACCCGCACCAATATTATAACTAATAAATACACTGAACGAAGTGTTTTGCGATAAACACATGCATACAAAACCGCGCCTGACGCGCCAATCACAACAAAATAAATTTATATTATTCACATGCAACAAGCTACTTATGTTGACACACGTCAACTCGTTAGTTGAGTTGTCGTGGAATTTATTTCAAATAACGGAACGAGCACTCTTGCGAGTTGTGTTGTTGTTTTATAACATTATACACGTATTTTTATCTAAATTGGTTGAATGACTTTTTTTAGATTTCATTTATTAAAAATGGCCGTTGTTCATGTAAATAAGGTTACATTTTGTGTAAACACGCATTAGAACGCGGAAAGACCAAGCAAAGTGCGAGCGTAATTTTAGTTTAAAAGTCATTCTATTTATTTAGCACAAAATCTATCCATGACGAGACATTTTCTTTGGATGGAGGTACAAAAATGGTTCATTTAGGTTACAATAATACAATACTAGATTAGTACCGTTAACTAGTGGCATGTAGCACATGATTTAAAAAATATTTACATTTTGATAACTTCACTCCAATTATTATTATTATCGAAAATCAATGAATTTTCACATGTAGGTGCGACTGGGTTTGATTGCTCCACTTTTGATGCGTCATCCCAAGACCAATATGTATATCATTAACTTCAGCATGTATATCCCGGAATGCATACGAGAGGTTGAATACATGTGGCAGTTGGGACTTCGTAAGTGTTTGTTTTTTATACACACATTGCTTTTCATACCTGCTGCTTTGGTAAGCTGCAGCAAGAAAACTAAACAGCGGATTCTATAATATGATTCATCATTACTGGATTTTGGATGTCGGGTTTTGAAGAAGATAGTGGGTGTGAAGCTTGATGTACATACCTAGTGTTACAGATATAAACATGATATGGCATAATTATATACATATCTTAAAATCACCACCTAACTAAACACATGTATACAAAATTAACCAAGAAGTACGTATATGCCTTTATTTGTAGGTATACTTATTTCTTTTCGTAGGTGTACCAGATGGCGCCCAAATAGTGGCATTTTGTAAAGATAAAATTTTAGGAAATTTTGAAAAAATTACATACTTGGTTGAAAGAAGCAATCAAATAAAAAGGTAATCAAATTGTATTATTTGTGCAATGTAAGACATACATACTTTCAACAGGTCTTAATCCTATAGATAAGTGCGAATATCTCTACTTTAGGTTTTATAATCTCCAGTTCTAGCCGTAAATATTAGAATTATATAAATATATATTATAAAATTGTAACAGGCCGATGTCTGTACATTGAAGATCTTGAAAAAATATTATATGGGGGGTCTTTATCTTCTTTTTTTTATTTTTTCTTTTGCAACAGAAGCAAAAACAGAACAGAAGTTTTTTAATTTTTGTCTGTCTGTCTGTCTTTCTGTCTGTTTGCATTGTTATTGTACGCAAAAACTAGTGCATGGACCTGAACGCAGTTATCACCGTACTGTTTCCGTTCCGCCTA
Organism: Standfussiana lucernea; assembly: GCA_964057025.1. Classification (NCBI taxonomy): domain Eukaryota; kingdom Metazoa; phylum Arthropoda; class Insecta; order Lepidoptera; family Noctuidae; genus Standfussiana; species Standfussiana lucernea. Next base: position 13,137,158 of record OZ059785.1, read on the forward strand.
ACATAAAATATAGGCTACATTTTACCACAGAAATTATCTTTTTTTATTCTAAGTACCACACGTACGAAGTCGCAGGCAAATACTAGTTTAGAATATTTTGACAGCGGGCACCCGCTCCGTGCACCCGTGCGTTAGCGGACTAATTAAACATCATTAAACTTTGTACGAATAATTTAACTCAGTTTTTTCTGTTTCGTTTTTTTTATTGATGATTTAACTGTTTTTTGATTATGATAAGTACTTATATAACATATTTTAATTTTAACTCTACATTAATTTAGGAGCATGCCAAAGCTGTACCTGCCTCTACTTCGTGCGCAATTAATAAAATTAGAGAAAGCGTTTCAGCCTGGTTTGTCAACTATGACATGGACTTCTCTAGAAATACCCTCTTATTTTGAGAGCATAGAAAAAGTGCTCGACGAAGTGGATTTGTTCGTTAAGGAGGTATTGATCAACCTACGGTCGAGATAAATTAACCCCTATATAAAAGAGCTTCATAATAATAACTTTGAAATTACAGGTGGTTGATCTTAAAGAAGTTCGTATTGATGCAATATTGCAATCTATAACTAAAACAACGCTCGTTTACCTACCTGAGAAGGCAGTCGATCCCGCTTGTCTCTACGGGGAAAATCTGGTTAGGCGCGATGAAATTGGTGAGTGAATTTCCATAAACATCTTCACCCAGCCCAGTAATAGAGAAGTATGGAAGAAGAAGACATGCTGCGCCGACCTCAAATAAATTGGGATAAGCGCAGGAATATGATGATGATCTTATGTTATTTCTCTACAAGTGAATTTGTAATTCCTTAGAGAAAATAAATATCTTTAACCGTTATCGTTACCCAGCCCACGGCGGTAACTTATATAAGAGGTAATTATTATTGATACATTTTATGATCAATTATATTTTTTCAAATCTCCAGCATCAGATCTTCAATTAAAATCATGGAATGCTGAAATAGCAGTTGTGGAACTAATACACAAGTTTTTGGATAGTGTACCTTGTAAACAGATACAAGATTTAAAAGACAACTGGTAAATATCGCAATTTTAACACAATATCTCAGTCCAATGTTGTTCATATCTGTTATTTACCTATGCATTAATATTTACGAGTATAACAAACAGCTGTAAAGTTCGTGTTTCAACTGATTTTGAATAATATATTGTCCTTTTAAAGGTTGGATATAGAGAAAGTCTTAAAACAAGTTACGTCGGCCACCAGAGTGTTTCCTGACGATGCAGGTTATACTATCATCATCATTTTAATGGCTTGATTAATAATTTCCTTCAGCAGTTTCTATTGCTATCATATCAGGGGAAATGTGTTCTTATATTTTTTCAAATAGAACAAATGAAGGCAATTGTTAACCAAATTATTATTATTTAACAGCATTCATGGAGATAGAGAACACTGATCGATACGACGTGATACCCACTATCAACGACTGTAATGAACTATTCGCATATTTTGCTACTAAGTGTTTGGAAGCACTCATTAAATGTACCAAACAGAGCCTTGATAGACTTCGACGACGGGCTTCTGTTTCTAGGTAACCATTTAAACGTAATCGGAACTTAAGTCAAGTGACTCACATAAAATAAACAACTAACTTTTATTATAACAAACTTTTAGTTTCCTAACGATGACAACGGATCCAGAGGAACAAAATAAACTAAGACCTCTAATGTTGACCAACATGTACTTACAAATACCAAGAATATTAATAAAACCAACTTTGGAAGACATACAAACCTCATTCTCTCAGGTGAAACATTACATAAATATGGATCAAAATTAAAGGATCTATTTCAAGTAGGCCAATTACAGGCACTTTTAAATTGTCGAAACAAAGATAACAATAAAAATTAAGCTACAGTCCCAGTCACAAGACATAATAACTGTGAAAGTACTGTAGTGGCCCATTCCAAGGCGTAGATCTCTATGGAGAAGATAAGAAACTCCATGGACACTCTTTTAGATCATAGTATTGTTACAAAAACCTTGGATACATCATTCTTGTTGAGATGGTACATTGTGTGAGAACGATGTAGCAAAACGTGCACTTTAAAGGTGTTTACGTGCACGTAAAACATGACGCATGTTCGTGAACTATGGTATGTGTTAGTGTTTATTTGCAATAATAAGCCTTTTGTAATATGATTTAGTACATTTTTAATGTTTTCCATACTTGCATTAATAATATTTTTGATTTGCTTAATAGTAGTCCTAATGCAATTAGTATCATGAGTAGTGCCGTAGTTTAAAATAATGCCCATGACTTCGATTGCACCCTGTATAATACTAAAAAGATTGAATTTATACAATGCAAAGATAGTTGTAAAATATTCAGCAGTTCCAACAATACTATTTAATGCTATCAATTTATGCGTCCATGTCCTTGTGGAGCAAGACCAGCATATTAAGCCAAGCATTATTATCAGCGATATAATCGCCCAACTTGTAATATGCTTGCTTACACAGTGTGCGATTAATGCATGTTTTAAATTTCGTCTCATTAAGATCAAGAATACTTTGTGGACTTTTATTATAGCATCTCAAACAGTACCCCATGAAAGATAAGTCTACTTTAGCGAGTCTGAAGTCTTGCTGAACAAATTGGTCCCTATTTCTAGTACTGTAATTATGTCTGTCACCTCTTGTTAAAAAGATGCAGATTTTTTGTAACGTACATTATGTTTTCATAAATGTATTGGTAATGTACCGTCATGATGTTAATTTCCTTAAACAGTTCCCAGATTATATATGGCTCTGATGGCTCTTGTTTTGCAGAATAAAAATAGACTCGATGTCTGCAGCCTGTCCCCATAACAAAATGCCGTAAGACATAATACTATGGAAGTAACTAAAATAGATCAGTCTCGCGGTATCTACATCAGTGAATTGACGGATTTTTTCAACAGCATATGCTGCTGAACTTAGCTGCTCCGCAGTTAGTGGGCACTCACTATTGTTTAATGTTATGTGGTCAGAAACTAAAACACCTTAACTATTTTGGTCCCTAGGTAGTGTTAAACTGTATCATGGATATTCACCGCAATGTATTCATGTGGGGACAACAAGAACAAATAAAGAAGGAGAAATTGACCGGATCCCTTATGTTACCTGCTAAACGTCCGAGCGGTATGAGAAACTGCAACCATAAGTTGAACAAAAAACTGGGATTCAAACAAAAACGCAATGATCCATGTTGTTTGTAGGCTCGCGGTCTGGTTCTGGTCTTGGCGGAGTTAGGAACTATTTCAGAATGGTGTCAGAACATAAGGACATCGTCAGATCAGTGATGGCGTTGCAAGGAATGATGTATATGTACAAACCCGATATAGAAAAACTGTTAAAGGTTATTAACAAATTGTTGGGTAAACGGCCTGGTTCCCGATTTACCGAGGAAGCGAATGTAGCATGACTTTAGTGTTTGAATGTTTGGTTTTAGGAATATAGAAGATTTGCTTATATATGGGCCGAGAATCGAGTGCAACAAGTGCAAGAATTTGTTGATACAAATCCTCTTAATGTCATAATAAAGGATATGTTCAACAAATATGATGGAGAGACTGAGAATGTATCTAATTTGCCTGAACGACACATCATTGGTTCAATTCAAATAAATATGGGTATTGTTTTTAAAAATGTTCTTGTAAACTACGTCACTTTTTTTGCGTGTCTAAATGTATAATAAAAAGCTACATATTTGTGCGTATTTTTAAAATAACAGACATACATTATTAGACATTTGGATTACATAACAATAACTTAACTTATTTGTTAATATCCGCGCTATGTGGTATTTTTCAGAACGTATCAAATTGGCATTGCATTTGGAATCTATTGAGTGGAAAAGAATCTTGGGTAGACTGTTATGTCTTGCATATAAGGAGAGAGTGGTCAAGTTGATGCTTTTTATTCACGACCGCATGAAAACTTTGAGCAAGAGAATTAAAGATTTGGATGACGTTAGAGTAGCCATGATGTGCCTCGAGCTTATTAGAGAAGGATTTATCGGGTAGATTATTTATTTAATACGTATTTCTTTAATTCTAAGCAAACTTTCAATAAAGTGTTACGTACAAAATACCAATATGCATGTTGTAAATTATTCTGTCAGTAAAATTACTATTTGGCAAAGTAGGATATAAACGGCTTTAAAAATAATGGATATATTCCATAAATTTACCCAATTCATCCCAATTCATTCCATATTGTTTTTATAAATTTAGGTAAACGGTATGGATCTTTATGAACCATAAAGATCCATACCGTTTACCAAAATGTATTGAAGTCTAAAGGGTACACTACTCCAGTTACTGTTCAGATTCGGAATAAGACAATCTGCCCATTTCGGCTGTAGTAAGCAAGATATATAATGTCCCTGAAATTGTTTCACTTGTGTGGTTGACGACCTTAAAAAACGGGAACCGAGTGTGTAGTTTGGAGAGATATTGTCATTCGGTGGCCTATAAATGTTGATTTTTTTTCTTCTATGAAAATTTTAGGAGCATTCATATTTTTTTTGTTCTTAGAATGGACATGGAAATTGATGTAATAGAAGAAAGTTATGCCACATTTACACAATTCAATATCGATATACCTAAGGAGGACGCTGACATGGTGTATAGTTTACGGCATTCTTTTCAGAATATGTTGTTAACAGTGAGTCGCTGACCAGCATATATTATTTTACTAATTATTTCATATCTTTTGGCACACTACCCATACCTGACTGTATTGTCCCTCTACTTGGAGGGTAAATTCCTAAAAAAGAGAAAGAACCACTTTTATTATCAGCGTTGATATAGATATCAGCGTTGAGCGACTAATAAACGTAATTCTCGAAAAAAAAAAAATGGAGGTTGTTATGTAGGTAGTTGTTTGTTTTAACTTATAGAATAGTTTAAGTGGCGCTATACTGCGAAATGCCCTTACAAAGTGAGCTTTACTATTGTATTATCCGTATTCTTGTGTCTCTGTGACATGAAGCCTTGATATTCAGAGTCTGACTCACATAGCCGCGGTATTTTTATCTTATAGTCACAGCAAGTACAGCAAAAGATAGTAGACATGCAGGGTCCTCTCCAGACAGAGCTGACTGAAGGAGTAGCGACGTTCCTGGCAGACGTGCTCAAATTCGATGCAGACTATGATGCATCTGGACCGATGACTCCCGGCCTGTCCGCCCGGGAAGCGAGCGATAGGTATTCTATGGCGTAAAATAAGTAACAGGATATTTTGCTCAAGTACCAATTATGCCAATATTCAAATTGATAAAAGAAAATTGAGTTGGTATTTCAGTGATAAGCTATCGATACCAATCACGTCTGTCAAGTTTCACTAGCTAATTAAACTTAATCTGGCGCAATCGGCACCTTTTGCACTGTATGTACATAAGAATAATTTATTACAGAGTCATTATGTTCCAATCACGATTTGATGACTTGTGGAGGCGATTTGCAATGTATTCCAGTGGCGAAAAACTATTCGGTATGGAAGTCCAGGACTATCCGATATTGCATCAAAAGAAAAAGGAATTCAACTTATTAAATAAATTGTAAGCATTCGGCAATGTTGGAATTTCTGTAGATCAAAAGACTACAATATAGTGATGCATGTTATATTAGCCTGTTTTACGTCATTAATGAGAAAATGTCCTGAAATGTTATTGTATTAATAGAGTGGCTATTAATATTATAGCAAATCACAATGGGAATTGTTTGGGGTTGGATTCATTATCAAAATTGTAACATTTTTAGGTACAGTTTATACTTAGCCGTAACAAATTCTATCGATGGCTATTTTGAGACGCCGTGGGTGGATATCGATATTGAACAAATCGTTGCTCAGTTGGCGGATTTTGACGTAAGGTAAGGACACAAACCTACATAAAGAGTAAGAACCTATTCGAATCCAATGTTAATTTTCAACATCACCTCCTCCGCCACCACACAATCCTCACTCCTATTAATTCTGTTCTTGAACGCCAGTCAGTCACAACCTTATTCCAGCCCCAACCCTCCGGCGGTCCTCCGATCACAGTTTGTCTGATAATCTACTGAAAAACGTTCACAATCTCTACGATGCTTGTGTTAAGGTAGGATGGAAGAATATGGCTAAGGGGAGAATTTGCCAAAAACCACTCATGTTATCATCAAAAAAAAAAAAAACACTAAAACAAAACAAAATCAAACAAAATATATTACTCCATAGATGCCGGAGACTACCAAAAGGCATGAAAGACTGGCCCGCTTTCATCGTATTGAAGAGTAAGATTGACGATTTTAACCAAACTTGCCCACTATTGGAGTTGATGGCTGACAAATCTATGAAGGAAAGACATTGGAAGAGATTGGAAACACTTCTAAGTATGATACAAAATATCTATGATATCTGTGTTAGTATGTATGATGTATGTATGTTCGATATATTATATAACACTTGCATTTTTTACCGTCCAGATTGTTTATTGGATGTGGAATGCGAATCATTCACATTAGCAAAGGTCATGGAGGCGCCGCTGTTGAAATACAAGGAAGATGTTGAAGTACGTAAACATTTTTAGTCTGCTTCGCAAAATAAACCTACACAATTTTGAATAAAATGTTAGATTTTCTTAAACACTTTTCTAGAAAACGTTAATATTAAAAACCATAAATGATTTGTTTTCATTATACGTGTCTCAGGACATTTGTATTAGTGCGGTGAAAGAGAAGGACATTGAAGCTAAATTGAAACAAGTGAATGCGGACTGGGCTGTTGTTGATCTGACTTTCACTAATTTCAAGAACAGAGGCGAGCTCTTGATCAATCCTCAGGATACGCTTGAAATCATCACTTTGCTGGAAGACTCATTAATGATCCTCAACTCTTTAGCTTCTAACAGGTATAAGATTAACTATGGATGCTCCAACTTTCAAAAAAATCTGTAAGTGGTGAATTGTGTTAATTTCTTATCTGTATTTAGATATAATCCACCATTTAAGAAAAACATATTGCTGTGGATAAACAAACTCGTGTGCACAAGCGAAATCTTAGAGAAATGGCTTCAAGTGCAGAACCTATGGATGTATCTGGAGGCAGTGTTTGTTGGCGGTGACATCGCCAAACAACTGCCGGCTGAGGCTAAGCGATTCGCGGTACGTTTCTTAGTAACCACTATGTCAAACCATATTTACGTGATCGCGTGGACGACGTGACGCCCAGACGTAAGCGGGACGTCGATCGATTGTTTCATTGGTTTTTACTTCTGGTTTTGCTGTACATTGATTTTTATTCCCGTTGATGTAAGGTTTAAGTTGGAGTTAAAATAACGTTGAAAGGACGACGCTCGGCAACGCCGAGCCGGAAACAGGTGTAGGCGGGGTGATACTGATGCCTTTTTAAAATAATTAATTCCAAAACTATTTAGTCAACAATAGTTTAGACGTTAGCCAATGTGATGATATGATTTTCCATTGTTTATTGAACATCGACTAGGAGGGCTAGGCCCGGACTCCACCAAAGTGGAGACGAGCGGAGATGTGCGAAGCGGAGAGGAGGGGAGATGCGTTAAATCTAGGGTGTATCTACCGAATCTGTGCGGAGATGTGCAAAGTGGCACGCCGCTCAAAGCACACCACTCACCGCACGCCGCTCACAGAACACCACTCACCGCACGCCGATCACAGCACACCGCTCACGTTTTTTCTCACCGCCGCTGGCCTAAAAAAATACGAAACCTCTCCTCTCCTCTCTGCTCAACCGTTTCCACTAAAGCTAAGCGGAGACAAGACGTGTCAATAACGAAATTCTATTGATGGTTTACAACACATCTCCTCTCCCCTTCGCTCCGCTTCGGTGGAGTCCGCCCCTTTTTGTGCACTTAAAAAGTAAGGCCTCTTGTTCACTCACGTTTTTTGCCGTTAAAATCTACGGTTACTTCGCTGTGTCTAGGGCACGCCTTGAATCTTCAAGGAGGGCCGCTGGACACGGCGGTCAAGGTCTTTTTTTACAGGGTATCGACAAAACATATGTGAAATTAATGTACCGAGCGCGCGATATCATGAACTGTGTTGAGACATGTACCTCAGACGACACGCTGAAGCAGCTCCTGCCGCACCTGTTCGAGCAGCTGGAGGCTTGCCAGAAGTCCCTCACCGGTTACTTGGAGACCAAGCGGCTCATCTTCCCCCGGTTCTTCTTCGTCTCAGATCCAGTCTTACTGGAGATTCTCGGACAGGCGTCCAACCCTCATTCCATACAGGTTAGAATTTGATACATATTTCTTTAAGAGCGTCTACGTCTATCGCGCGAAGTCAAGTTTAGGTAATTCAATGCATTTTTTACGCACACAGAAGTGCGCGTGCCTGTGTGCATAGCGCTGGCACGTTCTCTTGCGCTATAGTCAAACTAACCCACTATGATCCGTTCGAGTGCAATTGTTGTAGTAAAATTTAATTTGAATTTGAATTTGAACGTACACGAATTACGAAACTACGAGTGCATAAAATAAGTATTTAATAATATATTGCAAGTATAGCTATAATTATGATTAATATTAAAGGCATTTTTTAGTTATTCAAACATGAATTTGTTGATCTAAACTTTAGAAAGAAACCGAACTTCGTTAATTATTATTGATTTGTGATTGATTAATAAATATTTCTTATTCTATTCAAATAAATCACTTTATACGGATTTACTTATGTTTATTTTATATTATATTTTAACCTGACGTGATGTTCCTCTTAGTGACACCTCTTATGAGGGAAATACAATAGGTTGGCGTTAACTTTAAAAACAATTTATGTTCTTATTTACAAAAAAAAAAAAAAAATAAGTAAAAGTTTTCATAAATAAAATTCGTAGGTCAATAATAGGGTAAATATTTGTTGTCACTAAAAATATTGTCAGTCATCAAAAATAATAATAAAAAAAATTAATCGTCAAAGTACCAAGATTTTTCAATCACACTATAAACGTCCGCTGTCCTTCTAAGTACGACTAAGATCAACTCAGGTCAGTCAGAGCACCGAGCGACGTGTCCTCTCTCTAGAAAGCCTCGCGGCGGACTGATTTGAAATTGCTCGCGCGCAATGATTTATAGTAGTTTTCAAATATTTATAGAAAAATAATCACTGTAAATTATTTGAAATTTTAAATTGGATGTTTTAAAGCATATGTTTTTCTATTATATTATGCTATTATTATATTAAATTAAGTAAGATATATCGGTGAAAAAATCATTTTAATTCCTTAATATTTCACATTGTTTGTACTTTAATTTCTTATATAAAGATACCTAAATCAAAAAAATTTCTTCTCCAACTATTTTCCTTAGGATCTTAGGAATTGGTAAAAAAAAATCTAATTGGGTTTGCCAGTGGTTTCCTATAATTAGAGCTTCGAAACTGACGCTGAAAGGGAAATCAAGAAAACCTCTGTTGACTTATCTTGATAGAATTTACCAATACTCTATTAATTGAAATATTTTTTTCTCCAACTATTGAGACAACGAAATTTCCTAAAGTTATTAGTAATTATCATTTTTGTAAAATAAAGGGTTGATGGTATTAAAGGGTTTGAAAAGTACTGTTTTGGAGTCAAACAGCGCATGGACGGCGTAAACGCTCTTAAGTGGTAAATAATTTGCGGTATGACGGCGGAAGTCGTTTTTTTTCCATATATACTTTTATGTTGACTGTTTCAGCCGCATCTGCCAAGTATTTTCGACGCGGTGAACACAGTGGACTTCGATGATAAGGAGAACATAATAAATATCAATTCTGATAACGGAGAGTCTATTCCCCTCGAAAGGCCGGTGCCATGTTTAGGAGGTGTAGAGGTAAATTTTGACGTCCAATGGTGCCTGTACACTCTCTCCAAATCACTACGAGGCAAGTCGAGTACCACAGTGTATACGTATTGAAGCGCTTGTCTAGCCTCGGTGTTCCTCGCTTGCTCTCTGTCTTGAGTCGGTTTTTTGCGAGACGTCTCGGACTCGGATGAGACATTGAGCTCTCAGTCGAGAGTGTACAGCCACCCAGTCGTACCACACTCGGTTCATGTTTAAATCTTATTATAAAATAATTATCTTTTCACCGGTTATTTGTTTAACAGATTTGGTTGAATACTCTTCTGGACACAATGAAAGAAACAATTAAAAATTTTATAGCTAACATAGCACAAACAATGACTGGAGATCCAGAATTTGAATTTTTAGTTGGCTTTTGGAACTTTCCTGGTCAGGTATTCACCAATCCCTTCTATGAATCACCACCACTCATAATGGGAAACTAGGAATTTATGTAATTAGGAACTGCCAGTGGGTGCTCCCTGTATAAAATATTTCATACATTTGAATCTGGCTGCACGCAGATGCTCAATTTGTTCGCATACATACATATGTGGGTGTCAATTTGTAAGTTTATAAACTTCCAGTTCAGATTTCACTGTCTCTATTTTTAAGGCTGGTTTGCTAGGAATGCAAATACTTTGGACTAGCGATGCCGAGTACGCTCTAAAGAAATCAAGAGTGGATCGATTCGTTATGAGGGCCACGAACCAGAAATTTCTAGATCTATTGAATGGTCTTATCGATCAAACAGTTAAAGAGATAGCTCCTTTGGACAGAACGCAAGTGGAGACTATGATAACTATACATGTACATCAAAGGCAAGTAATTTACCGACTCGATATTTTTTTTCAGCACTGATCTTTTGTTGTATATCATTTGAGACCTTTAGGTCCACCTACCTGTACAAATAATAGATACATACACATAATCGAAGGAGATCCCGTGATATTTTAATTTTGATTATTTCTAATAGTTTTTTCTCTTTGACTTTCGCAGTAAAAGTTCTAGCTTTTATAAAATGACGTAGGTCTGGCAGTCACGGGATCTTGGTCCATGATGACTGTTAACTTTAATGTACAAGGAGGATCTCAAGTCTACCCATAAGTGTAAAAATAATATGGGTTTATTGACTTTTCTTCTACGCAATTTTCAACTGAGAACCGATTTAGTTGTTTGAAAAACATAGTTTTTGTTTCCTCGTAGAAGGTGCGAAATGTAGAGTATGTTCCTTTGGGATTTATAAAGGTGTCTTCATCTTGGGCGAGCTTGACTCCCTTACTGTGCTTGAGATTGACGAGCTGGGGAGCCTTAAAATCCTTCGCTACGTTCGGAATTCCCAAAATCGGAGAATAATCTACTATTATGATATCATTTTCTCGAATCTTGTGCTCTAGTGCTATTTTGAATTATTTAAACAGAGATATATTTGATGACTTGGTGAGAATGAGAATAAAATCACCAATAGATTTTGAATGGCAGAAGCAGGCCCGGTTTTATTATTCTGAGGATACTGACGACTGTATCGTGTCCATAACCGATGTGAATTTCTTATATCAGGCAAGTAATTTTGTTATACTCGTAGTAAGTTTTAAATAGCTTTGTTTTTCGACAACTGCAAACAACGTTAGAGCGCTTTTGTCAGCTTCATCATACGAAAAATGATTATGCGACTTACCTTTTTCTGATCGAGTTTTTTTATATGTAATGTGTGGTCAAAAAGGTTTCATGATGCACTTATTGTGAACAGAATGAATATCTGGGTATAACGGAGCGACTTGTGATCACACCTCTGACGGATCGGTGCTACATCACGCTATCGCAGGCCATCGGGATGAGCATGGGGGGCGCGCCCGCCGGGCCCGCAGGAACCGGCAAGACTGAAACCACCAAGGACATGGGCCGCACCCTCGGCAAGCTCGTTATCGTCTTCAACTGTTCCGACCAGATGGATTTCAGAGGTACAGCTGTTCACTGCGCTTGATGATAGGCAGGCCGTAAAACACAATTTTGTACATGCGGTGCTTCATCAATATGTTGTGCGTCAGGTTTGGGTCGCATCTACAAGGGATTGGCGCAGTCCGGCACGTGGGGCTGCTTCGACGAGTTTAACCGCATCGAACTGCCCGTGCTGTCCGTGGCCGCGCAGCAGATCTACATCTGTCTTACCGCCAGAAAGGAAAAGAGAGAATTCTTCATATTCAGGTACTAGCGTGGCTAAACAGTACCAATTGCCATAAGTAGAAATCATTAGAGAAATTGTGACATTTTCGTAAGTATTTTCTTAAAAAAATGCGAAATATTTTACATGTTTCTGTGTCTTTGGTAGCGACGGCGACACAGTAAGTTTGAACCCGGAGTTTGCTTTTATCATCACTATGAACCCTGGCTATGCTGGACGTCAAGAGCTACCTGAAAATTTGAAGATTCAATTCCGTTCTGTCGCGATGATGGTCCCGGACAGACAGATTATAATCCGCGTCAAGTTGGCAAGCTGTGGCTTTAAAGATAACATCGTGTTAGGTAAATCTCTTATACTGCTATTTGTAAGTCTCAGATAGGTTCTGTTCTTCTTCTGCTTATCTAATTAATAACATACCAACATCCCGTCTAGTTCTTCCCATTCAGACTAACCAGAGTAGAACTTGTACTTCAACATCAGAGGTAGCTGTTAGTTCATTCGATCGATAACATTGCAGCTCGTAAGTTCTTTACGTTGTACAAACTGTGCGAGGAGCAGTTGTCGAAGCAGGTGCAATATGACTTCGGGTTGCGGAACATTTTGTCTGTGTTGCGAACTATGGGCGCGCAGAAACGGGCGAACCCCGATAATACTGAGGAAAACATTATGATGAGAGTATTGAAGTGAGTTATCATTACAACAGCTATCTGAACGTCAAATGAAACTGTATGGCATTCTGCAATAATGCTTTTATTTCGTAGGGAAATGAACGTGTCTAAATTAGTAGACGAAGACGAGCCTTTGTTTATTTCACTGATTGAAGATTTGTTTCCTGGTATGAAACTAACTCAAACTGTTCAAAAGTACGGTATAATTGCTTATTATAATAAGGTATGAACCTTCTTGTGGTTGACTATTTACGTACCTATCTAAATGAATGTCAATGTTTTTCAGGGTTATACAAAACGCGATAAAGGTAGTGACAGAACGCACTGGCCTTATCAATCATCCGGATTGGAACTTGAAGATCATCCAATTGTTTGAAACATCGCTGGTGAGGCACGGCTTGATGACGATGGGCCCGACCGGCTCGGGCAAGACCACCTGCATACACGCGCTTATGGCGGCGCTCACTGAAATCGGGAAACCGCACAGAGAAATGAGAATGAATCCTAAGGTATCATTGCTATGCTTATCACACATTCATCAACATCGATGGATTTATTTGAGTTCTATCAGTTTTAAAAACTCGGTTGTACCACAAATTGAAATAAATAAATAAATAAATTGCTAAATGCGTAGGTGTAAGCAATTATTTTTGAATTTCCTGCTCGCAAGTACAAAAGGTAGAGGAGCGCCCCACCACCTTAACTAACTGTTATTAATATTTATTAGGCAATCACTGCGCCACAAATGTTTGGCCGTTTAGACGTAGCAACAAATGACTGGACTGACGGTATATTCTCTACTCTGTGGAGAAGAGCTCTGAAGGTTAAGAAATCTGATACAACTTGGATCGTCCTAGGTGAATATGGAACTTATGTGACTATGCTTTGAATTGAAACCTACGAGTCACATATGCATGAAATATTGCTCTGCATTTTGTATTACAAGACGGTCCGGTGGACGCCGTGTGGATTGAGAACTTAAACTCAGTGCTTGACGACAACAAGACGCTGACGCTGGCCAACGGAGACCGCATCTCGATGGCACAGAACAGTAAGCTGGTGTTCGAGCCGGACAACGTGGACAACGCCTCGCCCGCCACTGTCAGCCGGATGGGCATGGTGTTTCTGTCTTCATCCGTGCTCAAATGGCAACCTATTCTTGAGGTTTAATTGAATCTAGTTACTATTACTCTTTTACTGACTTACAACGATATATTTAGCTAATAGCTAGTACTATTTATGTATTCTGTGTTATAATTAAAAGCGCAGATTAGGGTGTGAATAAAGATAATAATTTTAACCATTAGTTATTTGACCTTATTGTAATAATACCCTTTTCAACATAAAACAGCACTGGTTAAAGAATCTGGAACCAAAACAACGTGATGTTCTACGTAGAACTTTCAACAAAGTATACGACGAGGTGCATTCATATGTACAAACAAAATTGGAGACTAAAATGAAGATTCTTGAAGCTATCTACGTCAGGTATGCTGCGTTTGCATTGGTGCTTCAATATAGTTCTACAATCATGATTACGATTTACATAATCTTCGTTTCAGACAATGCATAGACGTACTTACCGGCTTATTACAGATTGAAATTCCTGGGGGTAGTGAGTACTCTTTTGTGTTCAGTAGGTATAGCTCTTGTATTTCCTTGCATACACATGTGCCTACAATCGGGTCTATACCGTCTCAACATATACATATTTTTAGGCCGTTTTAAATTAACTAATTACATGAACCTGTGCATTTCATCATGAGTATCATCTTTGTTTTGGCATGGTAATGCATCTGCAGTGTCTGTGATATTGCATATTTATTCGCATAGCCTGCGGTGACTACTTATCATAGGTCATGAATGAATTCCGAAGGTGTTAAAATCTCGAAACTTCTGTATCCGTGTTGCAGAGACTCACACAGACCGCCATCTGGAGCGGCTGTTCATCTTTGCGATGATGTGGTCGCTGGGTGCTGCGCTAGAGCTGGACATGCGCACACGCATGGCTGTGTTCATGACCAAACTTCCTGTGAAACTGGACTGGCCCGGCGTCAAGTCCAAGGAGTGGATTATGCCTTTCGAGTACATGGTCAACGCTAGCGGCGTCTGGGAGCATTGGTTAGTGCTAGTGATAAATCTTTGTATAACGTTAAAACTTCAGTATACACAAAAACATTAGGTCTTGACACAAAGGTTGTGTTTGCATAGTTGTAGTAAAAGGTTTTTAATTTTAATTTTGCAGGTCTGAGATTGTCGAACCTTACACTTATCCATCTGACAGTATACCCGAGTACTCGTCAATTCTGGTGCCGAATATTGATAACGTGTGCATTACATTTTTGATCGGAACCATCGCTAAACAGAACAAGGCGGTGCTTCTGATCGGCGAACAAGGCACTGCCAAGACTGTCATGCTAAAAAGTTATATGTCGAAGTATGATAATGAGGAGAAGTTATTTAAAGTGATAAACTTTTCCTCTGCTACTACGCCAAATATGTTCCAGGTGAGTATTAGAGTAACTAAATATTGCATTTTAGATTATTCTTAATTAAAAATGTAGTTGAAAAAACTTAACACGATGTCCCTATATTGTGTAGGTAGATAAGTACAATATAAGGGCATCATGTAGAGAACCTCGTAAACATGCATTGTTGCAGAGAATAATCGAATCATATGTGGAAAAGCGTGTCGGTATGACGTATGGACCTCCAGGTGGCCGAGCGATGACAGTGTTCGTAGACGACATCAACATGCCTGTGGTGAATGAGTGGGGCGATCAGGTAAATACAAGAATAATTGTCATCCATACTATATCCATCTCAATGATAAACATACTCGACACTCGCTACTCTACAAGTCTATTACTGTTGACCACAAAACGCAGGTGCCTTTTAGGTATGGGGGAATCCCCAGGGATACCCTCCGCCTTGGGAGAATGGAGGGTTATATCGGACTCTTACCAACTAAAAAACCCAGTTTTCCTATTACTACCACGACTCTGGTTCACTGTGACCGACCTAGCGGCACAATTTTTAGGATTCCGTTGCCAAATATCTTCGTCCTGTCCGTTTGTCTGTCCGTCCGTATGTCACAGGCATTTTACTTCAAGACAGTTTGCTGGCATCACACAGCTGAAATTTGGAGAGCAGGTGGCTTCTATGAACCGCTACACAAAAAAGGTGTGAATTTACGAATAAAAAAAATAGGGTAGGCCCTCCATACTTGTAATTGAAGGGAATTCCACGTATAACAGGACTGTGGAGGGTGTCTATGTCTATCCACAGCTTTTCAAAAATTATATCGAAGTTCCTTGAAAACTTTTTCCTTAAATAAGTGGTGATGAGATATTGGCTACTAAAGCCGTAAAAAATAATTGACGGCAATAGGGTTTATGTACTGTTCCTACCCAATTATGTCGATGATTTTTTTAATTTAAGGTAACAAACGAAATCGTGCGACAAATGATGGAATGTGGAGGTTTCTACTCTTTAGATAAGCCGGGAGAATTCACAGTTATTGCTGATATCCAGATGTTTGGTGCTATGATACATCCTGGTATGTAAAAAAAGTATATTTGATTTGACGCTGCTGAAAATTTACAGTCCTGATCTTTATGGTTCCTTTTGCCGCAGGTGGTGGCCGAAACGATATACCTCCACGTCTAAAGCGACAGTTTAACATTTTTAACTGTACGCTACCCAGTAATATTTCCATGGACAAGATTTTCGGTACGAACTTTGATTTGATTTTTTTTTTCTGCTCTTGGTCTTTTCATGTAATATTTATAGGTAACGTATTTAGTAGTAGGGAATACTGCAAACATGCATAGACACATTATTAAAATGTTCAGAAAAAGTTTAAATCCATACTAATATTATAAATGCAAATATAAATCTGCTAGTATGTGACTTTTTGGTCATACGGCTAGACCAATACCTAGGTTAGGATCATAGGATATACATTTTTAATCGCGGTAGCACGTTTTCGCGGGAAAGCCAACCTCCATGTGGGCGAAGCAACGGCAAAAGCTAGTAAAGATCAAATAAAATTTCTCATCTCATTTAAAATTTCAGAGACTATAAGCGCTGGGTACTTCTGTAAATCACGTTTTGACAAATTAATTGTAGAGTTTATGCCGAGGCTTGTGCATGTTACTCGCATTATTTGGCAGCAAACCAAAGTATGTATCATAACTTCTTATGTCACAAACTTAAGAAATTGTTATATTGATTTGACTTTGTGATCATTTTATGCAGGTGAAAATGTTACCAACACCAGCGAAGTTTCATTATGTGTTTAATCTCAGAGATCTATCTCGCATTTGGGAAGGTATTCTGTTTATTAAGAAAGAGGAGCTTCAAAGCATTAACATGGCTTTAAAACTATGGTTCCACGAATGTTTGCGGGTTATTTCTGACAGGTTGGTTTTTAATTTAATATTATGCTGCAAAAATAATTATAGTTATGTAGGTAGAGATAAGGTCAAATTTAATAAGCTAGCGAAGCTTCACAATTGTGACGGGTACTCCAAAAAAATCATCACATCTTTTTTTATCGTGTTTCGATAACTTTACTCCAAGTCTGCGTAGCTTTGCTAGCTTATAAACTTAACTTTATATAATCATACTTAAATCGACAGTTTAGAAAAATCGCTACTAATTTGTTCAGGGGGGTTATCATGGTAACCCACCAGGTGGCCCACCATGTAGCTTTAAAGCAATATTATTTTAATCTCTACTAGAGCAGGAAAGAGTTGGCATCCTGTATAGCTCTGTCTGTTTTATACACTAGAATGACATTAAAAAAAAAATCCTTTAAGTCGTCATGATAACCCCACAGGTTTACTACATTCATTGATAAAGAGTGGTTCGTGACGAATTTTTGGATAACAGCAGCAAAAGAATTGCCGGACCTAGTTAGCGAGTTTCCGGACCAAGAAACATTCTTTGTTAACTTTCTACGTGAGCCGATCGAACCAACTGGCGAGGAAGACGAAGACGTCAGTCTTGAAGCCCCTAAAGTATACGAGGAATTGCCTTCGTAAGTTTTGTTATGTAGGTCCGCAAGTACCTACTTGTTTTAAGTAAAAGTTTAGTTTCGTCCCTAAAATTAATTTAACCCAAGGCTAAACTTGACAAATATTTAATTTCAGTTGGGACTTTGTACTCACGAAACTGGGATCGTTTCAAGTACTATTTAATGAACAGATAAGAGGAGCTCATCTCGACCTGGTATTCTTCCACGACGCGATGGTACATTTATTCATCATATCCCGAATCATAAACACACCACGGTAACAGGAATTATATTAAAATACAGCATGTATCAAAGATGTGTGATCTAAGCCGTAATTTCGTTAGCAAAATATGATCTTTTAAGGATGAGCTTTAAATAAGACCACACCTTTCTGATACACGCTGTATAATAATGTTTTGACTCTTGTCGATAAACAATTGTTATCATTGTTAAATCTATGACTATGTTTTCTTAGTGGCAATGCATTGCTGGTCGGCGTGGGTGGATCCGGAAAACAAAGCTTAACCAAATTAGCATCATTTATAGCAAACTTTTCATACTATCAAATTACTTTATCCAGGTAACTGAAATCATAATAAATAACTATTTATTTGTAATATAAAATATTGAGGGCAAATACTACCAGCGTTTCCCAACTATTGCAGATCCTACAACGTGAACAACTTTATGGATGACATAAAAGTGTTGTACCGCGTGGCCGGCCTGCAGGGAAAAGGCATCTCCTTCATATTTACTGACAACGACGTCAAAGATGAACAGTTCTTAGAGTTTCTCAACAATATAATGACCTCTGGAGAAATTGCTAATTTGTTCCCTAAAGATGAAATGGGTGAGTTTGAACAGCTTTCCTAAGTATAAAGCCGAAATACTGATCGAACCACTAAACAAAAGTTTTATTACAAGCATTGTTAGGTATTTTCATTGTTGTGTGAGTAGTAGGTACAGTTATCCCCAAAAAGATCGTTGGTATTTACTTTTTTTAATCTATTAATATAAGTACGCAATAATACCAGATGAGATTCTGAACGAGTTGACACCTATAATGAAACAGAATGCACCCAGAAGGATTCCAGTCCCAGATGTGTTGTATGAGTACTTCATCATAAGATCAAGAGCTAATTTACACGTTGTCTTGTGTTTTTCCCCGGTAAGAAATATTGCACTAATTTTTAATTTAAATATAGGGTGAACTTTACCGACTTTCAAATTAGAGGATATTTTCAAGTATCTTATTGAAGGAATCTGTAAAGTTTATGCTGTTAGATTATGCTGGGACCAAAAAAAATGTAATTACAACTGCCAAATGTCCACATAAGCAATTTTGTTAAAGGCCTCTTAAATCGTTTGATCATCCGTACATGAGCGTCGCTGAACACAAAATAATGTAACCACTAAACACAAAAAAATCACCCATCCACCTAGCTATCAAGTTTTATGCTGAATATGCTAACTTAGATACATTCTGGGCTGGTCGTTTTTTTTCCTTCCAGGTGGGTGAAAAATTCAGAAGCAGAGCTTTGAGATTCCCAGGCCTTATATCTGGGTCTACAATGGATTGGTTTCAAAAGTGGCCTAAGGAAGCACTTATAGAAGTAGCGCATCACTTTTTATGGGAGTTTGAGGTTTGTAACATGCAAATTTCATAATGAACGAATCATGGCTAAATTTTGGCTTTGCCGCTCGAGATGGTCTCTCGATGATCACTTACGTTGACCATTCGGCATTGTGTTTATTGTCATAAAGTTAATAACCTAATCAAAGCAACATGTTATGAGGCTCCTGCATACCAACGCAAGATTTTTACTGTGGTAACATTAAAGAATAATGAAAACATCGCTTTTCAGGTGGTTTGCTCCACGGGAACGAAACAAAATTTAATTGAAATGATGGGTATTGTGCAGGATAATGTAGCAGACACATGCGTCACTTATTATGAGCGATTCAGAAGGCAGACGCACGTCACTCCCAAGTCATATTTATCGTTTTTGGATGGCTATAAAACCTTATATAAAGGGAAACACTTGTATATTGCAGAAATGGAGAAAAGGTTATTATATTTCTTACCAGCAGACCGCTTGGGGTTTTGGTGTACCTACCGGTTTTTAATAAAATAAAATAAAACCTCATTTAAATATTTATTCTTCATACTGGTTTCTTAATCTTTCCAATATCTGTGTCGAAGATACCGATGGATTGGTTTCATTTATGTTTGTTTTATTACATGTTTATTAAACAGGATAGAACCAAATATAGAACTACGTTAATAATAATCGAGTTATTAGTTATAAGGATTCCGGTTAAGCATTCAAAGTTTTTAGAATGACGACTGGACTTGGCAAACTAGTTGAAGCTGCCGAAAGTGTGGATATACTTAAAAAGGAATTGGCAGTAAAAGAACTAGAAATAAAGGAAGCCACAGCGAATGCCGAAGAGGTTTGTATTGTGTTTACACTTTTGAGTTAGTAGTATAAGCGCCGTGTTCGGTTACCGTTTGAGTATGAGCTACACACACTAGCGACACTCTTGTTGCGACAGAAACTGTGTAGAAAACAATTGAAATAGCTGCCACGAGTCACTGCGACGATGTCGTAAACGGGCTGTAGATACTTGACCAGAAGCTATAACATACAGCACGACGGAGCAGCCACGAATTAGCTTATAAGTAAGCGATTCTCGTGACGATTGTCGTAGGTGTTGGCGGCTGTGGCGGACTCGCAAGCAGCAGCCGAAGTTGTCAAAGCGGAGGTACTGGAGGTGAAGGACCGCGCCGTGAAGCTCGTTAGCGTGATCGCAGCCGAGACCGCCGTGGCGGAGGAGAAGCTTGCCGACGCCAAACCTGCGCTCGACGCCGCCGAGGCCGCGTTACTAGTACGTTTCGCTTTACATTTGTTCAAAGAATCCCGGCTTACAGCTTTTTCTGAAGTCGAAGCTCTGTTGTAGACTATCAACGCCGCTGACATCGCCACCGTCCGCAAGCTCGGCAAGCCACCTCATCTCATCACGCTAATTATGGATGCAGTCATTCTGCTTTTTAGGAGGCGCATCGACCCCATTAAACCAGATCCCGAAAAACAATTCTTGACTGCTTCATGGTCAGAGTCTTTAAAGGTATTTATGTCTAAAATATTCTTATTTTTCCTTCATTGGTTATTTTTTGGAATAGGTTTAAATGTGCAAACGCCCAAGTTGAAATAAAGTAATAAGATGAAACGTACTTTGATGCTATGATCGTGCTAAAAACTATAAAAAAAGAAGATGAGTTTGCAAATTCAGACGGTCATGAGTTCATGACACGTGTCGCGGTTTTTTACAGTCATTTCATATTAAGGAGCTGCACCTGAATTAATTCGATTCGTGTTTGACTGACTACAGGTAATGGCGGATGTAAGGTTTTTAAACAACTTGAAGAACTATCCTAAAGATGATATCAATGCTGAAATGGTCGATTTATTGCAACCTTACTTTAACTTTGGGTAAGTTATTAAGTTCAATAATGAATCTCTACAACTTTGAAATCGTCGTTTTAAAGTGCAGGTGACCGTTATCCAAACACATTTTATAAATATATGCAAGAATTAATATAATATAAACATACATAGCCACCCGAAAAACATAAGAAAAATATAGTAAAACTAATGAGACAAACAATGACAAAACATTATCATGGTGTCGAACCTGTTCATCCTAATTTAAAAAAAATACAGTTGCTATAGACAGTTTTAATATTAGCACTTAGTTTGTTGTTCTAGAAAAAGAATACCTACCGTGTATATTGGGATGTATGAAAAATATCTATTTATAAACTATAGTTTTATGACATTTTATGAGCATGTAGAAGGTCAAGAAACGAAGGTTATATCATCATTATTGCAAAGCTCCATAATAATGATTCTAAACATATTAGGTAGATGAACAAGGATTTTCCAAGTTGTAGAGAATGACCCTCTTTGAGCTTGTCTCACTGTAAGAAATCTAAGTTTCTTTATTCTGTTTCTTAAATCTTAACATTATAGTCAATATACATTCGACGCGGCTAAATTAGCCTGCGGTAACGTGGCTGGCCTGATATCGTGGACCATCGCAATGGCGCAGTTCTATGCGGTGAATAAAGACGTTCTGCCGCTAAAGGCGAACTTGGCGGTGATGCAGGGCAAGTACCAAGCGGCCAAAAAGGAGCTGGAGGCTGCTGAGGCACAGCTCGAAGCTAAAGAGGTGCGCAGCTATCTCTAGACAAACAGTGACGTCACTAGAGCACTGAGGGTTATAAGTGTGGTTTCTCCGACAGCGCGAGTTGGCGCACGTGCAGAAGCAGTTCGACGAGGCGATGACGCTGAAGCGGGCGGTGTTGGACGACGCGGCCAAGTGCCAGCTGAAGATGGACGCTGCCACCGCGCTCATTAACGGACTGAGCGGAGAGCGCGTGCGCTGGACTGAGCAATCTGCGCTCTTCAAGTCTGAGATCGAGCGTCTGGTCGGCGATATCCTAATGCTTACCGGGTGCGTCTGTGCGTCATAATGAGTGGAAGAGTATGCTTTTACTCGATATTTACTGTGTATGATATGTTATTTCAGATTTTTGACGTACTCTGGACCTTTCAATCAAGAATTTCGTGTATTGCTGATAGAAAACTGGCTTCGTGAATTGTTGCGTAGAAAAATTCCTGTGTCTATGAGTTTAAATATCACAAATGAGCTAACGGATACCGCTACAGTACGTATTAAATACACTCTTGTATAAACAGGATCAATTATAAAGAAAAGTAACGATCCCATATCTGCTTAAGCTATAAATCAAAGCATCACAGTCCTACCCAAAACTTTCGAATGTTACCATAACGTCGCATGATGTTTGATTCACGGTTGTATGATTATATTCTTTTTTAGATTGGCGAATGGAACTTATGCGGGTTGCCAACAGACGAATTGTCCATACAGAACGGTATAATTGTCACTAAAGCTTCTCGTTTCCCGTTACTCATCGACCCGCAGACACAGGGAAAGATCTGGATCAAAAATATGGAGAAATTAAATAACCTAATTGTCACTTCCATAAATCACAAATATTTCAGGTGACCATCGCATTTGACATGTTTCATATTGAGTGGTTCTAGTTAATAAAGCGATGTCATTTTAACTCTCAGCTAATAGCTCGTGGCTAAATAATTGCATAACAATATAGCCGTACGGTCGATCTCCAAGTTTACGCCGTGCTTGCGTAGGTCGGTTCGTGGATGGGCCACCCATTACATACCGGGTTTCCTCCGTGCCTCATAAAGCACGTTAAGCCCTTGGTTCCGGCAATCATTTGTAGATCTCTGACAGTCGTAACAGGTATTCAGTGGCCCGAAAGTCTAATAACCAGTCTTACTAATGGGTATCGTATTTCTCAGTACTAACTGGGTTGTGGAGGTCAGATAGGCAGTCGCTACATATAAAATACTGGTATTCAGCTGCATCCGGTTAGACTGGAAGTCGACCCCAACATAGTTGGGAAAATGCAAGGCCATGATGTTATTTTAAACCTTTTTACCTGACTTCCAACCATTTTAGCTTATAAAACAAGGAAGTCGTACCTGTAATTTACACGACAAGTGTCATACATTTATTTTTAAGAAAACTGCCTCGAAATACAAGGGGTTGAAGAAAATTTTAGAACATGCTTTTTTGACAAATTGGTTTTCAAAGTATTCATTTGTTTATGAGCTATCAAAAAGGTATCAATTTATCATCTTATACGGCGAAGATTTTTCACAATCAACAGTTTATGGAGAGATGGAACATTTCCAAAAAACTTAAATTCGATTTGTCCATAACATCCCAGTTTGGACCCCTAGTAATTGGGTCCAAAATGATTGCAAATAATGTCGAGTATCATCCATTTCAAGAAGTACACCCAATTACCAATCACCCTGTACATTTTCAGCGATTTCATCACTAACAGTTAACGGAATAAGATGATTTTTTTTGGAAGAGTAGATAGGTTAGGGCGGTAGGACTTTAAAAATTGAACTGATGGGTGCATTGAATAGTACAGGGGTGGAGGTATTCGAGTAAAGATATAACATTAAAAACCTGTAAGTATTTAAAAAAAAAAACCTTACGTCTCAAAGTTGGAACTGATCTCCGATATCTCCTTAACTAGAGGGATTCCAGGTATAGTAGGTACAGAAAAAAAACTCGCACTGATGGGGAGAACCTTCCGACTTCGTTAAGGGTACATTTACACCCATTATAGGATATAACTACAAAAAAATTAAAAGAAAATTCAAAACAATACAACTGACTACAGGAAAACACTAAAAAGTGCAAAAAACTTTAACTCCGGAAGTCAGTGGCAAAAAATGTATATCAAACGAACAAAAGTCACCGACTTCCGAAGCTAAAGTTGTTTTGCACTTTTTGGTGTTTTGACGGTGTTTCTTTCAATATAGGAATCACATAGAAGACTGCGTGTCTCTAGGCATGCCTATGTTAATAGAAGACGTTGCTGAAGAGTTGGATCCGGTTCTTGACAACATTCTTGAGAAGAATTACATCAAAATTGGGTCGACATATAAAGTATGTATTTTATTTAAATCGAAATAAGCAAATCAGCTCAGTAATTTTATAATTAATCACTAAAATATGCAATAACAGTGAAAACTAGCGTTATTTGCGTATGCAAACATGAAAATGCATTTAAACTGATGTCAAGTAATCTGTATTAGGTCAAATTGGGAGACAAAGAAATAGACGTAATGGATGGGCACAAAATCTATATAACAACGAAGCTCCCAAATCCCGCTTACACGCCAGAGGTGTCGGCTCGAACTTCCATCATAGATTTCACAGTAACCATGCAAGGTAACAAGTTTTTGCTATTATTCATAATAGCCCTTACTGTCCCACAGCTTAGCTAAGAAAAGATCCAAAAGTTTCGTAATCCTACAACATTGCCGAATAATGGCAGTCAGAGGATCCATAAACACCAAAGCTGTTTATTTTATAGGCTTAGAAGATCAGCTACTTGGCCGCGTGATATTAACAGAGAAGGCGGAGATGGAAGCGGAACGAATGCAACTAATCATGGACGTGACCGTTAACCGCCGTAAGATGCAAGAGTTGGAAGCCAATCTGCTGCACAAGTTAACAACTATACAGGGCTCCCTTGTCGAAGATGTGTCGCTTATTCAAGTGCTTAACGTCACCAAAGCTACGGCTACCGAAGTAACTATGCAGCAGTTAGCCAGTAACAATAAACTTAACTTTCACCTTATAAAATAAGACTTTCAAGCTGGTCCTGCTGATTATTATTTTTTGTGAACACTATTCACTTTTGCTAGGTAAAAGAAAAACTAGACGTGGCCAAGGAGACGGAGATGAAGATCAACGCCGCACGTGAGGAGTACCGGCCAGTGGCGACGCGCGGCTCAGTGCTGTACTTTTTGGTGTGCAACATGTCGCTCGTGTGCAACATGTACCAGACGTCGCTGGCGCAGTTCCTCGAGCGCTTTGATATATCTATGGAGCGCTCGCCTCAGAGTCCTATAACGCTGAGAAGGATCGGTTTCATTATTGATTACTTGGTACGAGTACGCTACTGCAGTTTATTTTTCTGTAAAATATTCATAGTAAATGCTATACTTTGCTTGCATGGTATATTTTGCTTTTCTTAGATAAATCTATAAAGATTTCTTCTCACCTGCTCATGGTGCATCTTCCCGAACAACAACCGAGGCTCTGACAACCGATAAATGGCGATATGACCATTTCTAAATAAATCTTCGCAGCTAAATAGCGCAGACTAATTATATGCTGCAGCGCCACTAGTGCGAGAAGCTGTTATCTGCGATCGCCAACAAGTATGCCCAGCGTGATGATTATGAGCAACCCCTGCAATGGCAAGCCACAATCAACCACGTTCGTCGTAACTTCCCGAGTCTCTTTCGGATTGATGATATCTCACCTCTGTACCGCGTTATTGTGTTTTGAGTGCAGGGTGATTCAGCGTTCGTGGCGAAAAAAAAAGTTGCGATCTTCGGGAGTAACGATGCAGCGTGAAGGAAAACTTTTACGGAAACATTTGAATTAGGTTATTCTCAGTGTTACGAATGGTTTTCCCGATTCCACATATCATCACTTCTCTTATTTGCATTCCATGGTTTATTAATGATTGCCATAATTTAAAATGCAATAATTTTATAATTATAGCAGAGTTGTATTTGCCATAATTTCATTAGAAATAACGCTTCAGTTAAAAATCGTGGAATTACATAAAATCATTTTCATTAATTTCATTGGTCATAATCGATCAAGTGTCATAATTATTTTAATCCATTATTTGCTATGTTTTTCATTTTCAATAATGTCGTTTTCCATAACTTTTATTCACCATAATATTTATTTGCCCATACTAGCACAATAATGCTAGTTCAGTACAAGCGCTTGCAATTTTGATGTTATGGTCATGGCAAACATTAGTAAACCTTAATATACGATACATATTTAATATTTACAAGGAAACCTAAAAATAAACCTATTCTATCATGCATGCTTGCTTTGCAAAAGAGGAAATCTGGCACTCGGCGGCCGCTGCCGCGGCCCGGCCCGCTCGCTTCGCTCGTTCGCCTTCGCGCGTTGTGTGATCACAGTTCTAACATAACCTTACTTAGCCGTTTGGATGTTGACTAACTGTTTATTATCTCAACATTGTTTCCTACAATAAATCATTTGATTACAGACCAAATGCCTTAATGACATTATTTTTTTTGTACAAAACAATAAACGTTTCTAAATTATATTAAATGTTGCTTATGTCAAGTATCGATTATGTAATGTGTTACATAAAGAAACTAATGATTATAACACATGTAAATATGGAAACTTATTTTATGGCAAATAAAAGTTGTGACTAATAAGTTTATATTACAACCATTATTAGTATACATGATAATAGTGCAAGTACTCGTAAATATTATGAGGGGGGACGATTATGGAAAACATTAATAGTACAATTTATTTGATGGAAAACTAGGCAATACCGCCTTTCCATAATGTGTGATGATCTTACAACGGGCTTAAAGTTAAGGTACAATTACGGACACTGTAGGGCACAGGTCGTCAATTACTTTGAGGGATCGAATACAGAATGGGGCGATCCGACAAAGAACCAAAGTTAAGTCGACATAGCTCACAGAATAAGTAAGCTGAAGTGTATATCATATTAGCTGTGGAACCGGGACCGTTGGGGTACTCGTGTTCCTGAGTGGAGACCGCAAATCAGACTAGGTGAACCGTCGATCTCCGCAGGGTGGCTAGTAGCAAATAGATGACATTTGCCGAGTACCTTAACCGTTGTAGCTACAGGAAAACGGTCTTAGGAAATCATCAGTAATTTATAATAGCCACGAACTTCTCAGTGAAAATGAACACACCTTTTGAATTTATTTAAATAATTTCAGTGAATAGTTGTCCCTACCGATTCTGATAATATTCAATAGGATGATTTTTAAATACTAATATCTCGTTAGGTTTCTTTCCATTGCAGACTTATGACGTGTTTAAGTACATAAGCCGTGGTTTCTATGAGAAGCACAAGTACTTATTTACAGTGTTGCTTACATTAAAAATAGACTTGCAGAAAGAGTACCTTACATTTGAAGAGTTCCAGACGTTTATTAAAGGTGCTTAATTTTTATTTTTTTATTCGATGTTAGTGTCATGAATAGAGATCGGATATTCGGATGCATATTAACCTAAAGTTTGAGTGTTGACTAGAATGGAGCGCGCTTCGGCACGGTAAAAGTAGTCGGTGTTTTTAAATAAATGGTTATTTTTTCATTTCATTGTTTAAATCCAAATGAATAATGCTCAGTCATATTTACCATTTTGCCTTATTCGATATTTCAGCAAAATTTAAATTCGAATAGTTGTAGAATTTTTACTTGTTACTTTCAACAAATTTCTTGCCCGGCTTTAATAGATAATAAATATTCATTATGCTTTTGAGTACTAGATTTTATACACACTGAAGAATTATCAAATCTCGGGAAAAATGGCATTTAAAAGAGCCGCTTCCACACTTTTCTACCCTTTGCCTGGAAAAAACGTACTTAAGGTAAATATGCATCCGAATATCCCATCCCTAGTCATGAAACATTATAATTATTTATTTAAATACAAACATATCTGACATACCTCCCAGAAAAAGTAAGGGCTTCTGCAACCCTTAGAAATACAAACCCGCAATGATGAGAACTAATAAAGAGCTGTTACAACCTTGTGTATACTTGTTTATCATTTTGTATTGCCCATAGAACTATGTTTTGGATGGTTAGAACATTATAGATAAACAACGCTATGGCAGTTCTAAAGAAAAAACGGATCAGATTTTACGATTTAAATTATGTGCATGTGGATTGAGTGATCCTCTCTTCAATCTTAACAAAAATCGAGGAAGATTTAGTAGAAAATAGTTAAAACATTATGGTGAAGTTAAAAATTTTGTTAAACCTGAGATAAAAATGATATGGTCAATAAAGTGGATCACTCAAACCGCACGCTTTAAGAAAACGTCATATGTATATCTCAGAATATATAGCCTTTGCACTGCTTATTTCAATATTGAAAAATTGTTAAAAATAGTTAAAAACTATTAACAATTTGAGAATTCACTAACACGTCCCGTTCCAGATTTATTACGATTAATTTGGATCACTCATTCCGCACACAGGCCGTATGAGTGCTCTTAAAAATCAATACTATATACTGAATAAATACGTATTATTTTTGTTGTGTAATATAACTAAACATAAGACTGAATTTGTTAAAGAATGAGTGTGACAAAACTTATAAGCTGAAGGAAGAAATTGACCTTTATGTTTTCCTCCATTATGCCGTCTGAGTGATCCATATTTCGACCTCTATCTACTTATATATACTTCGTAGGTAGACTGAGTTTGTACCCAAAATTGTTAATTGTTTTTAACTAAAAATTGATATATCTTCTGCTTTTACAAGGGTCATACTTTAAGAAATATCATGATTTTTTCATTCCTAAAGGAAAAGACTGAGTAGGGTAGATGTGATTTTTCTATTATGTGAGACTGTTTTGATCAAATACCCTCATAAAACCTTATTTTTAACGTTTATTAATTTATTGGTTGGATTCATCAGTCGCGACAACGCAACATTACATAATAATTCAGTTTTGTGGTGCAATATTATTTTATAGTGTTGTGTAGTGGATTTCCGTTTACTGATAACGTATAAAACCGGGAGTATCTTTTTAACCGACTTCAAAAAAAGGAGGAAGTTCTCAATTCGGTTGGTTTTTTTGTTTGCTACCTCATATCTTCGTCATTTATGAACAGATTTGCAAAATTCTTTTTTTGCCTGAAAGGATACTTCCCGATTGGTCCCATAGAAATCGGTTTAGTAGTTTGGTTTTTAAATCGAAATATCTGGTAAAAATAAGTTATCCAAGTAAAAGAAATTGCGAAACTGATAGTTGACAAGGCTTTGTGTGTGATACGATAACTAATAAAAAGGGTAAAATAAAAACTTTTTTGCAAAAAATAACCGACTTCCAAAAAAACCCTAACAAATTTAAAATAACTTTACTTTCGGAAGTCGGTGGCAAAAAGTCAATGATACAAACAATAGTCACCGACTTCCGAAAGTAAAGTTATTTTCAATTTTTTTGTTTTTTTTTTGGAAGTCGATTATTTTTGAATTCATATTACTTACTTATTTAATTCGATTTTCAACTCAATACTTGAAATATAATTTTTCTATCGTACAAGATGTATAGACGACATGAAGCTAAACACTGCGGCACCTTATTTAGTGTAATAGTAGTAATTATGCAACAAAACTTATAGTATGATTTGCTGGCGCTGTACTTTTCTTATATTTTAGGTATTTGATGGTTTTTAGGGTTTTTACCATGAATAACTGTCTGTCGCGGTTTATCTCAGATATTCTAATATAGCCGAGAGTGGTAAAAATGTTCAAAAAAACTTTTTTTTGGGTTACCCGTAAAGTGGGGTGATGTTTTTTTTATTTTTGCGCCCCATCCTGTGAGATATCGTTGAATAGGTCATTTAAAAACACTGTGTGTTTTCCTTTACATTTTTTTTTATGTAAGATAAGCCGTTAACGATTTATTAGATTTAAAAGTTTATTTTTTTTTGTTCGAGGTGCGTGTCCCACCCCCTGCTAAAATCATAACCCCTATACACTGAGACCTAAATTATATGTACTCGTAGAATATTATAAACTTAACGAATTTTATAGGAAAAAATAATTGCAGGCAGAGAGAGAGAGAGTACTACTACTACAAAGCCCTACTGCGCGCGATGCAGCATGCACTTAGCCGGTTTTTTTACTTTATAGCAAAAATGCAACACCCAAAATTGTCTACAGTTTTTGTTTTCAGCAACGCTATGAAAAGAAGTCGGAAACCCGAATTGATCTAAAAAACGCAAATAGATCTTTTTAATAACATAACATTTGCAGAAACCTGACATTTAGTACATCATCTCCCTAACCTTTTCCCAACTATGCTGGGGTCGGCTTCCAGTCTCAACGGATGCAGCTGAATACCAGTATTTTACATGGAGCGTCTACTTATCTGACCTCCACGTCAGACTTTCGGGCCAGTGACTACCTGTAACGACTGTCAAAAATCTAAAATGGACAGCTGGGACCAACGGCTTAACGTGCTTTCCGAGACACGGGGGAAATTCTGTATGTAAAGGGTGGTCACTCATCCACAGACTAACCTAGGCAAGTGCGGCTTAACCTGAAGATTGATCTGAGCGGCTATTATTATTTAGCCACGAGCTCCTTCTGACATTAATTACAATGACCCCATTTTCTCTGTATGTCGCAAGAGTTAAATGCAAAATTTTCGCCGGCACCGGTCTTATGGACTCACTGATTATTGAAAAGTTGTGCTCTTCATAAATTTTGTGAAAATAATGTATTTTATTGTGTTATTTAAATATGGTCACCCTACACGATGTTTTTCTTTGAGAAGTTAAAAATCAGTTATCTAATGAATAATAATAGTTAAAAAAACATAAGATATATCAATTTTTAGTTAAAAACAATTAACAATTTTGGGTACAAACTCAGTCTACCTACGAAGTATATATAAGTAGAT
This sequence comes from Standfussiana lucernea, assembly GCA_964057025.1. Classification (NCBI taxonomy): domain Eukaryota; kingdom Metazoa; phylum Arthropoda; class Insecta; order Lepidoptera; family Noctuidae; genus Standfussiana; species Standfussiana lucernea. The sequence goes on from OZ059785.1 coordinate 13,168,047, forward strand.
AGAGGTCGAAATATGGATCACTCAGACGGCATATTGGAGGAAAACATAAAGGTCAATTTCTTTCTTCAGCTTATAAGTTTTGTCACACTCATTCTTTAACAAATTCAGTCTTATGTTTAGTTATATTACACAACAAAGATAATACGTATTTATTCAGTATATAGTATTGATTTTTAAGAGCACTCATACGGCCTGTGTGCGGAATGAGTGATCCAAATTAATCGTAATAAATCTGGAACGGGACGTGTTAGTGAATTCTCAAATTGTTAATAGTTTTTAACTATTTTTAACAATTTTTCAATATTGAAATAAGCAGTGCAAAGGCTATATATTCTGAGATATACATATGACGTTTTCTTAAAGCGTGCGGTTTGAGTGATCCACTTTATTGACCATATCATTTTTATCTCAGGTTTAACAAATTTTTTAACTTCACCATAATGTTTTAACTATTTTCTACTAAATCTTCCTCGATTTTTGTTAAGATTGAAGAGAGGATCACTCAATCCACATGCACATTTTAAATTGGTGGGATTTTTCGCATAGTACTGGCACTACTACAAAACTGCGTGTGTCAGCAAGGTGTGGTCATATTTAAGGGTGTGGTTTAGACCACCAAACTGAACATTACAAACAATCAGCTGTCCCATACAAACTTTTATTACCTTATCAATCTCCTGCTCTTACCCCAATTTGTTTGGGGTCGGCGCAGCATGTCTTCTCCTTCAATGCTTCTCTATTACTCGTCATCTCATCAGATATATCCTTTATTGCCAGTTTAATAGCTACTCGACGCAAAGTATGGGACAGCTCTGATTGAATATTTTTCTACGAGTCCCATGGAGAAAGTTGTTTCGTTTGATGGTCTGTACCACATCTTAGGACCACACCTTTCTGATACAGCGTAGATGTATCTTACACATGTCACAAGCAGAAGCTACACAGATCCCTAATCAGTATTTTAGAACGGATGTAGGACAATAGGTGAATAGTGTACTTTATGTCTGAAGGTGGCGCGGCGTTGGATCTTAATGCCTGTCCTCCCAAACCTTATAAGTGGGTCACAGACATGTCATGGCTAAACTTAGTCCAACTGTCTACTTTACGTCAGTTCACAAACATATTGAACCAAGTTGGCAATAACGAGAAGGGATGGAAATCTTGGTGAGTTTCATAAATATATAAATATGATATACACGACGAGTAGCAAACCTAAAAACAAATATACTATTTATATTATTTGATGATTTGCGTGGAAGGTTTGACAAGGAAGCGCCTGAAGAAGAGCCGTTACCTGACGGCTATCACACCCTCGACGTGTTCAGGAAGCTGCTGGTGGTGCGCGCCTGGTGTCCCGACAGGACTCTGGCGCAGAGCTTGTGAGTGCGAGTGATGTTGTCCATGTGGCCGTTACCATTCACAGCCGACAAGTACTGACAATTTATGTTGTGTTGTAGGAAGTACGTTGTGCACTCTATGGGCGCTCGATACTCCGAGGCCGTCATAGTTAATTACGAGGTAAGAATGTGGCTATAGTGGGTAAAAGTCACGTAACAAGTAATTACTTGATACGAAGTTCTTATTTATTCCAGCAAATGGTCGTAGAATCTCGTCCATTGGTTCCACTGATTGGCTTCTTAGCGATGGGCTCTGATCCGACACCATCTATCGAGATTACTGCCAAGCGAATGGAGAATATTTGCCAGTCAATATCTATGGGGCAAGGTCAAGAGGTCCACGCAAGGAAGCTCATAGATCGTGCTCTGAAAGAGGTGATAAGTCGTCTAATGCGTAGACCCTTTAGCTCCGAAATCTTAATGCTAAATGTTGATAATATTTTCCGGTGTTTAGGGTTTGTGGGTGCTGCTGCAAAACTGTCATTTACGACTGGAATATATGGTTGAGATAATGGAGCAGTTCGGAGAACTAGAGAAGTATCCAGAGAAGACTCACGAAATGTTTAGGTAATAATAAATGCCAGTTCCTCTGTTAAATTATTATGAAACTCCAAAGCTATTTACAAGTTCGTAATGTTTTAGGCTTTGGATAACTACAGAAGTTCATGAAAAGTTTCCAATTACGCTTCTGCAAATGTCTATAAAGTATACTTGCGAGCCACCTTCCGGTAAGTTGTGGTACATCTACCTATTATAACAGGTATTTGTCTCATTGATTAGGCAAAAATGTGATCCCTTTTCTTATTAAATTTTTAGGCATCAAAGCCGGTCTCATGAGAACCTACGACTCGATGGGTCAAGACTTCCTTGACTACAGTGACAGTCCGTTTTATTTGCCGATGATTTACACAATCTCGTATCTGCACACCATAGTACAAGAGAGGCGGAAATTTGGTCCCCTCGGTTGGAATATTCCTTACGAATTTAATTCTGCTGATTGGTTGTCGTCCTGCATGTTTGTGCAGAACCATTTGGATGCTTTGGAACCAGGACAATCAGTTAGCTGGACTACTGTGCGGTAAGTTTCTCTGGTAGGTAGTACTAATGTAGGAACGCACATCATTTACTGCCTCGTGTAATGTGTTTAACTCGATATTGCAGTTACATGGTATCAGCGGTACAGTACGGCGGGCGAGTGACTGATGACTTCGATACGCGGCTGCTAACCACTTTCTGCAGGGTGTGGTTGTCAGACCAGCTCTTTAACGATGACTTTCAGTTTCACAAGGGATACGGTATTCTAAAGTTTAAGAATATTCCGGAATACCTCGAAGAAATCGAGACCATGAAAACCGTTGATCCACCTCAAGCTTATGGCTTGCATACCAATGCTGATATCACGTTAGTAATAGCTTCCTAAATCTTCATAATCCTTATACTTAGCGATCCTTCTATACTTCATAGATAATTGACTTTTAGTTACCAGCGCAACACCACTCAGGAACTGTTGGATACAATATTGTCCATTCAGCCGAAGGAGTCAAGCGGAGAGGGTGGTGAGACACGCGAGGCGTCGGTCTACAGGCAAACTAAAGAAATGCTAGAAAAAGTGCCTCCTAACTTTGATCCTCATGAAGTGCTCGCTAGGTAAGTATTGTTTAACTTTAAAATAAATATAAACATACGTAGTAAAACGAGGTAAAGAATTGATAACTTTTAATAAAAGTTTACCTTCTTTAACGTGTCTAAAAAGGCACTTAATTGACGAATCCGATAGTGACTTCTTCTCTCTTGCTAAAGATATAAATCATAACTTTGACCAATATTTTTTTTGGTATCGTGCGCTCTACCGTAAGCAGCAACTTTTTATACGATTATTTATTTGACTTACAGAACGAGTGGATGATGGTTTTGTGATAGATCTTCTAACATGCTGTATTTGCAGATGACGATGATGATGATGTGTAGTATCATGCAAACGAAAAACCATTGTTTTGCCCATGATTTTCCCGAATTTATCTCCACTTATACAACAGATTTTCGCAACCCGCAGAACTATAATATATTCGTTTTTAGGTTGAGATTATATGGTATACTTAATTCAATGGTGATTTTCTTGAGACAAGAAATCGATCGAATGCAAAAAGTAATTGAACTAGTCAGAACTACATTAAAAGACTTGCTGCTTGCTATAGATGGGACTATTATAATGAATGAGGTAACGAATAATTTATTTCACTTAAACAAATAGACAAATATGGATTGCATCAATGAACAATGTATTGTATAGCTTTAATAACGGTTTTTTCAACAAGAACTTTGTTTTTCAATTGGGCCAACACCAACAACATGACAGTTTTGATATTTAGTTTTTTGACGTATTCGTAGCTTTGGCAATTGTTACAATGAATTCAATTTCGCTCGAAAATCGAATTAAAATGATTAAAATCCACTATGAAAATGGTGGTTCTGTTAAAGTTACATTTCGTAAAATTCGTGATATTTCGAACAACATAATCGTCCTTCTGAGACCGCTATTAAGAATTTGGTCGCTAAATTTGAGTTGACAGGCTCGGTGCAAAATGTGCCAACACCAACGCGTATTCAACCGGGTCGTTCAACTGAAAATATCGCATCCGTGAGCCACAGTGATGATGAGGCTGGAAATGCGGTAACGGTCAATGGATCATGACAACTCAATTTTGGCCTACTATTGATGACGTGGATATCACTGACATGTGGTTTCATAATTGCCAAACTTTTCTCTTTGCAATACAATAAAAATTTGAATCATCTTCATCTAAATTCTTTGTTTTATTTTGTTTTAGAAAACAAAGTTCTTGTTGAAAAACCCTGTATATAGTTTTTTTTTTTTTTTTTTATCTTTTCGCTCTTATTGTGCAAGTCTTTCTACATCGTTCTCACATATGTATATGTGAGACATATTACATATTATGTCCAAGGAGTTTCTTTCCCATTCTTCTCCATAGAGTTCTACGCTTTGGAATGAACATATACATACAGTATTTTCAAAAGTTATTATGGCTTGTGTCTGGGACTTTAGCTTCATCTTTTTGTTTTTGACTATTAAAAGTGCCTGTAACGGTCTAATTGAAATAAATGGTTTGCGTTTGAACTTTTCGATGAGTCCAGTTGAAAATAAAATGCTCGCTGAAATTATCCCATATCAATGACAGCGCTAGAGAAATGTCTAGCGCCATCTTTTACCCACTCTCGGAATAATACTAAAACATTCGTGCATTAACAGATCATGGTAACCCATCCAGTGGGTTACCACAATCTAGCGCTACACAGCTGTCTAGCGCTGTCACTTTCCCACTCTCGGAATAGTCCTAAAACATTCCTGCACTAACAGATCATGGTAACCCCCCAGTACAAGTTCCAAAGACATGCAAATTAATACAATATACGTACGAAGTAATACAAACATTGACTTTTTATAATATTAGTATTCACACATGAGCGGTATCGAATGGTTTCGGAATGACTGGACTAGGGGAAGTTGTTTTTTACAGAGAGGCTGCATGTAAAAATGTCTGTTCATTGTTGTAGGCACTTCGAGACTCGCTAGATACTATATATGACGCGAAAGTGCCAAATATGTGGTTGAAGAGTTCCTGGTCATCGTCAACGTTAGGCTTCTGGTTCACTGAATTTCTGGAGAGAACTATTCAGTTCTCTTCGTGGTGCTTCATAGCCAGGCCGAACTCGTTCTGGATGACCGGATTTTTTAACCCTCAAGGTAATAGATATATAAAACTAGCAAATAAATATGATGCAGTAGCTTGACTAGTTCCATATCATCGACGCAACAGAGCGTGAGAGTATGCACCAACATCATACGGATTTGTTGATTTTTAGCGTAGGTAAAAATAAACCGCTGCTTAACGCTAACGTAACCTTTTTAACAATAAATCTTTCTGCTTGTTGAAGGTTTCTTGACAGCTATGCGACAGGAAGTGACTCGTGCACACAAGGGCTGGGCGCTAGACATGGTGGCGTTACATAACGATGTTACTAAATTGACCTATGACGAAATTAAGGCACCGCCGCCGGTAAGATGGCATTTTAATTGCTTATGCAATAGAGAAAGATGAAGCATCAACACTATTGCGATGGTAAGATGTTGCTTTTCGGTCTGTGAAGCTACATCTCAAACCAAAACATCACACAACACGTCCGCGTCGTGGTCCGGCTACTTGTCAGCTTTAGTAATGTTATAACATAAACGTTTATTATTTTTTAATTCAGGAAGGCGTGTTCATTCACGGCGTGTTCCTGGACGGTGCGGGCTGGGACCGGCGCAACCTGCGCCTGTGTGAGTCCATCATCAAAGTGGTGTACACTGTGTTGCCGGTGATACACGTGTACGCGATAAACTCCACCGCGCCCAAGGACCCCAAACTCTACTTGGTACGCAACTGTAGATGCATTGGTAGTCATTATTAGTTAGCCCATCAGTGTAACAGTTTCTACTAGTGATTATCGTTTCCCAGTGTCCGGTGTACAAGAAACCGGTGCGTACGGATCTTACGTTCATCACTCCGCTCTGGCTGCCAACTATCAAGAACACTGACCACTGGATTCTAAGAGGAGTCGCTATTTTATGCGACATTAAGTGATGCAATGGCTTCTTTTATTCGCAAAATATTTGATTTCATTTTGCATTGTAGCCTAAGCCTAAAGCGATTTTCACTCGCACCCGCTGCGGTATTATATCCTTGGTTTCAGCCCGTGATATTATATATGAAAACTCAGAAGCAGTAATGTGCAAGCTGAGGACACGTGCGCTTGGCGGTGATTGCCTTACATTAATTGTTGACCATCTGCCCTCTCATCTCATCATCTGCGGGTATTGCTCGTGAGTTTTAAAACTCATGTTACTACTGCGGGTGATTATGTTTTCCGTGGTTGAACGAATAAATTCTTGTATTTTTAAACACCGAGCACTTTTATTAATGCGACATATTTTAAACATAACAAGGTAAAGATAATTGATCCTCCTTTTATAATGCTTTTGCTAGTCCTTCGTTCGTCTACGATCATATACCAATCTGGACATACACGCGCCATGTCCTTCTGGGACGTTTGCACTTATATCAGTTTTGTAAATACTTTTTATTATTTCAAAGTTCACGGCCGGTTTCTGGTCTCAATAATAAAAACCATCGAAACCCTTGACTCACTCACAGTCTTTTAAAATTGTAGACTCAGACAGGCTAGTTGGAGCGACAATCTTCGTATGGTGACTGCAGCTGGATGAGAGTAGCCGCTAATCCACTTGAATGACGTGTAATTTGAGAGGCCTATGCTCATCAGTGGACTGCTGTCAGTGGGCTGATGGTGTTATAAAACTGAACAATAACAGAAACATAATTATTATACCTAGCTTATTGACAGTGAACAACGACTCAACAGTGCTGCCATCGTGGCATCGCACGGACCAGTTTTCGGTTTTTATTCCCATTCAGCATTTTATGGACCTGGCAGAAAACAATAATTCTACACCATGTTTAAATTTTGAATTAAAAATTGACAGTTTCTTTCATGTCAATTTGTAACTCACAAGGTACAAGTCGACTTGTGTAAAAGTTTTATCTAGAAAAAATTATATAATTTATTTATAGATTAAACAAATAGATTATTTGTATATAAAAACAATGGACGAGCCTAAAGATGATGAGAAACCGGCAGCAGCTGAACCAGCAGCCGCTGAAACAGCGCCAGTTGAGGGTGCAGAGTCGCAACCAGCTGAAGAATCACCAGAGCTTTTAGAGCAAATTGAGGAACCAGAAACTTCGCATTATCGAATTCCTTTAAAGTCGATTTCATCATTCCGGAGAATGTCGCTCCTCGATGGAGAACCCTTTGTGATTGACAAAACAGCTTTGGAAGCTATACTTGACATCAGTTCTCGTTTAGCGGACATTCAAATGAGAAGCCGAATGTCTTTGAGTGCTATGGGGCAAGGTCCTGAGACTTATAAGGATAAGCAAGTAAATAAACGATATAATTAGATTTAGTTTCATGTGTTTTTAATCAAAGGAAAGGATAAAACTGTTTTGTTTGCAGGCCAGAGCTAAAGAAGCTCGTAATAATCGCGTGGGAGGTCTGAAGCAACAACACAGATACTTACTAGAGAATTGTGCGACGATCTTAAATAAACCAATTGACTACATATTGGTAAGTAGATTTAATATATTCGTGTTCGTGTGCACTGACAGGTCGCTAAGCAAGCCACGTCAGTACGTACGCAGCCTCTCAGTTTTATTTTGACATCATTTACGAATAAGTGGCTTCACATGTCAAATTATCACAAACGGTTAGCACTATCACAATTTAAAAATATCTACTATGAAACTGACCTGTAAATTAATATTATTAACAAGAAGTCTTAATTTCATTAAAATAGGTTCATAAGTATTTCAACAAATAGCTGACATAAAAAGATATAACATACCACATACATACATAGGTACATGCAAACATCAAACTTAAATTTAGCAAGAAATTAAAAACTTTTTATAAAAAAAAAACCCTTGAGGGGAGTGGACTGTAGAAATCATATGGTTCACGCTTGTTAAAATTTCTTAGTTCTGTCAAAAGCTTAGTGTAGCGACACGAAGACAGTGACTTGAGAGTGTGTAGACGTTGAACTAACTCACGAAACTCGAATGTGGCCGCTTGAAAGTGGCCTAGTAGGTACTATACTAATGCGTATTGAACTTATGCAAAGGCAGGAAACTTGATTGATCAAACCAATTACCTGTATTAATATTCTGTCATTCTTTGTAAGTAGATCGTATTAAAATTACATTATCTCAGTTTGTCTTCTCTATCTTTAATAGTATAAAACAAAGTCGCTTCCCGCCGTCTATACGCTTAGATCTTTTAAACTACGCAACGGATTTTGATGCAGTTTCCATCAGTAGACAGAGTGATTCAAGAAGAAGTTTTATATGCGTAATCCATGCATATTATACGAGAGAAAAGCCGAGAATTTCAAAGATTTGTAATGAAATGTCTTAAAAAACATATTCTGCTCAGAAATATCAAAAATATTTAACAAAAAAAAAACAAATCTGTGACGATTCATACTACTCGTATAAACTAACTTAACTAATAGAAGCAATATTATGTACATGTATCAAAAGCATAAAATATTTACAGGTAAATAAATAATCGGTATTGCAGGTCAGCAAAAAGTTTAATTTGATCATTCTCGTAAAATTCTCTCATTGAAAACACACCCGCGATAGACCTCAAAGTTTGAGTGCGCAATCTAAGTGTGTATGGGGGAAAAGCTCACGCCACTGGCTTCCCCGCGGGGTGTCCTCCCGTGCTCTACACAATACATTCGTTGCGCTACTGTAGAATAGTAATACTGTGGCATTATAGTGTGTCGATCTGGCCAAAAATCATGTCGCTTGACTAAATATGAAATCATGTTACAGGACGGCGTTTATGACGCAGATAATCATATAGATCTGTTAGATAGTGTAATCGCTGAAGGTGGCAGAAATTGTATTGTCTTATGCGATGCATTGCTTCCACCTGTAAAAATGGGTAATGTTTCTCTATCTTTGTCTACTTGTTATATTATTAATTAGAACCATATAGGAAGTTATATCCAACCGAAACTAGTTGTTACAAACGAACACAAAAACCAAAGTCGATGTTGAGTTGAGGACTTTGATTTTTGTGTCAGTTTCTGCTGGAATAGAAACTTTCTTTTATGTTTTTTTTTCGTTTCCGTTAATTTGTGGTAGTTTTTTTTTAACCTTTTACCCATTGGTATAAAAATGATCATATGATAGATCATTCGTACAAAAATTTAAACTTTATTTAAAAAAAAAACCCTTAAAATATATATCCCTAAAAACAAGTATTTTATCAGAAAAAAACTTCTGAAGCGTCACTATTCCGAAATATAAGCTATCAAAGTTGTGCTGATGGCAAAGATTATAACTTTGATAGGTTATGTCTCAGAAACGTAGCAGATTTTGCCCCTAACAATACTTGTTTGTATTGATACCAGCTATTGATTTATACAGGTTTTATGTGTGGCTGCTACATGGCCAACATATTTAAACCCCTTTATTTAGCGATCAGTGGTGCAATCGGGCCTAAGTGTTTTATTAAATATTTCAGAATCTGGTCGGTTTGTTCCCAATCAGAAGGGAAAAATGGAAAGGACTTATATATCGGATGGAGCAACTATTGGCACCGAGGGCATTTGTGTTGCCATGTACAGATTCAAGACCAAAGCTGTGGACGCTAGGACTGTTAGCGATGTAACTAGAAATTGAAGTTTATTTGATATAACTACTTCATTTTTCGAAAATCCACAATTCAATTTCGTTTTTTATAGTAAAATCTTTATCAATTTGTTTGTGAATCATTGGGCGTGATTGGCGGTGTAAAAAGACGTATAATGAATTAATGATGTATTCCTACTATCATTTCAGGACTTTTACTTTGTTCAGTTTGATGTGCTGGAGGAAACCGATAATATCGTATCCGGTATATGCAAAACTATGCAACGTGTATTTATACCGTCCCTAAAGATGAGCCAGGGTTGGGGAGACATTAATCCTCCCAACCCTAACAGTGGTGATATAATTAAGAAATACATTTCGAAGATCGTGCTATTTGTTGATTATCTTGCAAGTTAGTGACATGTTTTAAAGCATATGATCTACGCACATGACGACACATCTATACTTAATATTATATTATATTATAAAGAGATAAAATTTCTTTGTAAGTTTGTATGTACCTAATCTTCGGAACTACTGTTCCGATTATAAAAAAAAATTCACTGGTAGAAACCTACATTATTCGTGGGTGCTATAGGTCATAAATTACATTTATATCATGCTTATTGGCCGAGCTATCACAATTGTTGCGGTCGAAGTCGCGGGCGAAGTGCTAGTTAATCTATTTGAAACAATAAACTGACCTTACACTGTTAGGCTTTCCGTACAACGAGGTGTCATTTCATCACTTTGCTATCTAGGAAGCCACATTATCTTAATTTTGAAAATTTTAACTTAATATCACAGTATTCTTAAGGATACGTAATAATGTTTGAAGATTTATATTAGTTCTTGTTACGTATCTTGTCGGTATGTGTGAGTACCTACGCACTAACTCGAGCGTTGCTACAACAGGTGTTAGGTATTCCTAATACCTGTCGTAGCAATGCTCGAGCCAACGCTTTTAGGGGTGGTCTTTAATTTTATTTTTCAAAATCTGATTTCAGAAACAAAAATAGATTTAGACTGCTGTACTAGATTTAAAATCAATGTAGCACTGTACGAGGATGAGTTAAGTGACGAAGAAAAAATGAAACACGCTATAACTAAAACTCATGTGTTAGAAGAAATATGTTCGTATGTAAAACAATGGATTAGACAGATTACTATGGTATGGAATTTGGAGAAAATATCGATCTCTTATGTTATTGGAATGTATGCGAAAGTTATCTTGCAAAATATTAACGTTTTTATTTTTCATAATAGGTTTTAGTACAGAGTCAGCAACTGCGTCGAGAACCTTCTAACATTGGACCACTAGCCGAGCTGGACCACTGGCGCCGTCAGCTCACTACTTTTACGTCGATAATTGAACATATCAAGAGCGAACCTACAGCGATGTACATACATACTTTAATACGTGCGAAATCAAAACTTTTAAAGGTAAAAACTAAAAACGATACCGAACCAGCGATACAATACATCACCCAAATCAAATGAAACGGAACACGGCGGGATAATTCCGAAAAAAAGGCCAAGTGCGTGTCAGACCACGAGCAGTGAAGGGTTTCGTAGTTGGGATCAATATTTACATATTATGCATAGTATTGATTTTACCATCCCCGAATAAGTTTGTATTTCATAGTACATATTCGCCAAGAGCCTGCATCAATCCTACAGATATTTCAGGGAGAATAACTTTCATACGGAATATCCTTTTAAAATTTTCCAAATTTAATTTTTCAGACTCGATCGATTTAGCTTGAAATCTCATTTTTATCCCACCAGCAATTCTATTGTACCAAGAATAAAATATCATTAAGATTTTGAAAGTCATGTTAAATCAGGGGTTAAACAAATGTGAAAGGACTGCGTGCACTTTATGACACTGATATTTATTCATCCTTATTCCGTAACGTATGTTTATTTCAGAAATGGCGACAGCTTGATAATATGGTTACTGATTATTACAATGAAGCTTTTGATAATGTAAAATATTTATACGCTTTAGAAAAATATTGCGAACCATTGTACAGGTAAACATGCAACCATATAAGTTTTTAAACTGACACGGTCACTAACACTATCATTAACACTTAAAACGGGATTTTTACCATGTTTACTATTTTTTTTGAGTTACCAATAGTTCGCCACTGTGGCAAGCGCCATGATCACGGATCAATGGCGCTTGCGACAGTGCCGGCGCGGGCTTTAAAATCACATTAACATTCCTGAATACTTAGATGAGTTTTTTAGCCGCAGCGTTATACAGTAAAACGTGTTGGGCACAGTCGTAACCTTCGAGCAATTGAAAACCTATATACCACTATTGTACATGAAGTTTAATAAATAAATGATTGTCTACAGATGTGATCCATCTACAACACAACAGTTCATCCCAGGTTTATTGTTCACCATTCGTATGATATTTGCGACATCGAGATACTATAACACTACTAAACAGATATCTACGCTGCTGGTTAAAACTACCAATCAGATTCTTAACATGTGTATGGATTTTCTGACCAATTATGGCAAAAAGAACATTTGGAACCAAGACAAACTTAACTTCATTCGTAAAGCCAAGGCAAGGATTTTTTACGTACTTAATTTTATTTTCTAAGACACGTAGTGAAAACTCACAATATTTTCGTCAAGTTGTACCTGTTTAACAGGTGTGAAATCTCAATGGGTCCTGCCCACAAGGGTCCTATCTGGATCTTTTGAAACATAGTTTTGACGTTCTGTCTTCGCTCACTATCCAGTCTAGCTGTCAAGTTTTCATACTAAATATGCTTGCCGAAAAACCCCATATGAATTGGTTGTAATGAGCAGTGACAAATACTCACGCGTATCAAACGACGTTTTTCAACACACTTGTAAGGGAATACTTAATCGTACCTAAAGTTTTAATTGTTGTATTACAGTTGTGCTTAAGCTTATACAACTTTTATCGTGAGTGTTATGCCGAGACGCAGAGAGAAATGATGGAGGCGGCTGATGAAAGACCTTTTAATTGCTCTGAAATGTATATATTTGGGAAATTCGAAACTTTTCGCAGGAGAATTACTAAAGTATGTATCTTATTTACTCATCATGCGTATATAGCCTTTCTCTATGGTGGGTTCAGCCTCTCATCCATTATTTAATATGGAGCGACTGCAGATTATTATCTGATCTTCACAACCCAGTTAGTGGGTAACGCGATACCCCTTCGCAAGACTGGTTGTCAGACTGTGGGGCATCTGACTATCCGTACCTAACAATTCCCAGAATTAACAGTTTAATGTGCTTTCCGACGCATTGAGAGGGGTTTCGGTATGTAATAGATGCCGGATGGTCACCCATTCACGGATCAACCTCGACAAGCGTTACTTAACTTTGAAGTTCAACTCGTGCGGCTATTTTTAGTAAGCCACGTGTCCTACCTAATTAATGAACTATTTATTGCAGTTATTTACGAAGTACTACTTAAGGTAGCCATTCACGCTAGGTTATGCATGCGCAGAATGAAGAGGCAAAACCGAACGTGTGTAGGAGAAAACTGTACAGTTATCCTTGCAATGGAACCCGGTTTTGCATGCACATGTAAAACTGTCATGCATAATAAATAACCTAGCGTGTATGATATTATATCCTTAACTCTACGGACTAGATAATTGTTTTTTTTTTTTGTGACTGTCGAATTAAATTTTTTGTTTGATACAGATTATTGACTTATTCCAAGTATATATCACGTATTATGTATTGAACAAAACCACTTTACAAGGAATTGAAGAATACGCTGCCAATTTCAATAAACTGTTCAAGACAATTTCAACAAAAAATTACGACGCTTTAGATCACAGGTCGGTATTTTGAGTATTATTTACCTATAGACACCGTTTCTGACGTGCAACTAATAAACATGGAAGTGTCAAAATGTACCAATCCAAATCAACTAATAAAATAATTGATTCCGAGAGAGTGACGTACATGCTTTGGTAGGACTACGTCTATTACTCTTGCTATTTTACTCTAACACCTTGTATCTATAGTCAAGATTAAGTAATTACTTGTACAATCATTTTCATGCAATAGACAAGAATTTGAACTGAGCAAGAACCGCCAAGGAAAGCAAAACTAAAAATTCTTAATTTTACCAGTTCTAACTCCAAGCAATTACTAAACTACAGAATATACAAAAAAAAAGTAATTACCTAAAGGTAATTACTTTTTTAAAGTGATGACTTCAGTAAACTGAAGTCATCACTTTGGCTTGTTCATAGATACGGGTGTTAGTGTTTCAAAGCACCTTTTATTCAATTAGGTAATACCATTACCTTGGTAATGTGGTGTTTGAATGATATAATTGATAGGGGAAGTTGTTGGTGATTAAAATAATGAAATCATTCGTGAAATTATATTGAAACAACCAGAGGCAACGATAGTTCGTGTTGTGGCCACGCACTGAAAGAATGTTGTACATTTACTACTATGTACAATATTTTTTACTATGTACACTATTCTACTCTACGTACCTATGTATTTTAATTCAATTTGTCAAACAGGCGGCCAGACTTCGATAAGGACTACAAAATATATAAAGATGCCGTTGCTAATCAGGAGTTGTTACTTGAAAACTTCATGATAAATGTAAATATGAACTGCAACTGTGTGTACCATAAATCGTTACCAATAAACTTGAAATATTATTGTGATTAGGCACTCACATTATTATTACAAGTTGTTTGGAAAGGCGTTTGTGGTATTAATTTTATTTGGAATAATTTTTCTTAGAAGAATAACTATATGCTTTTTTCCCATGATGTGCGCTGGCTGCCTTCCGGACTGAATCTGTTAATTGCATTGCGTTAAGAAATAAGGAATCATGCGACAGTGTTATAAAAATGGAAATTGAGCTTTAAAATTATGCGACTAGCATCCAAAACTCCATTTTAAGTTGTCCTCTTGATTCGTTGTTTCTTAACGCCGTTCAATTATGGAATATTGTTTCTCCTTATAATTAATACAATGCCAGTCATCATCATCTGCCTAGACTTTTCCCAAACTATGTTGGGGTCGGCTTCCAGTCTAACCGGATGCAGCTGAATACCAGTATTTTACATGGAGCGACTGCTGTGACCTCCACAACCCAGTAACTGGGTAATACGATACCCTTTGGTAAGACTGGATGTCAGACTTTCGGCTTCTGACTACTTGTAACGACTGTCAAAGATCACAAATGACAGCCGGAACCAACGGCTTAACGTGCTTTCCGAGGCACGGAGAAAAACTCGGTATGTAATGATGGTCACCCATCTATGGACCAACCTCGACAAGCGAGGCTTAACCTGAAGATCGATCCGAGCGGCTGTTATTATATAGCCACGAGCTCCTCAATCAATACAATGCCAGTAACTTCACAAAATACCGCGGAGGTTACATCTCTACCTACACTACCAGCCAACAATAGTACTTATTTCAAGTTTTTGTTGTGTGTGTGACACTGTTTACGGTGTAAAAAAGCTACCAGCTACCAGCCAACAATAGTACTTATTTCAAGTTTTTGTTGTGTGTGTGACACTGTTTACGCTGTTTACGGTGTAAAAAAGCTCTTGAAAATCTACTAAAATATTTGTTTCTCATAAAGATGATGTTCTAATGCTAGTTGGAATTACAACATCTGAACCACTAAATATTACCTTTGTAGATTCATACGATTCGACAGAACCAAGTTTAATTATGCATTAATTAGTTTAATTTCAAGCAATCAAAATTGTATTACGTTTTACAGAGCGTCATTAAATGTCCAACGACGGAAATAGCATTGCATCTTTTACATCGATTTGAAAAGCTGAAGTTGGAATGCCTATACCTCGAAGATCAATATTATGATTTAATCAGTACTTACACAGCTGAAATAGAATCGTTACGAGACTTGTAAGTTAACGGAATAACCGTGTACATATCTTTGACTTGTTTGTTTTTTCCACATTTTCGCTCACGTTTAGAGGATGATGATTTCACAATTATTTTAATTCAATGCATAAATATGTACACGACGCCGTAGATTTATTTTTCTTTTCATGTAAGTAAGAGTATTACGCATCGACGGTGGATCTGTACTGCTAAGAGCTCGACATAGCCTTAAACTTGAATTTATCCGCTTTTTGTTAGCGTCAATGGAGCCTCAAAAAAACATAGTGAATCTACATGAGAATAGAACTAACATAGAGTTTTGGATAATAATTATTCATTTATATTATTTTATTAGGTACAATGAAGTTAAGGAGACTCCGGATTTGCCATTAAACATGCCACCAGTCGCCGGGCGAATTATGTGGATCCGATTTTACGACAAGAATATTAACATCCCTATGGATATATTTAAACAGCACCACGAAGTCATTACGCACATGGTTCGTAAAGACAGGTCAAGAATAATATATTTATAGATACTAAACTTCGGTGCCTGTAGGTTTCATATTCTTTTTTGCCTCATTTTAGAAGACCCTCACTTCCAATTATAATTGATCTCATGTATTATTTATCTTGTCAAGATCTCTTCACTTCTTATCTTACAGAATAAATATTTGATTTTGCACATTTATTTGGGTTTGGATCGAAATATCCGACTTGGAACATGATTTTTCACCATCTCAACAGTTTAGATATTGAAATAAAAATGAAATTGAATACATATTGTTCGAATATTTTTTTATCGATCTTAGTTTTACCTTTTAATCTCGAATTTAGATGTGCATGTGGATTGAGTGGTCCTCTCTTCAATCTTAACAAAAATCGAGGGAGATTTAGAAATACTGGTCAGCAGAGGGTTCAAATTGTTTATTTTTATCGTTTTGTTACAGAACACGCAACGATGTATTAAATTATACAATGTCCTGACAATTGTGTTTACTGAATTTGAATTGATATATCATTATGCTTGGGCTGAAAATGTAGGCCAGGTAAGTAATATAGCTTAGTCTTTTGATTTATTTGTTGTATATCATCGGCTGCGTCCTTGTCATCACGTCTACAATTGTTTTTCAACACCCTCTCCTTGACTCTTAAGTTGGTAAAGTAATTAAAGTGAAACCTACAGGACAAAATTAAATATACGCTGTCTCGTCTCTAAACGATTGTATAACTAATTGTGAAAACTTGTAATTGGCCATATTGTTGTTATTAACGAAACTATTACGTCGCTGTAAGTTTTCCGAAAATAATAAAATGAAATTAATAAAAGTGCTTCTAAACGGGCAATATTTTTACTACTATATATGGGTGCAATACAGGTGCCGGCAACATTGACAGCAGTCGCAGCCAGACTATGCAATATACAACAATATTTTAAACATATTATTATATTAATAAAACTTTATTACAGGTGCGATTGGGTCTTATCGCTCCTCTATTAATTCGTCATCCACAAACGAATATGTGCATTATAAACTTCAGTATTTACATCCCAGAGTGCATTAGAGAGGTCGAGTACATGTGGCAGCTGGGACTACGTAAGAGCTACTACCTGATTATTCTATTACTTATAAACAAGTTTTTTAACCTACCTAGTAAACTAAATTAATAATAATTTAGTTACTGTTTAACTGTGAAAGTCCGACTGCATGTTTGTTAGTTTAGTTGTTGTTAGTTAATCCGTTTGATTAACTATCAAATTGTCTGCTTAACTAAATGTTATTTATAGCACGAGTAGAACAAGGCCTGGGTTAGGACATAGGACTCTTTTATATCGATAGTACAGACAGTGACGTGCATTACTTTACCCATCTTACAAAGTAGAAAAGAGGAAGATGGGTAATGAACTGACCGTACCTACGTTCCAGAAAAACAAGTTTAAAGTTATATGTGTAACTAGCTGATGCCCGCGACCTTCGTCTGCGTGAAATTATTATAAAAATATTACTTCCCTATTTGAACCGATTCAAATATTATTATTTGTTAGCAACTGTGTGGGTTTTTTTTTTCTAAAATAAAAGTAACTCCTTAAGTAAAGCCTAAGTAAAGCTTAAGTTACTCCTTATTACATCAGCTATCCAGTAAAAGTCCCGTCATACTCGGTCCTGCTGTTTCGAAGATTAGCCGGAACCAAAATACAGACAAAAATATTTTTTTGTTTGTATTTTGGTTCCGTAAGTACCGTTTAAGTACCGTATATACTTTCATGTGCATTCAGTAAACAACTGTTATTTTGAAATTATAAATAGACACTTCAAATTTATTCATTTGTATACATTTCTTAATATACTTACTAGAGACCCTTCAGATGTTTTTTAATGTACCTAATCATGAACCTTTGAAAAATGTAGGTGTGCCAGACGGGGCGCAAATTGTAGCATTTTGTAAGGATAAAATCCTTGGAAACTATGAAAGAATCAAATATTTGGTTGACAGAAACAACCAAATTAGAAGGTAAGTACTTAAAAACAAACATTTATCAATTTCGTGGTCTAATTTCGCACTGTCCACCTGATGGTGGACAATGGCACATCTGTTTAAAAAAATCCTTTATGCACCACTTCATTCAAGGTATAATCAAACCCTTCACAAAGAAGTCAACCAAGCATTTTGTACATCAAATTATGAAACTTTACGCAAAAATTATTGCTGAGAAACGACTTTTTTGAGTTGAAAAATTACGTTTTATGATAAGATTCGTTGTATTCGTTTGTAACACACTCAAAACATTTGCTAATGGATGCATTGAACAGTATTTGGGTCATGGACGTATTTAAAGTAAAGTTATTACATTAAACCCTTGTATTTTAAACAAAACTTGTGAAAAAGTTGAAACTCTGACCCCCAATATCTCTGAACTAGAAGGTTCCCAGGCATGGGCCAGAACAAAAAAATGGTCGTAGTGACGGAGAGAACAAGTGCGTTTAGGCTTTGTCAAGGGTATTTTTACACCTATTTTTTCCATTTGCCACCACTGGAGGTGAGCAACAAAACTTTTCTATTTTTTTCACAGTAACTACCAATATGATTTTTGCAGCTATTATCAAAATTATTATTAAGTAATTATCATGTGTGATTTAAATTTTTTATATACGTCGCAATCACTATTTACCACCGATGGACATAGAATTATACTTAAAAATGTAGCTGTCCAACGACACGACTGTAGGTGGACAAGCAGGTGGTGGTCACCGGGAATCATCGGGAATGTTCCTGCCGGTTTCCTCAGATTTTGGTATAATTTAATAAGTGTATGCACCGAAATAAATTGAGCCATTTGTGTGTATTAATTGGGTGTTGTGTTTTCTTTAATAGGAGTATGCCGAAACTGTACCTACCACTGTTACGTGCACAACTAATCAAGTTGGAGAATGCGTTTCAGCCTGGTTTTTCCACTATAACGTGGACTTCTCTAGAAATTCCCTCATATTGCGAACATATTGAGAAAGTCATGACCGAAGTTGACTTGTTTGTCAAGGAGGTACGAATTTTGGATCAGTTTACCGCTTTTGATCGATTCAAAACTGTATCACATACTTTATAATATTATGTACCTAGAATGTACTCGTACAAAAACACAAATTCAGGCATTTCACAAGTTGACTTTGAAAGCAGCTCGGTATTCTTAGGATATAAAAGTTATACAAAACAGTTTCTGTTTTAGTTCAGGCGCTGATAAACTTTTTAACCTCGAGCTGAACATTTCTTAATTGCAGGTGGTAGACATGAAAGAAGCGCGCATTGATGCAATTTTGAGATCAATCACTACAACATTGCTCGTTTATTTGCCTGAAAAAGCAGTGGAACCGCAAATTTTCTACGAGGAGAATATTGCACGGCGTGATGAAATAGGTAAGGATCTGTACTAACCATGATTATCATACAAGATAGAAACGGACCTTTCCCGTCAAGGCGTCAACAAAGCATTCTTTACATTAAACTAAGAAACTCGACTTAAAAATGATTGCTGGGAAATTACTTATTTTTTGGCGTGAAAAATCACGGTTTACGGTAGGGTTCAAATGTAACGCACTCAGCATATTGTGCTGATGGATGCACTAAATAGAACGAGGCATGGATATATTTAAAGTTATACATTACCTAAGTTTTAATCTAGCGTCCGTAGGCTGGCTACGTTTCGGCGGTCTTTTTCTGAAAACTGAAAGTTTTGTCTGTGCGATTACGGACGAAATTATGTTGATGAATAACTACCAGAGATATTATGAAGGGCGGGACGGTTGACGTGTGTCAGGCATGTCACCGTCCGAGTGAGTCCATCAGACATATTATCTCTGGTTGTTCTCTTCTGGCTAACGGTGAGTACTTGCACAGGCACAACCAAGTGGCCAGTATTATTCACCAGCAACTTGCTCTGAAATACAAACTTGTGGATTCTAAGGTACCATATTACATGTGCCCGACCCAGTTCTCGAGAAGGACCATGTCACGCTGTACTGGGATCGGCCTATCAAATAAATATGTAAAATAATGTGTTATAAAAATGAATGAACGATCAATAACGTCAAACGTCATATAACGTCTTTTTATTCAACAGCTGCGGAGATTCAACAAAAATCTTGGAATGCTGAAGTTGCTGTTATGGAACTCATAAACAAATTCTTAGAAAGTGTTCCATCAAAACAAATCCAAGCTTTAAAAAATAATTGGTGAGAGTCCTGTTCTATTTAACGTAATACCACCACGCCTTTGTTTCTCCTAAGGGTTGGGCAGAGGTGTACCATAGTTCACGCAAATTTCCCGAGTTATAATAAAATCTCTGTCTGTAACAGATTTTTAGCAAACTTGCGATTTTTTTCATTTTTAATGCTGTTATTTCACATAGGTTGGACGTAGAAAAAGCTCTAAAACAAGTGACTTCAGCCACAAGAGTAATTCCCGAAGACTCAGGTAAAAAATATTACTTACTGTCATAATTTCGTACCCTGTCAGTCAAAAAACTTAACCAACGCGACTTAAATTTGTTTAATAATGAAAGAAAATAGGAATTTTCCTAAAAACTGGAAATAGGCATTTCATCCACAAAAATGAACAAATAAACAGACCAAATTGGCATTTGTGTATTCATTTATTTTATTAAAACTACATGCACAAGTAAAAACTGTACAAAGGCGGACTTAATGCACTACCTTAGGGTGATGCAGAGACAATATATAGTAGGTGCAATAACAGAAAAGGTAATACTAGAAAATATTTATAAAAATATATAATACTAAATAGTTATATACATACATAAAACCGAATATATAAAGTGAAGAGA
Source organism: Standfussiana lucernea (assembly GCA_964057025.1). NCBI lineage: Eukaryota > Metazoa > Arthropoda > Insecta > Lepidoptera > Noctuidae > Standfussiana > Standfussiana lucernea. The sequence continues at coordinate 13,188,962 of OZ059785.1, forward strand.
GATAACAAGAAAAACTACTGCAACTTATTTCTGAGACGAATCTGCCAACTTGTATATATGCTCTCGAGCTTTCATTTTGAAAGTGAACCGATTGGTCACCGTCCTAATACTCTGAGAGAGCGCATTCCAAAGGAAGACCGCCTGGACAAAGAAAGAAGATTTGATAAAACCAGAGCGATGAGAAGGACATCGTAGAAGACAATGATTAGCGGACCGAAGATTCTTGCTGTGCGCAGAGCATAAATATTGACATTGAGATGTAAGATAAGAAGGAGAAGTGGGTTTGTGGAGAAGAGAAAACAGGGTTGTCAAAGCCCTCAAAGCTCTGCGCTGCCGGATGGGTAGCCACTTTAAAAGCGATCGCTGTGCAGATACATGATCATACATACATGCGGAGGTTGAAGACGAATCGAATGCAGTTATCAAGAAGTCGGTCAAGTTTATTGAGGTGATCTGCATTCAGGTCATAATAGCACACATTACCATAGTCAATTATAGGGAAGATTAGGGACTGTACAAGCATTGTCTTAATATGTGATGGGAGAATATTTTTTAACCGATAGAGCGACCGCAACGTTCCGGTGACTTTCTTGCTCACAATCGCGATTGCTTACGCCAGTCAAGGCAAGTATCAACATGCAAACCCAGATCCCTGACGTCAGAGCTAAACGGAATGACTGTGCCATTAAAAGTAACCGGTGGCACCGTTAAGCCACTCAACCTTCTCAAGCTATAATAGCCTGGCACTTGGTTGGGTTAACCGCCACCCCGAAACGATCAGACCTGTTTTTGTCTACACGTAAATTCCAGTTTAGCTCCTCGACCGCACCGGATAAGCTGTCAACACCTGCCTGACACTAGAGCTGTAAGTCGTCAGCGTAAAGATGATACGCACACTGAAGCTCGGTAGTTATGAGATCTATAAAAATAGAGAACAAAAGTGGAGATAAAATACCGCCTTGAGGGACGCCAGTTTCAAGCTCACACCAGCTGGAGTTAGAGTCACCAGCAAGAACTGACTGCTGACGCTCCCGAAGATAGGAAGAGAACCAATCTAAAACTTCGGGAGAGACCATGAGATAGGATAGGATAAATAAAAGGACTTCGTGACTGACGGTATTGAAAGCATTTGAAAAATCGATTAACACCAAAACCGTAAGTTTGGTGTCTTCCATTCCCTGCCTTATATCGTCAGTCACTTTAAGGAGAGCAGAAACTGTACTGTGCCCGGGCCTAAACCCAGATTGGAATGGACTGATGAGGGAGTTTTTGTGAATGAAATGGGAGAATTGTTCATGAACACAGGCTTCGAGTACTGTGAATAAAAAGGGAAGGATGGAAATTGGACGAGTGACTGAGAAGAGTGGGATTAGGGATTTTAGGTAATGGCCGAACATGAGCTTTCCGCCACAGGGAAGGGAAAACACCGGAGTAAAGGGAGAAGTTAACTATATGGGAAATTGCAGGAAGGAGCTGATCAATAGCTGTCACGATCATGTGGCGACTGATGTTATCACAGCCTACGGATTTGGATTTAATGGAAAGGACAATCTTTTTGATCTCTCCCGGTTCGACTGGGGTGAAGGCAAAGGGAGTAATATTGGGTCGCGTCAGACCAGCAAGGTAGTCAAAGGTTTGACATTTGGTTAGACAATCTAGGGTGGGAACAGTGGAGAAATGACGATTTAGATCATCTAAGCCAAATATCTTAGGAAGGTCTGAATGCCGGTGGTTTGCCGATACCTAGAGTTCCAAAGAATTTCAAAGGAGAAGAAGAAATGATATTATCAAGAATATGGCGGCGTTTAGCGTTGCGTATCATCTGATTACAACGATTGCGAGCGGTTTTGAAGAGGGTCCAATTAACTTCCGACCGACCCTTCGTCGCATCACCATCCGGACTCGTATTCATCCATGGTGCAGGTGGGCGCTTCAGCTTGATTCTCCTGATGGGAGCGTGAGTGTCGTACAGCTTAACTACAACATTATTAAACAAAGTAACTTTATCGTCCACTTTAGTGGCTTCCTCTAGGGGTGCTCAGTCAATGTTAGAAGCGTCTTGTAAAAGGTTTTCAACATTCATCCGCGCAAAGGCACGCCTGTACTGGAAAGTAGGTTTGGGTTTAGGAGGTTTAAGGACATAAGACAGGAAAATAAGAACGTGATGGGAAAAACCAGGAGCTTCAAGTTGACCATGTGAGGAGACTAGGGAAGGATTTGAGGTGATGATCAAGTCGAGCCAAGTGTCAAAACCAGCAGTGTTATGATGAGTTGGTTGGAGAGGCAACACATGCAGACTGGCTGATTCGACCAGATGTAGAAGTGAGTGGGAGCGATGGGAGTTGTGGGCAAGGAGATTGGTGTTGAAATCCCCATGACGATGTGATGTGCGTACTCTGAACCTAAAGATTCTAGGACCGATTCGAATTCGGTGAAATAATCAAGTGAGGGGGGATAATACACATCACCAAGAACGGTTTTTGCTCCTTTGATACAAACCTCTAGAAAAAGAGCAGAGCAGCCCACCGTACTAGTAAGATGGGATGGTGCAAGTGTGTCGACGCAAGTTGCATCCCACACCAAAGAACTACCCAACTTCCATGGCATTATGGTCATACCATCTGGTCTCTTCCCATCGACGCGTGCCAAGCCATTAGGTTCTAAGACAGCTGGCACCCCGGCGGTGGCAAGAGTGGATGAGATCATTAATGCTAGCGTGCCGCGCAGTCCGACCTGCACTCTTGCAGCAGGAAAGGCCATGGTGTCGGAGGCAGTCGACTGCTTCACCGCATTGCCAGCGATGTGGAGCCCCACAAGGAGCGCCCAATCGCAGACAAATACGAGCCGGAAGGTTGTGTCACCTAGCATAATGCCTATGTTGGGTGACGGTAGTGCCTGAAGCCAGAGGCCCGACTCCCACCCACCCACAGTCAGCAGGCGGGCACGCTCAGCATTATTGGTAGACGTATTAATAAGGTTATTCCGTACCAACCTGCAGAGCGGCTCATCCCACTGTTTTTGAGAAAATGGGTTCACGGGCCGATCCAAATCCAGGCAAGCCACTTTCCAGGCGTCCTCTGAGGGAAAGAGGGAAAGAGCTAGAATTTTTTTGGTCAACTTTTCAGTGCTGTGGACAGAGGACAGGAACGCTGGTAAGCTTACACTAGAAATTTTGCGGACGCCGAGGCCACCAAAACGAATTGACAGGGGGGTGGCTTGCAACCACGCTCGGTCGTCCAGGGCCACATTAAGAATGGATGTTAATGTTTTGCGAATAATTTGGTCAATTTTGTCCAAAAGTTGTGGCTTCTTCCAAAGAGGAGAAGAACAGAGAAAATACATAAAATTTGGACCAAAGCAGCAATATCTGACAAGGGTGAATGCCGCATGTAAATTAATTTTGGAGAGTTTATCCGAAATATCATTAAAATGTTTGATTTTGTTTTCGATGAATGAAACTTTCTTCTAAAATAGGGGAACCTAGGAGGAGCAGGGAACTTTTTTCTAAGATTTTGATTTGCGGGGCTATTGCATTAAATTTATTTAAAATCAATTGTGTATCGGTAACGTGAGAGAAGTAAATTTTGCACTTTGAGGGGTTAAGTTCCAGGCCAATAGATTAAAATTTCAGTTTGAGGATTTACAGGTCATTCAACTCGGGGTCAATGTCCTAGCGTTCCATCATCTAAATTTAACAAATGGTACGTTAAATTTTGAATTTAGTTGTTGGATTATGGGATGAATAGAAAATGACAGGCCCGAGAGGGTCACCTTGTTGACAACCAACTGCAGATTCCAAAATGTTGTCCTTATACAATAATTTTGATGGATGCAACATTGGTACATCAAACCATACATTTCGGGTAGTAGGTAATTTTTTGACTTCAGCCAACAAATTGTCCCTGTTCACGGAGTTGAATGCGTTTTTGGTGTCAACCTTGACGATGATCTCGCCTTTCTTTGAGTTAAGAAACGAAAAAAACTCGGCTATTATGTCTAATTGCACTCGGCTATTAGTACATAAAACTTACATGCGTGCCCAATGACGTAACCTTTCTTGACTGAATAAAAAAAGTATGGCATAAAATACGTAATCGAAATAAATACTAATATTTTTGTATTCTTTTATGCGGAGAATTTAAAGATTCTTATTCCCATATTAAATCATTATAATTAAAAAGAGGAATTATCAACATCTTAAATTCAAGCCACCGCAAAACAAAAAGCTGGACCAAAAATGGTCAATGTCTTTGATAAAAACATAATTATATCGAGATTATAGCGTAAATTACCTACGTTGGTCCGAAATACGTTTTTTTTTTAAATTGATTTATCTTCTTTAAGTTGTTAACTTTGTGTGTTTTAGTGTTTATGGAGATTGAGAACCCAGACCGGTATGAAGTAGTGCCTACTATCAACGAGTGCAATGAGCTTTTTGCATATTTTGCGACAAAGTGTCTGGAAGCTCTAATTAAATGTACACGATTTAGTCTCGATATGCTAAGGCGGCGGGCGTCTGTATCCAGGTAGACGAGATTTTCAATGAACTTTTTACTCATTTCAGTTTTAACTAACTCTGAGCGACATCTATACCTTAACATTTTTGCACTGAATTTCAACTTCGGTGTGAAGCCATTGAAAATTAAACCGAGCGGTTGAACTGTCATAACGTTCTTAAAATAATTACATTGATTGTGCCAGTTTCAAGATTCTACACCGACGAAATAAGAGATTTGAAGGATTCATACAAACTGTTATTCCCCTTTTCACCTCGACAGGGGCTGATTTAAAAGAAATCATACATTTACAATTCTTTTTAAACGTTTCAGTTTTCTTACAATGACAACTGACCCTGAAGAGCAAAAAAAACTGTGTCCACTCATGTTGACTAACATGTACTTACAAATTCCAAAAATATGCATAAAGCCTACTTTGGAAGTGATACAAAATTCGTTCTCCCAGGTGATTAATACATTTTTACGAATCGTTGTCCACCATGCAGGCCCATTGCGGATTGGAAGATGATACATGTCTTAGTTTTTTAGGGTTCCGTAGCCAAATGCTAAAACGGAAACCTTATAGATTCGCCCTGTCTATCTGTCTGTCCGCCCTTACTATTTAGTTTGGTGCTACGGAACCCTGTGTGTGCGAGTCCGACTCGCACTTGGTCGGTTTTTTTTTTAGTTCTTGGACATGCCGATTTCCTCACGATGATTTCCCTTACAGTTTTGAGAGCAGTGGTCATGTAATAAATTACAAAAAATAACCTGGTTGCCTGAAGTCACAACCTAAAACAGACTCGCAAGTTGGGACCACCACTCTCTGCTCTAGCAACATAGTTTAATCTTTCAATAAATTAGTTAATTGCTTTTCATAAATCGTCCGATTCTAGGTGGTATTGAATTGTATAATTGACATCCATCGCTATGTGTACACGTGGGGGCAACAGGAAGCAATAAAGAATGAACAGCAATTAACCGGGGCGTCGTCTACATTGGCCTACGTACGCAGCACAGCCACAACCGGTATGTCATCATGACTGAGTAGTTTACTTTGCCTCAAAATAAACCAATTTATGAGCACAACAAGAAATCTGTATTATTTAGATTCGTCTATTTTTAATTTAAAAATGCGGGTGGAAGGGCCACCGACGCGAAAACGGAAACCACATACTCAGTACCTACATCAAACAAAAAATCTGCTGTTCCATACATTTTGGCAGTATAGGTACCTATTGCACTTTTGTAGGAAACAGCTGTTTTTTTTTAATAACCGACGAAAAGTTTCTATGTGGAGTTTAGATTGATGTACTGAGTATGTGGTTTTCGTTTTTGCGTCGGTGGCCCTTCCACCCCGTATATGTATTTTATACTGCTTAGTGGCAACTTCGACAGAAGCAAGTGGTACCTATTCATTCTGCAACATAGAGTGTTAGTGTGAAATGATAATGGTCCCTCGATACATTTATCGATTGCAATAAACGAAATGTTAGAGAGAACCTAACCTGAATAAAGATAATAAGAATTCACTATTTCATTAGCCAATCAGCATTCACGTTTTCAATCATTTAAACGGTGTTTTTTTTTTGCAATAATCCTGGTAATTAATAGCTTGTATGAGCTGAAAAATGTTTCTTCATTAGGTACCAATTATTCGATTTGCAATAATCTTAGTTATTTCGCAAAGATTCGATATTATTATAAAAATACGAATTTTGTTGCTCACTGTATCTATTTAACGAATATCGTTTGTTTCTGTTATCAAACTAATGTAAATTATTGATAGGATCTCGGTCGGGGGCTAACATAAGCATCAGGAGCTACTTCCGAATGGTGTCAGAACATAAAGATATCGTTCGATCGGTGATGGCGCTCCAGGGAATGATGTACATGTACAAACCTGATATAGTGAAACTTTTGAAGGTAAGTGTGTTAAGTAACTATAATACATTAGATCTCTTTCGTGCAAACTCATTTGAAAATAAAGTTTTCGTCACTACTTGGATCTCTCCTGAACAGTTATGACGTAGTTTGATGTAGATCGTATCACATCCATGTATGTAGCTATAACATATAAGCGGTAAACCAAAGTTACTTTATTGTTCTGTGAACATTATAGAAAGTTACATAATTCCCATTATATACTTAGGTTATTCCATTTACCAGTTCAACAATGATATTTTCCCACTAGTTCGAGGATGAACCATCTATTAATTTATTTTAGAGTTACGGAAGATTTGCACATTTATGGGCAGAAGACAGAGTGCAACAAGTCCAAAATTTTGTCGATTCTAATCCTATGAATGTAATAGTGAAGGACATGCTTCACAAATACGAGGGACAGACCGAAGAAGTACTAGGTCTACCTAATCGACACATCATCGGTTCTATACAAATTGATCTGGGTAGGTACTTTTTTAATGTTTGCCTAACATTTAAGTACCTTTCTGTATTTCATTTATAGTGCCAATGGTACTTATGTAGACTTTAAAACCTAATTATCATTTTACTAAACCTATGCTTTCGCTATTCAATATTGGAAATCGCGTTAATCACTCAAATGAAGTTGGGCACAACACGTATGGTAGGGGAGCTCAGACAGTTTATTAGCAAGCAAAGCACGACAACTTTATAGCTGAGCCCGCGTGGCTCCTATCTCAACTTTTCGAAGATATTTTTAGTGGACTCTCATCACGCCCCCCCCACTCAGCTACCAAGTTTTCTCACTGAACATGCTTGCATATAAACAAACAATCTCGGTTCCCCTACACAAGCAAGGCGCGATGATGACACGTCGAGCAAAGTTGTGACAAAGGGGACTTGAAGACAAAATGATGTACCGGGAAAAGAAAATGTGCATGAGGCTGGCACAAAAAACCAGTAGGTGATTTCAGGCTCTGGATGATGATAATGATCATAACTTCCCTGCGGTTACACTAAGGTGTTGCAAGGCAATGCTACATGTATTCAACTACTCTTTCAACTCATTTGATCCGGTAGACAACGGTGAGTTGAAAGAGTGGATTCAGAGAGAAGTTACAGAACCAGTCAAAAACATGAACTAAATAGTTAAAAATACATTTTAAACAATACGTACGAAATTTCAAATAACGTCACGAAGAAATAATTGGTCTCTTATACTAAGTGGTAATTGTTGTATTACTAGCCGCGGGCTTTGATAAGAACTGCGAATCTCGTAAATCATTAATTGAGTTTAAACCTATAAATCATTTATTTACAGAAAATATTAAGTTGGCACTGCATTTGGAATCGGTTGATTGGAAGAGAACCTTGGGTAAACTGCTCTGTCAAGCTTATAAAGAACGCGTTCTGAAGTTGATGCAATTCATTAACGACCGAATGAAAACTCTGAGCAAAAGGATTAAAGATTTGGATGATGTTAGAGTAGCCATGTTATGCCTGGAGCGTATTAGAGAAGAATTCATCGGGTGAGGACAATTTTTTATAATATGAGGGTGGAAAGTTAAATCGGATAGTGTGTTCGAACATGACACGTGATTTTTTATCTATTAAGATTTGTTATTCTATCTATCATTCTGAAAGTTTCATACAAAACTGTCCAGCCGTTTCAGCGTGAAGGCGTTACAAACATATATACTCATACAAACATTGGCATTAATAATATTAGTTTCAAGCGGGAATTAAGAACATTTATAGTGTAAAAATCATTTCAAATCACCTTTTTAAGTAACTAACAATTTTATAATTTTAGCATGGACATGGAACTAGATCTAATAGAAGAAAGTTACGGGACGTTTAGTCAGTTTAATATCGATGTCCCTAAAGAAGATGCAGACATGGTGTACGGATTACGTTACGCTTTCCAAAATATGTTATTAACAGTATGTACTTTAATTGCGTAATAAATAATTAAATTGTACATAGTACCTATAAAACGGAAAAACACGTTTCGTGTTTTGATAAGGACAGACACGAAGATCATCTTTGTTTTTGATTCATAGATCATAGCTAAATCAAATCGCTGGTTGACACCGACGCAAGACTTTTTCGCAAAATTACAACAGACTTCCCATAAAATTCTTAAAATGAAAAATAATTTTACCGTTTCCTTTCAGTCTCAACAAGTTCAACAAAGAATAGTTGACATGCAAGGTCCGCTGCAATCGGAGTTAACTGAGGGTGTTGCCACATTTTTGGGAGACGTCCTCAAGTTCGATGCCGACTTTGACGCGTTTGGTCCCATGACTCCTGGTCTCACAGCTCGGGAAGCTAGTGACAGGTACATTCAATCATTTAGTGATGCAGAGTAGTTAAAAAAAAAACTTTTCTGCAATAACACTCAACCGACTTTCAAAAAAAAAACACAAGAAATAACTTTAGTTTCGGGAGTCGGTTATAAGTATTTTATCTTTTAAGCCGCTCATTGAACTTGACCAAATTTGATGGGACCACCCCGCGCGGTCTTTATCTACTAGATGAAAGAATCACGTACGGTCGCGGTCAGAAGTCCAGTAGCAATCAGTAAAACAAAGCATAAAAACTAGTCGCACTTACGACCTTCATTAGATACATTTCACACCCATACACACCGTACATTATTTTTAGTACTTTCATCATGAGTCAATCAGAAAGAGCACAATATAATCGTTTGCTTAGGTGGCTCACGTGTCATGCCACGCCCGTGAATTACGATTGTGGTTATTAATTTCATAGATATAATATTGTTAACAACCAAGACATACAAATATTTACGAGCGATAGACGGGACAGGACGAAGAAAATCGTAATTCAATTATAATTAAGTATAATTCCTTTCCTTGTGCCTGCGCACTATATTTTTATTTACACAAGAAAAAAAACTAAATTATGTAGTAATCGATTAACATGGTTATTATATATAGGGTAATAATGTTCCAATCACGATTTGATGAGCTGTGGCGAAGATTCGAAATGTATTCCAGTGGTGAAAAGCTATTTGGTATGGAAGTAAAAGACTATCCAATTTTGCATCAAAAGAAGAAGGAGTTCAACTTATTGAGCAAATTGTAAGTGCAAAGATTTTTCGCCGTACAGTCTATCTTTACGGTTATTTGTTTTACCTGCAAACAATTTGTGTATATATATATGAAACTGAGATTTATGTCTTATCATCTGAGTTTATTGTTATTTGTATGTATTAAAGTATTTTGTTTTATCCGTAACAGGTACAACCTGTACTTGGCAGTGATGAACTCGATCGACGGTTATTTCGAAACACCGTGGGTAGAAATAGAAATTGAGCAAATAGTTGCGCAGTTGGCAGAATTCGATCTCAGGTAAACTGAAACTACCTTTCTAACTAATAAAATAATGTGGTGTTCATGACTGAACAACTTTTCAACAACAGTCAACTTTTTTAAATCTTTATTCCCAAACGTTTATTATGGAAAAAAAAATGTTCTATTATATTTTTTTTTTCCTTAATTTCTAAAGACTTACTTAATCGTTTTATTAAAAGGTGTCGAAAGTTACCACGTGGAATGAAGGATTGGCCCGCTTTTATTGAATTGAAGAATAAGATTGATGATTTCAATGAAACTTGTCCGTTATTGGAATTAATGGCTGACAAAGCTATGAAGGATAGGCATTGGAGGAGATTGGAAAATCTGATGAGTTAATGAAACATATTAACAGAAAATTATAATTTAATGTTGTCGACGTTAAATAAGTACTTAGTTACTTAATATATTTGACATTTATTCCAGATTGCGTGTTGGATGTGGAATCAGAAGCGTTTACGTTGGCAAATGTCATGGAGGCACCGCTATTGAAAAACAAGGAGGATGTGGAAGTTTGTGGCATTTTTATATACAATATGTTAAAAAAACCCTGTCCGATCCGAAAGGGGAATATAGGTATACCAATGACATCATCATCATCTGCCCAGCCTTTTTCCCAAACTATGCTGGGGTGGGCTATGTGGCTTCCAATATAACCGGATACAGCGGAGTATCAGTATTTTACATGAAGCAACTGCCTATCTGACCTCCACAACCCAGTAACTGGGTAATACGATACCCCTAGGTGAGTCTGGATGTCAGACTTTCGGTTTCTGACTACTTGTAACGACTGTCAAAGATCCACAAATGACAACCGGGACCAACGGCTTAACGTGCTTTCCGAGGCACGGAGGAAACGCGGTATATAGTGATGGTGATCCACGGGCCAACCTCGACAAGCACGGCTTACCCTTGAAGATTCACCCGAGCAGCTGTTATTATGTAGCCACGAGCTATAGGTATATCAATGACATTACCAAATAAAATAAGGAACATAAAATATTCATGAAAGTATATTAATGATTTTTAAAAACAATGATTTTTTTTGCCCAAATTACCACCATTTCTACATTAGTATGTTCGATCGACAATTGTTTCTGTAAGACGTCACAACCCGAGTAGCGAACGGAGAGTCGGCCCCCGCCCTTGTGTTACCATGTAATTTTCTTCATTTTAATACATTAAATTTATTTTTTATGGGAGTATTATTTTGTTACTTGTTGTACTAAAAGGATTACATAAATAGAGTCTAATCTCGATACCTAATAATACACATACGGATCGGACAGGGTGTTTTAACATATTTCTGGCACTGATCTGTGTTCAATGAATTAAATCAAATTACTGGAAGCAATATCTTCTATTTTTAGACGTTATGGTTAACTTTATTAAACGTGCAAGTGGATTGCGTCCAATCCTATACTCTAATATAGTTACTGATTGGCGTAAAATGTGTCAGCTGAATTTCGTTCATCGATCGACCAGCAATTTGGGTCTAAGCTAATAGGCTTACGTCAATTGGCCGCAATCTAGTTGCACAGTTATTTTTTTAGGACATTTGTATTAGTGCGGTTAAAGAGAAGGACATCGAAGCAAAATTAAAGCAAATTATGGCAGACTGGGCGATTGTCGATCTACAGTTTGCTCATTTTAAGAACAGAGGCGAACTTTTGATCAAACCTCAGGATACGCTTGAAATCATCACTCTACTCGAGGACTCTTTAATGATCCTCAATTCTTTGGCTTCGAACAGGTATAGCTTGCCAGTTCTGGGTAGTAAAACGTCCATTTCAATACCTACCTTATACATGACGGATATGTGTATGGAGGGTAAGAAATTTCCATCTTTATAATTGTAGGGGTCAGTTTTACTACACAGCTACTTATAATTATGTCCAATGCAAAATCCCGGGGGTATCCAAGATAAAAAGTTTTCTTTAAAATTTTCTACGGATCATTTTAGGTATAACGCACCGTTTAAGAAAGACATTTTGCTGTGGATAAACAAACTCGTGAGCACTACCGAGATCTTAGAGAAATGGCTTGTAGTTCAGAACCTATGGATGTATCTAGAGGCAGTGTTTGTTGGCGGCGACATTGCCAAACAACTGCCGGCCGAGGCTAAGCGATTCGGGGTATGTTATCTGTATGGCATGTATTAATTTAATCGAACTCCAAAGAATTCCCATATTGATATATAATGAATATACGGGTGGTCCCAGAAGTACCCGACCTGACGTATAAAATGGCAGTTATTGATTGAAAATAATGTCTTTGGTGAAGAGTACCAATCTTATAAAACTAAAATCTAGAGTTTCAAGCCGGTATATTATAGCTGTAGTCCGCGACCTTCATCAGCGTGAAATTATAAAAATATTACTTCCTTATTTGAATCTGATTTTGTTTATAATTTCAAGGGTTTGACAATCGATTGATTGTTGCGCTGCGTGTCGCGGGTTCGATATGAGCACGGGACAAATATTTCAGAAATTGCTGTATATCGTATCTTGACCGACTACCGCAATTCCTCAAAATAGAACTAAATGGAGTAGTGAAGATGTTTCAGTCGAGTGTTAGGCAAAAATTTAGTGCAATAAAGCCGAGTTTTTGAAAATGTACATTGAGTTAAAAGGGGGCTAAATAGAGGAATAAATAAAAAAACCTAGATTTTTTTAAATTTCTTTGTTAGGCTGGGTAGGTACTTCTGGAACTGCCCTCATAATAAATGTGCTTGAGTCTCAAATATTTTACATTTTGGTGTCATACAATACAAACAGCCAAGTAACTGTGGACATCTTGGATGTTAAAAATGACTTGGAATTATTTGGCCTGCTGTAATTTCCGCCTTTTTTATTTTATTTTAAATTACGGCCACGAATTATATCTGTATTAACTAATAGCTGATGGCATCAATACAAACAAGTTTTGTATGAGTCAAAATTTACTCAACTGTAGTGTGCAGCTCGCCTAACCTTATATTTGTAACTGCACACACTAATTATGGTCATTATTATACGAATCATCGAACTAAACAGTTCTCTTTCATTTTGACAACATCACTATAATACATGGCGACCCTTAGCCAGCAATTAAAATTTTGCGACATACGCGAAAAGCGTCCACCGTCGAAGAAATTATGAAGATAAAGTAAAAATAGAAGTATTGAAGACCGAAAGTTTCAAGAAAGAACGTGAAGAAGACTGTAAAATTAAAGAAGAATCAAAATCGCAATACAGAATCAGTTTGAAGAGGTGAAATTATTAATGAAGACAGAAAAGGAACGTTGCTGCCGGGTGCCGGGAGAATGCTCAAGCCTTATGATGAGAGGATATGCAGGGCGCCGGGAGATAAATCGTACGGGTCCGATGTGGAGCAGCTGGGAGTAGTTCGTGTCCAGTGCTGAGGAGTTCATTCATCCACGCCACGTGAGACGTCGTGACCTACATTTAAACGTTGTCAGAAAAATAAGTACCTACTGCAATGTAAGTTTTGCATTGCTAACATTTTTTTTATTCTACAATATTTCTTGTAATTTTAATTAGATCATGCTGTATTATTTTATATTTTGCTCTGGAGATTAGGAATGTCGCAACAATTGCAAGATTTACACGCTAAATTAAAATATTTAAGAGAATATTTAGTGAAACTAGGTCCAGATAGGCGTAGACAAGATTTAGCTTTAAAGAAACTAGAGGAAGCAGAAAAAGAACATAGTAAATTGGATTGTATTTTGACTCAGTTGAACCAAGAAATTAAAAATCGTAAGTTAGACAAAGAAGCTTGTGAGGTTTTCCAAACATTAATTCATGAAATTCAATCAAATTTTCAGAAAATAAAGGATTTACTTTCATTAGTGGATAGTAGCAGTCAAACTAGTTCTACAGATTTTATAGTATATTCTGATTGTGTTACAAAAATGGCTGACGCATTCGATATTAAAACTGCAATTTCCCTGTTGCCGGTGATGAATGGCCAGGAGCAGGTGACAAATCAGCTTATTGATGGTATCTTACTTTATAGTTCGCTCATTAATGATGCCAGTAAAAGACAATTGATACAGTTTGTGTTAAAAACGCGTCTTTCGCCTAGTGCAAAATTGCGTCTTAAAACTAATTACGTAGATATAGAAAGTTTGGTAGAAGATATTCGAATTTATTTGCTGCCGAAAAAATCGTCTGTAGCTTTACAAACTCAATTATTTAAAGCGACTCAAGGCCGTAGAAGCATTGAAAAATTCGGTGCAGAAATCGAGGAGTTATTTGTGAATCTCACGATTGCACAGGCTAACGATAAGCGTGATGCCTATGAGGTTTTGCGTCCACTCAATGAGAAAACTGCAATTAAGCGGTTTAGCGATGGTTTGGCTGACAAGCGGCTCAGCACCATCATTGCCTCACGACAGTTTGCATCGTTGTCTGAAGCCATAACGGCTGCGGTAGATGAGCAATCCATGTCTGTCCAGCCACAAGACCAGGTTATGCAATTTAGGGCTAACCAAAACTACAAACGTGGAAGCTTTGGAGGTTCTCGAGGCCGAGGAAATAGACAGTTTTATAACAACAATAAAACTTATAACCATAATTATAACAAAGATAGTGGAAATAATGAAAATAGGTCAGGTCAAAGAACTTCAAACAGTGTAAATCGAGGTAAACACTCAGGTGGACAGCGTCAGCATTTCCGTGGACGTCCGGTGCGTAGTCAGCGTGTTCAACATAGCGCGCAACAGTCCAATGTCCAAGACGACTTGCGCAATGACCGCACAAATAGTCATGAAAACTTAGAATTTTTTCGTACCTAAATCGTACACTCATTCAATTTATAGTTTTTGTAATTTTTGTATAATTAATTGTCAATTAAAAGATAGTGATGTTGATCTTAATTTACTGATTGATAGTGGAGCTAGCTTATGTGTGCTTAAGTATGAATGGTTGTCGCGACATAGGAATTTATTAAATTTAGTAAAACAAGATAAGATAGTTATTAGAGGAATTAGTGGTAATTTAGAGTCATTGGGATACATTTATTTAGATATTATAATTAATAATGTGACTTTCCAACAAAAGTTTTACATTTTTGAACACTTATCTTGCGCCTCAGAAGGTATACTCGGACAAGATTTCTTTGAACAATATAACGCAGTATTGAACTATAAAGATGGTACTCTGAGTTTAGAAACCCGAGACCAGTCTATTAGTGTTCATGTTAATAGGAACTTATTTACAATTCCGCCTCGTTGCGAAGTAATTAAACACATCCCGACGTCACACAACAGTGATTGCGTCATTTTGTCAAAGGAAATTTATAAAGGGGTGTTCACGGCAGGTGTAGTATCGAAGCCACATAATGGATTTATTCCTGTTAGGATATTAAATACAACTGATAATTCGGTTAATGTAAATATTTCAGATTTAAATACTAGTTGCCTAAATAATTTTTATGTTTGCAAGTTTGACGACGATAGTATATCTGTGGATAGAGTCAGAACTTTGCTTACTACTTTACAACTACACAGCTATTTAAATAAAGAGGAACAAAGAGGTATAGAAAACGTATGTGCCAAATATGCCGATGTTTTCCATTTACCAGGAGATACGCTCACTACAACTAATTTAATAGAACACTCAATTAAACTAAAAGAAAATACGTCACCAGCGTACGTAAAGCCTTATCGATTGCCTAAAGCATTGAAAGGCGAGATACAAAGACAAATAGATGAAATGGTTAAAAACGATATCATTGAAGAGACTATTTCAGAATGGTCAAGTCCAGTTCTATTAGTACCTAAAAAGACAGATAGGTCAGGAGAAAGGAAATGGAGACTTGTAGTGGACTATCGCCAACTCAATAATAGGATACAGGATGATAAATTTCCTTTACCTAATATCACTGAGATTCTAGATTCGTTATCTAATAACATCTATTTTTCAAAATTAGATCTCAGTCAAGGTTACTATCAGCTGTCGTTAGAAGAAAAGTCTAGGAAATATACTGCATTTACAACAGACAAGCAGTACCAAATGAAACGATGTCCAATGGGACTTAAGACATCGCCTAGTGCATTTGCTCGTCTTATGACAATAGCAATGTCTGGGTTAAATTATAAATCATGCTTTCTATATCAAGATGATTGTATTGTCGTAGGAAATTGTCTTGAAACGCATAACAAGAATCTTATAAAAATCTTTGAATGTCTAAGAAAAGTGAATCTGAAATTAAACCCCCTGAAGTGTGAATTTTTACGTAAAGAAATCGTTTATTTAGGACATAAAATTACGTCAGAAGGAATATTTCCCGATCCATCGAAGGTAGAATGCCTACAAAAATATCCAGTCCCGCAGAATGTAGACGAAGTCAAGAGATTTGTTGCATTTGCTAATTATTATAGGCGTTTTATCCCAAAGTTTGCTGAAATAGCCTATCCTTTGAATGCGTTATGTAAGAAAGACGTAGCGTTCGTGTGGAGTGACGAATGCGAGCAAGCATTTGACAAGTTAAAACAGATTCTTATTAGTCCGACTATACTTGACTATCCAGACTTTGGAGACAATAATACTTTTACGGTACAAACTGACGCATCAAAACTAGGATTAGGCGCCGTACTGTCTAATAGCAATGGCAAGGTAGTCGCGTACGCAAGCCGTAACTTGAAACCCGCTGAGACGCGATACCCTGTGATTGAGTTAGAATTACTAGCTATTGTTTGGGCAGTTCGACATTTTAGACCTTATTTATATGGGAAAAAGTTTAACATAAAAACAGACCATAAGCCGTTGATTTATTTATTTAATATGGCCGATCCTTCAAGCCGATTGACAAAGTTCAGATTATATCTGGAGGAATATGATTTTGAAATCAGTTATGTCCTAGGGCGGCACAACGCAGCTGCAGATGCATTGAGCCGGATACCTATTACATCCAACAGCTTAAAGGATATGAACAAGCATGTAGTATCGGTCATGACAAGGGCACAGACTCGAAGGTTACGCGCTAACTGTGATAACAACGACATGACTACTGACTCTGAGGTATCCTCTACTCCAAGGCCTGATCAACCTAAGGTAGTGGAAATTCTCAAACGACCGATTGACAGCGTTGAATTGATATTATTTAGTAATAAAAATACATTAAATCAGATAGAAAAATCAAAACATTTCACTAGCGATAATGGTAACTGCAAATTCGTACCTGATAAATCAGCAATTTTTGTGATTTCTCGATCGTTACCTACCGTAAGTGTGTTAGCGAGAGAATTACAACGTTTTTGCAAGCAAATCAAAATAAACGAGCTCATAATAATTAAAAGCAAGCGCTATGAAATTTTTGTTAACAATTTTATAAAGGAAATGAGTCATTTAAATGATAATGATATTCCTAAGCTACTCGTTATTAAAGATGTGACAAGAGTTACTGACAAAGACACGAAAACTGTGATCTTGAATGACTTCCACCTGTTACCCACAAGTGGCCACGCGGGAATAAACAGAATGTTAAATAACATTAGGAAGAACTATTATTGGCCAGGAATGACCAATGACGTAACAGAATTCATAAGGAAGTGTAGAAGTTGCCAGATTCAAAAGCATTCCAATAAGCATACGAAGGAACCGATGGTTATCACATCCACGGCATCTACTGCTTTTGAAAGAGTTAGTTTAGATTTAGTGGGTCCTTTAGATGTAGATAATTTAAACTATAAGTATATTCTAACATTGCAGTGCGATTTAACAAAATACGTTGAAGCTTATCCTTTAGAGAGGAAAGATACTGTTTCCGTAGCTAGGTTATTTGTAAACAATTTTATTCTGAGATATGGTATCCCTAGAGAAATAATAACAGACCAGGGAACAGAGTTTATGTCATCAATTTTTACAGAGATTTGCAATTTGTTGCATATAAATAAACTGCATTCAACAGCTTATCATCATGAAACTCTAGGAGGATTGGAAAACACTCATAAGGTTCTAGGAGCCTACCTTAGAATTCAGTGTGACAATAACAAATCAGATTGGAGCAGTTGGCTTCCATTCTGGTGCTTTTCTTTTAACACTACAGTACATCCTGAGACAAAATACACTCCATTTGAGTTAGTATTTGGGAAAAATTGTAATTTACCATCTAATATAGCAGAAAGTTCATATGTTGATCCTTTATATAATCCTGATTCTTACCCGTTAGAACTAAAATACAGACTTCAAAAGGCACAAGCAGAAGCTAGAAATAATTTATTATTCAGTAAGGAATTGAGAAAGAAATATTTTGATAAAAATGTAAACGGATTAAAATACCATAGTGGAGATTTAGTTCTTATTAAAAATCAAGTAGGAAATAAGTTAGATAAAATTTATTTAGGACCGTATAGAGTCATTGAAGATGTTTCACCAAATGTAAAAATATTAAAAGATGACAAAGAATTTGTAATCCATAAAAATAATACAAAACTGTTTGTTACATAAAATACTTTGGTTATAAGATATTTCTTTTATGTAATGTAATGTAATGTTAAAAAAAAAAAAAGTATATTTTTAAGCTATTGTTTTGTTAAAGTAAAAAAAAAAAAAATGAATTATGTACTTAGATAATAATAACATTTTTTTTTTAAAAAAAAGGGGAGGTGTAGTGTGCAGCTCGCCTAACCTTATATTTGTAACTGCACACACTAATTATGGTCATTATTATACGAATCATCGAACTAAACAGTTCTCTTTCATTTTGACAACATCACTATAATACAACTGTGAATACACAACCGTGAAAAGACATTTAGATTTTGTATTCTTCTTTATCGTGTGGTTAGTTCTTAACCTGGAGTCAGAGTTTTTATGCCGCCCAAGGGCCCCTGACTCTGGCTTTTACATGCCGCCGAGAAATATCTCTCAGGCATGCTGGTTTCCTCACGATGTTTTCCCTCACCGAAGCAAGTGGTAAAATTTGAATTAAAAAATAACGAGTGAACGAGTTGGAATTTTGACCTTTAATATTCGTCACGCTGCTAGTTTCTGGACCATAGTCCAGAACAAAAAAATATAGCAATGCGCCGGGTAGAAAAAAGTGCCTTTCGCCTTCGTTAAGGGTCTTATCATCGATTGAGTGGAAATAATATACAGTATTTATATATAATATTTAATACAGGGTGTAAAAAAGTGCAATAAGTGCAATAGTTATTAGGTAGAGATTCAGACATCATCAAACTGGACAACATTCCCAAGCATCGGCTGACACAATCAGTATAAACAGTTTTTTTTTTCAACCGATGTCCTGAGGGAAATTTTCCTGTTTGATGGTCTTCGACGGTTTAGTTTCAGTTTCATTTTCATTCAAAAGTGCTTGTAATGGTCTAATTGAAATAAATGCTTTGAGATTGAGTCTCGGCTGAAAATCCTGTTTCGGTTGGACACTAAAAATGGCAGAAGTTAGGCAGGACACGCTT
Organism: Standfussiana lucernea; assembly: GCA_964057025.1. Lineage (NCBI taxonomy): Eukaryota > Metazoa > Arthropoda > Insecta > Lepidoptera > Noctuidae > Standfussiana > Standfussiana lucernea. The sequence goes on from OZ059785.1 coordinate 13,208,191, forward strand.
CATACAAAAACAATCCAACCCTGTTTAGAGACTCATTTATTTTAAAAGGTGTACATTGTTAGAGGGCTAATAGAGGGCCAGATGAGCAATTATATATTGTAGTATTTAGTTTAGTATTTATAGTATTTATTTCACAAAATGTTTTTTAAAGTTGTGTGGAAATAATATACATAAAACAAAACGTTTGCAGAGTATCGACAAAACATATGTGAAAATAATGTACCGAGCGCGCGATATCGTGAACTGTGTGGAGACATGCACTTCAGACGACACGCTGAAGCAGCTCCTGCCGCACCTGTTCGACCAGCTGGAGGCTTGCCAGAAGTCACTCACCGGTTACTTGGAGACGAAGCGACTCATCTTCCCCCGGTTCTTCTTTGTCTCAGATCCAGTGTTACTTGAGATCCTCGGACAAGCCTCTGATCCCAATTCAATACAGGTTCTGGCGCATTTGTTTCCTAGAACCAGCTTGTGTTCTATATGTGTATTTGCCATAAGCTTATCTGACCCAGTGTGTGAAAGTGAAAGAAAACGTGAACGAACGTGAAAGAAACTAACAAAACCGCTGAAAACCACTGTGCTAATTGCATTAACGATAAAATTGTGTGTGACAAAATTGTCTACTAATTGGTCCCAATACAGTGTGGAAGGGACACGGATCCTAAGCCGGTAGCCACGTGTTCAGTACATCATTCTGAAATCCCCGCACTCAGAAACTTTTCGTCGGTTATTAAAAAAAATCAGCTGTTCAGTACATTCTGACGTGTAGGTATTGCAGTTTTGTTTGAAACAGCTGTTTTTTTTTTATAACCGACGAAAAATATTTATGTGTGGGGGGTTCAAAAACAGATAGAAAATAGGATAAAACTTGTTTGCGAAATAATCAATTAGCGCTAATTCGCATCTGCAATTAAAATTGAAAGAACGAATTTGGCAAAGGTTTTGTAGTAGCGAGTTGGGAACATGTGGGTAGTGTTTATACCGATGCGGGGTCGTTAACCTGTTAGTACTAGCCTCTTAATCTACAACATGTAGAAAATACTGAAAATGAAAAATAATGTTCTGCGACTCAACTACTGGATACATTCGATTGAATTTTTGTATGCAGACTGGGAACATCATGAGGTTGTCATCGTATTGTCAGCGCCAGCCTGTCCATATAATATGTATAATTTAAATTATTATTTTATTATGGCATTGGCCAGGACATAAAATAACAGATCTTTTTATTTTGAATGTGTGTAAATGTTTCTAGGGACACTTGCCGAGTATCTTCGATGCAATATATACGGTCGATTTCGATGATAAGGAAAGAATTGTTAAAATGAACTCGAGTAACGGAGAGAGTATACCCCTAGAAGTACCAGTGGTGTGCGTAGGAGGCGTTGAGGTGATGTATTTATGATGACGTTAAGATACCTGCTTAAATTACTGTAACTAGAACTTATTAATCATATATGTATATATAGAGAAAAGAAGAAATGCACTGAAGGGCGTCAAAAAATTCGTCCACATAAGTTTAATCGATCGTTCGCAAACAAAATTCTATTGTACTCCCTGTCCTGGATACTCCTGGTGTCGCTCTGTGAAGTGGCCAACTCGTAATTCAACTACACGTACTAAATAAAGTATACCTAATACTTACTCTGCAACGTAACATCCATAACGGCTCCTGCAGGAAACTGGAATCGAGGCAATTTATGCCATAGAAGCCACAATTTGAACTACATATTTCACAACAGCACTTGCCGGAAACTAGCACTGACGCCATTAATGTCTTATAACAACATAATATTTTTACTGTATATTAAATGGTTGATCCACCGTAAGATTTTAGCATGTGACTCTCCAAAGATCTAAAACGTGACTGACAAATCGGAATAAAAAAATAACTATTTTCATAAATGCATTCATTCAAATTTCAAAATTTGTTATTTAAAGAGAAGACATAAGGTTGGGTACAATACGAAATCCATAAGGTTTCCCACTAACTGTCAACTAGCCTACTTCACTCCACAACAAAACAAGTATTTTGTTGTTTAGGACACAATACGGCAGGATCATACCTACCAAATGGCACAGCAACAAAGATTAAAAGTTGATTAACTTTAACAGATCTGGTTGAATACTCTTCTGGATACAATGAAAACTACCGTCAGAAATATAATAGCTAACATTGCGCAAACAATGGCTGGAGACCCGGAGTTTGAATTTTTGGTTGGATTTTGGAATTTTCCTGGTCAGGTAAACTTGTTAATTATGAAAAATTATTGCGTAGGATAGCAGTAAGCATTCCATAATATTCGAGGATTGATATCATCTTTGACTACGCAAATGCCAGTTACCTTGATCCCACTCAGTCCCTGTTTTGCATAACATTTATAATATTAGGTCTGCCTTGGCGTCCCATATGTCTTCGTTCGAATTCTAATATCTTGCTTCAGCTCTACAGTATTCAATTTAATCTAATAAAATCTTGTCTTGAACGTTTTAAGTTTCTTCATGTCACACATAATAATAGATGTCACTCAGCAGAGGTTATAGGAAAACTTCAAACTAGAGATGCACATGCAATTCCACCAGTTTCTATGACAAATCTTTACAGTTCTAGCAGTACTGTTATGAAAGGATTTGCCCATGTCAGTAAGGCGCGCTTAATCTTTGATCCTTCCAACTTGTATATGTAAAGAGCTCTTGTTAACCACCGGTATTTACCCGGGCCGGCGCCGACGACGGAGTCGTTCGATGCAAAAAAGAATAATAGGGCTATTCAAAACTGTACAGTTTCGTTGCTGAATTGTGTTTGCATCTGACCATTATCATTGAAACAAACTTGAATTTTTTTTTGTGTGTAAACATGAAAACAGACCTTGACTACTTTTTCGGTGTTTCTTCTTAGTTTACTTATGTAATTTTAAACATACTTTAATATAATTCATGTTTTTCTAGGCTGGTCTATTGGGAATGCAAATTTTATGGACAAGCGATGCAGAGTATGCCCTAAAGAAAGCTAGGGCGGATAAATACATTATGAGAATTACAAATCAGAAAAACCTTGATTTATTGAACGGTCTCATTGATCAGACGGTCAGGGACCTGGTACCTCTTGACAGAACGCAAATTGAGACTATGATCACTATCCATGTGCATCAAAGGCTAGTTAGTCCCTATAGAAACTTATTCAAATATTCCTTTAAAAGATAATATTTTGCTAAGGGATCAAGATCCAAATAACACACCGGGAGGATTGTTGAGATGGGGCAGTAAGGGCAGGCCCCTTCACAGTAGTACAGTCGGCCAAGAAAGTGGTGTACCACCCTAAGGTTGAATATCGCTTGCAGATTCATAGGTGATAAAGATTAGTTTCGCTTGCAGATCGATCTGACAACTTCTATTGCTGTCTTTATCTGATTATTGATAACGACTATTACTGTTTGTAACGTGACAGCTGTTCTTAGTTTGAACTTGATGGAACCAATGACGTCGTAAAATCAACGGCGGGGGGCTGTAGATTTTGATGACAAAATTGTATCTACAAATTCAGAATTGTAATCAACAAGTTACATAAAATTTTAAAGGCACAAGGCGAGTCCACAAACCTACAATTTCTGTAAACTTGTAATTACAATATCAATAAAAAACAAGCTAAAAATAGATTTATCCTTTATTAAATTTCTACAATCAATTTTAAAATACTTATAACAAACAAAAACATAGCATATATAGTAATATTTAGAAGATATTGAAAATTTTTAAAAATTAGAAACGGGTGTAACCGCCGTTGGCCTCTATAACCTCTAAAAGACGAGACCTCATTGAACCAACAAGCCGTGAGCAAATATCGGTTCCCCGCATTTCCTCCCAGATATAATTACAGTGACTAATACGAGCTAGTTTGGTTCTTTCATTTTGATGCGACCATCGTTGGACCATAAGGCCCCAAAGATTTTCTATCGGGTTGAGGTCCGGCGATCTTGAGGGCCACTGAATTACCCTTACGTCAGTGTGTGAACGAAACCAGGCTCTTACGATCCTCGCATTATGAATTGAACAATTATCTTGAACAAAATCAAATTGTGGCACTTCTTTCTCCGGGTAAACATTACGGACTGTCGGTAGCATTGCATTCTGAAGCACGTCGATATAATTTACAGCCGTCGCTCGAGGAGGTAGAGAACACAATTCTCCTACACCATCCGTACTCATCCAGCCCCAAATATTTACGGAAATTCGACCTGATTCTCTATTTGCGATTACATGATCATCTTTATACCGTGTTGAATTATATCGCCAAAGGTGAAGACGTCCATGCTGACTGGATTTAAACGTTTTTTCATCACAAAACACTGTATTAGACCAATCAAACTCTAAGTGCTCTCTGGCGAAGTTCAGACGAGCAAGTCTGTGAGTGAGCATCCGTCAAATATATTTTCTTGGCGTAATGCCTGTGGTGCAACCCCATGTAATGTAGATGATTCCTTATTGTTTGGGCACTCACATCGAACATCTCCGCAAAATGTTTTGTGGGCTTAAAACCATTGATTTCATATTCCCGTCTCATGAATTCTCTATCGTTATTGGAGAGTGCAGGCCGGCGACCACTTCTTCTGTGATCCAACAAACTTCCCTCCTCTCCTTCACGACGAATCCAAAAGCGGACAGAACGCCTCGATATATTCAAATTCCGGGATATCGCACTGATACTGCTTCCCTCATTAAATTGGGCAATTATTTGTGCTCTTTCGGCAATGGTCAAGTTGGCAGGCATTGAGATGATTTTATATGCAGTTGATTGAAAAATAACACGGAAAATATATCGATTTTTTGCATATATTTGACAAAATGTCAATTGTCAGTTTTCTTTTTCAAATGGAATTCGGTTGTCTAAATAGTTTTTATTACTTTTGTTTGGAAACATTTCAATTTCTTTGTAGAAACTAATGTCCTTTTCATTTATACTAAAGGTTAAAATGTCATGTACTTATATGTGACATATGACGTATGAATACTAAATACATAGGTTTACGTCATGATAATGTTGTCTCTTTCAGTAATATCTTTTTATAACGAACCTTGTTGTAATTTTCGATGACCGGGAAACTAAATCAAAACTGGTACACCACTTTCTTGGTCGACCGTACCAACAGTCCTTATCTTCGGAAGTTATGATTTGCATTCACAGATTGGAAGAAGCGTATCAGCGCGCCAAGAAAATGAGCAATTTGAGATCCAATTTCTTACAAAAAACTTGATGGAATTAACTGAGATTTGAGTTTAAGTCAGATATCACTTAACACTTTTCGGTAACGTTTCGTAGATCATGAACTTTCTTTTTTATGATGCTTCTACCTACGAATTCGAACAAATATTCTATGGGATTCAGCAATATTGCAGCTTTGCATCAGTGAAAGAATTTTTGGAATTGGACGATTAGTTATAGAGCCTCCTACATGTAATACAAACTTTACCTCTTTTTAATATTATACAGGGTGATGTGTGTATATGACACAGTCACACACACTTTACTAACATCTGTGAAAGCAGATTGAAATTTCTCAAAAAAATGTCACAGGATCCTGAAACCGTTTCCTGTGTTATGAAAGTTAAGGTACAAACGCCAGCACATCAAACTACAACAATCAGTCAAATTTCTTTGATAGATTTTCAACTTTATTGTTAAAGAATTAGGTCTAAGGTTGATTGGGAAAATTCGACAGTTTCTGGTAGCTCGATGTGCTGGCGTCTGTACCTGCCCCGTCTCAGAAGGCCATCCTGAATTGCTTAGTTTTATTCACAAAACAAATCTATCAAATCTATTTTCAAAATGATCCTCATTGTATTTCAGAGATATTTTTGATGATCTTGTAAGGATGAGAATTAAAACACCTGGAGACTTCGAATGGCAAAAGCAAGCTCGTTTTTATTATTTCGAGGATACTGATGACTGTTTGGTGTCTATAACAGATGTCGACTTTATATATCAGGTGCGTAACAAAACTTCAAAAAAGGAATAATCACTTATTTGAATAAAAAAAAAACTGATCAAGTCAAGGCACTTTAAAGGGTCCGTAGTCGGGTTGAATATTAAAATATTTTATTCTAAGAACATACTTACCTTTACAATTGAAAAACATGTTTTTCATGTATATTTTACACGTTTTATATTTTTTTGAATGATCATGTAACAATACACCACACCATGGAAGGGCGGAGTATTTTTTTTTTCAAAATTTTATTTTACCGCTTTATCAGCGTGGAATTACAGCTTTGAGCTAAGCTGCGGTCAGACAGACAGACGGACATGGCAAAATTATGTATAAGGATTACTTGTTGACCGGGGAACCCCTTAAAAAACCATAATATTGTTGATAACGGATAAATAATCATTCGCTTATTACTGTCCCACTGCAGGCCAAATGCCTCTTTTCTTATAGAGAACTACGCACTACGTACTCACTACGCTTGCTCACACATGATTAAAAAAAAGCTCTCCACAGAATGAATATCTGGGTATAACGGAGCGACTTGTGATCACACCTCTGACGGATCGGTGCTACATTACGCTATCGCAGGCCATCGGGATGAGCATGGGGGGCGCGCCCGCCGGGCCCGCAGGAACCGGCAAGACTGAAACCACCAAGGACATGGGCCGCACCCTCGGCAAGCTCGTCATCGTCTTCAACTGTTCCGACCAGATGGATTTCAGAGGTACAGCTGTTTACTGGGTTGATCATAGGCAGGCCGTATAACACAATTTTATACACGAGATGCTTCATCAATATGGTGTTCGTCAGGGTTGGGTCGCATCTACAAGGGCTTGGCGCAGTCCGGCACGTGGGGCTGCTTCGACGAGTTCAACCGCATCGAACTGCCCGTGCTGTCCGTGGCCGCGCAGCAGATCTACATCTGTCTCACCGCCAGGAGGGAAAAGAGAGAATTCTTCATATTCAGGTACTAGCGTGGCTAAACGGCACCGATTACCATAAGTAAAAATCATTAGAGAACTTGTGGCACTTTCAAAAGTATGTTCTTATAAAAATGCGAAATATTAAACCGGTTTCTGTGTCTTTGGTAGCGACGGCGACACAGTAAGTTTGAACCCGGAGTTTGCTTTTATCATCACCATGAACCCTGGTTATGCTGGACGTCAAGAGCTACCTGAAAATTTGAAGATTCAATTCCGTTCTGTCGCGATGATGGTCCCAGACAGACAGATTATAATCCGCGTCAAGTTGGCAAGCTGTGGCTTCAAAGATAACATCGTGTTAGGTATATCTTTTATACTGTTATACTATATATCTCTTATACTATTTATAAGTCTCAGTCAAGTTCTATTCTCTTTATCTTCTTCTGCTCATCTAATTGCCAACATCCCAACCAGTGCTTCCTATTCAGACTAACCATGTAGCACATGTACTTCAACATCGGAGCTAGCTGTAGGTTCAATCGATCGATAACATTGCAGCTCGTAAATTCTTTACGTTATACAAACTGTGCGAGGAGCAGTTGTCGAAGCAGGTGCACTATGACTTCGGGTTGCGGAATATTTTGTCCGTGTTGCGAACTATGGGCGCGCAGAAACGGGCGAACCCGGATAATACTGAGGAGAACATTATGATGAGGGTATTGAAGTGAGTGATCATTACAACAGCTTTCTAAACGACAAATGAAACACTATGGTATTCTGCAATTATGCTTTTATTTTGTAGGGAAATGAATGTGTCTAAATTAGTAGACGAAGACGAGCCTCTGTTTATTTCATTGATTGAAGATTTGTTCCCTGGTATGAAACTGACACAAACTGTTCAAAGGTACTTTGACATGCTATTGGTCATGGCCATCATTATATTCCTGCCCTTATCACATTTCGCTTAAGTTAAAAATAGCAACTTTACAGTATAGTCAAAATTTCAGTTACAATCCCGTTTTATTCTTTGTGTATACGTCAATTTAGATAGAGACGTTGCTTCTTTCTGATTAGTTGAAACATCGCGTCTTCCGAGTCTCCATCAAACGGCGTCAAAATTTAAAAAACGTCAATTTTTTACTTACGTGGTTTTAGGATTACACACGTTTTTTCTACCCACGACTAAGGGTAGTCAGTTCTATTTCATGTCAACCGACGGTTTAGTTTGGTATTCTTCACTTCTTCTTAACTCACCTTCAAATAATGAAAGAAATAGTATTTCATCTTTTTGTCATACATAGTTACGTAACCAGATTTTATATAAATTTAGGGACATGCAACGGGCTATTTTAGTAGTGACAGAACGCATGTGCCTTGTCAATCATCCGGATTGGAACTTGAAGATCATCCAGTTGTTTGAAACATCGCTGGTGAGGCACGGCTTGATGACGATGGGCCCGACCGGCTCGGGCAAGACCACCTGCATACACGCGCTTATGGCGGCGCTCACTGAACTCGGGAAACCGCACAGGGAATCGAGAATGAATCCTAAGGTAAAATCACCCTAAAAATTGTACGGTCTACTTGGCTTGCGCATTGCACGTTTACTGCTTATCTGACTCAAGGTGAAATTCACTGAACTAAGATCTGCATAAACAAGACATAACATTACGATATTAAACAGGATTTACGTCCAACTGATTTCACCAGCTACATTTGGATTGCCTTCATGAAAACCGAGATTACATAGCATTTTAGAAGGTAACTGCCACAAAAACGCAATGCGTTTGATTAGCATTTGCAACATGTGAGAGCGACCTACTGCGCATCAAGGCAAATCGCCGATTTTTTGAAACTTTGAATTTTGAAATCGATTTTAGTCAAAGTTATTATCGTTTTCGAAAGAGAGTAGCGCTAACCACCTTAAAGTAACTGTTATTAATAATTATTAGGCAATAACTGCGCCACAAATGTTTGGGCGATTAGACGTAGCAACAAATGACTGGACTGATGGTATATTCTCTACTCTGTGGAGAAGAGCTCTGAAGGTTAAGAAATCTGATACAACTTGGATCGTCCTAGGTGAATATGGAACTTATGTGACTGTGCTTTGAATTGAAATCTACGAATTATATGCATGAAATATTGTACTGCATTTTATATAACTAGACGGTCCGGTGGACGCCGTGTGGATTGAGAACTTAAACTCAGTGCTTGACGACAACAAGACGCTGACGCTGGCCAACGGAGACCGCATCTCGATGGCACAGAACAGTAAGCTGGTGTTCGAGCCGGACAACGTGGACAACGCCTCGCCCGCCACTGTCAGCCGGATGGGCATGGTGTTTCTGTCTTCATCCGTGCTCAAATGGCAACCTATTCTTGAGGTAAACAGTCCGTTTCTGATTCATAAAAGTAGCAAGTTTCTACTGATAACCCACTTAGGGGTAATCTTTAGTACATTTTTAATTTTTTTTTAAGACTCATTGTTATATATAACGTACCTAAGCCTTGTCAAAACTGTCACGTTTTGACCTTCATGCAAAAACCGGCAATGTCTACTATTCAATATTTTTAATATAACCAATGATTAATTGGTCCCTTTTATTTTTCGGCAGACGCGAAATAAATCGAGAAAACATCGTTTCTTTTTTTCGATTTGCGATTTCGGGTTACGTTTTTAATCGGTGGGGGAGCATAGACAGAAACTTTAGTTCTTTCATGTTCTTTTTCATCGTCATCCACTTCATCCATACAATTAAAATTTATTCAGGGCTGGCTGAGGAAGCGCCCTCAAAAGGAGGCGGATACCTTCCGTAACATTTTCAACAAAATTTACGATGATGTGCATTCATTCGTACAAATCAGACTTGTGGCTAAAATGAAAATTCTCGAAGCCATCTACATCAGGTAAAGAAGTACTGTATGTACTCGCATTAAAATAGATTATTAATTTATAATTTATATGCTGAAGATTGTAAACTTAATTTTCAGACAATGTGTAGACGTGCTTACTGGATTACTGGAAATTGAAGTACCCGCTGGCAGTAAGCAAATTATTCATTAAACCTACCCCTGTGATTAGTTTAAAATTGACTGCAGTGACTTATGTATCTTGTACAATATTTCAACTCCTTTAATGTTTTTTTTAAGTGTGTTAGAATATTATCGCGCCAGTATGTACTTATTTTACGTATTAAACTTAAAATACAATTATCTAAACATTTTTCGCACCAAATAGATAAACCTTTTACATTTCATTTTATTCAGAACTCATCTGTATTGCATTGTGGCCTTTCGCAATATACACCCGTTGCTCGTTAGCAGTATTTATTTAACGCAATAATAGCGACCTTTATATTTTTGCTAAGTGCGTAGTTTATTAAATAAGAGAAATACAGAAATAGTGAAGTGATAGAAAAATGGATAACAGCCCCGGAAATTCAAGTAGTTGAGTGCAACCGAATGCCTCGCCAGGAAAAGCATCTAGTCTGACTTCTTTATACACTCGAGAGCAATGAATCCGGGTCACTTAAAGAATGTTAAAAATCTCGAAAACTAAAAATGATAGGTTAATGCAATAAATTGTATTTAATAGACAATGTAATACTCCTTAAATGAAAGTTAAAAAAATATGAGTCACCATACATTTTATTAACACAAAATTACACAAAGAAAAAAACTGCTGATCTCTCCTTAAAACAAAAATAGGAAACATGAATTTTTTGAACTTTATTACGATTTTCTTGAATTTTAATACTTTGTATTGCCTCCTCGTGCTTCCATTACTGCGTTTACGCGGTTTGGCATGCTGTACACCAAGTTCCTTATACGATTTTGGGGAATATTCTCCCATTCCACTGTGAGAGCAATTTTGAGCTCACGAAGCGTGATTGGGGGAGGGTTTCGTTGTTTTACGCATCTGCCTAGCTCGTCCCAAGCATGCTCGATCGGGTTGATATCCGGGCTGCGCGCTGGCCACTCCATACGAGTAATGTTCATCTCTTGAAGGTAGTCATTCACAATCCTACCTGTATGAGGTCGGGCATTGTCATGCATAAATATAGCATCCTCACCTAAATTGACCATAAATGGACCAACGTGATCATTGAGGATTTCTTCCACATATCTTACGCTAGTTAAAGAGCCGTTTTCTATGATCACCAGCTCTGTGCGACTTTCAGAAGAAATTCCGGCCCACACAAGTACAGACCCACCACCGTAGGCTACTTTTTCTTCGATGCATGCTTGCTTGAATCTTTCCCCTGGTCTTCGATACACTCTGTGTCTTCCATCGTGCTTGTAGAGCATAAATTTTGATTCGTCGGCGAACATAACTTTTGACCAATCTTCAATACTCCAATTTACGTGGCTCTGGGCATATCTTAGTCTTGAAATACGATGCCCACGCTCCAGTTTAGGGCCGTTTGCAGGTCTAAGGGGTTTTAAGTTAGATTCAGCAAGCCGACGTCTTACTGTCCATGCACTTGGGTTACTTCCTCCGAGGCGTCGAAACTGATTGGTGAGTTCAGTTCCTGTGAGAAAGCGATTTCGAAGCATGGTGTTCACCAAGTATCGGTCTTCTCGTGCTGTGGTACACCTGGTTCTGCCCGTTCCTGGTCTGCGTAGGTTAGAACCAGTTTCTTCGTAACGTCGGAGAACTCTTTGTACTGTTGACAGCGACACACCGACAGTCCTGGCTGTATCGCGCTGACTCCGGCCGGTTTCCAGCATTGTAAGTATTCTGGTGCATTCTTCAGGCGTAAGCGACATAATTTCAGCTTGAATAATGAATATAGAGCACTATCAACATGGTTTATGTACCCACATAAATGACAGATTACAAACAAAAGCAAAACCAAATGCTGTAATTTCGTAGTTCCATCTTCGAAAGTGGCCCTTTTTCAAATTTGATTTTTTTATGATATAACTTTACAATAACTAAGAAGTTTTAATACCTTCATTTAAGGAGTATTACATTGTCTATTAAATACAATTTATTGCATTAACCTATCATTTTTAGTTTCCGAGATTTTTAACATTCTTTAAGTGACCCGGATTCATTGCTCTCGAGTATAGTTGCATACACGCCCGTCATCAAAAAATGGATGACATCAATTGAGCAGTAGTAAAATGAGGTTTGCTCTATTGTCATGGATGGCAAACTCAACTCGGAACAGAAATTGAAAATTACTAACCTACGCCGTAAAGAAGCACTTTACCTTGGGTACGAGATGCTACAAATGCCAACAATTTGGTCATGCAGAAAAATCGTGCAGAGAGGTCATCTCCGCGTGTGATCACTGCGGGGAAGCAGAACACTCGATGCCAAAGTGTGCGCAGAAAGCAGCACACCTAATGCAAAAACATGCACGCGATTTAAAAAGCCCAGCAACCGTAAAACGGGAGATGTTTAGTTCCTTGCTAGGAAATTAGCACAATATAGGTACATCATCTCGAACGACTACGATGGCGCGTAGAGCGTTATACTCTAGGGTAAACTTCCGTGTTGAACGCATGTTGCTGACACAATAAAAGCAGAGCATTGCGCTGACATACTTACCATGGATTTTTTTGTTGTCTCTATAATTGTACTAATTCTGCTGACGCAAATACATTCCTGTACAGCCTCGCCTTGCCATGCCTGTACAGAATTATCCTAGTAGTAGTAATATTGTTTATTATTTATGTTTATTACCCTACATTATACCTACTTAAGATCATATTATTTATTTTTTCCTTTGGTGATATACGAGTACCTACCTACATTATTTATTATTTATGTTTATTACCCTACATTATGCCTACATTGTTTATTTAAGATCATATTTTATATTTTTTCCTTCGATGATATCTACTGAATAAAGATTTATTACAAGCTTTTTATTATTAAGTCAAATAACTTGATTACACAATATTATTTTACTTATAAACTTTTTATACTTGCAGAGGCTCACACAGACCGTCATTTAGAGCGGCTCTTCATCTTTGCAATGATGTGGTCACTGGGTGCGGTACTTGAGCTAGACATGCGCACACGCATGTCTGAGTTCATGACCAAGCTTCCCGTAAAAATGGACTGGCCCGGTGCAAAATCCAAGGAATGGATCATGCCTTTCGACTATACCGTCACTCCCGCTGGTGTCTGGGAGCACTGGTCAGTGCCATTTTAAAAGCTTTTATTTAATTAAAATTTTGTAGTTCAGATAACAGTGACCAATTTTGTCCTTGTTCAAAAATTCAGTCACAGTGTTCACTACTTGATGGACGCAAAACAATAAATAAATAATACAGCGGCCTGAAAGTTGGTACTCTCTATCAAATACATTATTTTCGAACAACAACCACGACTTATACGTCAGGTCGGGTACTTTTGGGTAATTTTATAAGTGTTTTTAATTTTGCAGGTCTGAGAGTGTCGAGACTTACCTTTACCCATCTGACAGTATACCCGAGTACTCGTCAATTCTGGTGCCGAATGTCGATAACGTATGCATTACATTTTTGATCGGAACCATCGCTAAACAGAACAAGGCGGTGCTTCTGATCGGCGAACAAGGCACTGCCAAGACTGTCATGTTAAAAAGTTATATGATGAAATACGATAACGAAGTGAGATTGTTCAAAATCATTAATTTCTCATCAGCTACGACGCCTAATTTGTTCCAAGTAAGTTGGATAAATCTATCTGCTCTTACACTATTCCAACTATCGCGTAGTACGATGGAAGTATGATGTTTTTTTTTATATTGCAGAGAATAATCGAATCTTATGTGGAAAAGCGTGTCGGTATGACATATGGACCTCCAGGTGGCCGAGCGATGACAGTGTTCGTAGACGACATCAACATGCCTGTGGTGAATGCATGGGGCGATCAGGTATAGACGAAACGATATACGAGTCCATAGATAGCTAGACCTCATGGTTCGCCGGCACTGTTGCCCGAGTTGACAGAAATATAGATATTACATGCAACGCTTAAGTACCTTCCCATCAATTACCAACCGCAAAATAGGGCTCATTCGTTATGAATGAAATCTTTGTTTTACGTTTTAGGTGACAAATGAAATTGTTAGACAAATGATGGAAGGGGGTGGTTTCTTCTCTCTAGAGAAGCCCGGCGATTTCACTACCATAGCCGACATTCAGATGTTCGGCGCAATGATACATCCAGGTATATATTCAAATCTAAATCTATCAGCAATTCTGCAATGCATGGTAACTACCCACCGCGTGCAATTATGTCCCATTTTCTTGGCGCGTTCGTGTTTGGCATACGGAACTGCGTGCGTGCTTGCTACGTTACTGGAAGCTTTTCCGCGAGAATTAGCCGTTCTTACGCCGCAAGATGCGCTGAAATATCTATACCTATTAAATGTTTGTAGGTGGTGGTCGTAACGATATTCCTCCGCGGTTGAAGAGACAGTTTAATATATTTAACTGTACTCTACCGAGCACTATCTCGATGGACAAAATATTTGGTAAAATGTTAATCTATTTCTATTTGACAAATACGACTGTTTAAAGGTGTTTAGTGAATGAATTACGGATGAATAAGCATCTAAATGAAAGAAGGCTTCATCATGATCACGAATGTGTTACAATTTTAGTCTGCTGATTCACAAATGGATGTCTATTTTATCACATTTATGTACTTTGGTACTTATGTGTACAGGAAATACCTACCATGTCGTAGAAAATTAGTTTAGGATATAATGTCACTATGCACAAAAACCCCTTATCGGGTTTATGGTCCAGGTTTATTTCATCACTATTCCTTACTTTCAGATACTATAAGCACTGGACATTTCTGTAAAACCCGCTACGACAGGAAGATAGTAGATTTTATGCCAAGACTCGTGCCGGTCACTCGTATCATGTGGCAGCAAACCAAAGTTCGTAATACTTTACAGCAGAATCAGTGTTGCTTTTGGGGTTCTAAAAAAGGGAACCGATATGCTGTTGTTATCCTTGCTGTGTGCAATCCGGCCGAAATGACGTCCGGCCAGATTGCACACCGCCATTTTAATATTGAAACTATATCGATGAAATTTGGTGTAGTGAACTTACGAAAAAATAGTCATCAAAAATGAGGCCCGATGGATGAATAAAAAAAAAAGCAATGCACGTAGCCGTGTGGGGTATCGTTGAATCCTTGACCTTATTGAAAAGATGTTCCTAAGTTACTTTTTTTATGTCGACATTGTTTTCATAGTTTTTTTTTTTTCGAAAAATGCTATGATATATGTATTTTAGAGGTTAAAAGTTATAAAATATTTGTATATATTTATCCCGACAATCAAGCCTTTCACAGAGCAGGGTCCGAAACGCACTGTTTTTTTTAATCAATAGGTAACTGTACCTTTATTAATTATTTGAATCGCTTTCAATATGAATATATTTTACAGGTAAAAATGTTGCCGACACCAGCTAAGTTCCATTACGTGTTCAACCTTAGGGATCTGTCTCGTATATGGGAAGGGATTCTATTTATAAAGAGGGAGGAGCTTCAATCGATTACGACGTGTGTCAAACTCTGGTTTCATGAGTGTTTAAGAGTAATATCGGACAGGTAATACATAATACTTACACGTAGTCTCCAACCGAAGGAAGCTTCCTAGCCGAAGCCGAAGGTTTAACGACCCATAGAAATTTCGTTCAAGGTTGGCTAAAAGTGAATAATTGTGTGGTGGAAAAGTTACAAGGAAATAACTAAGAGAGATAATTTAATTATTGATATTATTTAGTGTAGGTATGAATGTTTTTGCGAAGAGCACTGCTCCCGGCGCGTTCCCTCTTCCATCACGCTCTCGCGCATTCGTAACAGTTCGTTAATTTCGGCGCTTGCTGGAAACCTTCGGCACACCTCCGCCGAAACTTCGCTCGAATACTAATAAATTAACTAAAACATGTATTATAACTACACTTACTCCGTTATGTTTGATTACGAGGATAGCGAAGACGCTGTATGGTTTTCACATTACTTCAGATTTACCACATTTGAAGATAAAGACTGGTTCGTAGAAAATTTCTGGAAAACAGCCAGACAAGAGTTGCCTGAGTACGTGAGCGAGTTCCCAGAAGAAGAAACATTCTTTGTTAACTTCCTGCGTGATCCGGTCGATCCAACCGGTGATGAAGATGAAGACTTCAGTACCGACGCGCCCAAAGTATATGAGGAATTACCTTCGTTAGTATCTTATCCGCCATCAACTGCCCAGAACTACATAACCTTTTCTGTCGGCATTTTGTGCCCGACATATTCCGCTGCGACTACACACACCATTGGACACCCTCAGAGCCGAAGGCAAAATCTGTTCGCGCCACCGTCATCGTCTCAACGCAACGCCCTTCTGACTGCCAACCCTGAATGAGATATTTTTCTGATGAATGCAGTAAATTTATACGTATATGTCTGGTGTTCTATGAAAGAAATTATGCAAGGGTGTCCGCTGTTCCGTGTTATTCTTTATTAAATTATATGTGTACAACATGATTTTCAACATTAAGTTTGAGTTTGATGGGAAAAATAATTCCAACGAGTCACACTGTGATAGGATTAGGTGTAACTTGCTAAGAACCCACCAGTTTAATACACTATTGCTTTTACATTTGTTTGGGAAACGCAATTAAAAGTGTCATTATACGGGCAGAAGCTAAAAGCCCCATTTCAAAAGTTCACGTTAAATAGGATGAAGAAAGATGGAACTTTCTTTAATAAAATTAAAATTAGTACACGGGGTACCTTATTATGTTATTTTTATCGTCACAGATGGGAATTTCTTCTCATGAAACTCCAAGGCTTCCAGGAACTATTTAATGAACAAATCAGGGGAGCTCATCTCGACCTGGTATTCTTCCACGACGCGATGGTGCATTTATTCATCATATCCCGGATTATAAACACACCACGGTAAGCTGGTAGCCTATCAGTACCTTCCCAGTTACTTTAAATATTTGTTTTTAAAACTTCTAAAATGTGTAATGTTCACAGTGGAAATGCTTTACTTGTGGGCGTCGGCGGTTCTGGAAAACAAAGCTTAACAAAATTGGCATCATTTATAGCTAACTATACTTTCTATCAAATAACTTTAACAAGGTATACCACAAGATATATGTACATTACGTTTTAATATAAAATATTATCATTCTTATTACATAATGTTTTCTAAAATTTTCTCAGATCCTACAACGTGAACAACTTTATGGATGACATAAAAGTGTTGTACCGCGTGGCCGGCCTGCAGGGACAGGGCATCTCCTTCATATTTACTGACAACGACATCAAAGATGAACAGTTTTTGGAGTTCCTCAACAATATTCTTAGCTCAGGAGAAATTGCCAATCTGTTTCCCAAGGAGGAAATGGGTTCGTTCAGTCGACCAGTAGCTTCTAGATACATTCGTATACCTACGTCATTACTGTTTTTAGTTCAGTTCTGTTTTAATTTTTTTTTTTTAATCTTGGCCCCACTAGAAATTTCTCCTGTATAGTGGTTGCGTTTGCAAACATTTAAACTGATATACACTAAGATGTTCTTTCACTTTCTATATTTTATTTGTTCTGCAGACGAAATTCTTAATATGTTGACACCTATAATGAAGAAGCATGCACCTAAAAGGATTCCAGTTCCAGATGTGTTGTATGAATACTTCATCATTCGATCCAGAGCTAACTTACACGTTGTTTTATGTTTCTCACCTGTAAGTCAACGCATCATTATTTAAATGATAGAAAACACTCATCAAGGGATCATTGATCATTTCATTACATGGAAATGATCAATGGTGAATATTAAAATCAGCATAGCGCGCGGAAGTTGTCAAACTTGCAACTTTCTTATGCTTATTGACTCATTTTCATGTAGGGTCATGGGCAGAAAATAATTTGGAAAACAGTAGTTGGCCAAAATTAATTAAATATTTAAGCAAATAAAGTCATATGGGTCAACGTTTACTTTATTTGATTATATAATTGCTTTATTTAGGTAGGTGAGAAGTTTAGAAGCCGAGCTCTGAAGTTTCCGGGCCTCATATCTGGATCTACTATGGACTGGTTCCAAAAGTGGCCCAAACAAGCACTTATTGAAGTAGCCCACCACTTTTTATGGGATTTTGCAGTTAGTAAAATTTGCTGTTTATTAAAATTTGTTCAAAAGCGATGTATTAGTCAACCATTTTGCTTTATCACTTTTGATAACAGCTCCCAGTAGGGAAATAAAAAATCACTTAGGTTAGTTGCTCACGAAATATCATCTTCTAGGTGGTGTGTTCAGGTGACACCAAGACACAGTTGATTGAGATAATGGGCATGGTGCAGGATGACGTAGCAGAGACCTGCGTAGACTACTACGAACGATTTAGAAGACAAACGCACGTCACTCCCAAGTCCTATCTATCTTTCCTTGAAGGCTACAAAGTGCTTTATAAAGAAAAACATGAAAATATAGCAGAAATGGCTAGAAGGTACTATTACTTAAATATATTTGTTACGGGTAATGCTAAAAAAGATATAAACTTAGGTTTGTCCGGGTTAAATTAGTGTTACCCAATATTTCTGGGTAAATAATTGGCCTGCACACCGAAAGACCAGTGAAAAATTTGTTCAGCGAACACAATGTCACAGCATTGACAGTTGTGACAGGATTGAGTAGGGTCTACGACCTGCTCAATCCGTTAATCTCCATCCCATTGAGCATACGTGGGATTTGCTTTCGAGATGAGCTTTGAGTCATCTGCATCAAACTATTAACTAACCAGAAAACTGTTTACTCATCTTTCCAGAGAATGGAGACTTAATCCATAGGTGACAATCCCATATTCGGTATATCACGCCGATGTAGAGCGTCGTTTAGTATAGTACCTTAAAAGGTAAAACTGAATATTGGAACAAAGGTTGTTTACAGTAAAATTGTTCCTTGTCTTTTTGGGACTGACTTTACCTAGCCAATTTTACCCCCAACCACAAAAGAGGAGTGTTATAAGTTTGTTTGATCTATCAGCATAATTAATTACATGTACGGAAAATTTTGAGTTAGTTTGGAAATCAACTAAATGCGCATATTGTTGTTGATTTCCTGTTGTGTTGATGGCACCATTATTTTCCGTACAATAATCATTGTCTATGAAGTAGAGACTACACACTGAGACACGCATTTCTTTTATCTGACTGAAACGCGCCGCTGCGCTGATCCCATTCATTTTTGCATTTAAATCAATTTTTAGAATGACTACTGGTCTGAGCAAATTGGTTGAAGCTGCAGCTAGTGTTGATATATTAAAGAAAGAGTTGGAAGTTAAAGATCAGGAAATTAAGGAAGCCACAGCTAATGCGGAAGAGGTCTGCATCGTATCATTTGAATAAATATAAAACGTGGCGCCGACAATAGGACAATAAATAAAACATCGGTAATACTAGTTAATAGGAATATTTTTAAATTATCAAAAAATCCTAATACCAGAATAAAAAAAAAATCAAACAAACGAAATAGCATAAAACTGTTAACAAAACAGATCAACATTTATAAATATTGGTTCACTAACCTTAGTTAAAATTTACAAAAAAAAAATCACATCTGGAAATAAAATTTAAGGAACGAATTTGGCAAAGGATTTTGAAGTAGCGAGTTGACAACATGTGTTTAGTGTTTATACCGATGCGGGGGACGTTAACCTGTCAGTGCTAGCATATTCCTAGTCCAAGTCCTGTGACTAAACTACTGGATATATTCGATTTAAATTTGGTATGCAGACTGGGAACGTCATGAGGTATACGCAGTTGTATTTATTGTCGTAATGTCGGCGCCACCCCGTATGTATATACAGAGTGGTTTTAAGAATAGCATGGAAATATCCGAATGATATAGGAAATACCAGGCAACTTTCTTAAGAAATTCCTCTTCTTTCGTTCCAATGGATGTTCCAATATAGATAACTAAAGTAAGTACCAGGAACTATTGGCTCGTTTTCGTGAAAATAATTTTGCAATATTCAATTTTTTTGGGCAATTGTATATTTGTTTTTACGAAAAAGAGCTATTGTTTTTTAAAACCGATATCAAACGATTCTCTTTTCACAAATTTTTGCTTTGCGGCATCTTTCACTCCAAGTGAAACTACTGAACCGCAAGGGAATCGTTAATTCGAGAGAAGCGTCTTAAGGGTGGATCCACAGCCGGCACTGCCGGCGGATTGACCACAAGCAAAGCTGCCAGAAAGCCGCCTATAGTGCCGCCGCCGGCAGACGCGGCAAGCGCGGCTGTGAATCGTTCAAGTCATATTTCACTACTAGCTGTGCCCGCGGCTTCGCTCACGTGACCGCGTATTCTTTTATCATTGTCAGGGTACATTACATGGGAACGTGAAGTCATAGTATATTCCTAACATCCTCTACAAATAATATACTAATTAACTGACTTACTGTTAATTTAAACTATAACCTGTTAACAGTACATCTTTGTTTTAAGTATGAAAGGACCTCATAGTCAATTTCTGGGGTGAATCAATTTAGATTGCCATCGGCTCGCTGTAGTAGAAGATCTGAACCTAAATCGACCTTCAACGAGCTGATAATAGAATAAAACTTATTTTAAATTTAGTATATTAAAAAAAAATATTAAAAATGGGTTTGCTAAAAAAACCAGGACAGAATATTTTTAATTATTTAAAAAAAACGTGGACGAATTACTGGGTTGCCAGGTATAAACAGGTATGTCGATGCCAGTTACTTTCACTTGATTGGATAATAGAAAAATATTATATCAACATAAGCACTGTTTTATTGCAGACACGTTGATATAGGATTGTCTGCAAAAAATTGGGTACTAATAGAGGTTTGCGAATTTTAAAGATTTAAATTTCAATGCGTGTGGAAATGAGTGACAGAGAGATCCGAGGTAAGTATACTGTGTAATAATAAAGTACCCAACATTGCAGTCGTACCTGATGGGACTCTGAATATAAGAAAATTTACGACCACATACTGTCGCGAGCGTAGTTCATTCACGGAAAATCTTAACACCGCGATTCAGAAACTGGCGTCAAATGCACAACGCCATCTATTGAGCACGGAGTTAAACGGCTAAAATATAATGCATGGAAAGCGATTGAACAATCACTCTATATTATGTAGATTTTCAAAGCAGCACCATATAGAGTACCTTTTGCTATCATAACTTTTTGAAAAACTCGGGTAGTCGACTTAAAAGTGATCTTGCGAGCACATTTATTCATTAGTACCATTTTGGTTCATTAAATGTCGTTGCATGTTTCTTAAGTAATAATGATTTATTCTTGAACACTTTATATTCATATATCTTTTGATTAAGAGCACGGATTGCAATGAAACAAAAACGAATACCTTCTCTAAATTCCGCACAATACTTGACCATTGAAACTAACCACATTGGTTTTGTAATTTTCACGTGATACTTAAATAAACAAACATAGCGGTAGATTCACACACTGCAGTCATACAGACAAACAGACAAAAATTATAAAAATAGTAGAAATGGGTTCTGTTTGTTATCCTAAACACCCCTACTAGTTTTGTTCTAAATACTTTCAATGTAGGTACAGAAACGCCACGTCTACATATTTATTGTATGTATAGATAGAAGATGTATAGATAGATTGTTTTGCTTGTGTTGGTTGATGCGAATTGTAACTTTTTATACGTAGATATCGGTTGCCAAGGGCGCATGTCTGATGGTGGAGTTCTACGTAACACTAGTTTGTTTCAAATGATACAAGATGAATCTGCACACTTGCAAACATTAGAAGGAAGAAATATGCCAGTGCATTTTTATTTCATCGGTGATGAAATCCCCATCAAAGAATACGGAACGACACCACTCTCGTCGAAAGCCGTGATCGAACTGTTCTCTCTCCCGCTGCCGGCGGCGCAGCGGCCTTGCCGGCAAAATGCCGCCGGCTTTATTGTGAGTGCCGCACATAAAGCCGGCGGCCAGGCCCGCGGCACGGCGGCTGGCGCTTGCCACCGTGCTGTGTGGATCCACCATTATATCGGCATAAGAAATTTTCCTGTTTTTTTGCTTGGATTTCCCCATTCTAAATCTGTATATTAGTTGTATATGCTAGCTAATTGGATTTCGAATTTTGTGTAACGGTGACTGTGCTTTAGGTGCTGGCGGCTGTAGCAGACTCGCAGGCAGCAGCCGAGGTTGTTAAAGCGGAGGTGCTGCAGGTGAAGGACCGCGCCGTGAAGCTCGTGAGCGTGATCGCCGCCGAGACCGCCGTTGCGGAGGAGAAGCTTGCCGATGCTAAGCCTGCACTCGACGCCGCCGAGGCGGCGCTACAGGTGCATCCACCGCTCTAGTTTATTGACTTGTCTAATACCATTTGGCTGACGGTACTGTGCACTGCTCTGTTACAGACTATCAACGCTGCCGATATCGCCACCGTCAGGAAACTCGGCAAACCACCTCATCTCATCACGCTCATTATGGATGCTGTCATTCTGCTTTTTAGGAAGCGAATAGACCCAATTAGACCAGATCCAGAAAAAAATTGTTTGACTGCTTCTTGGGCAGAGTCTTTGAAGGTATGTGTTAATATTATAAAATTGTGTATTTTGAGCTTAACAATGGAAAAATGGGTAGGAATCATTTGGCGATTTTTGTTTTAACCAACATAATTATCTGTCTTTAGGTTATGGCGGATGCAAGATTCTTGAGTAACTTAAAGAACTATCCAAAAGATGAAATAAATGCTGAAATGGTTGATTTGCTGCAACCTTACTTCCAATTCCCGTATGTTCTCGTTTTTTTAAATATGTTTATTTTTAAGGTACACGTGAATTGTCTCCAATACTTTTTTGTGTAGTGTTCTTAATACAGACCCAGTACTGAAGAAAGCAATTTAAAAGAAATCTTAATCATCATAAAAATAAAATGGTAAAAATTACGTTTTTTAGGTAGCTTTTTTCCAAAACCTGTTAAAGAAGTTAAAGAAGCTAATAAATAGCGCAAAAATAAAGCCATTGGTCACGTGAAATTGGGATCTTGACAAGTCAGCCTTCCAGACGTTTATCTCATCGGCCCTCAAGCCATAACAGAAAGCCGTTGGTTCCCGGGACTACTTCTACATTTTACCTATGAATAAAAAAGTTTTCTAATATTCTGCGGGATTTCAAGCAATAAAAGCCAATGATGTCGACCAATACAAAAAAAAAACCTAACTAGTTCATATGTTACATTTGTATGCATGTTGCATACAAAGAGAGGCCTATATCCAGCAATGGGTGTATACGGGCTGTGCCAGATGTGGATGATACATGTTGCATAGTTTTATTTTTGGTTTTACAACATTAACAAGATTCTCATGTTATAGTCTGTACACGTTTGAGGCGGCAAAAGTAGCTTGCGGTAACGTGGCTGGATTAATATCGTGGACCATCGCCATGGCGCAGTTCTATTCGGTGAATAAGGACGTGTTGCCGTTAAAGGCGAACTTGGCGATAATGCAGGGCAAGTACCAAGCGGCCAAGAGGGAGCTGGAGGCTGCTGAGGCACAGCTCGAAGCCAAAGAGGTGCGCATCTAGCTCTAGACACACAGTGACGTCACTAGAGCACTGATAGTAATAAGTGCGGTTTCTCCGGCAGCGCGAGTTGGCGCACGTGCAGAAGCAGTTCGACGAGGCGATGACGCTGAAGCAGGCGGTGTTGGACGACGCGGCCAAGTGCCAGCAGAAGATGGACGCCGCCACCGCGCTCATTAACGGGCTGAGCGGAGAGCGCGTGCGCTGGACTGAGCAATCTGCGCTCTTCAAGTCTGAGATCGAGCGTCTGGTTGGCGATATCCTTATGCTTACCGGGTGCGTATATGACATACGTCATGAGTCGAGCTGGCTTGAAGCATGCTCGATTGATATGGTTTTACTTCATGCTGAACAGTCTTAAAAACCTAGCAATATTATTTTAGGTTTTTGTCATATTCTGGACCTTTTAATCAAGAGTTTCGAGGATTGCTAATCAACAGCTGGATTACTGAATTATTGCGAAGGAAAATTCCCGTTTCTATGAATTTAAATATAACAAATCAACTTACTGACACTGCTACGGTATGTAGATTTAAAAATCAAACCTAATTTTATCCCTGAGATAGCAATTTCCAAGTGTTTCTTGTCATGGTATTACCCCGAACCCGACTACTGCGTAGGGTTATGATTTCAGCCCGTATGTATAATTACAATATGTTCATCTGTTCCCGCATAACTTCTAAACAGCTTATCATAATTTGACAAATCAGGGATCGACAGAAGTATAACAAAGCGAGTCTCTATTTTGATGTTATTGGTGGTAATGCTCTTTGTAGGGATAGCAGCTCACATTTTTCTTCATAGATACTTCATTTTATAATTAAGTGGATTCATGATGTTTGTTGAGCATAGCATTGTTGTAATGTTTGTAACATTTGTGAGTGTTTGCCATATTTTTTGTAGATTGGCGAATGGAACTTATGCGGGTTGCCAACAGACGAATTGTCCATACAGAACGGTATAATTGTCACTAAAGCTTCTCGTTTCCCGTTACTCATCGACCCGCAGACACAGGGAAAGATCTGGATCAAAAACACAGAGAAAATGAACGACTTGATCGTTACCACCTTGAACCACAAGTACTTCAGGTGAGCTATGCATGCCAGAATTCTATACCGAAAATCCACTGAAGGCCATCAGTGCAGCGGGGCGGGCCGGTCGTTGAGGGGAAGAGGTCTGTGCCAAGCGGTGGACTTCTTTCATTTGACGATGAAACGAAATTTAAACGACAGAGTCGAGAAAGCTCACGCATGCTACATATTTTAATGTAGATTTTTTGCTTTTACGATCGACATACGATTCTGATAATGTTGCAATATTTTACATCAGCAATTTCTATTTCAGGAATCATATAGAAGACTGCGTGTCTTTAGGAAGACCTATGTTAATAGAAGACGTTGCTGAAGAGTTAGATCCCGTACTCGATAATGTTTTGGAGAAAAATTACATTAAAATCGGCTCTGCATTCAAGGTAAGCTCCACTAATACATCAATAGGGAATGTGCATGTATTTTTTTTTCACTTAAATCATTAAATTATCGTATTAAAACCCCCAACTAATCATGGTGCTGGCGTATTTCAATGACTGATGAGGATTTTCTAAACGTGAGAAGTTAGGCTAATTGTAATTGCAAAACCACATTTCTGCAAAAATAAAATAACATATGAATACGGAGTATTTTCTCATTTTAACTAGAAATAAATAATTAGTGTTTCTTTCTATTTACAAAAAAAAACCTCTAAAAACAGAAAAAAGTATATCTAACTATTGTAAGTAGAATATTTTAATGAAAGCGACGTTGCGTAGCGTGTCGGGGCACCGCTAGAATACCGATAAGTACGTTCAAACATACATAGGTACAAATTACTTAAGTCTACATAGCATAAATAAAATAAAGCTACAAAGTTTACCACATGACCGC
This sequence comes from Standfussiana lucernea, assembly GCA_964057025.1. Classification (NCBI taxonomy): domain Eukaryota; kingdom Metazoa; phylum Arthropoda; class Insecta; order Lepidoptera; family Noctuidae; genus Standfussiana; species Standfussiana lucernea. The sequence continues at coordinate 13,233,576 of OZ059785.1, forward strand.
CCTCATCTAAGCTCCAGAAGACATCAGCTATAGATAGTGCTACCCGTGTGAAGCCGGGGCGGGTCGCTAGTAGTATATAGTAAGATTGGATTGTATAAATTGGCGATAACATAAAAGTGCAAAGGTATTTTTGAATTTCTTAAATTCCTATCGCACAAGATTATTAAGAACTTTTGTACCTATCTAACAGCAAATTTGATGTAAACGGACTTAAAACTAAGCTACCGTCTAAAAATTTACGCTTTTAGATTACTTACGTTTATTGATTTCAGGTAAAATTAGGAGACAAGGAAATAGACGTGACTTATGGTCACAAAATATATATAACTACAAAACTACCTAACCCTGCTTACACGCCTGAGATTTCGGCTAGAACATCAATAATAGACTTTACTGTGACAATGCAAGGTACCATTGCTTATTCCATTATAAATATTATTCAGGATGTCTCATGAAACATAAGTTATATAACTAACATACATGGGGGTTCAATCGATGGGTATTAGTTTCCTCTGACCATAGAGCTTCGCTGGAACAGGTTTCATGGGACAACCTGTTTTTTTTTAATTTAAATTATTTATTATTCTCAATGGAAGTTTTGTTTTTTATGCATATCTAACTGCTACAGGGTCTGACTTTATCTTTTAAAACCTAAATATTTGTATCAATTATTTCCTTAGGCCTAGAAGATCAGCTACTTGGCCGCGTGATATTGACAGAGAAGGCGGAGATGGAAGCGGAACGAACGCAACTAATCATGGACGTGACCGCTAACCGCCGTAAGATGCAAGAGTTGGAAGCCAATCTGCTGCACAAATTAACAACTATACAGGGCTCCCTTGTCGAAGATGTGTCGCTTATTCAAGTGCTTAACGTCACCAAAGCTACGGCTACCGATGTAATTATTGACCACAAACATTAACGTGTCAATAACCGCACTGATGCGAGAGTATATTTATAGCTTTTCTGAACTATACTCGCTTGTGACAGGTTAAAGAGAAACTGGATGTGGCCAAGGAAACTGAAATGAAGATAAACACGGCACGTGAGGAGTACCGGCCAGTGGCGACGCGCGGCTCAGTGCTGTACTTCCTGGTGTGCAACATGTCGCTCGTGTGCAACATGTACCAGACGTCGCTGGCGCAGTTCCTCGAGCGCTTTGATATCTCACTGGATCGCTCGCCCGCGAGCCCTATCACATTCAGAAGGATCGGCTTCATTATTGATTACTTAGTAAGCAAAGCGTATCTTTAAGACTTTCACCTTTCAACCTTCTAAAATCGATGTATGTAGATATAATTGGCACAGTTTGACTAACTTTCACATTTAGGAATCATCATTTTAGCTTGTAACCCGCTTCTAGATACAGGCGTCCCTTTTTTTCTGTCACACTTCAAAGTCCAATGCAAGCGTCATCCAGGACTGTGACGATATACCCAACATGCTTTTGATCGGCCCTGGTTTCTCTGGCTGATCCTCGGCCACCATTTGGTCAACGCTTTACTCCATATCTCTGCGTCTTAATCGCCTGCAACAGCAAATTGTCTGGACAACAAACTCCTTATCTACGGAGCTGTTCTAAACCGTTTATGGTTAGACAAGACTTCAATCCTAAAACAAATAGCTAATGCTCACTGATTCATTAACTTTTTATTGTACCCTTTAGTTATGCTATCTCACGCAAATCCTTATCAGATATCAATTTTACAGTGTAACTAGAAATTAACACATCAACCAAATAGACGAAGAAGTTAAAATGCATATAATAAAAGATAACTCATAATTACTCGTATAGTAAGTACCGAAGCAAAGTTAATAAAATATACAAAATATGGGAGCACCGTGCAAACTTCTTCTACCAAACGAAATCGATGAACAAACAATAGGAACTCAGAGTTTCAACATCACATGAAATTAAGCATAGTGAAGGACGAAATAAGAAATATGCACTCGTGCAAATGCATACAAAAAGCGTCTCCCATCGTTATCCAAAACCCACTTGCAATGCAGCTCACATTCCTGATTCACTGAATCGTCCAAAGACCCTTAACCTGGGTAGCCTACAACGAGCTGCCGAATTCCAGTGGGGAACTGACTCTGCATCTCAATCTGGCAACACATCTGCTCACAGTCATTTTCGACTGATTGCATGGTTAAAGTGTATTATTAAAAACATGAATCGGCGGCCTTCCCCCCGTGTCTGCGATCAAAGGCTTAATACGAAAACCGAAAGTGCGACAAGTCTGTTTCCGTTGATGTTTAATACCACGAGCCATTTGAATGTTTTCATAACGGCTTTTGGGTCGGTTGCCAGTCTAACTTAATGCAGCTGAATACCAGCCGCTCCATTTAAAATACTGGTATCACGATACCCCATTGTGGAATTCTCAGGCTTCTGTAAGCGTGTATACGCGCGCCTTTGCCACACGCGCAACTCGAACTTAATCGCATTTTTCCATGCTTCCATCCTTTTCTGCCGCTCCCGCTAAAGCGAGAAACAAAGCGTGCTGCCGAGCGCATCGTCAATGCTATCTACCACGTGACCCTAAGTGTGAGCCGCGCGAGACATCTAACCACGCGCCCACTCACCTCGCGGGATCACGCCGCAGTATATGTACATATTAGCTCGTGTATGCACTTTCGATTTTTTAAGAGCAAAATGTGTCTGAAACCGCTCTTAGTGCAATAAAGCAGGGTGCTGTTTTTTTTAAACGTCTACATCTAGTAGAAATTAATTTTATTTAATGTAAAACACATCCCATAAAACGAAGTAGTACTGCCACTATTAGGTATTACTAGTCATTGAAAAGCTGAGGTTTCATGTTTCTTTTTCAGACCTATGACGTGTTCAAGTTCATCAGTCGTGGATTTTACGAAAAGCACAAATACTTGTTCACTGTGCTACTTACATTGAAAATAGATTTGCAGAAAGAATACATTACATTCGAAGAATTTCAGACATTTATTAAAGGTGTCACGTAATTTTTTTTTTCCTTTGAAGTCTGCTTGTTGAAAACAGGGCAAGCAGACATTGGTCATTCCACTCACGGAACCACTTAGCCCTCGCTTCGAGTGCAATCACAGTTTTCATACTCATGAAGTACATAATTTTAATATCATTTGTACAAGGTAGTAGCCCCGGTTGTTACCACGGCATGTGGCAGATTTTCTTGTTAGGGGCTTTGCCCACCGTCGCCGTCACTGTGGACGTGATCACAACTCCAAAGTACATTTAGTAAGGCCTCGTGTCCACCAGACGTTCCTCACTCAAGCCTCCCTCACTCAGCCGGCTCAGCCCGAGATAGTAACCTGCCAATTTGATCTTGTCCACACACTGAATTTGCACCGCACCGTTCGCCCAACTTTTGTTTTGTCTATCATAACTACTGAGTTCAGTCCGGTGGACACACGATCGCCGTGCCGTGCGTGACCATGCCGGGTGTAGCCGTGGCTATCCCCGCCTCACGGTCAATTATGACTATCTATGAGCGCTTGTTCACGATGCCGAAAATCGCATCTCTTTCTAGCTAGAAACCGGATACGCGTACAAGGTTAAAGTGGTGCTCGCCTGGGTAAACCCCCAGTTGTGAACAAGAGCCTTTAAGGATCCGATTTTCATTTGCATCCGAAAACCTTAATAAATCAATAACATTGCTTTCTCTCTAAAGGTGGCGCGGCATTGGATCTTAATGCCTGTCCTCCCAAACCTTATAAGTGGGTCACAGACATGTCATGGCTAAACTTAGTCCAACTGTCTAGTTTGCGTCAGTTCACTAATATATTGACCCAAGTTTGCAATAACGAGAAAGGGTGGAAGTTTTGGTGAGTTTCATTAATAAATATGATATACACGATGATTAGCAAATATACACCTTTATCTAATGGTCTGCTTGGAAGGTTTGACAAGGAAGCGCCTGAAGAAGAGCCGTTACCTGACGGCTATCACACCCTCGACGTGTTCAGGAAGCTGCTGGTGGTGCGCGCCTGGTGTCCCGACAGGACTCTGGCGCAGAGCTTGTGAGTGCGAGTGATGCTGTCTGTGTGGCCGTTACCATTCACAGCCCGCAAGTACTGACACTTTACGTTATGTTGTAGGAAGTACGTTGTGCACTCTATGGGCGCCCGATACTCCGAGGCCGTCATAGTTAATTACGAGGTAAGAATGTGGCTATAGTGGATAAAAGTCACGTAACAAGTAATTATTTGATACAACGTTCTTATTTATTCCAGCAAATGGTCGTAGAATCTCGTCCATTGGTTCCACTGATTGGCTTCTTAGCGATGGGCTCTGATCCGACACCATCTATCGAGATTACTGCCAAGCGAATGGAGAATATTTGCCAGTCAATATCTATGGGGCAAGGTCAAGAGGTCCACGCAAGGAAGCTCATAGATCGTGCTCTGAAAGAGGTGATAAGTCGTCTAATGCGTAGAACCTGTAGTTCCGAAATAATGCAAAATATTGATAATATTTGTTGGTGTTTAGGGTTTGTGGGTGCTGCTGCAGAACTGTCATTTAGGATTGGAATATATGGTTGAGATAATGGAGCAGTTCGGAGAACTAGAGAAGTATCCAGAGAAGACTCACGAAATGTTTAGGTAATAATAAATGCCAGTCCCTCTGTTAAATTATGATGAAACTCTAAAAGCTATTTACAAGTTCGTAATGTTTTAGGCTTTGGATAACTACAGAAGTTCATGAAAAGTTTCCAATTACGCTTCTGCAAATGTCTATAAAGTACACTTGCGAGCCACCTTCCGGTAAGTTGTGGTACATCTACCTATTACAACAGGTATTTGTCTCATTGATTAGGCAAAAATGTGATCCCTTTTCTTATTTAAATGTTTTAGGCATCAAAGCCGGTCTCATGAGAACCTACGACTCGATGGGTCAAGACTTCCTTGACTACAGTGACAGTCCGTTTTATCTGCCGATGATTTACACAATCTCGTATCTGCACACCATAGTACAAGAGAGACGGAAATTTGGTCCCCTCGGTTGGAATATTCCTTACGAATTTAATTCTGCTGACTGGTTGTCGTCGTGCATGTTTGTGCAGAACCATTTGGATGCTTTGGAACCAGGACAATCAGTTAGCTGGACTACTGTGCGGTAAGTTTCTCTGGTACGTAGTACTAATGTAGGAATGCACACATCATTTACTACCTCGTGTAATGTGTGTAACTCGATGTTGCAGTTACATGGTGTCAGCGGTACAGTACGGCGGGCGAGTGACTGACGACTTCGACACGCGGCTGTTAACCACGTTCTGCAGGGTGTGGTTGTCAGACCAAATCTTTATCGAAGACTTCCAGTTCTACAAGGGATATGGTATTCTTAAGTTTAAGAATATTCCGGAGTACCTCGAAGAAATCGAAACCATGAAAACCGTTGATCCACCTCAAGCTTATGGCTTGCATACCAATGCTGATATCACGTTAGTAATAGCTTCCTTTTTCATAATCCTTATACTATCCGATCCTTCTATACTTCATAAATAATTGGATTTTAGTTACCAGCGCAACACCACTCAGGAACTGTTGGATACAATATTGTCTATTCAGCCGAAGGAGTCAAGCGGAGGGGGTGGGGAGACACGCGAAGCGTCGGTCTACAGGCAGACTAAAGAAATGCTAGAAAAAGTGCCTCCTAACTTTGATCCTCATGAAGTTTTGGCTAGGTAAATGATGTTCAATTGCGATTACTGGAATTTGCTAGCGAAACTTCGCATACGTGATGGGTATCGTAATCTAAACACGATGCGATTGAGATTTTCTCATGTCCATTGTTTTTGCAATGTTTTTTTAACCGTTAGAGCCCACACGGTACGTTGCAGCGCCGCTCTGGCGACGGAGCGGCGCTGCAACGGCATCCTGCATATAATAATCTATGGTACGCCACACGGCGCGCTCCGGCTCCGCGCCGCACGCACACCAGACATGCTACCCGCGAGACGAGGCGGGGAGGAGTATATGCGTTGCGACGCCGCCGCCCCGCCGGAGCGGCACCGCTGCACCGCTCAGTTATTTAAGTGGCATAAGGCAGAGAACACTCTTGCTTGGTTTACTTAGAAGTATATATTAACCTTTATGTACCGGGTATATGGCGATACGAATACCTTCAAGGCCAGTTGTTGAGATTCGCAGATATGTCTCGTGCCTAATAGTGACAGTGTGCACAAGCTTTCATGGTTAAAAAAAACCATAGCTTACTATCGTAACATTCATATTATTGGTTAGGGGCCATCCATAAATTACGTCACAAGAATTTCATGATTTTTTACCCCGTCCTTGTCACAGCTGGTCACATTTGTGTGACTCCCCCTCCCCAGAGTGACTATTTCGCAATTTTGCATTTTCATACAGGTCGTATTTTTTTAAGTTTTTTTCGTACATAGTTCAAATTTCGTGTTTTAATACTTAGATATTTAGATTTTGAAATGTGACGTCACAAAAGGACATCGCCCAAATTGTGCTATTTTCAAAGGTACACTAAAATAATCTTATTATTTGGATAGAGCAGAACAAAATAAACTTCTTTATTAGTACACCAACGTCGTAAGTCAATCCACCGAAAAGTTATTAAACCACAAAATATCTGAGATCACCCTGATTGGGCATTTTTATGCCGGCCAGAGCTTATGGATATAAACATTTTTTTAATATGCCACCCAAGTTTTAAGTCTTCTACTTCTTCTATCCGTGTCGATGAAACTCAAACGGTGTTAGACCAGTATGTAGCCACCTGCGCAGCTCTAACATTTGCTTCGATTAAATCCTGAAAGGTGCATGTACGGTGCGTACACTTGCAGAGTTGTTGTTGAGGTTGAAGTGCGGTGACAAAAGATCACTTGCTTCACACTAGATTTATTATGTATACAATATATAAGTAGAACTGTTGACGATTCCTTTCTGTAATGTTAGCCACCGCGTAGCAGTAATCGCACTCACTCATTAAATGTAATGAATGTTGTTTTATAGGAACAAAATGACGCATGTCTTTTGCAGGGCACCGCGTTAGCAAAACGTGTAAAGTATAAGCCTGTACAGTGCAAGTTGTTGTGCAGGATGGGCAGGACAGTAGGTGGGACATATCCTGCAAAGGGGCCTCCACATTGGCATTCTGTTTAGGATGAATCGAGAATACCCTATTTGGCCAGGTTATATCTACAGCGGCCAACCTGGGCCCGCAATCGGTTAAAAGATTTCCAGATTGGCCACTGCAGTTCGGATCCGGGTAGCAGGTGTTCTTCCGGGTTGATGAAGTTTGGAGGGATGGGATGTTTCTCCACAGTTCACATCTCTCATCTGACACACTGTCTTTTAAATAGGTTGTTAATCTCAAAAAGCTTTTGTTGGTAGTTGATGCATGTTTAGGGGGAGGCGGTTGTCTCTATCTTGTTTCCCCTTTTCGATGCGACTTGCTATTTCACGGCGAACATCTGGTGGAGCCATACCCGCCAGCGGATACAACATCGCAAGAGGAGTAGGCCTTAAGCATCCCTTTACGATGTGACAGGCATCGTTTAGCGTTATGTCAACCTCTTTAGTGTGGGTGGATCGATGCTACACTGGGCATGCAAACTCACCTGCAGAAAAGAGAAAGTAAAGGCTAGTTGTGCGGAGAACCTGTCGCGATGCTCCCCAATTGGTGGATGTAAGGCGGCGATGAATGTTATTCCTAGTCTCGACTTTCTGTTTTGTTTTAAGTGAATAATAATGATTATGTATTAACTTCTGTAATACATAACTTATTAAGTTCTATTCCGCAGACAGAATAGATATTTTGTAAATATTTTACTATTTATATAGTATGTAGGTTTTGTATTATTGTAGTTATCTTCTTTATTTGTCTTTTCTACATTCTTGTTTCATTTCCTCCATTCTTGTTTTCATTTTTAAATATTTCTTACTAAACGTAAAAAAATAACATTAAAAAATACTGGTCCATGGTGTCGGGAGCAGGGTCGAAGCTACCGGTGGTTAGGAGTCCAGGGGTAGCAACCTCAATACAATGCGGGCCGTAACGAGGAGTACTTCCTGAATCAGGACCTTGATCCAATCGCCTAGCGAGAGCCTCGACCAATGTTCGCCGAGACTCTTGGCCACCAGGCCGTAAAGACAATCGGCACAATGACAGCCGAGTTCACATTCCACATGCCGACAACCTCGTGTGCCAAGTCGGGATACTTTGTTTATTTGTTTGCCTTTCCCAGCTTTCACGAGGTTCTGATTCATGCGGGATTGTAAAATCGATTTTCATTAACCGGCGCGCTGATCGGTCTATCACCACTATATCAGGCTTATTGGCGACAATAGTACTGTCAGTAACGATAGGCCCATCCCAGTAGAACGTGACATGGTCTTTCTCGAGAACTGGCTCGGGCACATACATGATTCCACAAGTTTATATTTAAAGGCAAGTTGCCGGTGAACAATCCTGTAATCATTATTATTTACTTAAAACATGGGGTTAGAACTTGGGTGGCGTAGCTTCTCGGTGGATTGACTTACGACTTTGGTGTAATTTTAAAAAATGTTTATTATGTTATGCTCTATCCAAATAATAAGTACATATATATTGGTTGGCCAGCAAAAAAAAATTACTTAGAAGACCTCAGATATTTGGTGGTTGAATAACTTCTCGGTAAATTGACTTACGACTTTGGTGTAATAATAAAAAGTGTTTATTATGTTAGACTCTATCCAAGTAATAAGTTTTTTTTTAGTTTACTTTTAAAATTAGCCCAAAAATTTATGGAGGCTGGGTGATCTCCTTTAGGACCCTTCCCACCCCTTGTCACAGAATGTCACATTTCGTCGAACCCCTCCCGCCCTCTTAGCGTGTAATTTATGGATGACCGCTTATCAAACACAATCCAGAAGGCTTTTTAAGAATTCATTCACAGTCTTCTTCGTTCGAGGATGTTCCCCCGGACTTGTACCTACTAATAAAAGTGTTTGGTTTTAGATTGCGAATTTATGGTATACTGCATTCAATGGTGATTTTCTTAAGACAAGAAATCGACCGAATGCAGAAAGTTATTTCTCTTGTCAGAACTACATTAAAGGATTTACTGCTTGCTATTGACGGAACTATTATTATGAATGAGGTCCGTAACGAGATTTTTTTTCTTCCATTTCATAGTCTGTTCTACTCTACAACCAGACTTACAAATATTTATCACACGGAGAGATATTTGCACAGACAGCAATGGAACGTTTCGAGCGTTGCATCTCTATAGCTGAAAAACAGAGTTTCAGGCGTCGAGATTGGCATTTAAGGACTGAAACGGGCGGAATGGATGGACAAAATCGTTGCGGTCGCTCGTGTAGGACTTACATGAGAGTCGTACGATATCGAGATGCCTATGCTCAGCTGTGGATGAAGTCGGGACGTGGATAAAGATTCTTGTGGACCTTTATTATATTATCCTTCTGCGACTGAGGTGGTAGTCTATCGGACACCACCAAACACAAAAAACGTTGCCAGATCGTAACATGGCGTGATGTAGCTCTGTCTCGCTCAGTACCTTCCTGTAACGGCTCGCGCTAACGGTCAGTGAGGCGCGGGCGGCCCTGCGGTGTGCACGTTTGGAGTTTTCGACTGCCGGTGTCCCACAGACGTAAGTACAGCAATAAACGTTGATTCTGACAGACGTCACCTCACCAATATCGTTTTAGATTCATAGTGTCTGTTAGTCGTTTCATCAGTAAAATATTAATACTACCATAGTGTCTCTCAAATATAACCTCACATTTAATTGTCTTAACTTATAATATTCATAAGTTTTTAGATGGCGACTCAAAGTACAGATAGTAGGCCACCAAAACGAGACAGCAGTGGAAGATATACAAATGATGATGGGCAGATTGAGGAATGGCTTGAAGAATTAGAAGAAGAAAACGAGTTTAGCGATTTTGATGATTCGGTAGAAGATCCTAATTGTGTGGAAGGAAATGTACAGCAAGAGGAAAATGAAGACTTCGTGGAACAGAATGTCCAATCGAGTGAGAGCGATTTTAACTCTGAAGACGAGGAGCCCCTTAGCTCTTTAGTTTGTGGTGATCAAGATGGTCCAAACTACATTGGAAAAAATGGATTTTTATGGTCTAAGAAGGAAATAGCGAGGACAAGCAGAACTCCCGCACATAATATTATTCAAGTATCTCGGCCAAGAGAAGAGCTTGTTTTCAGAAGTTTTCAAGAACTTTGGTCTAAAATTTTCGACCTCGAAATGCTAGAGATTGTTGTTTTGCACACCAACCAAAAATTACAAACGTATCGAGAACGTTTTCGGAACACAAACAGGCAGGAACTCAAAGATACAAATGAAACTGAAATGCGAAGTTTGTTTGGCCTTTTGTACTATAGCTCAGTATTCAAATGCAACGACGCAGACGCTAACTACTTGTTTGCTACAGATGGCACTGGTCACGAAATTTTCCGCTGTGTGATGTCTAAATACAGATTCTGTACATTACTCAATTGTTTGAGATTTGACAATGGAACCGATCGCCAAGAACGTTTGAAGTCTGATCGATCAGCAGCAGTATCATGGTTATTTGACAAATTTGTTTCAAACTCTCAACAAAACTACATCCCTGGACCAAACACATGTATTGACGAGATGCTTATTCCGTTCAGAGGTAGGTGCAAGTTCCTTATATATATGCCTAACAAACCTGCCAAGTATGGGATTAAAGTTCTTGTATTATCTGATGCTCACACATACTATACATACAACGCTTATATTTACACCGGTAAAGGTTCTGATGGAGAAGGCCTGTCACCTGCTGAGAAAAACCTAGGAGTTCCTACTCAATCCGTTCTTAAACTGTCGAAACCTATCGAAAACAGCAACAGAAATATTACTGCCGATAACTGGTTCAGCTCCATTCAACTAATGCAGCTTTTGAAAGCTAAGAAGTTGACTTACCTGGGAACTCTAAAAAAAAACAAAAGAGAAATTCCACCAGAGTTTTTGCCAGCGAAAAGAAGAGAACCAGGGAGCTCCTTGTATGGGTTTACCAAAGACTTTACATTACTTTCCCACGTACCAAAGAAAAATAAGGCCGTAATATTGGTTTCATCATCTCATCATATTAGAAGCTTAGATGATAAAACGATGAAACCAACTATGATCGCCGACTATAACCATTCTAAAGGTGGAGTCGACGAAATCGATAAAAAGTGTTCTATTTACTCAAGCAATCGTAAAACACGCCGCTGGCCCATGGCGATATTTTACAGAATTCTGGATTTAGCTGGTACTAATTCATTCGTCTTATACCAATCTTGTCCAGGTGCCAAGCTGCGAAGAGGGGACTTTTTACTATCCTTGGCAAGAGAGTTGGTTCTTTCTAGCTTAAAAGAACGCGTTTATAATGACAGACTGCCCAGAGAACTCCGTCTTACTATAACGCGAGTTTTAGGCAATGATTTGCCTCCCCCTCCACCCGTGGCTCAGCTTCCAGGTCCAGCTGGAAGGAAGCTATGCAGCATATGCCCCAGTAAATTGAAGAGGCAAACAAGGTACCATTGTTGCGCATGCAAAAAGCCAATTTGTCTACAATGTTCTTCTCCACTATGTCAAGACTGTAAACCTAAGTTTTAGATTTAGGGTTAACTTTGAGACTGATTTGTGCCTAATTGAACCGTGATATCACGTTGTGATTTTTGTTTTAGAACTATAAGATAACGCTTAAAAGATTAATATTAACATTTTTAAAGAAGTTTTATTATTTAGTTTTTTGTTTAATAGTTTTGTAAGTTTAAGCGTAAATATAACGAAAATACTGATCTCAATAAATGATTCCATAATAAACTCGTTTTTTGTTTTGAGCATGCTTATTCATTTTTATTTCATTATACATAAACCCATTAATAGTAAAACAAAACTAGAGCCCTATTATTTCTAAAAGTTATAAACGAATCATGCTGTATAATAGTGACGCCTGACAGACTACACCTCAGTCGAATGTTGACAAGAAACCCACCTCAGTTGCAGAAGGTTATAATGAGTTGCTGATTTCTAAAGATGTTGAATTATTTAGTTTTTAAATAACTGTTGCAGTTTTTAATTAACTGTTTTGTTTGTAAATTGCTGTTGTAGGCTCTTCGAGATTCGTTGGATAATATATATGATGCAAAAGTGCCAGGAATCTGGTTTCGGAGTTCCTGGTCATCATCAACGTTAGGCTTCTGGTTCACTGAGTTTCTGGAGAGAACTATTCAGTTCTCGTCTTGGTGCTTCCAGAGCAGGCCGAACTCTTTCTGGATGACCGGATTTTTTAACCCACAAGGTACGTACCAGCGGTGTGCACAGCCGCCAGCTGCCGGCTTCATTCTAGTGACACGGCCTATGAGTTATCAATTCCGCATTGAAGAACAAACTTAACTAAGCGCTTGAAAAAAAAAAGTCAATTCATTGTTCTACAATGCGGTCGATACACTAAGTGCAAAATAATCATCATTATTCTCCTGCCCTTTTCAAAATTTATTTGGGGTTGACGGAGCCCCTTGACGGTTGACGGTCCCCTTCCTCCATACTTCTCTATTAGTCTTCATCTCAACAGTCACCCCTTTTCTAGTAATGTCATCTTTCACAAAATGCATATATTGTTTCTTTGGTCTTCCCCTATTGTTATAGCCATACTCAAAACAACCAACCTACCTACCCTAAAACAACCGATTACGACCGGTGCTACTTACAGAAGTCGTACTTATTGGCTAACGATTGTACGAGTAAACGATACAATTTCATCGCGATTTACTCTTAGTGCCGATGCACTCGATGCTTTGTGACGGCAGCACGTTTTACATACAGAAATCCATGGTATGCCACACGGTGCGCTCCGGCACCGTGCCGCACGTACACCGTACATGCAACCCGTGAGAGGGGTGTACGCGTTGCGGCGCCGGAATGGCACCGCTCAGTTCCATAACACACGTGCATTACGTGTCGCCACTTCGGTGTAACGTTACGGCGCCGCACCACCCTTGTGTCCGCCAATGTCCGAAATTTTTACGGTGCGGCTTCGTGTTAACCGGCTCTAACGTTTATTTTGTCAAGTATGGAATCTGAATGGTCTCCTTTACTCTAAAAATTCGAACAGTACGAAACACTTTGCATGTTTTCAGATTTCCTCGGTAGAATTCGTGGGCACAGCAGTTGCTTCCATTCATACTTGGTTAATTTCCTTTGTTGAAGGTTTCTTGACAGCTATGCGACAGGAAGTGACTCGTGCACACAAGGGCTGGGCGCTAGACATGGTGGCGTTACATAACGATGTTACTAAATTTACCCTTGAGGAAATTAAGGCTCCGCCGCCGGTAAGATGGTATTAATTAAAATTAGATAGTTTAATTGCTTATGCAATAGAGTAACTATGAAGCATCAATACCATTGCGATGGTAAGATATTGCTTTTCGGTCTGTTAAGCTACATCTCAAACCAAAACATCACACAACACGTCCGCGTCGTGGTCCGGCTACTCGTCAGTTTTAGTAATGTTAACACATTAACGTTTATTATTTGCTAATTCAGGAAGGCGTGTTCATCCACGGCGTGTTCCTGGACGGTGCGGGCTGGGACCGGCGCAACCTGCGCCTGTGTGAGTCCATCATCAAAGTGGTGTACACTGTGTTGCCGGTGATACACGTGTACGCGATAAACTCCACCGCGCCCAAGGACCCCAAACTCTACTTGGTACGCAACTGTAGATGCATTGGTAGACATTATTAGTTAGCCCATCAGTGTAACAGTTTCTACTAGTGATTATCGTTTCCCAGTGTCCGGTGTACAAGAAACCGGTGCGTACGGATCTTACGTTCATCACTCCGCTCTGGCTGCCAACTATCAAGAACCCTGACCATTGGATTCTAAGAGGAGTCGCAATCTTGTGCGACATCAAGTAACAATAATTATATAGGCGTCATGTATGTACAAGGGGATTTTTTAAAGTCGATAAAAAGTCGCTCGTGTTTTGCTTTACGACTGTTTGTTACGTCATCTACTAACATTATTCAATTGATTTTCCAGCAGTTAGTTGTCTTCTTACTTGATTTAATTTTGTGATTTTATTTTATTATAGTATGATTATTTGATTATATTAAATAAATCAAAAATATCATGATACTTGTTTATAATTTCAAAAGCATTGAGGTATTACAATTTATTTACATTAAATGTAACGAACAATACTGTGGATGGATGAATTATATAAAGATGTTGATCGAACTCTAGGCTATATTTATGTTTTTAAACTTTTAGTACCTAACGGTGCCCATGAACAAAGTTGTCTGCTGAAACTAAAACTTCATGTTATAATGTACTAATGAATGCAGAAACTATGGGGCGTAATAACAATATTAATGGACGGAGTAAATTCGCTGAATATTTTACATAGTGCATCACAAGAAGTATATGGCTACGTGTACATTATAATGAGCTTGTAAAACAATTTTGATGTCATCCTTTAAGTTGATTTCATCGTCCAAAAGGTTGTTCTCATATTGTTTTTATTTAGATTATTTTCGATGTTTTTCTCGCTAAGTCTAAAGCTTTGGCAGTTATGTAGGTACTCGAATCACTATTCAAATATATCAGTCTGATTGCCTTTCTAATTGTCATGTGGTTGTTGCTAAGGAAGTCCTTTTCTTCATTGATAGAATATAACATTGTAACAAAAATGTTCTATGACTACTAGTATATACAAGTTACAGTAAATAACGAGATCTAGCATTCCTAACATACTTTAGCAATAGCTATCGTATAACAGACTACAACAAATATAAAATAAGCTACCGCTATACGTACAGTCTTATCACAAGCTAAGAAAATGTTGTGGATACATTACACATGATAACATTAAAAACGAGTTAAATGGGGCTTACATAAGGCGCCAGGTAATGTGAAAAGAAAGTAATTTCGTAAAACGGTATTTTTTTTCTATGGAAACAAACAAACGCATCATTCTTTTGTTAGGAAATGATTATTTGGATGCTGAATCAACCAAGAACACAACAGCACATAGTGGATATAACCTGAACTACGGCATAGTATGTTATTTTTCCGTATTCTGAACTGGAATTGTTACAGAGAATAATGAATGAATGATCGGAATATGACAACTAACGTAACCTAGCGCCTTACTGAGGATCTATGTACAAGGTTAACCCATTGAATCAGTTCATAAATATTTACATTAGGTGTTTAGACTTAGTTCTGCCCTAAATAAACCAGTGCACAAGGGCTTTGAGTTATTTGGCCTGCCCAACTTCCGCCATTTTTTTTTCAAAATAGCGGCCACGCATTATACCTATATATAATCAATAGCTTGATTCTCGCACATATTTCGGCAATGTGACGCTATAGAAGATTTTGCTTCATACAATACTTCTTTGATAGATACCAGCTATTGATTGATACAGATTTTATGCGTGGCCGCTATTTTGAAAATAAAATAAAATAGCGGAAGTTAGGCAGGCCACGGTTCATACAAAAATGTTCCAAAACGATTACAAAATTAATTGTATTATTCTTTTTGAGTTCCGTCCTTTGGTTTGCGGAAACAAAGAAATCGCAATTTCAATAATGTGAATTGGTACATTATAGCAGAACTACGTCCGTTTAGGCCCGTCATCGCTTATCGGTAAAATATGATTAACTGAGCTTACCTACTAAGCGCAAAATTCTTAATTTTATTTAAAAAATTGTTAATTTCTGCAAAGTTTTGATATAAGATCGAAAAAGGCTCAATTGAACTCATAATTATAAAAAAAAAACTATGGAACCAACCGCCTTCCTGCTGCCTTGGGTAAAAGTGTTTTTTTTTTATAATAATGAAGATTACATATTTATACCTTGTAACGCGTCCCAGTTGTGAGTTTCAATTTAATAACCACGTAGTTTTCAACAAGCCCGATTTTAACATATTACATTTAAATACCGTGAGAATAAAGAGGTGACTTTTATTGTTACGGTGACATCAAATCCAATATCGGCCTACTCTATCAATATTCATAATATTGTTAACGTTTAACAAATAATAATTAAATAGTTCCAGGGACACTTAATAATAATTTAAGATAGCTGAAGTGTGTCTGTAAAACACATGTCTTACAATTTGCCTTTGGCTATAATGAATAAAGAGTATCTTATTGCACTCGAAAACACCATTGTTTCTTTGGGGTTAAAATAATAATATTATTCCCGTTTCACGTCGCCGCGAAAATTGCCGAGAGGTTCCACAGATCTCGACCTTGGTGCTCTGAAATGTAAAACAAAACAAGATTACTTACGAGTATGTTACAGTCTAGCTAGAATGACATCCAAAGCTTTTTAAGGTAAAAGTATTCCAAAAAATAATCCAATAAGGTTTCAACGAGATAAATGCATAATTATTTTTAAAAAAATGACAACTTTGATACAAATACTGTAACTTTGCTCAGATGTCTACTATACTAGGGTTAAACTATTATTTGACAAGATTTAAAAAAAACTCGTTCAAAGGAACGCTTGCTCCCGTAGTATGCAAGTGACCCTTCACGAAGACATCAATCAAGCATTGTGTACATCAAACTAAGTAACCCTACGCAAAAATTAATGGGACACGACTTTTTTTTTGGGGGGCGAAAAATCACGTTTTACGGTAAAACTCAAGGTAACGCACTAAACATTGTGCTGATGGATGTATTGAATAGTAAAAAAATGTTGAAGGATAGAAGAATATGTTTAAGTACATAAAAAATCGTGTTATGGCGTACTTATTTACCTTCGTCTTGAAAGCGTCAGTTCTATTTTTCCTTCTTTAACTTGTTTGAAAAGAGATATTGCCCCAGCATGGCTCAGTCCACGTGTCGGCACTTTATTTACTGACAAGATCTCATCACCTGAAATGGAAACGTATACGTTAGTAGGAAATATGCTATATAAATAAACAATAAAAAAATATTTCAATAAATAGGTACCTTCAAAAATAGTGCCCTTGTCAGCTGCTTGGCCATTTGGAAATACTGTTTTAACAAATATTCCCATTTGACCTTTTGGAGAATCGGTTCCTCCCACAATGCTGAAACCAAGACTTTTGTGTCCTAGGCCTTTCCAAAATTCAACTTTGTGTAACGAACTGTGCGCATAATGTCCGCCATGTTGATGGTCCTGATGTAACGCCGCAGTGTGTTCTTGAAGTCTAGATATATGGGGACCAGGGTTTGGAGAGCATCGCTGAGATCCAACTCTACTGAAAAATCTACTTCGACTACTATTTCTTAGTTGTTCTGGGATACTTTCGAATGATCTGTTTTGGTAAAGTCTTGGTACGTGTTTAATATAGTGTGAAAAATTTTCTTTGATTTCGTTAGTTGTGTTATCGTTATAAATGGAGTAAGATTGAGTAGTTGATGGTGGCCTAGAAGTATGAAAAGATATTGGTCTATAGTTATTACCCTGGTTCGGCCTTGGTGTTGGCGACGACCTTAGGGATATTTCAATATTTGTGATGTTTTGCAAAGAAGCAGATTGGGAATAACAATGCCTCTCTAGCAACTTTTCGTCGTCACTCTTCTGGTTTGAATGTATCGGACCGTTGTTTTCTTGTAAACCAACTTCACATTTTCTATGATGATCTGTTCTTGAATTGGGATCATAATTAATCTGCTCTGTTGAAGGTTCTTTGGTTCTATTGCAAACATTGTTGTAATAAAATTGGTTTTCAGCGGGAAAATGCGTTTCAATTGTTATTTGATTGGAGGGCAACGGTTTATGCACAGTTTGTGATATAATATCTGGCGGAACGTTTGTCGCCGGCAGTGTGACAGTATTCTGTTCTAAAGTCTGATTGTTTATTATTCTACTTAATGTTACTGGAGTAATTTCGTCGTGGGCCATCACGAGGTCAACTTGGTATCTTTGAAATAATGCCCCGTCTTCGATCGTAGCCTCTGTCGAACAAGAATTCACTATGTGTTGCACTTCTTTTAAAGATGACAATCCTCGTAACACTCTGCCATTTACGTTGACTATTTCATCGCCAATTCGTAGTCTTCCATCTCTGTGGGCTATTCCGTCAAAGTCTAATTTGACTACAATATAGCGTATTTCATAATTCGAACCGCTGTTATCGAAATCTACTCTATGCTGTGCCAAGTAAACACCAAGACTCTCATCTAGCCTTGATTTTAATAATCTTATTTTTCTAAATCGTTTAGTACAAGGTCCTCTGCCCAAAATGTCCGTTTCAGGAACATGTTGTGATTGTGCCTGAGAATCCACAATATCTTGATTTGAGGTTTGTTCGATAGGAAGCAGTTGAGAATGTAAAAATTTAATTTTTCTTGTCTGTACTCTCTCGTCTAATGTTATGGTTTTGTAGATATATGGTTGTTTTTTAGTAATAGTTTTCTTTGGAAGTGGCGGTGGTTTTGACTCTATATGGTCAAACATCGCATTTTTCATGTTATCACTGGGAAATTTGTGGATATTATCCCTATTTACACTTCCATATTCGTAAGAAATATTTTTATCCTCGGGAAATAGTGCACAAGGAGTAGAGCTTCGTCGAACTGGACCCTGTACTCGGCCAAAATTAATTTTGTGATTTAGACTATACTGTCTTGAAAAATTTCCATGGTTCCCTTCACAGCCCATATCCATTGTTTCTTTTCTTACAGGTGCATTATTGAAATGAGAAGAATATCCTGGTGGTGAATGGCTGCTATGGTCATCGGTGGGTCGACCATCACTATCATATCCAGACTCATTGGAACTTACATAATTACTAAGGCGATGGGTTTGCACTTCAACGTTTTCTGGTCCGTGATGAATGCTTTGCGTAGAGGAAGTGATCTCGGTTTTTATATCTCGCATTGAACCAAGAACAGAACTGTATTCATATACAGGTAAACTGTTTCTATTCCGTGGGATTAGCATAGGATCATAATCTAGAGGTGCTCTGTGATTAATCATTGATGATCTACGAGGTGCATCATCAATGCGACCCGTTGAATAAATACTACCATCTATTTCATTGATACTTCTCATTGAACTTCGTGAGACATCATAATCTTTTCTTAAAGCACTGTTCAATAGAAGATTTTCGTCGTGAATAGATATGCTATCACTACTTTGATATCGTTCTTCTGATCGTGAATTCGTAAAGCAAATTCTATCTTTTCGAAATTTCGGAGATTTTCTATCAATTCTTTCTGATAAACTTTGTCTGATTGAGCTGCTTCTTTGCTGGGAAGCCATGCTATTCTCTTCAGGCAGAACTGATAACTTGGATCTTAAGAACGCATAAGGAAAATTGGGCTTTTTTGAAGCACCGTTATTGGTTTGTCCATCGTTTAGATTTGTTATATTGTCACAACTAACAGCTTTGGCTGATGATGTTATCAAAGTATCTTCAGACAAAACATTATTATGCTTTTTTGGCGAAGTTTTACTGCCACTATCAGCATTTTGTAAATCGATGTCGTCTGACGGATCATCAGCTTTTACATAAGTAGAAAGATGGGATGTAGAGCAACTTCTATATAAAGATTGGCCATTTGCAACTGGATAATTTTCAGGAGTCTTGTGCATGTTAAGAGATTGAGATTTAGCTGAATTTAACATTCCCGTGGATCCCATCCTATGAAAAAATGATTTAAAAGGGCTCGGAGATCTGTCCCTGGAACCACTTCTGATGGAATCAGTATCGTTGTCCCTTTTTAACGACGTAGAATCTGAACTACTTCGCCCCATTTTCCAATGTTGTTTTTTTTTATACTGTCCAGTGATAACAGATTCTGATTGTTCCTTAAGATCTTCATTGGATTTGGCTTCTGCTGATATTTCTTTCGTATCAGCTTTCTTTAACATTTCAAGTTTCTTCCCCATACGGCGACCCCACGTAGCAAACACTAGAAAAAAAAAAGCGATAAATAATATTATACGATTTAAACGTGGAGGTACATAATGCATTTAATTATAACGTAATTTATCTACTACGTAGGTCTCACTTAGGTAATCTTATAAAAGTGACTTATTCGATTTATCAGTGATATTGAATTTACCATTTTATCAAACACTTTCATTGACTTACAGTCAATATAAGGGGTAGTCATAACGAAGTGATGTAATATGAAATGAAGTATCTACACAGAATTACCGGTACGCTACAGCGCTACACCGATCTTTACCTTTTTTCATCTCTTTGACATCATCCTCCATAACCATGGCTGGCAGTGCGGTTACAAGCGTGAAGTCGTGAGGAGCATGCGGCGCGGTGTCGGCGATGTCTGCGGCGGCGACGTCTCGGCGCGGAGACGGCGTCGCGACGGTTCGCGTCCCGGTCACTTCCCTGCGCTTCGGCCCGCGGAAGAGGCGCATGATGACCGATCACACAACCATCGCGCCACTCCACA
The DNA here is from genome assembly GCA_964057025.1 of Standfussiana lucernea. Lineage (NCBI taxonomy): Eukaryota > Metazoa > Arthropoda > Insecta > Lepidoptera > Noctuidae > Standfussiana > Standfussiana lucernea. The sequence continues at coordinate 13,253,989 of OZ059785.1, forward strand.
CGCGCCCTCTATTCTGAAATGGTTGTTTCACATTCATTAGTTAATTAAACTACGTGTTTGTCTTATTTCGTGTTTAGTACATTCTAAGATCTTCTATTTCGTGTCGACGATTCCCATAGTAATATATAGTTAGCTTCGAATAGAACTCAGCCACATCAACGGCGTTGGTAGTAGCTTCGGACAGGTCCCTGGCGGTGGGCCTTGGGTTGGAGTGTAAATTTTCGATGTTTTTTTTTTCGAAAATAAAATTACCATTTTGATTGCAGTGTCGGGTTAACCTTGACCATATAAACCATTTAAGTTCTGAGAAGTATGGCCTTACGACGCGACGATCGACGTTTCCGAATTATGAGGTTTCGTTTTCATTTTATTTCCAATGTGTTAGCTCGGCTGAAAATCTTTTCTGGAAAAAAATGTTGCTCCAGTGGTAAACCATGTGATTATGTAAAATGTCAGCGAAAAATCGATCAACCGTAACGAGAACCACTTCTCGTTACGGTCTTACACTTGAAAAATTCGAATGTTGAAATATTTTTTTTTCGATTTTTCGGTTTATATGGTCAAGATTAACCCGATACTGCAATAAAATTGCTAAATTTCCGAATAAAAAAAAATACGAAAATTTTACGTCTCAATTTTTTTTTTTAATCAAAAATGTTTTATTTTTTATTTTTCTTTGCTTCTCAAAGTACCCCTAAGCGTATACTCCAACTCCACTAAATCCGCCCCTAAGATGACCCACTGACCGGGCTATGACTTGGGATGAGGCTCTGCAGTTGCACCCTGCTTTATCGGAATACTCCCTGCAGCGGACCACCTGGATTCGCAGTCGGTTTAGGGTCTGCCAGGTGGGCCATGACCGCTGGGAGCTTTTCTGCAGGCTCAACATATCATATATGGATGTCTGAGAAGCCACAACTTTTTTCGAGCTTCACCAAACTAATGGTTGTCGATTAGTGAATTGGTCGACATATGGAAGCTGTTGTGACTGTTCAGCCTGCTTCGTGGAGTTTCCACAATGTAAAGAGAGGGTGACGTTTGTCTGTCTCTGATTTTATTTATTACGATTGTTACTCGTCTGTTTTTCATTAGACCTAGGTCAGCTTTTAAGGTCCACTGAAATAACAGCATCGTTCAGGATGTAAACCGTCCTCAACAGTCATTAGATCAACCTGATTGACGCATGCAGAATAATTTTACGAGTATGGTAACCTATAATGGTAACTAATAACATAGTATAAGCAAGCAGTAAAAACGTTTATATTGCATGCACAAGTGAATCATAAACGAGTCGGCAGTCCTACAGGATGGCCGGAAACCCAAGCTTCGAGATGTTGGTCTTATCTAATGACTGTCATCCCGATCCAATCTAGCTGTTTGCACTACCAAGAACTTCTTACTTATGTGGACTAGCTGTAGGACTATACGCACTTGGTTTTACTCCCGAGAAACGGTCATGCGATATAATTAATATCCGAGCAGTCATTCTGTTACAGGAAATGTTAATAGATAGGGAACTAAACGGTGAAGCGATCCCGCGGTTGGATTGTATACCTATAGAGGAGGGAAAAACGTTACTTTGATAAAGTTAGTCGAGATCTGATGATAATAGTTTACACGCGAAGGATTTTGGGACCGCCACGGAAGATAATGCCGTAACCCATGATGGATTAATGCAGCACCTACACTGTACACACCGGATGCGAGCCGTAATCGCACCACGTTTATCGGTCACGCACCACTACAGTGCCACTTCTTAATCTGACTTCCAAACTTTAGATATAACTTTATTACTATTATGCGATTGTTATCCTCCAGCCGGAACCGAAGACGTGTAAATTTCGCATGGTAAGGCTCCTCAACAAGTTAAAATGAAGTCGTAAAGCACTGTTTTGGAGCGTTGTAAGTCAAAGTTGAAATCGATATTTGTCGAGTTAATCCTTTTCAAAAAGTTATTTGAAAAAATCACCATTAGTTATAGGAAAGGAAATAATATTACTTATATAATAATTCAAGTCCGTCCGTGATTGCTAAATGGCATTTTTAAAAGAAAGTGCATCTTTGCATTCTTAAGGGCCACTTATGCCACTGAATAAATGCATAAATCCGGAAGACGGTATTCAAGTCTAGTTATTATGAATGTCCTACGCAGTAATTGCGTAATGTGATTGTTGTTGCAAGCTTGCAGGACCGGCGACACTTTTGTAAAAGTATCAGCAGATTACTCTCCTCTTAACATTCCTAGCGGTTACGGTCGCCGGTTGCCCGCCAGGCGGCACTACTTCTCTTGAAGTTGATTTGTATACGTTCTTCCTTAGTAATTACGTTTTTCTTACTGGCCAACACCAACTTAAATGCGGACTCGTAACGTATCTACTTTTAAATGCAACCATGCCTTACCTATCTACCAAGACATTATTTATATTACTTTATTTTCCGCAACGGGAAACATTATTTATCTTGTAGGTAAGTTAAATCGATAAACTCATTGCTACCATTGTTTTTTTTTTGTGATTTGATTGATTGATTTTTTTTCAGATATTTGTTGTGATCACGGCATCTACTATTCAATCAATGACATTAGACATACATATACCCCACACGTGTTAAACCACTGGGTGTCTAAACCAAATCGCGAAATGAACAGTATAATATGATAGTAAGTGCGTGAATCCAAAGCAGGAAGGTCGCGGCGGGAGGCGTTCGGTCATCAGCTATTTTGCAGGGTTGTCTATTGTTTGCCCGAAGATTATATGCCATAATCATCATTTACCCGAATTTCATTTGCCCGAATGTTTCATTTGCCCTAAAAGACATATGACATACTTTTAATTGCCCGAATTTTAGATACCATAAGATACGAATGCCATAATTATTGTTTGCCTTATTTTTATGTGCCATAATAATTATTAGACATAATATTTAAATGGCATAACAAGTATTAGACAACTATTTAAGCCCCGTAATAATCATTACACATGATGACATTATATTTAAGCGCCACAATAAATTGTTTTCGAATCTTTTTCCAAGCGACGCATTTACTCATGATGTTTCTACAGGCGCTTTAAAATGTACTTTAGTTATAAATACATTGGTGGGTATTCTGTGCATGGTTTTTTTTTCTGTGCATGGTTGATGGTGGGCTAGGTCGACGGAGCCCCGCTTCGCGGGGCTCCTACTTCTGTGTGGTTTATAAAAAAATAACCACGAAGGGGATGGCGGGGTCGTGTGAGCGAGCGAAGCGAGCGAATAGACCCCGCCATCCCCTTCGTGGTTATTTGTTGTATTTCGTGGTTATTTTGACCTTTCATACATAAATATGCATTCATTTGTCAATTGACAAAGCTAGGAAAGTTTCTCAAGAATTACCTAAGAGAACTGGGATATAAGACCGAGCGCAGCGCGCTCGTAAATATTTGTCGAAAATTGGGTTCAGATGGCAACAGTCAAAATTATCACAAAAAAAGTGCAGCACGAAATTGCTTACTTTTGCACCCCCGGTTCGGAACGCAAACGGTTCGGGGCTTCTGTTTCTGTTTGCAGGATTTACAGTAACCTAACACGAAGAGGATGCGACGCGGGGTTTTAGTTAGCGGACTACTCTCGCTCACTAGGTACCGCCATCCCCTTCGAACCTATTCTGTCCGAATTGGGGTGCCCCAAGTCTCGAGCTCGCTTCGCTCGTTCTTAGATCCTAAGGTTTTGTTGTTCTATAGATTAAAATTACTCCTTGAATGAGTAAAATTTTTAGGATTTTTTAAATAATGCAATTTGTAAAACTTTTTATTTCAAACGTTGTTTTACGAGATGACATGAATATAAAATGAATTGTTTGTCAAATAATACGTTATCAAATCGGGTAAATATTTTATAAGTGAATTTTTTGCCAAACTTGTTGTGATGAAATGAGCCAATCACGTTTTTGCTAATCGCTATCAATCAATATCAATATCAATCAATCAATAATCTTTATTACACAAGAAAGTGGTTACAAAATCGTTGCTTGTAAAATGAAAATTTGTAAATCAATTTTCAGTTTTCTTCTTAGCGTGTCGATGGCAATCTAAATTTTATCGGCCCAGAATTGAGCCACTAGTTTGGCGCCTTCAGTAGCGTCCATCAGTTCCTGTAGTGAATAAGCACCAGGACACGATATTAAATGCCCCATCGTTTGTGGATCAGGACCACATTTTCGGTGAAATGACTGGATACCAAAACAAGTGGGTATAGTTGTGCGTGGCATGTGTTCTGTGGCGTGGCCAAATCTTGTTTGTTCAAAACGATTTCCAAATGTTAACCAACAGCGCTTATTGTAATAATGTAAGTATCTAGTAAAGTAAGTAGAGGCTTGGGGCTCGCGTTTGACGGACATTGACATCGAGTCGCGAGTCGCGGGGCAGGTGCGCCTGCGCGGCGCGCGGGCTGCGCGGGCCCTCACTAATAGCGTGCGCACGATACTATACTATGTAGCATGCTGCACGGGCGCACGGCTCACATTGTCGTCTACGTGTTAAGTTCCTTCATTTTGGTGGAATATTAACGCACTACCTGTTAAGGTACAATAGCTAAGATATTAAGCAACAATTATTTTATCTACTTGCCGAATGTTTCCAAGAGTTTTACGAACTAAGTGACTCAAGTTTGATGGTTGTGCGGTGACTCACCTCATACCAGTGCACATGGGGGAGACCGCGGCAGGCGGCGCGGGCGCAAGCGACGCGACGCTCCACTGAAACAATATATGACTGTATAAAAATGAAATTCAATTTAGTAACTACACTATCAATTAAACTACTTTCCAAATACAACCGCGGGATGCATATCAGACATAACGTGTCGCATGCTAGCATCGATCCGTATCAATCTAGATAAAAGTGAGTGCTTTGAATATTTTAGATCCTTGATATGGTACCTAATGCAAGATTTTGTATCGGTAAGTAGGTATCATAAGAATATAATTTTTAATTCATAAAGCAAACATTGTCCAGGGATCGGAAACATAAAAATTCCGTCACGGAGTGTTTTATCGTCATCTATTGCAGGACAACAGGGCGGCGGCGTTATGAGAGTGCTCACTGGCAAATGTTTACGAGTTAGAGTCGTACGGCGCGCGTACCGCGTACAAGTGGCACGCAAAATTAGTATAAAATAGAATACGTTTAATTCAGACTTGGAGTTCTCAAAATTTAGTAGTAAACATATTATGCGTGTAAGACTATGTTATTGTTAGCCATGCCGAGCCGATCAATGTACCTAAACAAATATATAATTAAATAAACTAACTAACTAAATACGGTCACACAAAGACTATTGTGACACTTTCTGGTCTAAATTCTAAAATAAGAACTACTTAACTCGGCTATTGAAATACTTGTTGGAAGTCAGACTTAACTCAATAGGAAGTTTTGGCACTGAATACTTTATCGCAACCTGTAAAATTAGAAACGTCCGCCATTAAAATGGTTGAGGCCAGAATCCATTGTTTTGAAACTTACATAATTTCTTTGTGAACGCTTTTACAATATAACAATGTGTGCGATTGTATACGTTTTAAATTGGCAAATGTAGGACCATTTTGCGTTGAGGCATACTTCTTGATTTTTATGCTGGGACGTACTGGTTTTTAAGTTAACATAGAACTACTTCAACTATAATACATAATCTGCTAGGCTTAGCGAGTACCGCCGGTAGCTAATCTTCAGAAAAACTTGGGCCACTCGCTTTCTGCTCATGTCATGTATAAAGCCTGCCATAGACGATAGGCTATGCATGTGTGCAATTTTGACTGTACAGTCAAAACGTAAGAGAAAACTGTACAGTTATCCTTGGAATAGAACTCGCTCATGACGATAGGTTATGCATTAATATGTGGTGGAGAAAACTTTACAGATAACCTTGGCTGTACGTACATTGTATGCAACCTAAAGCTTATCGAAATAACCTACCTTAAAAGTGGTAAACATGACATAGCTACCTTAAAACTTATTTCATTGGTATCTTGACGTTAAAGGTTCGAACAGATTGATGGATTAAGCTATGTTTATCTGTGTATTTAAGAAGTACGGTGCATATATATTTTACTAAGATGCCTGCAGAATACAAAGAAATAATAATGCAATATTGCCGAGCTTTCTTGGTGTTACATCTGAAAGGTAAGATTCATTGTTCGTAGATATACGTCAACATGTCAACACATCATAATGTGAACGTGTCTTGGCGGTAACTCAAGGGGCACTTCTGACCACAAAAACAAGCGATAGCTACTCAGAGGACCGTAAGGTTTTCTACACAACGCACTTATGTTTATAACGTACACAATTACACATGCCAAGTTAATGAGCAACTTTAGCTTAATATTAATTTTTGTGTATGGCATCTCGCAGGTCAACCTTTGAGGCTATCTTCTGCTTAACCGGTCTATCCTGTGAGGCCTTGAATGTAGAGCCTCCAACCAGGGGCAAAGAACCAAGAAACTAAGCGACTACACGCTAAGGGCACCCCCTGTGGGTTACGAGCCTCGGTATAGGGCGTCGCTGGGGGAGGGCAGCAAAGGAACATGGCTGAACAGGCTAGATCTGAACAATATAATTATTAGTAGGGGCTGATTAAAATAACAGGCTCAGCATCGCGGGCTGGCTCGAGCAAGGGTCGGACAGGGGGAACATGGCGTCATCGGGAGTGACAAGAGTATGCCGTGATCGGTGAATCCTGCTAATGCGCGAAGGTTCGTATCGGGCGGCCGCCGGCCGATGCGATCAGTGGGTTATGATGCCTTATGGCAGAGTCGAAGAAACGCTTAGAAAGGCGTTCCATGAACTGAAGGACGGTGGGCATTCTGAGGTCTAACTCCCGTATATTGTCAAGTTAAAGTAATTACTTGAGTTTTAGTCATTACTTATGCAATATTTAAGAATTTAAACGAAGTAAGAACCGTCAAAGATTATAAAGCTATGAATTATAACTTTTGGCAATTCTAAATTCAAGCAATTACTAAACTATGTAATAAAATTGTATCTTAAATATTGACTTTTACTCAAGTAAACACTTTGACTTGTTTATAGATACAGGGTGTTAGTGTAGACTGTCATTTCGGGCATAGAAGGGGGCTCCCGTCATTTTACGGAGGAATCGAATCTGTTAACTAATCACCTAGAGTATTTTATCATAGAATATAAATAACCATTACGTGTTCTACAACTTGTTTCACTCCAACGTGTTTTGTTTTTTTTTTTTTTAACTCTACTCTTAAGGTTGTCTAGGGATCAATAAATAATTTGTGAAGTACGTACTACTAATGACTGGCGACGTGTAAATTGGTAGAAGTTCTGAAAAGCATTAGTCCTGATAATAATTGGCTATCATAACGTGTTGTGCAGCTTATCCGGGCCAAGATCGTCAGTATAAAGTTTCACTCAGTTAAAAGTAACGTTTATAATGTGCACAGCAGATTGTAATTCCACAAATCGTTATGTGAGTTTCTTACTTTGTAATAAGTTTCTAGCGGTAACTGTTTTTATCTTAGTACCTATATTACATCGGAAATGTATGTAAGACATAATATTACTGTCAGTTTAATGAATGTAGATAAAATGCACCTCGGATTTTTTAAACAAACCTTAGATGAGGTGCACGGTCAAATTTGGAATTTCACATAAGATAATTATGTATAAACAGTGAATACTCTAAAAAATAGCCACTAATACCATTCATACTTTTGGATACTTATGGGTATTTCATATTTTTATAACTTTTATGTAAGTACGTACTCTACGCATATGAATTAACTGTTAATTACAGTAAATTAGACTTTGGCAACATGACAAAATACAATCGCTAAAATAACATTCATAGGGCTGTGTAAACGAGTAACTTTAAATAGCAAAGTACAAACATTGTCAGCAAACTTAATATTGAAGCTGTGCTTGTGCGACTGATCGTTTGTTATTTGCTCAACATTAGCGCATTAGAGATGGTTTCTTCAGATTAACGAATCTGAAGAAGCCGCCGTCTCTGACATGCGCAGGAGTACGCCGGCGCTTAGCAGAAAGGCAGGATTTGAATTAGTTGTTATTGAAATACATATTTGTATTAAAATTTGCACCTAAGAATGTGCTTAGGTCAGGGCACTTATTACTATCAAAGAAATAAAGATTCTGAATGAATGTATTTATAAATAATGTGTAAAAAAATTAGTCATCAGTCTAAAATCTAAGCACTATCGATTATTTGACCTAGAAACATATAATCCACTGTTTTGATTTACTTTTTTCACTCCACTATTACCAACTCTATGATCATTTAAGCTATGCTAGTGATTGTGATTTACATCATATAGTCGTACGTTTAAATATGATTCCCATCATGTTAAGATTAAAGGACCGCTATTATGTCCGCTGCTCAGGCAATTTGTCGCGGGTACAGTTAGTGAACAATTTATAAGCGCGTGGGCGGGCGGACCGGCGCATGCGCTCCGTGGGCGGACGGAACCATTCAAGAGAAATGCTCTTCGAAACTATCTCCTCCTACAACCAAATGCACTTTTACGACCAACAACAAAACAAGACTTAATAAAACTCTAACACCTTTACAACGCCACGTTGGACAGAGCAAACAATAGCAGGAATGTAGACGACTGTAAACACAGCCGACTGGCTTGTGAAAGCAATTACTTTTGTTTTACTACCTTTGATGCCCTTGTTTACTTTACCGCTTTTCGGCTAATAGAGTACCTGTGTATTGTTTAATTGCTAAGCTATTGGGGGTTCGTTCAAAAATATGTTTAACAGATGAGCTGCTGTCAAAGCTTCGCGGATGTAATTAATTGATTAGATAGTGATGCCTCAAGCAACGGTATCGGAAGTTAAGTGGCTCCACCTTGCGTAAGCCGAGCGGAGGTAAATCAAGCACGTCCAGCTATGAGACATTAATAGCAGCTAATAAAACAAACTCGACTGTTTCCTGTCACTGAATTAGTTCCCAACCACTTCACGTTTCACATATTTACGATTATGTATTAGCATATTTTTCCTTTATAATGATTGTTGTACGCATTTGACGTAGACCATTCAATTTATTTGTATTTGCACCCTTTCTTTTGAAAACTATTACAGCTAAACATAAGCTATTTAAGAAATCTCTTCATTCCTCCTCCTCATTGTAAAAATGTCGTATATATGTATAAGTAGTCAATTATAGTTATGCATATCTGTTGTAAGACATACCCATGTTTACAATGCCAAGGATAAACTTGATTATTAACGAAGTACAATTTCCCACTACTCCTGTGTAAAATAACACGTTTGACGTTCAACGTCGGTACTTTCGCGTTTCTCACAATAGCCTCTTATAACAATACCTATGATAATTCAACGTCACTGCTAATGCTAATGATCACACGTTCGACATGTGATATCTAGTGAATCGGATCACTATAATAGTACTCGTATATCTCATAGGAACCTGACTTTATTATCCGGAACTCGCGATTTCAATTAGTTCTACGTGTGATCGACAGAATTTATCAATTATCTTAAGCAATTATCTATAGTTGTTAGTTATGCTTCATGGTCACGGAATGGCTCTTTCGTCTGAATCTATCGAAAATAGAAAAGTATGAAATTATGAATCATCATCCTTCTTCGTTGCAAACTTGTGAGGGACGAATCTCTGAATGTGGTAAGTAATCATTTTACGGGTTATGCGATACGAGATAGCTACGCCAGGCTAACACTATTATGGTAGTAATTATTTGTGAGTAAAATATTTATTTATTATGTTCAAGCTATACGAATTATACATACATACATATACTATACTATAATAAAGCCCTTCAGAATGATTCAGAACATATCATACATAAACAAAGATACATAAGAATTACCTATGTGAACTGTATGGTAGAGCCGTAAGCGTAGCCTATGCAACGTAACGCGTAACGTGGTCAAATGCACGACAAACACTTAAGTTACCTAAAAACGGTTGCGTGATGGTTCGATTGTAACGAATAACTTGATCCAGTGAAAGCCGTGTTACTTAATACTCGTAATATGTTCAGAAAAACCGATTCCCGGCGTCGAGCCATTCACAAGCATCTTTGATTAGTGAAAATTAAAATTCCAATTAATACGTACTTATCTCGGAGCCGTGGAACCTGTTCGCTTCCGGAGTTACGCCAAACCAGTTCTCGGCCCAATTTTGTTCTTTTTAAAATCACTTTTTAAAATGTCTGAATGGCTCGTCTGCGCTGTTATTAAGTAACTACTCGATTAGGTAATTGAATGGTTGTTAACGCGTGAATTATTTTTGCTCCTACTTGATATAACAGTTTTAGGGAAACTTAATATCCTGACTTGCTGTATCATTAAAAAGTTGACGCAAATGTAACGAGGATACATTTAGTTTTCGAAGTGAGCTAATAAAACCGAGTTTCTGATCGTCGCATACTAATCTAAAGAAACACTTTATTTCCGATAACTTGTATACACATTAATTTCCAAGCTTATATTAAAGGTTGCGGTCGACTTGGTGCATTTAAAATCTTCTTTATGTTAACAATTCCGGTGTACTTGTTTTCGTAATTCTTCTCCTCCTAATCGGCTTAACTGGAATAGATGTTATTTTTTTCTCTTTTGGAGTGGGTGGTGCTTAGCTCTACTTGGATCCGATAGGTGGCGCTATTGTCTAATTACAGGACAACGGCTGTCGGGACAGCTAGTTGTTTATATAATACGAGTATTGTATTGTTTTTTATTATTGCCTGAAGTATGCGAGTGTTTAAATGCATCTGCAGCACCGTTCTCACACAATATTTTTTCAACAGCTCAGTAGAAATTTCATAATATTCTCTACTATATTTAGCCGGCCCAACTTAGTATTTATTGTGAAATAGGTTATGTATCTCATAGCTACCTTTTCAAGAGATATGTTGAATTTATCAATTTCAGTTTTAATGTTCAAATGTATGGTTTTTCCATATTCTTTTAGTTCTGAGATATTTTATTAAAGCCATGTAGATTGTGTATCACAAAATCACAATGTTCATCTTATAAAACTGCACAAATCTGTGATCATTGCTACTATAGTTGTTAAGTGTTAGCGTGCCGATAGCAGGCATGGAGCCGTCTACATTTATTAATGTTCTTCATTGAAGAAACGGAAATATAGTCTCCTAGCGTCCTAAATCAACATTGATCGTGAGAGGTACTTGTATTTTTTTACCAGTGAACAACGACGGTTTTCATGTTACAATGCAACATCTCCATCAGGTACCAGGCACCAACTTATATCTTCATGTGCTTGAGACTACCTATTAAAATCTTCTTTGTACGTTGTAACTGACACAACAAAACTAATTCTTGATATGATTCCGAAATTCCACCGCGTACTAGAATAACTTCACGCCTATAATTCTCGACGGGTTAGGCAGAGGTGTACCTAATATTATCACCCAGATTTCGCCAATTATGTTGAAGTCCCATGTACCTAACAGGGGGCGAGCCTATTATCATCAACCGGGCATAAATCCAGACTCCATGACTGCTACTGAAAACTTCCTGATGGAAAAACCCAATAACACTGTCCGACCTGGCAACCCAGCACCTGATGCTCTACCAATGAGGCAGTCAAAGCCGAGGAACAAAGTTAAAAGGAATTAGGCTCTATAAGCAATAGTCGACCAACTTATCAATTGTATGTGGTGCATTTTATCTTTGTAATGCTATTGAAAGATGTTAAAAATACATATTACATGATGAACCAACCTACTACTACTAACTTGTCGCTTCTGAGATTTTACAGCCTCAGAAATAACAACATAACAACACAACAACAAGACATAACAACATAACATTAACATAACATTATTTTTCGAGAAGTAATCTTACTGTGCTTGGTCCTACACGGGTTTAGTCGGTTTTTTATGATTTAAAATTACTGTATTTTTTATTTTAAATAAAAAACAGACGAGTTGATGACATTTGTAATAAAAAAAATGTTTTTATTAATTGCAAGCGACCTAAGAACATGTTTACGAAATGTGTGCAAATGCGAAGCGGCTACCGAATCTAATTCTGCATGCTAATAAACTATTCATCGATAAGTAATCGAACTATAAATAATTCACATTTCATTAAATTATATTTTAAATTCGAAGTGGTGTGATATTTATATAGGATGTTCTACTGAACTTACGTTTGTATGAGGTGTGTACTGCTTTAAATAAAGTACCCAAAAATTAGTGGATTAAGGACTTAAATACTATGCTGCAGAGTAAACACCCAAACTAGTTAATATTGTATTGTTAATATGTAGTGAAGAGCGTCTGATAGAACTGTAGGTGCACCACTATCTGAAAACTTTCATGGGCAACACTGAATAAGTAACAACGAATTTATAGATACGAACACAGTCTGACAGTATTACTCGTATTTACATTAATTTCATGTTATTCTAGCGAAGCTGTCACACTTGACACGCACCAAACATCCGCATTCTGCAACCAAAAGTGATTGCGCGAGACCGTGACTTCAAACGCAGTGGAAACGAATTCTGCTAAAATGTGCTCCGCGCAACATTATGTTTAATTACCGAGGGCGATGTTGATGAATTGTCCAGATATTAATGCGCGAGACGCTCGGCTGGCATCCAGGCCGCATGTGCGTGTGCGCACCACGGCCCATCGCGGCCGGAGTGCCGGACTCAATGAGTTCTGTTTTATCTCAAGTAAAAACTTTAATGTTTGCAGATTATCCCGCTCGAGATGTGCGCTCATACTGTACGTAAGTGTAACACGCTGTATAAAGCATGTTCTGAGCATTAACAACTGGAAGCCGCGTATGATAAAAGTGTTTTTTACCTTTAATGTTTACGCAAACGCGTGCGTATAGCGGCGTGTACAATCATGAATTTATGGTCATGATGATCATTTCGCATGATTTTCTAACCTTGATAGTGTACATCAACCTCATGCTTTTAAAATAATATTGTTGTAAAATAAAACCGCGCCACCATTAAGGGCCCTACAGACTCACGCCGAGAACCCCAAGAACACCCGAGAAGCGTCAATGTGATTGGTTTCTCGCCATCTCGTACTCGCGCTCGTCTGTTCTCCGATCGGTGTCGGTTTTTAGCCCGCTTCAAAGGGTTTCTCGGGTCCCGGGAGAAGGTCGCATGACTGTAGAGACCTTCTCGGTTCTCGCGTGAGTCTGTAGGGCATATAACACTCAGCCGTTGTGAACTTGTGAGCACAGACATAAGTGTGGACATAGACTGTAAAGTAAGCAGAAGGTAAATACCTAGAGCTTATGTCAATGCACCCGCGGGTACATTGATGTTTTATTTATTATGTGTGTTTTCATAAACTAATTCACTCACTCACATGAGTGTATGTGTACATTTTTTTTTAAAACCATATATATCAACACCCTGTATAAATCAACGTATCATGTCAAATCATATGCAGTGTTCAAGAACACACATCACATGTTCTATCAAGGTTTAACAAAATAAATAAAATACGCCACTATACAGGATGGTTTCAAAGTTATATTGTGTTATAGCACATTTTGATGCCCCATAACGGATATGTCTAAGTACTTTACAACATATTTTAAGTATAGGTTATAAAGTACTTATAAAGGCTATTTTACCGCAACAGTAACCTTGAGCACGTAAATGTCGTAGCATTTCAAGCAACGATTAACAGCGTAATTCGGTTTAAAGAAATTTATTTCTCATAAGAACATACAGTCCGCTTATAATGAGATACAGAGTAATAAGTATGATAATACAGTATAATACAATACAATTTCCTCCAGAGTATTAGAAGTCATAATGTATATACATGTTTCTTAAGCTTATTTTTAAATGTATTCACGTTATCGCACTCTTTAATATCGTCCGGTAATTCATTGAACAGATTAACTCCTTCAAATAATATTGTCTTTCTACCGTAATTTGTGCGTACGCTGATGACTTCAAGTTTGTTTTTGTATCTATTTCTCAGGTTATGTGACATTGTTTTTTTCTTTAATTGTATGTTAGTTTGTATTGAGTTGGAAGTTATGTTTTTAATAAGAATGCAGGTGTAGTAAATGTATAGCTGTCTAATATTTAATAGTTTAGTTTTTTCATATATGGTCTTTGTTGAAGTAAGATAATTAAAATGGAATAAAGCTTTAATTATTTTGTTTTGAACTCTTTGAAGTGAATTTAAATTAGTTACTGCTGCGGAACCCCATATTTCGATCAAATATTCTAAATGCGATTTGACTAACGAGTTATAAATTAAAGTGCGCACTTTGTTTGGAATACAGTTTGCTACTTTCCGTAATGCTCCCAATAATGATGTTAATTTATTTCTGAGATGGTCGATGTGTAATTTCCAATTTAGTTTCTCATCTACCCTTAATCCAAGATATTTTTCGTTTGTTGATCGTTTTATTATTTCGTTATTTATTATGAGAGGCGAGAAGTCCGGTATACGCTTGTTTTTAGTGGTAAAGATCATGAATGAGGTTTTCGACGTATTAATTGTGAGAAGGTTGTACTTTAACCACTCGTTTAATAAATCAAGGTCATGTTGAGCGTTCTTTATGATGTTATGAATTGATTTGTCAAAGTAAAAGAGACAGGTGTCGTCTGCATATAGTGTTAGGTGTCCTATTAACCCTATTTTATTAATATTGTTTATATAAATTAGAAAAAGTAACGGACTGAGAATTGAACCTTGAGGACAGCCGTATGACATGGTTTGAACCGAGCTAGTGTGGGTATTTCCTATTTTAACAACTTGACGCCTGTTCTCCAAATACGAATTGAACATTTTATGTGCTGTACCTGTAATGCCTATGTTATCTAGCTTCTGTAGCAGTTTTTGATGACTCACGGTATCGAACGCTTTTTTTAAGTCGATGAATATTCCTAAGGCATAGCTCCTTTGATCTATATGGGTTTTAATTTTGGTAACTAGATCCGTTGCAGCCGAGAGAGTACTTGATTTCGGGCGAAAGCCATACTGTTCGTTTATTAGAAATTTTTTATCTATCAAATAATTATTTAGGCGACTATATAATACGCGTTCAAATATTTTGGATATTACAGGTAACACTGACACTGGTCTGTAGTTGCTCGGGTCAGTTCTCTTTCCAGATTTGTAAACAGGACTGACCCTAGCCACCTTGAGGGTGTCGGGAAAAGTACCATGTAGTAAACAGGCGTTTATACAGTTAGTCAGCTGCTCAACGATTATGTTTTTTAAACATTTTATTGCCTTAGTACTAATACCATCTAGACCAGTGCTAGTGTTACTATCGAGGTTGTCTATAATTCTAATTATTTCCTCCGTGGTACACGGCGTTAGTTCGTTTAGTGTTATGTCATGTGTATAGTTATGATCGTACATTAATGTGTTGCCCGTATTTGTGTGATATTTGTCTGGGATTTGTTTTGCTAAGTCTGCGCCTATAGATGAGAAAAAAGAATTGAACAAGTCACATATTGAGTTACCTTCTGTTAGAAGTCCAGCGTTTGACATTAGTTTGGGAGGAGCAGGGCTGTCTTTAATTTTATTTAATCCTAAGTTATTAATCAGGTCCCACATTTTTTTTGGTTGATTGCTGCAGTTTTGAAACAAATTATAGTAATAGGTCTTCTTATGCGTGTTTGTTAGCATCTTCACTTTCTGTTGTTCTTTCTGGAACTTTTTCCGTAGATCGTCATTATCTGGGTCTGATTTGGTTTGTTGCCATAAACTATTTCGTGAATTGATTGTGTTTATAATGTTCTGATTAATCCAGTCTTGTTGGGGGGGGTTTAGAATTTTAATCTTATCTATTTTGTTCTTTTCTATCTGTTCTGAGATAAATGTCTCTAGATGGTTGTAGTCGTGGTCGTCATTATTATATTTTGCTTCTAGCGTGTTGTTGTACAGATTTTCATAATCCAGTGCTTTATAATGTTTCTTTTTGTTCTGTTGAGGAGACAAACTTCCTATTTCTAGATATATCTGCTTATGGTCAGACAGGCTTGATTCAATTATCGAGACGCTGAAGGAATGGTTGTTTATATTAGTACATACGTGGTCCAGTATTGTGTTTGTTGTGGCCGTGTCACGTGTGCTGTATGATTTGTTGATTTTATTTATTATTCTATAGCCGGCTTCTTGTACTTCATGTTGGTATTTTGATACATTACTGTTTGAATTTAGTAAATCTATATTGAAATCTCCAAAAACAATTGATCTTTTTCGTCGCTCCAATTGGGATGAATATATTTCTAAAAAGTTGTTTACGTTGGTATCCCCCGGTTTATAAATTGCTCCAATATTCAATGATAGCTTGTTTATATATATCCATAAATAGTGGTTTCCGTTCTCACATAATTCTTCAGTTATATCATATTTAATACTGTCGTGCACATAAATGGAAACTCCTCCGCCTTTACAGTTCTGTCTATAGTTATAGATATGATTATAGTTAGGTAGTTGGTATAGTTTCGCATCAGACTCCGAATTAATCCACGTCTCAGTGAAAATCAATATGTGGGTTGTCATTTTTATGGCCTTTAGAATGCATTTTATTTCATCGAACTTTCCAGGTTTGCGGATACTGCGTAAGTTCGCATAAAGAAATCTTAGTGAAGACGGATGCACAGGAATATCCTCATATTTATTTACTATTTGGTGGCACAGTTTCTTAGAACTATCCGTCAGTTTGGCATTTTGTAATGGGGTACTTACTGGTTTTTTTGGTTTGCAGCAACTATTGTAGGTGTGCCTCTCACATATTTAATAGTGAGGTTTGTTTCACCCTCCTGTGTACGCTTATTTAGCTCTTCCTTCAGGGATTCTAAGTATTGTTTTTGTTTTGGGGTTTGATCAGAAAAAATCAGCATGTTTTCAGGTAGTTTAGTTCTATTCTTTAACAGGTATTTAGCAGTCTCGGAATTTTCGAAGTGAACTTTTATGGGTCGGTTCTTGTTTTGTACATATTTTCCTAGTCTCTGAGATTTGATCGGCTTAGGGCAGTCTTCAAAAAGTATTGTAATTAGCTTCATAACTTCCTGATTATCGTGTTGTTGTCTTAATTTCCAGTTTTTGTCGTTTATTTCCGATATACCCACAATCACAATATTTTTCTCGCGGTCGCATCGATCCTTAAGTTCTAGGATGAGGTTTTCGTGACACTCGACGGGCGATTTAAGTGCCGAACAGTTTGTATGTTGCTCATTTTTGATTTGGGATATTTCGGTTTCTATATTTTTTATTTTGTTCTCAGTGGCTATTGTTTTAGCTTTGATATTTGCTATTTCTGTATTAGTGTTTTTGAGCTGTTGAGAAAAATTTTCAGTAGTTATTTTCACTGTCTTAATTTCGATCTTGATATCCGATATTTGTTCTTTAATTTGGTTTAGGTTTTCGGTTTGTGTTTTACCAAAATTGGTTAAGAAGTTCATCATTTCCGTGCGGAAGCTCATGAAATCCTTTTTATAATCACTTTCTTCTGTACGCTCCTTCCGCTTCCTTGCAGTAATGTTAGCGTGTAAGTTTTCATCGCTTAAAGTGGATAAGTTTGGAGCAGATCCACTACCGCTCTCGCTACCGCTTATCAGTGTCGCCGTGGGCGGCGTCCTCTGCACATTCATGTTGTTGTGTTCCGAGTGCGTGCGAGGAGATGGTAAAATATCGGACGCTCTCTTTTCCCCGCGGGGGTGAGCGGTGCTGCGCGCGCGCCGGTGTAGTTTCTCGTGAGGACACAAGGTCCTGAGTGATGACACAATTACGATGTTAATTTGACTTAAATAGCGCACTTATAAAGTTCACTTTACTTTGCTTATTTTTTATTAAAAATTTGTAATATTCTAACACACGTCTGCTTCCAACGGGCTCCGGAGGAGATCTTCAATTAATAAGACAAGCTCATTTTATTCTTATTACAAGTATTACAACTTTCAAGAATAACATATTGTTATTTTAAATCAACAGTGAAGTAAGTGTATTTTGAAACTGTGATGTAAGTTCAACTGCCTGTTATTAAATAATCGCAGACACCGGACCATCCTTTTTCATTTTATACAATTGTGCTTTCTCAAATCAGACGGCATGAATTATTTGACGATATTAACTAGATATATCCTATAAAACGATTTTCTAAACCTTACAGTAGGACTCCACCTGAAACTCATTAAGTACCTACCTACCCACCCGTGGATAACTTGAAAAATCGCCAATTAATTGAAAGAGGCATGATTTAATACGGTCTAGGTCGTTTAAATTAATTGAATTTCTATTTAAAAAACCAAAAGTGAGACAAATGCTTTAAATATTGATGATCTGATCAAATAAAAGAAAAACTTTGCAAACGCAAACAAGAATGATTACTGAATTTGTATCCAAAAGTTTGTTATTTTGCTCTTATCCTGTTTGTCTCAGAAACTCGAAAATAAATGTTTCAGTATTCGCCAAGGTGATTGTCACCCAATTCGACTACGCTACTGCTTAAGGTGGGTACGATTGCAATGACATTTTACAAACATGTTCGTTTAGCGGAGCACAATCACCCTCTGCCTAACGTTCACTGAGATCTGCTCAGAGTAATCACGGCCATCTAAGAGTGTTTATTATGAAGTGTAATAGCGCAGGAGTCATTAGGCATCTAATGCGAATGTGGCTCAGTGCCACAGAGCCTCAGTGCCACTTGCCAGTCACCGCAGCAGCGGATCTTGATGCCTCATCCCGACACGCGCGTGCTTGTCCGCTGATCAGCTCAAAGACTCAAACACGTTGGTTTGCATACGTTTGCAGGCTGATGTTGTTTTATCGTGAGGAAAAAAAAATACGTACATATTTGTAATTTTTCTCACGAAATGTTATAAACAGCATATATGTATATACACCATGTTCCTATAGAAAACGAAAGGAAGACCTGGGATAAAGATTTTCAAACATCTTCATTTCACACCAATTCAGCAGTAAAATCGAAGAGATGGCTGATGTGTTTCAAACCTGAGTCTCTGTGTCTACGTCACAACACAACTTGAGCCTTATGTTCATTTTATGATATTTTACTTTACTACGAATAAAATTTTCATCTACCTACTCAACTTATCCATTCATCACATTTACGAGGATTCAATCAACGCAGACTACCATAGTCCACACCCGGACATACGATAGGCTTATCCCAAGTTGTGCCTCAACTTACAGTGTAACCTTTTAAAGATCGTCCTAAGCTACGCTTGGCGATTCGCGGTCTATCGTGTCTCATAAATGTATCGAAAGCGATAATTATAGGGTGACACTAATTCAAATCCTTTTTTGATATTTTGCAATATGTACTCTGAAATCTGAATGACTGATTCATTTAATCTTTACCCAATTATTAAAATGAACTATCCTTACTTATAATATTATAAACGCGAAGGTTTGTATGTATGGATGTTTGTTATTCTTTCACGCAAAAACAAACGGATTTGGATGAAACTTGGCATACTGATAGTCCATAAACTGGATTAACACATAGGCTTTTTATCCCGGTAGTACGATCCCATGGGACAATAACCGAACTCCACACGGACAAAGTCGCGGGCATAAGCTAGTAATAAATAAATAAATCAATGAAACCAGTATCGTGTATTTACTCCAAATTTCGGCCTTGAAACTCCTACCTACGTATTTAAAATTAAAACTACTTTCTGATCAGTATCATATTATGGTTAAAAAATTATGGAAGAGGCATACAGTTTTACGGTCATGCAGTTTATTTCAAGAACAGCTGTTCGACTGAACAACTGAAAGGAACGAACTCGTTTCTCACTTTAATGTTCGCCTCTTCGGGTAAAAATATCTGTGTGATGATGACTGATGTTTGTTTAACATCCTGACTTCTAAAGCTATACAAACTGTTTCGGAATACAAAATGATCTGTATCGTTTGCGTTCAGAAACTGGGAATGATTCCGATTTATTTTATGGGATATCGGCGAAGTTTTAAATACTAGTGTGATTTATTTGTGTATGTTTTGGTAGAGGTTGTTCGGTCCCATTTTCACTCTCGAATAGCAAGAAAAGCACTTGGCAATATACCAAAGGAAGAGCGATGGATCGACACGATCCTTACTTTTTGGGTATTCCTGAAAAGCCCTTGGGGTCAAAGTGACGCCTTATGATGTTTTCAAAACTAATTTCCACAAGCAATTAGGACGCATAAAGAATATTTTATAGTCACATTAATACAACAATTTGCGATAAACGCCTTGTAATTCAAGACATTGAAGTTACAATTTTACTAAAGCGTATCTTTTGACCCCGTTATTTACTGAGCAGTGTAATTTTTTTACTTTATTTACCGATCTATTAGCGGCGGCTGTCTGGTTAGCCACTCTCCAAAACTGTAGAATTAAACGTGAAAGTGCACTTGGAGTTTATTTACTACTTACTTTATTTATTTACCAAGTTCAATAAAACTTCTTTTTTATAAATCTGCTATTTTATATAGGGATTTTCCGAAGTTTTTCCGACTTTTTGTTGGTTATACCAGGGTTAACAAGATTTGTTTTGTTTTGGTTGAGGTAATAACATTGCTTGCAACATTTAAAAATCATTTTAGAAAATGTTTGCAAACAAGAAACTTGAAAACAAAATTAATTGAAGTACTCACATTGATCCTTGAATAAAAAACTTGAAACTCAGTAATTATCCTGAACTGTCCAATTAAAAAATCAGAAGGTAAAATCACATGTCAAACACAAGCACGTTAGTATTTGGGAGTGTATCCAGGAGCACTCGGGGCACAGTGTCACGCCGACGTGAGGAGCCGTTATCAGTGCGAGGCGCGTGAAGACGTGCGGATCGATCCCAATGCGGGAATGTTTTGATAAGGGCGGCGCTGTGTGCTCGCAGCGGCCGGGCGTGGGAGCTAGTGCGCGCGGCGCGAGAGACTGCCGCCGCCGCCGCACCGTCCCCAGCGCGCCATGATAACGCCGCCGCCTCCACCCGCGCGCTCCATGCACGCGACAAGTGCATCCATTCATTCCACGCGGTTACACTCCCCCGATTTAACGATTCAAACAATGGATTTATGAATAAAGCCAATGATAACGACCTAGGCCTATTGTTTTCGGCGCGCGTTGTGTTTCCATAAATGACACCCGCTCCGACCGAAATATACAACCTATAATAATGATTGAGCTGCTAATTCATTAATTAGGTAGTGATATTTGTAGAGAGATAGGTAAATAAAGTATGAATCGTGAATCAAAGAGGCGTGTTTACATTCTACATATTTTCCTCTCTCGTAAAAGATGATAACAAATAAGCACGCGTACATACACTCACGTATTCCAATGAGGTTTACATAAAGTAGGTAGGTACTGATTACTTAAACATTATTCAGAACGAGGTAAACCTTGAAATTATTATAATGTTTACCAAAGATCGGAACGGGACTTGTTTAACCCTTGTCAAAATCTTCTCGTCTTACAAATCAATACAAGCGTATAATTTAGCGCATGCTTACACACTAATGTTTATTTTTTACTAGACTATAATATTGATTAGTATGAAAAGTTGTAGATGGGCAACATAAACAGTAATGCTCTTTTTCGGGGCAAAACTTGTCTCTATCCGCCGCATCTCATGAAATAAATACATGTTTACTGTAATTGTCTCAGCCAGCTTCTACGATGGCTTTTCAGTGCATTCTGGGGTATGTTCCTTTTACTTTTAGAGTTTTAGGGAACACATGTGGTGTCAAATCTTCAAGGATAAAAAAATGTTTTTGATCACACCTTAAATTCCTGAAACCTTATTCCTGAAAACTTATTTTATATGATAGTTAGAAAAATCAGCAAAAAAAAATAGCATGTCTTGTTACTTCCTCATCTACAACTTTTCTAAAATATTAGATTCCTTAAATATCATATTATACGTATTTAAACAATTATAATACAAACTCAAAAGAAAGGGCTAAAAACGAGGGTATATCTCAAATATTACATTTTGATAAAATTGGGGAAACTTTGTCATTGCAGCCGAGGCGGAATTCATACCCTCGTCGTAGGTGAGGGTGTTATGGAACCGAGAACTGCAGTTACAAATGCCCATGTGGTAATTTTTATCAAACGACGTTTTTTATACACTTATGAAGAAATAAAATAATAGAACTATGTATGATGAAACTATGATTTAATTTGCTTATTTTTCCGCGCTTTGCTTTCACAGGTTGAAGGAGAAGCAAAGGTATGAAGCTACAAAAAAGCCTAATATGAAAAACAAGACATGTTTTTCAAACCTCATTCGTAGTGCCCATACTTACCTGCTAAACTTAAAAGATAACATTTCGGTATTATTAATGGACATAATGATTTATTTTTTTGTAGTTTTGTGATGATCCGCAGCATGAAAAGTGAATGTAATTATGTGTATGCTAGTTAGTGCGTTTTTAATCAACGACGCCCAGGTATCGCTTTCAAGTTCAATGTTATGGCTTCCAAATCTTAGGCATCACCTTCCCTATACATACGTGGTTTTCAGTGCTATATGATATTGCTATATTGACCGGAATATCTCTTTTTACTACCTTAAAATAGAAAGTATTCCTTTCCTGCGTGAAAATCATTTTCTTATTTATTGCACCAATGTTAATAATTAACCACAATGAAGAACAGCTTGGAGAAAATTGCAATTTTATACTTACATTTATCACACTCGCATAGTCATGACTAATAGGAGAACGTATGTTGAGTTTATAATTAAAACAACAATTTTGTATCTATGAGGCTGTAACAATGATGCGTTTATATGCTGCTGTTTTATAACCGCGAGCAACAAATTACTTTTAGGCATAATTTACATATCTGCTACATAATTCTAAATAATTGTACCTTTCTGTAGTCTACCGAGTAGTGTGTTCTACATTTTCAAGTCGATACCCAGGCGGGTTCTCCATATAAATGATTATTAAACGTATTCAGGAGTTGCCTATATTTAACCGAATTAAAATAATATGTACTTATTAGCCAGCTTGAAAAACTTAGCATACTTCTAGTTTTCATGACAAATATGAAAGCGTATCCAGTACCTGAAATTGAAAAACTTAGCATACTTCTAGTTTTCATGACAAATATGAAAGCGTATCCAGTACCTGAAATTATTATTTAAATTTTTCGTAAAATTCGTCGAACCAATGATTGTCAGTCAATTCTTGAGTCATAGTTTCGAGAAGAAAGAAGCAAGATTGTTCAAACCTAAAGGTTTGCTCGGGAATACGATATTGTAATTTTCTAATGAGAAGCAACGATAACTACCTAAGTCTATTTTCTTGTTAGTTGTTGGGCAGGCTAAGCTTGATGAACGGATGACAATAGGTTCTCACTTAAAGAGCTATTAGCGCCATTCAAATGATGGATTTTCGAATACAGATCGATCAATTTTAATTTCAACTCTTTGGAGGTACCTACAACTCTGATTCATACATCAGAATCATATGTATGTACAGACGACATGCTCCAGAGAGCCATCTAACCGTTATTTGTTAATTACTCGCACACTCATGTACGAATTAAATTGTGAAATGAATAATTAATTTTTATATAATTTGGAATTCTTACCACGTGCGGCGATGATAACGGTTGCTTCGCAAATTAAATCGCGATTTTAAAAAGATGTTGAAAAACAAACATCATTTTAGACTTCTTATTTTATCTTTATATGCAAGAAAACTAGGACGTTGTGCGTACAGTTAGTTTTAGTAAGACAGACACGCGGAAAATACTGTAAGTGTAGAACTTAAAAGTCATCTGGTACCTACTTAATAAAGTTATTATTATATAAAAACTTAACGATGAGCGGACATTTACTTTTAAAAACATTTAATAAAATAAATTTGTCTAGATCCTGCATTTTAAAAAGTACCTCCTTAGGTACGTACTCCGAGAGAATCATACGATGGTAGAATGCTTGTAAAAAATCCTATGAGTTATATTAAACTTGAATGGTTATGCCATTTCCCTTGCAGAAGAGATCGATCGAGTGTCACAATGATTAATGTTGGAAATGGACATCGTGGTGGCGGTTGCTCTTCTGAGATAGGTACTAAATTTATTCAATTCATCTTTAGCCTACCCAAAGATGATCTTTATTTTAAAATAATACATATTTCATACATTTACTATAAATGTTCAATTATTTAACTGCGTATTAAAGGGTTTGGGTTGCATCATTTTAAAACAAAGATAGCATTCATGCATGCTATTTGCATAAAATAATAAATTTAACATTCGGTAGATCATATCTAGTCAAAAAGTTTGTACAATCGTGGATGCCAATTAATGTCTATTAAAAAATGTTTCCTCTCTTAGACCAATAAAGATCTCTTTGGGTACAAGCTAAACATACGACACCATACAATACATATAGCTCTACATAGCCATGTATTGAACTAATACGCCCATGCAAGAGACTATAATTTGATTGTATGTTGAGTGCGTCGTGCGGTGGCCACGAGCCAGTGCAGCCGCGGATCAAAGCGGCGGCGTGGCTCAGCCCTAGTTATTAGATTGTTGGCCCTCACTCGAGCTTGCGCTTGACACGGATATTACTAATGTCATTTTATATAATAGATTAATTCGATTTACGATACCATCCTTGATCCAATATTCCTCTACTGTTGTTGTGATAATACTGTCACGTGGTCATTTATTTCCACCACAAAATTCGCTTTCACTTTTCCTCAGTAAAGCGATTGCCTCGAAGATCTTCCGAATAACTCCTTACCAGTATCATGAATACAATCACGAAAATGAAGAATAATATTAGATGTAAAGTTTACACATAAGTGAGGGAGGTACGGAACAGCGTGTACAATAAAACGCGCCACGTATCGGAACAAGGCACGTCTTGCGGTGCGCCCGCGCCGCGGACACAGGAAAATACCATGTCCCACTAATTGTACAACTTTACCAATTTGTCCAGCATTTATGTCGCACCGTTGTCACAAGACAGTCGCCGTGATGCACGCTATGCTAATATCATCTCACGGGACTGCCTCATTGGTCACGTGTTCGTAATCGCGACTGCTGAGCATGGGGTCATGGGGTCGAATCTCAGGTCGGGCAAATTGTGATTTGGTTTTTCCATCAAGAATTGCTCAGTAGCAGCCACGGAGTCAGGATCTGTGCCCGGCTGATGGCAATAGCCTCGCCCCCTATTACATGTGGGACTTATGTAAACATAACTGGCGAAATGTGGGTATACTCCGCTGCCTAACCCTTCGGGGTTTACAGGTGTGATGTTATGTTATGTCACGGGCATGTTTCAGTTATCCTACAGTCTCGTACACATGACGATATTTACCCAGTTGGCACTTCACCATGGAGGGTCGCTGTGCCAGGCCGTCCGGCGGCCTATAAACCAACCATTCTTTATGTATATTTTACTTTTTCTTTGTAAAGAAATTCCTGAAATTTGTCACATAAAAACTACAATTTACGCAATGTGTGAACCGTTTTGCTCACACGCGGCCGATAACAGCTCAGTGTAAATGAGTTTGGCATTGCGATTTGAATTTTGTGCACCGTATATAAATAATCATAAATATCCGAAGTAATGCCCGCATTTTGGGAAACAGAGTGTGCGTGGCTGAGGACGTTACAATAAATTGAAAAACGCAGTTACGCATAGTTAGGTTTATATCTGTGTATAAATCACTATAGCACAAGTGTTGCTAAACGTTTACGTAGATCTATGTGCGGGCGCATAGGGCGCTTCCTATGAAAGTTTTGCAATAGCGGACGCGGACTTACATTTGCCTGCAATATAATATTTATGAATATCCTCTGCCTTCTACACGTTAATTTATCTAGTAAATTTATACTATGTGGTTTAGGCTAACATTTCAAACAATAATTTAGATAGTGAGTCCGAGTCCGCAGTTGCAAAAACTTCATTGTCTATTGTCCTTTGGTATTTTCCGTTTGGTATAGTCCGCATGGTATTTTCTAGTGTAAACATAACATGTTTAACGGGCACAACTATTACTACACAATGAGCACTAATAAACCACCAAACATCTGGCTCCACACAGGCGTAATCCCTTGCGACGCGAACGAAATAGAGCGTGAAGAAAAAATGGAGGCCTCCTGGTTTATTAGCATACCTGAATATTTATTTGTGTCACCATGGGAACCGTCCTCGCTCCACGACTAGTATTATTTGCTATGATAATCCTACGTATTTGGCTAAGTGCTTACTTGCTACTGAAGTGAGTAACCACTATTGGCAAACATGAGCATTTCAATTTAAATGCTTGTGTCTGCCACTTCGCACTGTACCACTATTTGGGTCATCATTGCATAGGATAAGTGAAGCAATAAATCCTGATTTATGTCCGTTCTGCACGCACCGAGTGCAACTGTACAATCCAATTGACTTGGACAGGCGTTATTATACTAATATGAACTAAGCCATTGGTAAGCCTCTTACGGGTGCAAGTATAGTGTCCTGAGTTTACTGGGCGTTGCATAACGTGCCTAGGTGTATGTGAGTTTATATTTTGCTCATTAACTGTTACACAACACGGCAATGCTCGAATGTAAACAAAATTAACTGACCCAATTATTTCAATTGTATCATGTAACTCACACACAAGAAATTGTTGCAAGACACGCACCACGGTGCGAATTGCATCTTCGAGTGATGTGCCCACGACTCACAGTCAGGGCATCAGGGGAATGTGCTGGTATCAAGTTACGTTATTTGATGCATTTACAATAATTAATATAACACGTGCGCTACTTACAATGCGCATAAGATGGCTTACTAAGATTGACGGAACACAGTAATTAAACATCTGTGTAACATAACAAGTCTGCATTTATAATTCGCACCGCGAAGAATTTTGCGATTCAGCAAGCGATTGTACATATTTCAACTAAGTACTCAGGTAGGTACTCGTCATGGCGGCTGCTCAAACCATATTTTGCTACATACTGCTAGAAATTGCTGTCGAATCGAGGTTACGTTCGTAAAAATCAATGACGAAAGTTTGATGTTCATTTGATCGACGTGGAATGTGTTTCAAAAAATAATTTATAGACGATGTTCAAATCGCAGTCCTGTATTTTTTATCCGTCCGTTTTATTGCGCCAGTGTATTGCTGCACGCATAATTTTCTAACTTCTAGATTCAGGTTTTTGTAATAATCTACATTAAAGTCCGGTAAACTAATAATTAAGAAAAAAATTGGGCAAGTTGAAGAGATGTATGGTGCGACAGGTGTGCGAATGTCAACAGGATTCCTCCAGCGGTCCATCAAATAACTGGGGTGTATTTGTGAGATCGACAGTCTCTACAATTAACCGGCTGAAAAATGTCACTCGACATCCTCAGAAAATAAAACATATCTGGACACCTGTCCCGCTCTTATGCGACTAATAACGAGTATTTCAGCTCTGTACCAACTATTTAAAAATTCTTGCTACAGATTTTTTTGGATTACTGTGGGAACTAGTTTTATGAGTTTTATGTGCTCTTCGTTCTTCAATGAATGAATTCATGACCGTATATCAAGTGTCACTTGAACTCTAATTAATTACTTAGATTATAACTAGGCATTTTTAATTTAACCTGTAAGATATCTTCCTTGGACCAACTGCCGAGATGTGCATCAATTGACAAGCGTCGAAACACAGAATCAAATCTCGTGTAAATCCTTTTTCTCGTAGAGTTCATCTATTCTGTGATGTTTTCTTTGCTTATTATTTGTGGTTGACTGCCGATCCGATGTCCCGCGACGTTGACAAATCGAGAGCCGACCACATCGCGACGTTATAGTCCTTTGACGTGCCTTTACTGTATACCTATGTACCTATGTAGGTACCTACATACATGGTGTATGTACAATAAGTATGTATGAATGGTCGGTATAGAAAAAGTTGAATTCCCAACAGCAATTACTGAGATGATATGGCTGTTAATTGCATGTATCAAGAATAATGAACATTTCCATATTACAATAATACCCTAAGTTATCGATTAATTAGCTAGTAAAGTTGTTTAAATGCAATTACATGTAGATTAACGTGCTGTAGGTATCAACAAATTAGTCATAGACCTTTTATTTGTTGTGGGCCACTAAATGCTCAGCTATCGGTCATTGCTCGTGTTTTCCTTCCGTATCATGAACAAACTGCGAGTACTGCGACACTCATTGACTGGAATGTTTTGTTTACGGTGCAGAGCAGCACAATAAACAACAATAGTGTTGTTTGTACAATCAAACTAAATAAACGATGAATAGACAGTGGGCACCTACTCTATTAATTAATGAGTGCAATGATTGGAATAGAAACACGTCTTGTCTCAAGTTATGTATGATACCGGTGTGGATGTGGAATTATTTTATGCGTAATCCGCTCAGTACATTTAGCTCCTAGTTATGTCTTACAATACTGGCTGCGCATTAGGCTAGAACAATAAAGGATTCATAGCGCGGATCCTGTCAGTTCGTTTGGGTGGTTCGTTAGCAGCCAACCAAGGCTCGTCAGACAATGCGGCGTGGCATTGGAGTGCAGCTCGCGTCCCACCGCGCCCGCGCACCGCTCAGCGCTCACGTAACGTTTCCCCAAAAGGCGCGCGCGCAGGAAGGGCCACTGACTCAGCGACCTTATGTGCGGAGTGCGCGCACCCCACGCGCCTTTCACGATGCTCAATACACCTTTAGATACAAACATGACGCAATAAAACTTATTGATTGGATCTATCCACAGCCTTCTTTGGGCATGACAGGTGTCGGCAGGTGGAATAATAAGCGATTCTACCCGTCATTCTCATCATCAAAGTCATTCAAAGCGATTACTTACATAATCTGAATTCGCAATACCGGAATTAGATCTGACATTTATTTCTGACATTTCATTCTAAATCAGCAACTGTTCAAGTGCTCATTACTTTAGTATCTTTAGTGCCGCATGATTTAACATTGAATGAGGTCACCATCAAGCGATATTGGCACTGGACAAAAATTATACAAGCGCGCACGCGAAAATTACTATGGTGTCACGTAAACGTGTCGCATTGGCGTCGCATATATCGGGCATGTTAGTGTTACAGTAATTGAGTTAGTGTGATGCGACGTTCGAGTCATTACATTGTACAAATTAATGGTGACGTGAACGACCGTCCGGCGTAGTTTGTTGCACTCGCGGCCGTGCGCGTTGACACTGCGGCACAGTCGTCACCGTGTGACGTGCCGCGTCCAGGCCACCGGCGCGGGTGACCGGCGCAGGCGACGCTCGGTGCGCACCCGCAGCACCGCCGCGCCGCGCCGTCGGACTTTCTACAGTGATGATTCTCTCCAATTAACAGAATGATTGGCGAGCGTAGAGCATCTTTGTCTGTGCACGCGACACACTTTACTCTTGTTACGAGTCATGCAACTCTTACAAGAATGGCATTTATTGGATGATATATTAGCATTTCCGATGATGTCTTAGGTGACTGGCGTTTTCTCTATGCGGATGAAGTGCGTATAGCTTTTACCGTTATTTGGAGAATGATTACATTTGTTTAGTCTTAGAAATATGATATGCTTACTATTTTTTTGTAAAGCCCTCACGCAGATTGCAAAATCTTTGTACATATATATTTTGACAATTCAACAATATTATAGGGAAGCAGATTCCTTCAAAATCTTTTGGATTATGATTGTAAATGTGTTAAACAATATGAGGGAAGGGGGATAATCTGTCACTCTCCGTCTAAAAGTTAGCTTCATTAGTATCCGATCCAAGCATTTAAAGGTAGATTAACAGTTTAAGAATCAAAGTCTCATCTATCTCCTCGTCAGTAATCAATACTCACTAACCGTGTGGACTCAGGATTATAAAGTTACAGTGGCGCTATAAGCTACCACTTCGAGTATAATTTGAGAAAATGTATTCAAGTTGCGTATCGTTGCGGCATTTGGTCATATCGAAGTGTGCGCACTTTCACTTAATATCATGATTATACGTGCGAGTGTCTACAATTACATTATGTACAATACGCCACCTACGGTCAATTATATTTACTCTTTTGTTTTACTTTAAAACTTCTGTCTTTTATGTAAGCAGGTACGTATATTTATATATTCCTAGGTTAAGTAATTGAAAAAAGTTTATACAATTCAAACAACTCAATCGTTTTTTGAAGATTCATTAATAACACCGGGTTTCTGTTCTGAAAATCTGCTAAAATAGACTAATGTCTATGTTATGTGTTTTTATGTGTTAACTTAGATAACACATAAAAACTTGTGATAACAATTATTTTAATCATCTAAGGTTTTTTGGCCGCGACCTACGTACAGTTTATTCCAATATAAAAGAGAATCTAAAAGTTTTCCTAAGTCATAATATTCCAGTATAAAACCCTACATTTTAGGATATAAAATCGCAGAATGGTGAAAAATGGCCTATTTGGCAAAACGTCCGACCTACATATTTTATGTAATGTCGTCATGACACTACCCAAACGTTGAGAGAAATATTCGAAATTCGTCCCTCGTGCCACAGTAATGCCGTACGAGATTTTTATTGTGTT
The DNA here is from genome assembly GCA_964057025.1 of Standfussiana lucernea. NCBI lineage: Eukaryota > Metazoa > Arthropoda > Insecta > Lepidoptera > Noctuidae > Standfussiana > Standfussiana lucernea. The sequence continues at coordinate 13,284,565 of OZ059785.1, forward strand.
AAGTATTTGTTTGTTGTATGTTGCTTTGGAATATGAAACAACTTTTTCGGATATCTGTAGTAGCAAATATTACATCTCGTATTTTCTTAACAAGAAAGTAAAGTTATACGAATGTGATGTGCCAATGAGCTTAAGTGTCCATTGGAACTTGAACGGTCAGCTCTCTTGTGGTAAATTCTTTTCAAATTAGCTAGAAGAAAATCAAAACCTGTAACCGTAATCTGTGGAGCATTCTTCTGAGAATTATAAGGCAATTATTACTTGTCCGCAAATAGTAATGGCTCGGCACAACATTTGATTGAGGAGTCAAAGGCTGGCCGCGTGTAGTCGTCCATCCCGGAGAGCCGGTGAGCCGGTGACTCAGCCGCGCCAAGGAATGCCAGTTTCCTGAATCGACCGGTGATTGGCTTTATTTAGTAAGCGATATTTGTTATTGCTCAAATCAATCACTTGAAATTATAGGATGTGATTAAAATATATAAGTACTGCGTTATCTACATTTTCTGTGTGGATTTGTCCATATGATACATAGGTACGTAGATTGTTTGGGAAGTCAAACTAGATTCCTGTAAGTGAAGGAGTACACCTACATGATACCTTTGTCGTCCATAACTTATTTCCCATGATCTGTATACATCCTTTGTTGGAGATCCTAAATAAATAAATAGATGCTTTTCCTGGATTCTAAAGCTATAACAAATGAGAATAAGTACCTACTTAACGTGTGAGCAAATTATAGTCCAGACAAGTATTATAAAAACAAATGTAAATTCTTGTACCCTATTTGCAAATTACTCATGATTTCCACGTATTTGCAAAATATGATCCCATGTAGCAAAAACATTAAGATGTTAGAAATTCTGCGTAACAACTCTTTAATTAGCTGTGGCGGGCGGTCAAGCGAGTTATGCGGATATAGCGCAACCGCGGCGAGTACAATGCGCCCGCGCCGCCTGCGCCCGCGCACCGCGCCGCGTCCTTCGAGGTCGTTCTAGTTCCACGGCACGCACTCCACTCGCACTCTGTAATGGGAACGAGGCACCGAGGGAAATTTCACACTTCTTAGTAATTCAGGCGATATCCCACCGCCATGCGCCACTATTGGAGGACGCGCAAAATTATAATATACTTCCTCGTTAACTCCCTAAATTATCATCTGCAAATCTACATCATTTGAAATAGGTAATTCATCTCAACGTTAATGTTTCATAAAATACCAACCAACACTTGTTTTTTGATTGATTACTAATTAAATTTCATAGAATGGAGGCGCCATTAAATCACTCATTGTTAATGTGTTCGTGGCGTTTACCGGGAACTCTCAGCGAGATGACATTAGTTACCTCCGGAGCCGCTCCTCCGCCGGACCACAGGGCCACAGCCTCACTCGATTTACAACTGTGCACAAGGTTCAAAATCATTACTCGTGCTAATTCTAAATGGCAGTAAATCGTTTACTAATACGTACTAATAACAAAACATCAATCAAGAAAATAAACTTTAAACTATGAGTCAAGTTTCCATCATGAATCAGAAACTTATTTGCGGAAACAAATTGAATGAAATTGGCCAAGTTTGGATAATTTGAAATCAGTATAGTTGTACAGTTAGGAGTCGATCAGGGAGCTAAGGGACAATCTGACCGGTATAAAAGGGTTGCGAGTGTCAACAGATTGCTTTTATTACGTGAATTACTCTAGGCTGATGAGGCAGCCGGCAGCCGGAGCCACGTGAAGGTAATGGCGCCTTTAGATTACATTTCGAGTGGAATCGCTGACGCACATCCGCCCTCAGATGTAATTGGTCATTCACTTCGCTGGATGCTGAGCGATCTCACGATGTATGGGAACGTCAACTTGATTCACTCGGACGTTTCTGATTCGTCTAGGTATTCGTTACGTAACCGATACACATATCATTGTTAAAAAAAAAACCAGTATGGTATAGTATAGGCGAACAGTGGCGAAAACATAAAAATATCCGAATATAATAGGAGTTTCCATCCAAGAGTGCGCATATAAAAAGTCTTTCTGCATTTATTCACTCTAAAAACCTAGTGCGGGACTGGATGCAGAGTGACTGCAGTTTTGTGCGCACTGCTCTATCGTAAAAAGCAATAGCTCTATATTCCGTGAAGGCTTAAAAACATCCATGTTTTTCACAGCAAGTACATTTAGATACGAAACAATGCGTAACTTACGTTCAAGCACACGTAATTAAACCATAGAACCGGATCCTTCGTGATCGGATGGCTATTCATCGTAAATGAGGTCCTTGCGGAGACGTGTGCTATTTCACTACCTAATGGAAACGTTATCGGGATGCCAGCCTATAAAAAATATTTATACACTGTAGACCAAGGTTCCCAGTTGTGCTGATAAGTCGGCGGGGGAACCTCGGCTTAGTGGCGGGATATTAACAGGTAGTAAGTACTACAAACTTACGCGATTAGATTACACTTCTTTATTAACCATTAAGTAGCTGTTACGGCTCCTGTTAAACATACATTCCGGAGGCGATCGTCGAATTCTTGGCCGCCATTTTATTTTACTATTTATGTTCCGAAGTCCTATTATCTCTCGATTAATTAAACGATGTTTTTTTAAATTAAAAGCCACTGCTGCTTATCTCAAATGATGTTTAAATTACATTCTTGTCCTCCAATTCTTTTCTTTTTACTTAAAAGTATAATAAAATATTAAATGTCAGTAGTATCCACTTAAGTTGCTTTGAGTAAACATTTTGGATCTTAATTTACGGCAGAAAAAAAATATCATCGTAGGTAATTCTGATCAAAGTGATAAGATAACCTAGCAACCTCTAACACGGTGTTTTTGAAAGGTGATACACATAGAAGTTTCAACTTTTTTATGATCCATAAAACTTTGAAAGCTTTTTTTTGAGGAAAATTCGATCAGTAGAGATACTTAGCATGAAATTTCTATAAAGTTAAGTTAGGAGATAATCAGTTAGGAAATTTTCCAGCAGTGAAGGATATTCGGTTGTTTGTGGCAACACTCGCGTGGAGCCTGATCCAGGGCGCATTCCCGATTCGTTCCCTGTTGTTTTTGCGGCTAGGCACTCACTAATGGGTACAGGTTTAGCCTCTCCGAGTCTCCTGACTTGTCTACTCATGTCCTATGGCGAGCCTTCCACGTTGGTGTTTAAAACGACATAGCTTGATCGAAGTGGACTATAAATATTTTCATAAAAGTACTTAAGCCTTACTACGAAGTAACTGTTTTTATAATAGAGATTGGTTAAATTGTAACAAACATTATAGACGCCAAGACACGCGGGACATACCTAAAGTTCTGAATACAGCGAGAAACATCTCCCCGCTTAAAATCTCGGGACTTTGCCAGTAATATTGTTTCCCGCTCTATTTCCCCTATCATTTAATTTTCTTCCACTTTAAGATGAGGGGACACGTCTAACGAATTTCGGTTTTCTATTTGCAAAAAAAGCGTGAAATACTAAACGAATCTAACGTAAAGTGTCGCACCTATTTCTTCACCCATTGCACCCATTGCGTGGCCTGGCAGTCAAGAGGAACTACCTTAACAGTTGCAGCTACACGAAAATGGTCTTAGGAGGCTATCCATAATTTTTCGTGAAATTTTAATCACCAATCACAGATTTAAAAAAAAAAATACAGTTAGCAAAAATAATCCATTTTTTTTTTTGAAGACGTTGATGACCATTTGAAAAAAAATCCAAATTTTTTTTTTTTTTTTGATGCCATGGATTTGATGACCATTTCCGTGTAGCTGCATCGATTAAGGTAGTTCCCCTTACTGCTCCGCTGAAAATTTCCACCCTGTATAATAGTATATTCACAGAGTATTTTGACGTTGCGTAATTAATAAATCATCTTGTACTCGAAGAAGGAACTCCATAAATCTCAGTATTGCACAAATAGAGAGGTATCGAGCTCACTGCTATTTACTAAAGTTACTTCACACGCAGAAAGTGATTGCATTCCTCACAAATCGCAATAATACCTGTTACAAATAAAATATTGATAGAAAAAAAAAACAACAAACTTGTTCGCATAACCCCAAATATTACCACAGCCAAAAGAAATGGCACAACAGCACAATGTGTCCGAAATTTTGATTCGATATCAATAATTCACAATATTGTATGACAATGGACGAGAGCATTCGCAATAGAGTGAGTCACTGTCGTCATAAAATACCCTTCAAGGAATATCTATTATCGAAGACAAAGCACAAATTGTGTTAACATCACAATATTCCAATAGAAGCAAAAAATGTGTGGGCTAGACCAGTTGCCATCTACGGCGATATTGTAAAGGATAATTAAATCGCGTACAGCTGCAACTAGTGCTTTATCGCTACCGGATAATTATTGCCTCGGTGGGTGTAGTGGTCAAAAACTTAACTGCTATGCATGACGTCCTGGATTCGATTTCGATTTCGGTCGGGCAACCTGTTATTAAGTTTTCCCATCAAGAATTTATCAGTAGCAGCCACGGAATCTGGATTTGTGTACTGTTGGTGGCAATAGGCTTGTTCCCTATTATATGGGATTTAAACATAACTGGTGAAATGTGCGATGTTATGTTAATCATTGGTTTGGCTTTCGGGCTAAAGACTTCGATCGTGCTACTTGTACCTACACCTGAATAATACTGTTGACATAGATATAAGATAAATATCTACTGCAGCTAGTCCCAAGGCCGTCGACACTTCTTATTCCCATGGCATTTAGAGACAAGTGTAAACAACTGGAGCGACTTGAATTGTGGTTCGAGAGCTAAGCTTGGAATTTAGCTTATTCAATTTAACCTCACCAACATACTTACCTTCATCCCTCCCTGGAAGGTGTCTCGAATTTAGGAGGACTCATCAAGCCATAGGACGGGATAGGACGGGATAGGACGGGATAGGACGGGATAGGACGGGATAGGACGGGATAGGACGGGATAGGACGGGATAGGACGGGATAGGACGGGATAGGACGGGATAGGACGGGATAGGACGGGATAGGACGGGATAGGACGGGATAGGACGGGATAGGACGGGATAGGACGGGATAGGACGGGATAGGACGGGATAGGACGGGATAGGACGGGATAGGACGGGATAGGACGGGATAGGACGGGATAGGCCGGGATAGGACGGGATAGGACGGGATAGGACGGGATAGGACGGGATAGGACGGGATAGGACGGGATAGGACGGGATAGGACGGGATAGGACGGGATAGGACGGGATAGGACGGGATAGGACGGGATAGGACTGATTAGGACGGGATAGGACTGACTGATCGGGATTTGACTGAACATTATTTGTTCTATCATCAATAGTTTTAGCAGCGCACGCGATGTGAGGTATTTTTAATGTCATTTTTTTTACACCTTGGGTTACATTACTACAGTTTTAGTAAGGATCCCTAATTTTTTTGAAAATATAATATAGCTTATGTCACTCGGAGATACATATAACAAACAATCAAATCTTTCCTCTTTATAGTATTAAGTATAGATTAGTATAGAAAACGCTGTGATGTTATATAATACAATAGTTGACTTATTTTGAATTTCAAAATAACGTCTATTTTCGATATTAATCAAGTTGGGATGACGATCGCTTCTTGTGATGGATGTCTGACGTTGACACGCGAGAAAAGCGCCCACAATTTATAAAAAATAATAAAATGAAAGCGAAAGTGAAAAAAAGCGAATTTCTATCAGTGATGTACGCGACATTGTAAGCGGTTTTGACAACTTTATTGTAGAATTTCAACAACACTCATTTATTTTCGACGGGGTTGCCAGAGATTGATCGATTTTACACTGTGCAGAGATGATGATGTCGATATTAACCCTTTACCAATAATGGTACATTCTTATATTTTTAAGTACTTATCATGTAAACGCAATATGTGCACGAATGATCGGTTTCAGTAATTTCCAATTCGCGGTACACATTTTAAAATTTATTTAGCCATTAATTTTGGGGCTTTAACAAAATATAACTTTAACATAAAATAAGGCAATAAATAGTCGTGAAACACATTTATGATGGCAATATTGACAATTTATGGACAGTGTTAAAAGTTGTTTTGTAATGGCTTTTGACGAATTTTCCACATTATTTTCCACAGTTAATTGAAACATAATTAAATTCATTTCAACCTAAATGTCCAAATCCACTAAATTTCAAATATACATATATTTATCACAAAAAACTGATAGAACGAACGAATACGTTATCCTACAAAACCTACCTATTCATTAAATAAATATTCTATTCTTATAGAAATAAAATACTTAAAAATGTACCAACTTGCACTGAAAAATATTTCCGAATCCCTTAGATAAAAACAAACAAAAATTAAAAAGCTCTGAAGCAATATTAATCTACTTGCGTTCACAACTGTAATGAATATTTATATAAGATTTGGGTAGCGGAAAAAACACATTTTATACTTATAACGAAAACCAAAAGACCATGTCATGTGTGTTGACACACACACACACACATTATGATTGCAGAACTATGTCCATTATCTATTTTTTTTTTGTTATACATACCTACGGTTATAATTTTGAATTTGTTTTCTTTTAAAACGATCTTTATCCGAAGCATTGCATTTTGAAATAAAATAACTCAAATATTCAACATTTCGGAGATATTCGTATTTCCCTCACAACCACGCCGACTCGCGCCCATTCTAGCGACTTCCCGCTGACTTTGAACTGTGAGAATCAGCAAATGAGACGATTACTGTAATTTCCAATAATTTTACGTGTTATAATCAATAATGAGGTGAATAAAAGACTTCTGTAAAAATAAAAAGTTATTGAAGCAACAAAGTAGAAGAATTGATTGCAATTGAATCTGATCGTATCCGAACTATGCGCATTACTGGCGGATCTTACAAGGCACTTCGTTAGGACTTGAATAAACTGAGTAATTTTAATTAATATCGTGTACTTAGAATCAATTGACCATCACTCATTTAAGTTTTAATTCCTCCTGTTTACTACACTGTTATTCCTTTGCAATGCAAATTGTTATGGATTTACTTAGCAAGTTGAATATAAAAGTATGTTAAACAGTTGTTTTGTACAAAAAAAAACAACACACAGATAGATATTACCTACAACCCTACAACTGGTTCACTCTCGAAGTCAAGGCATCAAGTCTTTACTGTTGCTTGTCTTTAGTAAAACAAGCCATGAAAATGAATGAGCGGTTAACGAATCTGTTGTTTTTTCCGCGACTGACGATAATCGCGCACACTTTCTTCTAAGTACCTTAACTTTCATTTTCATGTGTGGCAGGGTTCACGACGAGGGGTTATTAAGTCGCGAGGAGCAACGAACTTCGGGCCGTGACTTCCTTTTTAACGTCACTGCAGTCTACAGTGGGAAAGTGTCGAAGAATTAACAGGAGCGTGGCGAGACTCTTTGTTCTTCGTCTGTAACGAAACAGCCAGCCCGACTTAAATGACGAGTCATTACCAAACCCATTATCCCACTTGAATATATTTGTTTATTAGTCTTGTACTCTTCTTCAAAAGTTAAAAGAAACTCATTTGAACTTAAATGCGACGTTTTCAAGTTTGAACATGCTCCCAGGTGGCTCTTACAAGAGAGTGCAACAATGACTGTCACCAATTATGTATTTCGGTGATGCCTTGTTCCATACCGTATTAAGGTTGGTTATGATGCAGTTTCGGTGGGGTCGCCGGTCGTCGGTTGGTTGTAAGACGATGGTGTTTCGGAGCCAGTAAACTGGCAAGTCATCTGCGCTAATAGCCCGGGGCTCCTGTTACATCGCGATATTCGACCCATTGTACTGTTAAAGAAACATGACCTTAATCTGCGTAATGTGATGTAAAACAAAATTAAAAGTTAATGATGAGCTCTGGATTTATCAGCAGGAGTTTACGATTCACCAATAAACCCACAGTAGTTGAAAAAGTTAAACTACCAGAAGTAGATATAATTATTTATTAAAATTCAGTACGAACAATATCGCATCCGAATTCAACACTAAAAGAAAACCTTATGAAAATTGATAATCGGTAAGGTACATGAATTACACATTATAGGTTTGTTAGTGTATGTAATCAAAATGGAACCGGGGCCTTGACTTAGCAGGATTAACGTTACAGTAAGGCGAGAACATTACCAAGAGGCGCTCGCTCATTTGCACTAATCGAACGCAGCACAAGCTCGGGTTTCAATTATGCTTTCATCGTCTTTTGATCAAGTATTATGTTCAACATGTATGATGTTATCACGCTCATATGAATGCAGATTAAATGACCGCCGCGATTTGGCGTCAAACGTCACAACAACTAGATCTACTTCATTGGACGATTCCGTACTAAATATGTTTCCTTTTACGATTAATACGTACAAATAAGGCCAACTAAATGTCTCGTGATCCCGTCTTAATTGGGACTCTGCACGATAATAATTAAAATAATAATGAAAGTTTGAATTTGTTGGCAACGAGAGCGACCGGGCGCGGGCGTCCCCGTCGTAGTGTCCCTAGTTATTCCACGTCCCAGCCCGGTGGGGTGGGATGTAAGTGCAAATTGTTAAAATTATAGAAGAGTCTGTGGCGAGTTGCGCTTGGCGCGGTGCCAGCGCTCGTGCGACGACCTCGATGTGCCGCCTGCCGTGCGCCGCCGCCGCCTCCAGCACACAGCACTTCCTAATTGGTACCGATTCTTCAACGCGAGGTACGAGTGGGCCATCTCCGCGTCAGCGATGCGCAGATTAGCGCGTGCTTACTGCCGAGTGCCGAGTGCCGACACTGCAGTGCGCTCGTGACTCACTGCCGCCCACCGAGTTGTAGATATTTGTATATTCACATGAACATGAATTAAGCCGTAACTGTTCATAATTTTATACGACTCTAATCGATGTAACCAATGAGATAATTGATCGGAACACAAGGTCTTTAACGTTACAGCCACAGCATGAGAGGTTTATTTTTAAGTTACGACACTCGAGACCCTGCTCGACACCAGATGTCCTCCGCTCAGTTTATCAGTGAACGAGATAAAATGGTTCAGGTCGCTTGTAGCATGCTTGTGTTCCGATAACCAGTCCGTGGAGTGCAGCAGCGCGTCGTTGTGTATTATGTAGAGATACTGCTTCGTTTCATAATTTTCTGTATGACATAATGTTAGCATGTGGCTTCGTGTTAGATATTTATCAAGAGTATGTACATTAAGGTAATGCTGAGCTACACTTCGAGATTTACGGCTCATGGATAATTAAAAGCAACGGGTAAACATGCGTGCACGCGGCTAGCGCGCCGTGTGACGGTGTGACACAACTGCAAGCGCGCACCATTCGGGAACTGTTTCCTTTTAAAACCGCGTCGTCTCAACTATTCTTAGTGACGGTCAGATATTTTTTGTGCTTATTGTATTGGTCCGCATCGCGGTCTGTGTTTTTAGGTCACGGTGTGGTTTTCCTCGGTGTGAAACGGTTAACCTTTATTTATTTATAATCAAAAATAGTTGAATGGTAGTAATACTAGTAGCTGATTCTAATTCGAAATAACATTCACTAGCATGAGAAAAAAATACCAATATCGGGATGAACATTTTTTGAACAGACCTTTTAATTTTAATGAACGTTGTGATTGTGCCTACAATTTTTGTTGTTGTTATTGATATAGAAAAAACCTGAAATTGGGACATTCATCAGAACCGGTAGTAGTTATCAGTAGCAGAAGGAACGTCAAGGAATGCGAAGGCAATGGAAACGCACTATAAAGTGTAATTTGGAGCCTCCACGTGCACGTATGTTATAAATTAGGTTGGGGTTCGAGTTGTTTGAACAACAGTCGGGCTGCGTCCACATAATATTGACTCAGCGGTGACACTGCATACACACGCCATATTTGAACTAGTTTTAGTTACAGAACGTCTTAGAAATATATTTAGAAATGCGGAGCAAACACAGGGTGCTGCGGAATACTTCCTTACATATCTATTGGTTATGATTATGACTCATGTGGTTTATTTTAATGGTAGAACGGAGCTTGTGAACAACAGTACTGTAGGTCCTAAAAATATCTCGTACTAATCTCTTAGGTTTAACAGCAGCAAATCTAAATATAAGACTCTACTGTTTCTCTACCGAGCGTAACTTCCACAGATTCATCAGGTGATCAAATCCCCCCCAGCAATTGAAAGTAGAAAGTTGATATATGAAAGGTTGTCGTACTAGTAAGGGTGTAGCTGTGTCAAAGGGAAGGCAGGGTGTTCGGAACTGGGCCGACCAAATCTGGGCCGGAATGAATCGCAGACGACATAAATTTTTCGTGCACCATTTATTTCACCAAGCGATTGCGAGCCTTGTCACGAAATGGGAGCGCGGGGGAGCGCGACTGCGAATTTCATTATTGTTTCTATTGTTTTTGTTTTGATGAATACGTTTTTTTATGGCACCAAATTACTTCCACTCGCCATTATCCTTTTATTCGTGGTCTATATTAGCAGAATTCTTTGGCTTTCTGTTGGGTTTATTTTGCTTCTATTCGTAACCTTCTAAAACTTATTTCTCAATACACACTTATATCAAGATTACCATCGAATTTGCATTATCTCTCGCCTACAATTTTTTTTTTTAAGGTGACTAAGGCTGAGGTCAGCGGTGCCTACATGGAAAGCTTTAATAAATTAATCAAAATGTCATACTTCAATATAATGCCGACTTTAAAATAGAATTTACGCTATATTAAACATAACATCACGCCTGTAGTCCCCGAAAGGTTAGTCAGAGGTGTACCTAATAGTACACCCACATTTCGCCAAAATTTATTAAATTAAACATCTGATACTTTATGTCCCGTCTATACAGCGGAAAGATAGACAGCGTTTAAAGTCGTTTCCAAATGTCTTTTAAAATCAATTTGAATTCATAAAGCAATCGATATGATAAAGCAACATGTAACAGTTCCTTGCCAAGGTAGTAAATATAAATTACTTCATCGTGCAAGTTTCACAGATGAATATTACAGTCGCTTGACTAATTACTTATACAGTGTCCATACTGCGCACGTTTAATTTAACCAGTAACTGTATGTGAACATCCTTGTAAAACAAACTCGTGTGCGCCGCGGGAGCGTGACTCCACTATTAAAACTATGGACTTTAATGGTTAACGCGGAGGTACTGCAGACCCTACACAAATACCTTCACACAATATAAGTACTTGTTTCTTGACACTCCTCATTTATCCTTAGTTTTTGTTCAGACTTCGATTTCGAGCAGCACTTCTGCATAGAGCAAAGTTATGTGTCTCTCTCTCTATCTATATGTCAATGGCAATTATCATCTCATAATATTTATCTCTCAATGCTGCCGCCAATTCTATTTTCCAACATATACTACGCAATTTATGTTTATGGATAATTAGCTAAACAAACCGCTTGTCTATTTGATCAAGAAACCTCTCTATCAAACAAAGCTACCATTTACGCGGTCTCAATCGTGCGATTGAATTCTAACACAATTAATTTTACTGGGAACGAGATAATAATAATTTATCTGATACAGTAAGATATTATGGATTGCATAAGCGGACATGAACAATGACGTGAATGTTATAAGATGCTAGCCTTTGTCCGCGGCATCACTCGCGTTTTTATCGGAAATTATCTCCCGGGATTTTTTTTAATGTAGCCATTGTCATTTGGAAATAAAGTAGCTTCCCATTCATAAAATAATTTTCGGAATCGGAACAGTAGTTCCGAAGATTACCTCCTACATCCAAACTTACAAACTTTACCTCCTTATAATACTAACTATAGATTATGAATGCGAGTGCTGGCGGAAGGGCGAGTTACGTTATGTGTTTGATATTCCGCAGAAGATGTAGAAGCGCTCATGTTCCGGGAACCTCCGCCATACTTGGCAGTCGCCGGACTAGCGCTGACATACTAAGTGTTACTTTGGGCTTGTTTATTGTGATGTTGGCCGTAGTGCACGGTCGCGTGCGGCGTGGTGCGAACTGCTCGGCTTTATTACATTCATAAGTATTGAATATTGGCCTTGTATGAATGTGGATGGATATGAGTAGAGGAAGACCAAAGAAATAATGAAAGGACTGTGTGTAGGATGGTATGGCTAGAATCGAGGTGACTGCTGAGATGACGAGTAATAGAGAAGTATGGAACAAGAAGTCATGCGGCGCCGACACCGGGTGCGGGAGAATGATGATAATTATGGTGTTAAATACTGAATATTCGGAGTTTTGTTTAATTGATTGCTTTAATAAATAGTAAATAAATAAAATATATTTTTATTGATACAAAAATACAGGTTTTACATACTTATTTGAAGCCCTGGCTCCTGAGCTAGGTAGCCACCTGTGTTACAGGAGTCAGGGTCTTCGCCCAAATTGTGGTACATTTAACATTTTACTGTGCAATAAAAAAAACATTAAAAAAAAAGTAGTAATGTAAGAAGACATGGAAGTAAATTAAAGCTGCACGCATGCTCTTTGATATGCATTATTTGTTTGTGTGGGTGTGTGTGTGTGTGTGTGTGTGTGTGTGTGTGTGCTTGTGTGTGTGTGGTGTGTGGTCGTGTATGAGATATTTAAATAGAGGCTTTGAATGTCTTGACACTATAGGCACAGGCAGTTGAACTTCATTTGTCTTCCCGATATTCATAGGTACCCACCCGTTCTTAAAAAGATGTATCTTAAAAAATAATGAATGGACAAACTTTCTTGGTATGATTTTCTTGACCTTCATACCCAAAAATTGGATTGGGGAAGGTAGGCATATCTTTTAAAGTGGGAAAAGAATTAACGTGTCGTCCCATCGGGACCGCACTTTACGAGGACTTACTTCAACATAAATATCACCCGATATAACCTGTAGGGACATTTTCATAATTTTTCTGGGGGTTCGTGAAGGCTGATATCAATTCACTACTTATAAATCGTATTATATTCACTACTTATATTAGTCACTTGTTGTGTCTGTCTATGTGACCCCGTTGTTCTTCTTTTGATTTGTTCGTTGTTTATTTTGATGTGATTACCATTTTAATGAAAATAATTTATTCTGGAAAGTGTATGTGATAAATTAATATTAATCTTATAAGGAAATCTCAATGTTTTATCAAGTCGTGAAAACCTCCCGAAGCAGGAGCAGGTCGCTAGTTGGTCTACCTAAATAAAACCGAGTACTTAGTTGAGTACCTAAAAAGCTCATTCAACTGATAAGTACAATGAGCTTTTTCGCTACCCGTAAATATTACATTATAATGTCCATTCAATATTATGAATTTATAACATAATCAGCTTATAAGAGAGGAGGCCTGTATGGCGTTCCCACAGCTGAAGAGAGAAGTTCTCTCTGTAAGGGAGAAATACTTACAAATCTGGAATATTATGGTCCAACAAATGTATTCGATGTTATTCCTTTTCCTCTTCAAACATACTTCAAAGATCGCTACCTATTTGGTGGCCTTGTTACATGACGTGAGTATTTGTAATATAACATTTTAGTTAGCGAGTACTTACGACAGTTCGTGTGTAACTAAAAGGATCTCCTATCTATTTATTTCCCAGGGATGTCCTCATGTGGGCAGACCGCGCCGCGCCGCTACCCCCGCCTCGCAGTGCACAGCGCGATTACAAAAACACTCGATAAGATACGCTCGCAGGATGTGATTCGACACTTTAATGAATTGTATGTTTATTAACATAACTACTTGTGTTTATTCTATTAATGATAGTTGCTGTTGACCGTTTTACGAACGATATTGAGAGCCAACTATAATGTTAGCACTTGACAGTTATCAATTTATTGTTGGTTCGATATTATGTCTGTTAAAATGCACAGAAGTTTATTTCAATTCGGTCTCCTTTCGTTTATTTATAATAAATTGAATATTGTGACATCAAAAAACAAAACAAATCTTATAAATTCTTTTGGAATTCTCTTACAAATACCTGGTACAACAAAGTAAGTACCTATTTAATTTATCGATATCAAGCAGTTTGTCGTTGACATTTACATTACATATCAAGGCAAACTCTTTTCAGTTATAAGAGCCATTAATTTTAATAACCCAAGTTTGTTCTCACAAAGCTCTTAAGTAAACGAATGTAAAACCGTTTGTGTGGCAAGTGATGGACTTATGTTTACGGTGCGATATATGGATATCACTTCTTATTATGTTACAGTATGAGTTACATCAATGGTAAAACCGAAGATTTGCTAGTAAGTATTTTTTGAAGGTAAACAAGCCGTGTGTATGTTTGCCAGATCGGATTTCCTATTGGCAAAAATAACGTTCAAAAACCCTTATCACTTGCTTCAAGTGAGCACTAGTGAAATTCCTTTCACTAGAAAACAAAAAATTCCAAACAATTACAATATTATTAATAAAAATATAATAAAAAAATATAAATAAAATATCAATATTATTATCAATATTATTATTTTTATTATTTATTTTTTACAATTCCTTTCGCAAAAAGAAGACATTTGGCAATAAAAGGCTTCCGCCTTTTATTGCCAAATGTCTTCTTTTTCAAGCTTCTAGACCCTGTCGTTTAGGCTGTGCGTCATCTACCAGTAAACTGTATTAAATAAAATACTACTAGTTTTACATTCAGCTGCATCAGGTTGGGCTTGTAGCCAAGTTCAACCGTTGGTAAACGGCTAAGCAGATGATATTAAGTAATATATTATGGGAAGCTTTCGTAACATTACAATAGAAACATAAAAGTTCCTGTTTTCCTAAAATATTTGAGCTTTTCAATGATATAATTTATAGAAATAGAGAATGTATGAGAGTATGTTAAAGATAAAACATCTAATTAGCACTAAATGTATTGCATTATTGCAACATTCCTCAAGAAAACTTTCAGTTGGTAAAATCTTATAATTTACAAAAAGATCCAAGGATGCCAAATCCTTGGATCTTTCTGTAAAGAGCCAGCTCAAGCTTTACTGCAGCAAGCCCCACATATTATATTATAAAAAAGCCAATGCATTTGTAAAGTAACGACGCATCGCTTCGCTGAATTGACGTTATCAACTTTATTGACTGTAGCTGCAACACATTCATCATACATCATGCGCGTGCGCCGGCGGCTAGTGGAATACTCAGGGGGGGCACACTTAGCACTGTCATCAATTTCCATAGACGACAGCGACATCTGGAGTTTGGTGTGTTAACAAAACTTGGCAGCCATCTTGTCCTGAGTGTCAAATAAACATCAATGTCATTCATTGACGCAATTTCGGATTTTCGGCCGTTGTTTGTCAACTCGTAGCTTGTTTTCAGGAAATACAAGAAACAACTGTTGCATTTTTAAATAATGATTGCCACAAAAAGAACATCAAAGAAAGAATTAAAGCCTTCATTGAACTATTCACCGATTTTAGATTTCTAGTTTGTGAAATCCATAAAGAAAATGTAACACAATGTTTTGTTGACACGTCCATAAATATAATTATTTATAGTTGGTGCAGGTCTATTAAAGATGGTAAAATCACCTCCGAAGGTGACGATGTAACTAAAAAAGCAAAACCCCGATTGACCTTATTTTACAAACTCATTCGAGAGTTATATAGATAGGTAGGTACTATAATTATGTAGGTAATATATATATATCTATATAATACCTACTAATATTAGACTCTTAGTTCACCCACCAAACGTAAGGGGGCAGCACTTTCCATACATGCAAATTTTACCACAGAGTTGTTACTCTTTCTCTCTATAGTTACTTTACTCTTTGAATACTAGAGGCTCAGGCGTGACGCAAGCTTTTATATGTGAGCGAGAAATCCAAACCTTTTCGTGTCACCCACATATGAGTTGATATTTTTTATTATTCTAAGCATGTAGGTAGTCGCTGATAATGTTGTAAATATTTTTGTATATAATAGGTTACGCTAGACAATAGATGCATTCGCATCTGAACCGTCTTTCACTCCAGACCCAATTGGGACTCCTACCTCAACATTGACAAAACGAACATCAACATTTTTTATGATACAGTACGACATAAGGATATGAGAGCAAAAAGAGTATTAAAAATTATATACTTACATAAGTATGTAAAGGCGCATAATACGGTACAGTTATAATACATTTATGGTTGTGATAAATTATACACTTTCCGTCGTAATTACGATCAACTTTAATTAGGTAATTTTGCGCATGGGTGTGTTGACCTAATTTATATAGATATATGTTTAAATGTAACACGAATGCTCGGACAATCTGAAGTGCTAAATATCAATTGACACTGCGCAACTAACATGTCGAATTAACGAGTGGGGCGTGACACAGAAGGGAATAAGTGTTAACTACTATTTAGCACCCATCACCCATTACCCTTTTAACCTACTTCCATCTGCAGATATGTTTATGCTTTTATAGTACCAACGATGTTGTAAGCTGTGATACAAAGTATGACCACGTAGGGTCTGTTTCATCGACTGGTCTTTTCAAACTATTGTGTAAGCAGTGACAGCCTAGTGGTGCGACCGCTGTACTGCCAAGTAATAGATCTCCAGTTCGAACCCAAGACACGCACCTCTGATTTTTCGGATTAATGTGCTAATAGTTATCACTTGCTTCGATGAAGGAAAACATCGTGAGGAAACCAGCATGCCTGATAGATATTTCTCGACGGCATGTAATGCCAAGTCAGAGGCCCATGAGCGACATAGAAACTCTGATACCAGGTTAGGTACTAACCACACGATAAAGAAAAAAGAAGACAAACAAATTGTAAAATATTATAAATGACTATTGGCGACTTTCTCCAGCATCGTTAGTGCGGAAGAAGTTTTTCGTTCAATCTTGTTATTGAACAGATAACGAATACATCGGACTTCTCAAAAACTGTTTGTTTGTTTCGAACACATAAAAATAGGCAGTATCTACTAATCAAATAAATTGGCGTAGAAAGCGAGTTGAGCGCGCCACTTCATGGACGTTATTCAAAGCCATCAGTTTATAGACGTCATTTGTGTCATACTGAAAAATGGTGCTCGGTTGGTTTGTAATTTCCACGGAAAGTGTTGTAAATATTGCCTCTAGCAGTAGCCGTCGAAGCGTCTCCGTGGTCTGGAGTCTCGTTCGATTTCCCATATCCAATAGAAGTTATTAAATTAATCGGGTCTGTCCAATTGTAACAAGTATGTCGGTCAACAATGGAATTGGTTTCGCTCGCGAACGGTGGATCGCTGCCAGAGCGATAACCGATGGATCGTCGTGATAAATGAATGCCTGCTCCAGCCCTCTGTCGGCGCCAGGCAGTCTCATTCCAACCAACTACTGATATACGATGCTGAATTCCACCACGACGAATGTTATTGCTAGCTGATATCGTCTTCCTTCAAAACAATATGCGCCAACAACCAATACTGTATTAGTCACTTCGAGGTCGGTAGACACTATTGAGGCCAATAAGTTACGAGGAGATTGAGCATTATTAAGTCAGAGTTAAGCCAAGAATACTCAATTTACAGATCGTGAGTTTGGACCTCATTAAAACTTCAATCGCTACATTAAACCTAATGTAGTGAATCGAATCTTGGAATCAGCATGCGGTTGCTCGGTTGCTTGCTAACCTTGGATCTGAGCAGAATCGTCATTTGGTCACAGTCACACCGGTGGATTACCTAAATACCCAACACATATGGTTTACCTGCACTGTAACTAGAATTATAATTCTATACCCAAACATGGCCTTTCTTCTGAAATAAAGTTCATAACTTTATATAGTTTCACTCTAACAGCCTGGGAACGTGCGCTTGCACATAAAATGTTTATTAAATTATGTAAATTCAGTGTATTAAATTGTAAACATAACCATGTATTTACATAAGAAGATATATTTATCTATTAACCACTCTGCTCTTCCATGTATTTATTAACAAGTTCCTAAACTGGTAAGTAGGAAACACCTACCCACCTCAGGTAGAATACCTTGTTGCTAGTCAAATATTATGCCAATATTAATAAATACACTCAAGTTAAAGCTAACAGAAGGTAATGAGGTTCTCAAATATCAGCGGTGTGCTTGCGATAACTTTGATGACTTTGAGAAAATGTTGCTGACACCGCATTACTCCGTCGAAAGCAATCTCTTCGAAACATTTCGCCGACGAAAAGTATTCGTTCTTATTAGATTGGCGAGCCTCTTAATAAAAGTACCTTCACTTTCAACTCACGTTCGCTGGATCTACTTAGGCGTATTAAATAAGGTTACAAAGTCCACCGGGAAAAGGCATAAAACTAATTTCAACGTCAGAGACATAAAAACACTGTTAAAAACTTTTGGGTACACATAAATCTCGTGGACTTGTAACTTTTGGGTTGTGGACCCCTGGCTTAGCGAGTAGGAAAGTCTTAGCAAAGAGGATGGAACTTGGATGTTCACACAATCCATAACCAAGCGATGATTTCAACTTTTAATAAAAATACAAACTAATACGACTTAAATCAGTAGTTAAGTACATTTATCTACTATATAAATCAGTAGTTAAGTACATTTATCTACTATATAAAAATCAATGTCTGTTCGAATGTTCGTAGGTAGGTAGGTGCGTAGGAAGGAAGGAAGGGTAGGTAAGTAGGGTAGGGTAGTAAGTAGGTAGTAGGTGGGTAGGTAGGTACATAGGTAGGTAGGTGGGCCGAGTAGTAAAAAATACAAGGAGGTAGTAGTAGGTAGGGAAAAGTGCATTGCAACGCATGCCGAGTACAGCTAGTTACTGAAACCTAAATATTTACGAGTTTATTAAAAAAGTTGTATAACATCAAACCAATTAAAAACCCTCTTTATATTCGACATCAAAGATATATAACAGGGACTTATTTCTGTGTACATTGTCAATAGCGAGCTCGTATCAAATATGATTGATGCTCAAGTACGTTAGAAGCCCCAAGAAGAACTTCCGATAGATTCGCGTTGTCGTGCGGGCCGCGGCCCCCGGCTCCGGATGTCACGTATGTCTTACTTCCCGTTGGACCGACTTAGCTTTTTGCGTACCAAAAACATTATTCTCTGATATTGGATTGTGCTCAATGTTACGCTGGCCATGTGTGTGCCGTTTGTCAGAGTTTTCGATTCGACCCGTGTGTTATATTATTGGAATTGCACGTGTCGTAAGTAAGACATACACAAGTAACCTACATATAATAGTGCCTATTTGTAGTTTCTTTCAAGCGTTTTTACAAAACAAAAGTTTGCTGTATGTAGGTACTTGCTTTTATTCCTCGTGGGTGACCGGGATGATAAACCTTTATTTAAAAAAGTAAGCTATAATTTGGTATACGAAGAGCAAACAAAAAAAAAAACTTCATTTTATGAACATTTCAGAGCCCCATCTGCTACCAAAACTGTGAAGCCTTCGAGCGATGTGCCAAAGCGATAAAAGGGCCATAATGTCAACATTTCGTCGGTGTAAACACCTTCATTAGTAGTAAGTCGTCCCGGGGGAGACGACGGGTATTGGCATTGGCGTCTAGCCTTCGTAGTTGGGGGCACGCAAATAAAGATCAACGACCGGCTTTAAGTCCAGCTGCTGCACCTGAGCACGGTTCAGCGAGCACTTTTATGTCTGCGATATCGTCTGCTTAGATATTAACGAGTTGGACGGAATAACACGACGCGGCGACGTCACAAGGATAAGGAAAACTTGTGTTTGTCAATAGAGTAGGCCGTGTGAAAAGAATTTTTGTGTGTTCATCCCGTTGCATAAAATGTGCCTATCATCATCTTTCTAACTTTGTCCTATATTATTTGGGGTCGGCGTAACACGTTTTTTTCTTCTTCTATTCTCCCCTGTCAGCCGTCACGCTATCATTTACTACTTTTGTGAACAAACAGCACAAAACGTGCTCCGGAGGACCGCCCTCGCTGCAAGCCTTTTGTAAAAATGTTTTAAATCAAAACACAAAATTGCACTCCCTGCTTAGGTTTCGTTGTCGTCATTTATTTTAACCAATATATTTCCAAGAAAATACAGGCTGTTTTTTATGAAAAACTAAAGTTAATAGCTCTTTAAAAAGAAGTCATGAAAAAAAAACGTAATGGCATCCCGGAAATTTTTAGACCGAAAACGGCCAGTACAATATTTTCATGAATACTGAGCCCGGAAGAGGCAGTATAACAATGTTTTAATTTTTTTTTGAAAGAAATAACGTAAATGTCATCTTAGATTTTCCGAGATTACGAGATTTGGCGTTTTTCACCAAAAACGGCCAGTGCAATGTTTGTATGAAATCATACCGAGTTCGAATGAGGTGGTATTAAAATGTTTTAATAAATTATATTTTATTATTTCTGAAAGTTAATGTCTTTCATTGAACTTCAAATCAAACTACTGAATATTCTAATGATTTCGAGCCTGTTTTATTACAACCCGTTAATTGAAATAATAATATTGGTTACCATAACATAAGTAAAATTATCGCAATTTTAAGCAATAAAGTTAAATGAGACCGAAATGCAATTTCCATACTTAATAAGTAGTTGCACGTTTCTCTGAACTATCAAGTTAAAATTAAATTATATTAACTCAGTACTATAAACCGCGTCTGTATCTAATAACATCAAGAAAATAACGGAGAAATAAATAATATAATTAAATACTTCATTCTGAAAACCGTGAATACCTGTAATAAATATGAAATATTTTCCACTGCCAGTCTCTGTGATAAACCGATTTCCAATTCGGTTTTCAAGCGAAACTAGATAGATAAGAATTTATTGTAGTCATCAATATTATGGCTGTTCATTGCTAGCTGTTTACTTTGAATTAACGAATACACAGTGAACTACGTACACAGGTAAAACATATTCAAGTTCAAATTAATAAAAAAAATCATTTCCTTCCATGTTTTCTCATCAAAAGTAATAGTGGTGACATATGTACGAGTAGTAGTTTAGCAAATATACGGTGTCTATGTTTGAAATTCAACCGTACGTCTTCCAATAAGTTAGAGGTTTCATATCAAGGGATGAAGTATAAAAGCAAGCAGGCAGATATTCGGCACTCAGGGTTGTCAAGTGACAACCCTGAGTACCGAATATATGGCTGTATTTTGTTTTAAAGTTACAGCATTAGTCAGTACTAATGCTAAATTTTAGTAAGTACTTACTATTGCTGTAACAAATATTTTTCTAAGTTTTTTCTTATTTACGTTTACCTGGCAAGCTAATTTCAGCATGGTAAGTAAACCCTGCACGATTGTAAGACTAGAATTTTTTGCTGTTGTTAGATCACGAGCAATCACTTTAATTATATTTCTTTTCTGGCCTAAGTGGCTGGCAGCAATCATTCAATGCTGCAACCTTTTGGGCAGTTTTCCCGTTGACCGCGGTGCAGACGAATATTTTGTGCGGAGTCTTTTCACCTTTTGATTCATGTACCTATATTTTCTTTTTTTTAAGTCTGCTATTATTAGTTTGCAAATTATGTATTCTTTTTTTAAAATAAAATAGATGAATTCGCTTTCATTATGCAAATAACATTTGACTTTTTCTGGAAAAGATCTTATCGAGACATTACTGAAGGCGTTACTATATAAACTATTCTTATGAGTGCCCCGGAGCTTGTCTGGCTAATGGAGATAATGATTCATAATAAAATTTTGTTATGTATAGTAAGTGGCTACGAGAGGTACCTAGTAAAACCCAATTTGAAAAAGTAGCAACTCGTGAAATAAAACGACCAACAACCCTGTGTGGTGCGGGCGGCGACTGGCGCGCAGCATCGATCCGTCGCGACGCGACGTGCCCGACGCGGACGTCGCGACGCCCGCGCCGTCTGCACATTATTTACTTTTCATTCATACATTTTTTATATTATGAACCCCGCTTTGAACTTTTGAACTGAGCTGATACAAAGATCACCTTAGATAGTCTGGACTCTCGACACTATATTTGCTTTATTATTATCAGTTCTACTACGCAGTACCGCTCGTACACATCGCAGATGATTATTTGAATCGTTAACAGTACTCCTTACAAACTACAAGATGTTATGTAAATGCATTATGTAGCGTTACTTTAAGTAGCCAGTTAACTACGTAATATTGCGCAACAAACATTTTCCTTGCGAGCGTTAGTCATTTTAAATGGGTCCGTATGCGTTTTAAAGGCTTTGCAGCAGCGGCACGCAGTAACTGTAATTTCATTAAACGTTGCGGTTAAGCAGTAATTAGAACCTTAATACTGGCGGTCGAGTATCTCGTCTATCATCACAGCGTCGCGTAGTGCTGCACGACGGTCTCATCTGACTGCACCATCCTGTCATCACTTAGCGAGCGGATTATTTATTTGTTTGGTCGCGGATGTAATTACACCCTCTCCGCAGCCTCGGCTTGGACGGATCCCGTCAAACAGGTCTCGTTAATATTAATCTGATTAACTATAATACCATTGAAATCTATAAAGCAAATATGCTCACGGACTGTATCTCGCGGACGTTTCTTCTATTCCTGATTTATATTTCCCTTTGCATACTTACAATCATTAAGTCGCACTTGATTTATGGTAGAATTTATTTTATTGGAACACACCTACTCGTAGTAATAAAATATCTATCTACAAACTTTTGATGTCCAAAAAAACTCTAAAACATACTATTGTTCCGCAAATGGACCGAAAATGTGGAGGCGAGCCGAATGGCGATAAAATTACTGTAACACTCGTAAAAATAGCCATAATAATTTTTACGTCCCAATTTAGGAAGTTTAGTGGACTGAGCCTGCACATAAATTTGTGCGTATTCCTGTACCTGTGTGTTTCTCTTTTCTCTGGTAAGTAGGTAGTAGATAGTTCGGAAGGCGATGTACGTGTAGGAAACAATAAGTTGTAAGTAGCACCTCCACTAATAAACAGTGCGTAAGTGAACGTGCGAGGCGCGTTGTTATTTAGCGACAGCCTATTAGACAGGTATTGCGTATCTTATTCATGGATATTCACTGCGACTGCGCACCATATAAACTTGAGGGCAGCCACCTGTCTCTCGATCCCGAGTATTTGTGAAGGTTAATGAAACACTTTTATTGCTGTGACATCGCACAGTAATTGTTCTACGAACGACCATAACGTGTATCCACGTAATAAAATTGTAATCATACATAGTTTGTGCTCTGTCAGACAGTTTTCTTTCATGTCCGACATGAGACTGAGCACGCCTAGCTCAGCTTCACACTTATTGTTTCCCGACTTTGGACTTGGCAGACTTTAATAGTGAGTTAAATTTACTCATTTCCTGCGCACAGTGCTTCACGTCTGCAGCTTTATGTTGCTAAAGGAATTTGTAACACTGGTAAGAGTAATTGACTTAACACCGGTGCGCTATAAACATAGCTTGACACGTAACTGCATGCGTCCGACGATACTGAAATAGATGTAGAATGCAAAACGCCGCTCAAAAGTTCATCATCCTCGCAGCTATTCCAAATATGCCTCATATGAAACACCTTAGCGGACGCTCTGAACGTGGGGACATGAGTTGTTTATTGGACAGCCTCGAAGAGTAATTGCGGTTGCGTTATGTCTAGAACTTCTCTACTTGCAAAAATGCGCCATTGATACCGTGAACAATCTGAGGCTTGAGACGACCGCTCCGACAGGGAGGAGGGGGCTGTTAGAGAGCAACCGGACATATTATTTGAATGCCTATTCAAAAGTATTGCTAAAACAGGTTGTTTGCAACAAAGTTAACGATGACGCTGCGACCGCGCGTCTGTCTCGTGACATCAGGGAACAGTTAGGCGGCTGCGCAGAGCTCGCAGCACGCGTCAGATCGACAAGCACTGCCTCTAATGTATAAAGTTACACACTAGTATGCAAATAGCCAGTCAACTATTATAACTCCAGTGATATCCCCCGATATAGTCACATATAGTATCGTGGATATTGTTTACGGACCAGCTCCGCTTGGGCTTACATCTATAAGCAGGAGTCATAACTTTACATTAAATGAGAAAGATTATGGTCATGTTTTGCAATGTTTTGACATTGTAGGTTTACGAGTTGTGTAATAATGTATATTCAGTGTTTCCTGACTACTTGGTAAGTGTAAAAGAAGGGTTCGCAGAGCAGCTTCATGGCGACAGCGACCCAAAGTTTTATTTATTTATTAAAACTTTATGCACAAGTAAAAAACTGTACAAAGGCGGACTTAATGCCTTGGGCATTGTCTACCAGTCTACCTTAGGGTGATGCAGAGACAATACACAGTAGGTGCAATAACAAAAAAGAAAATATTAGAAAATATATATAAATATAATAGATACTTAAACTTTTAAAGCGGTGAGCTTGTAAAAACTACCAATCTTAGACTTAAAGGTTTCCTAATATAAATGACAAACTATTAGCATAAATGCAGGAATGACAACATAACATAACACCAAGCTGTAATCGCTGAAGGGTTAGGCAGAGGTGTACCTAATAGCACACCCATATTTCGCTAGTTATCGTTATGTCCCATGTAATAGGGGGCGAGCCTATTGCCATCCACCGGGCACAAATCCAGACTCCGTGGCTGCTATTGAAAATTTCCTGATGGAAAAACCAATTAACACTTTGCCTGACCTTGGAATCGAACCCAGAACCAACGAGGCAATCAAATGTGAGTGACAACAACTCTGTTATAAATAACAAATCTCTGACTCTCTCAATTTAGCAGGCCTGTGATTCAAACTCTGAAGTTGACAATCTGCAAACACTACTTGTAATCTGGTCTCCTTACATTGTATACAAAGTAATATTAATAACAGGAATTTAAACATACAACAGAATATTTAACATTCGAGGTATCCATGACATCCATCAATAAGATTACACGTTAAAGCTAATACAAATAAACGCCCGGCCTACACAGCTACAGTAAAAACTGTAAGTATTCCAATGTTGCAAATAAATGGTCGGGTCCGCTGTCGGGTGGCATTTCACGATCTAGGAAAACATTCCAATATGGACGGGACACGAACCGGGGTTGCAATAAAAAGCAAACACCCAATTATCTGGACTGCTCCACACGTTTGGTGATGTTACAAACACATATGGCCATCGAGACCTACCTATAGAACAATGGAAGCATTTGAACACGAGTAAAACAACTAATAGAAGTGATCGAAATCTAAGCTCATCAAATTATACGAATTAGTATTGATCATACGGCTCCAAGATATCTTCGACAAGTGACGTCCTTATTCGTTTCTCTGACTCCTACAGCACGGTTTCTTTTATGGAATCTGTTCACTTTCGCTTTAGATTAATTGAACGTAATCATTCATAATTAGGAAGCTAATGGTACCTTATGTAATATTGAGGAAGTACACAGTGAAACAGTTGAATCATATGTATAAGCAGAGAGTGAATTCAAACGTCGTGGTTTTTAACATGATAGAGAAAAACGACGTTGTCGTTATGGTTTCTACAAAATCCAAACACCGAACTTGGGGCGCGGAAAGATAAAATTTGCATTCACCACTTGCCCACATTTCTACTTTGCATTTTTATATTCGCAAAGGAAACCAACGTGCTTGGGAAGTTAACAAGATCAACACGAACAGGGCCAATTGTAGGGACCGAAGCTTACCGTTATATATTTTTTCTATTCATTGCTTTGTAAGCAAAGCTATTTCATCTGTGGACAATAGGGGATGTAAATGAGTTTGTTTTGAACACTTCTTTTCTATTAGTGAAATAAAATGAATGTCAATATTTATTACATTGTTTACTACAATTTCCCTGCAGTTTCCCTGCTCTTGTTTTCATTTGGGCTTTGTTTTA
The DNA here is from genome assembly GCA_964057025.1 of Standfussiana lucernea. NCBI lineage: Eukaryota > Metazoa > Arthropoda > Insecta > Lepidoptera > Noctuidae > Standfussiana > Standfussiana lucernea. The sequence continues at coordinate 13,310,372 of OZ059785.1, forward strand.
TTATCATGTCTTCCGTTCCATCTCGCTCGCCGAGTAGAGTTATGGCCTCGATTTGATACTCTCTTACGAAGCTCTGCGCTGCACCTGTATCTATTGGTAACGTTAATTTCCTCGTTTGAATAGTTTCTACCTTGGAAATGTGTTACTTTTTTAATAAACTATTTACTCACAGAAATTAAAGCATAACACATGAGTACTAACACTTTTAGCAGTACGATCATGAGAGGTAGATATCACAGCAGTCGATAATCAAGTACAGAGTTAAGAATAACCCACGTTTAATTATGTCATAAAGGAAAGTAAATGAGAAAACATTTGTTAGCTTCTTCTCTTCCTAGTGCATTTCAAAATATGTTACATTTGAAACACAAATCAAAAAGCTAAATATTATTTCTAATTTCATGTTTCCGCTTAAAATGTGTATAATAAACGATCTGTTAATGTTATTCTATTAATGATATCTTCCTGCGAGCTTGGTTGCGGTCGTTAAATATGCTTTGGTCGTGAAGGGACATCCGAAAATAAACTACATGTGTTTACCGTATCACATCTCCATCTCTATAGCGAGCTGTGTTCGCGGTGCATACCCGGCGTCACGTAATGTCATGAAGTTGTCACCGATCACTGCAACTCTTTTATCAAATGAGTCAATGAAACGCGAAAAATATCGATCACATATCTCGAAATGATACTGTCCTTTTCTGCTGTTGATCTCAATTTTCGAAAGTGCTGATATAAAAATTTTTATTACCACAGTTGCACATTGCGTAATTTAGACTGAATGACATTTCTTAAACAATAATGTCATTGTAACTTCACCAGCATTGCTGACCCCAAACTAAGTTTCATTGTTTGTGGACAGACATTTTGTTTTATTGTCAACAACACAAAGTGAGGAAGTGTCGCACACCCATGCACCATTGATTTGTACGCAATTTCCTTGACCTCCTTACACATAAACTACGTTGAAATATCTCTGCATAATATCGGCTCTCAACTTCACAGCATGTAATCTTTTAGTTCATTGTCTCAAGTCGCAAGCAGACAAAATATTATGTACATTATGGCTAGTTAGTTCACAATGGTGTTATTTATTATGATGAAGTTGTAGACTTGTTGTTTTGTCTATAAATGGCGCATTCGGATAAGTAATTTTTCAAAACTTAGACAGGGATGGACTTCTAAACTACATTAAATTTCGAGATTTTTATTTTTTAAATGTTTTTGGTTTTTTTTTAATTGCGGGTTGTTATATATTATTAATAGGTTATAAACATACAAAGCAAAGTAGAGCCGTACCACTACCAACATACTCTTCAGCATTTTGCACGAAATTGCTCGATTTTAGGCAAATCGTGTATGAAACTTCATTCTCCGAATGTTAATAGTAGTTTTGTAAACCATTAATTTGAAAGACAAATTGGTTTTTATTTTCTCACACTCAGCAGGCGAGAGAATCCATCATTACGTTCGAGATCCAATGCACGCCGTAACAAAAGAAACTGCTTTATCCTGTCGGTGGATAATCTACTATTATCAATTCTAAAGCATCAACTACGAATGTGTTTAACTAATCCCTATTACCTCTATAACAGCCATTATCCTCAATGTCCTCAATTGACTCCTACGACACACGTAGGAAGATTTAGATGAACACTCTCGATTTCTCCAGGAAGACAAGCGAATGCACTTTGTTCTGTAATTCCCACAACAGCTGGTACGTAGTACAGAAAGCTGTGTATAATTACATTGTTGAACGCAGTCGGCGATGACATTTGGCCGGCACCCGCGCAGTGAGAGGCGTTCGTTCCGTAACCGCGACCCTTTCGACCGATGCACTATCCGATGCATTCACCAGCACACCGCCATACAGGCCGACTGTACAATCGATACCAAATTGCTGTACAATTACTGGCGTAAAGTGATCTTCAGTACGTAAGGTACCTTCACTTTTATTTGCCTGTGGGCTTAAAGTAAAGGTAAAACGGCCATCTGGCCATCCATCCATATTGTAATGCAGTCCACAGTGTATGAATGAGCAGCTAAATAATTCATGTAATAATTTATTTTCATTAGGAGAAACTGATGAAAACTATTAAAATACGGGGTGGAAGGGACACCGACGCGAAAACGGTTACTTCGTATTTAGTACATCATTCTGAGCCCCCCCACAAAGAAATTTTTCATCGGTAATTTTAAATAGTTGTAGGTATTGCACTTTTGCAGGAATCAGCTGTTTTTTTTTTAATAACCGATGAAAAACTTCTACGTGGGGGGCTCGGATTGATGTACTGAACACGTAGTAACCGTTTTCGCGTCGGTCGGTGTCCCCTCCACCCCGTATATGTAAATCTCAGTCAAACAGGCGCTTAAATCATACATTATATTGCATAAGGTAACTTAGTATATAGACAAACACATAGAGTTTTTATTTTATTAATTAGGGAAAATAGGGAAAACAAACAATTACACACTATAAATGGTTAACAAATAATTGGTACGAACTGCGTCAGTGTGCAACTAACTACGATATCCACATCTAATATAATTAAAATTGGAAGATACATACACAAGTACAAAGCAGTACGAGTAGAGTTAGTTACTTTTGCATTTATTATCGATAAGTACACAGTTTGTGCGTCGACTCCGCCCTGGTCCTATAAGGATGGTAGAAGCATAATAATGTATGTACAGGGTGAAGGTCACCTCGATGCACAAAGCGATTTTTCATCGGGTATTCAGAAAAATCAGTTTATCGATTTTGCCCGTGTTAGTAATAGCATTTTTTTTAATAACTGACACAGGGCCGTCTTTACCAGGGGGTGCAAGGGGTGCGGTGTACCCGGGCGCGGAGCGCCCGGGGGCGCCTGTCAACCGCTGAATTTTTGGATATTTCATTGAACTTAACGCCATTGCACAGTTTTATATACTTGTTACTTACGCCAAATATGCATGCGCAAGCAAAAAAAGAAATAGTCATCAACAATAAAATTTTTTTTTACTTTTATTACGCGTTCGGCGCTTGTCATACCGCATTACTACACTACACAAATAACAATTTTATTTAATACAACACGCGCGCGGCAAAATCTCTAATCCAAAGAGTGTATGTATGTACGTTTGACACGTTGCCGCCCCGTCGCCTGCACTTGAAGCAAAATTATCTCTAAGTCAATAGAGTGTAAGTTCATTTGAAATGGGCGGGCGGCGCGGCACCTGTGCGTCTGTCATGGGCGAGTAATTGCGCTCTTTGACATTGCCGCCCGGTCGCCCGCACTTGAAGCAAAATGATCTCTAAAGTCTAAGTCAATAAAGTGTAAGTTCATTCATTTGAAATGGGCGCGCGGCGCGGCACCTGTATTTCTGTTGCGTCCTTTGACATAGCCGTCCGGGCGCTCGCACTTAAAGAGAAATGATCTCTAAATCACTACAATTAGGTGTAAGTTCATTTGAAGCGCGGCGCGCGGCGCCTATGTAAGTGTCGGTCAGTGATTGATCTGATTTCTTCTTTTAAGTAATTGAATTCGTTAGCTCATTTCATTTGCGACAACCGGCGAATTAGCACGGAAGTTCTTAGAGAAAAAATATAAAGGTAAGTCAATTTTATTTGTTAAGTGTTAGTGTTAGGTACATTACAATCATTATCATCACATCATTTGTTTATGAGAGAGAGTCATGACAGTTTTGTTTTTTTTTGTATATAATTGCAAAAATACAAATTCTTAATGTTAGTGATTGATAAAAAACTACTTACTTTACTTAGAATAAAGAAAGAAAAATTAAATACTAAACAAAATTTGATTTTATTGTAGATGGCCGAATTAGGGGATATAAAGAAATCATCGGGTGCTCAAAATAGAAAAAGAAAACTGGACAAAGAAGAAAAAATTAAAAAGCTAACTTCTCCGATTGACTCTTTCTTTCGACCTGGTAAGTTCAGTCAGTTGGTACCATAAATAAAACATCTGAAGTGGCATAAATCAGTGACAGAAGTCGCTGGTGTATCCTGCCTGGGTTCGATCCTTAAGTTCCTACCTACTTATGAGTCTTAAATAAAGTAGGTTTTTATGATTATGACAATATCTAATTAATTGTTTTTTGCGGATTGCGCACCGGAAGGCGCAATGGTTAGTAACTAACACTCACACTTTTGCCAAAGGTCTCGGGTTCGAATCCCGGCCGGTGCAATATTTATTTAAATACATACCTTCTCAGACCTTGTGTTAAATTTTATATAATGAATTAGAATTGTTGTCAATATTTTTTCGCAATGCTGAACAAGTACTCCCACTGATATTTTAAGCTATATATATTCTAATAATTTAATTTCCTCATTTTCCAATATCTCAACAGCTCTGCGTATATATTTAACACTGCCTGTTACAGTAGCAGAAGGTGAAAGATCCTTTTCAAAATTAAAATTAATAAAAAAATATCTTCGTTCAATCATGACCCAAGACAGACTGACAAACTTAGCCATTGTAAGTATAGAATCCAAAATTGATATTAAAAAAAAAATATTTAATTAAAATCTTTGCCAACTCAAAAGCAAGAAAAAATGAGTTTGTTATATGTATGTGTATGTACATGTAATAAATAGATATTTAGCAATCGAAGTTTTAAGTTTAATTTTGTTTTAGAGTTTATTTTTGTTTTTTAGAGTATTAAATAAATAAATTATCAAAATTACGTGTATTGTGTTTTCTTGGTTGACTAGGACCCCTTTCATACTGCAGCGTATCGTCGGTCACGTGCCACGCTGCAGTGTAAAAAAAAAACGAGGGCGCAGGCTGAGTCCCGCACCCCGGCGCAGAATAGACTTAAGACGGCCCTGAACTGACAAATGATGTCTCTTCTAAGGGATCTAGAATCAATCTGCTGAATGTATGGTAACAATTTGCGGTTCCATATCCCTTACACCCATGTGTGATTTTGATAAAATAACATTCCTTAGAAAAATAAATAGTCTGTTTATTAAATATTTAGGATAGTTCCTTACCAAAAACAACGTTCTTTATACAAGTGTGATCAATGTGATCATACCAGTTGGATTAAGTGTCCGAGATAAAATATCAATAATTAGAAAATAGCAGAATCATTAATTATTATCACACCGACTCGAGCAGCCAGTGAAGTCGTTAAATTTTATGGAATTAAAAGACACGTTTTATTGCTATCTAATCTTTTATTAATTACGGCCCCTATTCCTAGGAAAAATGTAGTGGCAGTTTTTGAGCTTATAAGACTAGCTTATACCCCGGCTAGGTCCGCGTGGAGTTCGGTACTTGCCCCACGGGAACGTGCTAGCTACCGGAATAAATAGTATCTTATAATTATGTTATTCTAGGTTATAAACTCACTGTATGCCAAACATCCAAATCCGTTCAGTAGTTTTCGTGTGAAAGCGTAACAAACATCCATCTAACCATCCATCCACCCTCACTAACTTTCGCCTTTATTATAGTGGCCTATGTACACTTGGCTATTTAGTACGTAAAGCCAATAACCGTAAATCTCTGAAAGTAAATAAATAAAGGGAACCTGAGAAGCTTCACTTGTCGACTGTAAGCGGTTTATCGATGATATTTTAGGTTTCCCTTCGTGACCGCTCAGGCTCGGCTCGTTCCGAAGGTTAGCTTGATTTTGAAACAAAATATCACTGGGGTCTGCAGAGGCGTGGTCATTGTTTAGCAAGCGACCTCGGAATCGGTAATTACGTATTGTTTATGTTATTTTATTCGCGAGCATCATATTTCACGACATTACCAAACAATATTAATGATGTGTGATTCCGACTTTAGATATAAATCAAAATTATAACAATTTGAACATTTCAAACAAAAAGTCTAATATTGTCAAGAAACAGTCCGTAAATTTGCATATTTTTAGTTTTATTGACGTTAATTGATCCGGTTTATATGTGTTATCATTTTAAACATCAGGCCGGATAGGTTACGTGCGATCGTAAAGCGTGGGTGGTCTCGGAAAGAATTCGGTGATAATGTATTTTGCTAAAAATCAGCTCAATAAAGTGGAGATGCAGATACACGGTTGTATATGTGAGCCTGTGAGGTCGTTCGTAGCCATTTTTTTTTATTATATTAATAATTGTTTGTAATTTTTGCAACACGCATGCGTTTAATCCCGCCTGTAAATTATGGTTACAGATGTGGAGGGGTACGGGGAGGGAGTGAACACCGTTAATTAAGGGGAACAACGAAGGGGACGGCGAAAATACAAATTAATTTAAAACAACCGGACATACAGACAGAATTAGAATTCCCAAACTTTTGATATACGCGAAGCTCGTTTCCAGTTTAAAGTCAATTCAAATTATTTCTTTGGTTCGTATTCAAATGGAAATTTCCGAAATTTCTTGTCTGTATCAATTTATTGTGTGTTTTTGAGTTTGAGTGTTTGGATAACAATGACCAAGGATACATAATACCACAATTTCGTTATGTACATAATGTAGTTTTAATTCAAATACTTATACAGGATGTAAACGAAACGAACGAAATTGGTCAACCAAGCATTCTGTATACATCAAAGTCAGTAACTCTAAGCAAAAATTATTGCTGGAAAAAAAATGTAGTCAAAAATCACGTTATACGGTAGAATTCAATGTAGCGAAATACGGTTCTCGTGGATGTATTAAAAGTAAAGTTATAATATAAAAATATGTCTATAAAATTAAAAAAAAAATTAAAGTTGGTTAAGGAACTTTGACCCCTAATACTTCTGTAACTAGAAGATTCCAGGTATAGTCTAGAATTCTAGATTATAGAACAAGAAAATGGTCGCAATGGCGGGGACAAAAAGCACCTTTCGGCTTCGATAAGGCTGCATTTACAACCATTATAAACTGCTTTCATCCAGAGCTATATTATTTCAAACTCAAACTCAAACTCAAAGCATTTATTTCAATTAGACCATAACAGGCACTTTTGAATGTCAAAACACAAAAAATAAACTAAGCTACAGTCCCAGTCACAGGGCATAATAACTTGTGAAAGTACTGTAGTTGCCCATTCGAAAGCGTAGATCTCTATGGAGAAGAATGGGCAAGAAACTCCATGGACATTTATCAGCTGTATTTATTAAAATTCGGAACAAGTATACGGAAAATGAAATTCCCTTTGAAAATAAGATTAAAAAAAAAAGATGATTTATGAACACTTTTTAGCAAAAAGATTTATGACTTTTGAGAAGATCTCCTATCACGATTCCAACCTAGGACACCAGCCAGGCGGTGGTGGAGTTTAGAACGAGCTATCATTTATTGAACGCGTATAGGTTAAATGTGATTTATGTTTCTGTGCTGTTGACGGTGGCGGAGTTCTCTCATCTAGAACCAATCCTGGGTCTACAGTCAGATAAGCATGATCATGCTTATCATAAAAAGTATTGTCATCAAAACTGAACCTAAAAACGAAAAGAAGTTGTTCTATTTCGGCTTGCAAGATTTGACCAAAGAGCCGACAAACATTACAAGTTAAATAAAAGCGTTTTATATAAAAGAGATTGGCAAAAATGTTTTTAAGAGTGTTTACATAATAACGACAATTATGCATTATAAAATTTAAGCATGTTTAAAGTCTTTTAAGCGTAAAATATTGAAATGCCATTTCCTTTACTTAAAATAAATAAATAAGAACTTTAACACACGGTCATTATTACGAATGTCTACAATACCAACATAATATTTGCTACTGAAGTGTTTATATTCTTGTTTTTACATACAGCTGTAAACGTTTCACAAGCTCAGTGTATTGTAACAAATGGTCGCGAAATGCTGCGATTTCAACACGTATAATGTAAAATAATTGAGTGTCCATGCGCATTGTCGATAGTCGCATTCCGTCGGCGTATTATGAGGCATTTCATCAGTGCTGCTAGCTACTGGCGCGGCGGAAGCCATTGCCGTGGGCGTGCGGTGAATAGCCCAGCTATACGCACTAATTCATAATTTTGAATGATTTATGGACTGCATTTAGAATTAATAGTTGTATTATTTATTATCTTCTTACTATTACCATGGAAGACTTTGATAGTCTTCCTTGATTTGAGCGAGATATAGGAAGACACACAGACATACACATTACCTAAATTGTGAAAATTTAATGGCTCTCGTTTTTATATTATTATTATCTCCTTTATTTATTTTTTTTACATATTTTTACATTTTTAAATATTCTTATATAAAATTCAAAATAAAAAAAAAACATTTAAAAATATAAAAAATAGTAGCCCACCGGTATCGGGAACAGGGTCCAAGCTACCGGCGGTCAGGGCTCCAGAGAGAGGAACCTCCTGGACACGGCTCGTATTGTTATACGAGCCGTGTCCAGGAGTACCGCTTTCTGAATCAAGCCCTTGATCCAGCCGCCTAACGAGAGCCTCCTCAGGTATTGGTCGAGGCTCTTGGCAATTAAGCCATGGGCTGAAAAATAATTACTATTATTATTATTACTATTTATCACTTTGTGATGAAAATATGGCAATGTTGAGGACTACTTCTAAGTTTTACATGTTTCGAAAACATGTAAAATTTAGAGGAAATTTTCCAAATTTGACCTCAAACCGAAATACTGGCAAAATAAGTTGTATTTCCACATCCGCCCTGTATCACCACGCCTTCTCCCTTCCTCTCCCGTCTCTCATCATCTGCCTAGCCTTTTCCCAACTGTGTTGGAGTCGGCTTCCAGTCTAACCCGATGCAGCTGAATACCAGTATTTTACATGGAGCGACTCCACAACCCAGTTCGTACTGGGTAATACCATACCCCTTGGTAAGACTGGTTGTCAGACTTTCGGGCCACTGACTACCTGTGACGACTGTCAAAGATCTACAAATGACAGCCGGGACCAACGGCTTAAAGTGCTTTCCGAAGCACTCGAGGAAACTCGGTATGTAATGGGTGGTCACCCATACACGGACCAACCCAGACAATCGACCCGAGCGGCTGTTATTATTTAGCCACGAGCTCCTCTCCCGTCTTTATCGAACCTATAAATGATCAGATACACAAGGTACTTCAGTGGATCTAAATAGAGTCCTATAACCTATTGTTATTCGAAGTCGATAGCTATCAAGTATCATGCATGCGTGACATTCCTGTAGGTCCTACATACAATACTATTCTGTCCTTGACGTTGACAGCCACTTTCTTAAGTAGAACTAATAAATATTAATGTTTATATAATAAGGTGTGTGCACTTACTGTATTAACAACCACTTTGATTTGAGTATATATTATTGTAGATTGTTAGGTTGGTACTGTTGGGTAAGAAAGAAAGTGTAGATATTCTAACTACTTCGTTGGTTTAGGGGTTGCAAGCGTGACTGCTGATCATGAGGTCCTGGTTCGGTTCTCTGGTCGAACAAAGTGTTAGTGGATTTCTCGGTAGCAGCCACAGAGTCTGGATTTATGACCTGTTGATAACAATAGAATCTCCACCTATTTATTACATGGGATTTTAATATAACTGGCGAAATGTGGGTGTACTATTGAGTACATCTCTGTCTTACCCTTAGGGGATTACTGGCGTATGTTATGTTACATAAGTGAAAGTTTCTAAAATGTTTGATTAACATCCCACATCAATGGCTTTACATTTGGGTTACATTGACACACATCACCCTCGTCCTCCTGCCGGATTCAATCTCGATATTGGAGGCATTTGTTCAGATATCTGTTTATAAATGGAAATAGGAATATTTATTTATTTCGTAAATATACATTTTAACTATATACATTATAATAATTAAAATGACTAAAATTAACTAACTACAAACTATAAAAAAGCATCAAAAAACTCCTCCTCAACGCTGTCAGCCGGTAATGTGCCCTAGAGACTGGCGGCGTTGCCACGTTGTATGGAAAAAAACAACTGTTTATTTAAAAGAAAATGATGATACGGAAGGTTTTGTATGAACTCGGTGCTTAAATTGGGGAGCTTGGGGCTAAATACGTCTGTATCCTTAATTTTTCATTTTTATCGTTAACCAACGCTTGGCGTTCCGTGGATAGCTAACCAGGGTGAAGATAGTAAGAACCCGGAAAGCCTGACAACCTGACTTAACAAGGGGTATCGTATTTCCCAGTAACTGTCTTGTGCTGATCAGATAGGCAGTCGCTCCAAGTAAAATTCAGGTTTCTGCTGCATCCGGTTTTATTATGTACAAGTACGGTTTAGAAAATGATCTGATTTCCATAAATATCAAGATTATTAAGTATGTCATGTAGATTCAATACGGATTTAAAAAAAAAAAAAACATTGTTCGGTTTGTATTCAGCGCAATCGGATCTACATTGGCATGCTCTCATTGTTACGTATTCTGCACGATTTGTATTGATCGCATGATTAATCCCGTCTAACCTCATAAATCTTTCTAATACCAGATTTGTGATCTTTCGGATTTTGTGATGGCACATCATTTAAAAGCACACTGTATTATCAGAAAATTCATTAATCCATTCTGTCAAATATAAAATGATCGGATTGTTTTGAAAATAATCAAGCAATGAATACTTTTTTCAGGACTTCTCAGGAAGGTTAGATTAGATACAGTTACAATTCCCTTTCTTCTACACCTTGTTACGTTTTACTAGAGCTGAGCTATGCTGAGCTGTTCTCCAGAAAGTAAATGATTATTTTGGCCCACAGCAAACAACGTATCGTACAAGTACGTTTTGGCACAACGTATTTTGTTAAGAAATAAATGGCTTACAACTTATGACAGCTTATTGAGCATACGGACGTGGCCAGTCCAGTCCCACTTCGGCATAGCGGCTTTTTGAGCAACGTCAGTAATTTGTGTTTTGGTGCGCAGTCTGGTGTTGCGTACACGGTCACACACGGACACAGCCAGAAGGCGTGGCGGTAGACCTCATAGAAGATGGCGGGACGAGCTGGATAAGACCAGCCACCAGTGGTCCACATTAGCCCTGGACCGAAACAATTGGAAGTCATGGGGGGAGGCCCTTGCCCAGCAGTGGCATAACGCAGGCTAACAATATCCGTATGTGAGCTGTGCACTCAACGACATAATGTTCACAGTACACAATACTTTCTTATTTCAACGTCTACAATGTTTCTTGCACCAATACTTGTTCTGTTAACCCCGTAAATGAAAAAAGCGTGACGCTCAGCCATTGCTATAATGATATATTTGGATGCACAAGAAACACGTGGGGCAGGCACGCGTGACGGCGCATTACGAGAACTTCACGGTACCACAAAACAACATGTTTAGTTATGCATTCGGTGTTGCAATTACATCTAAGTACCGTATATTGATACTGAGAACTACACGAGCAGGTTTGTTGTAAAACTTGAACTATTTCTTAATTTTTTGCGAATAGGCAAAGCTTAAGAGGTGATCTTCAGATTGAGCAGTGCTGGCCGAGGTTGGTCCATGGATGCCATCAATTACATACCGAGTACACTCCGTGCCTCGGAAAGCACGTTAAGGCGTTGGTCCCGACTGTCATTTGCAGACTGACAACTAGTCTTACTGGGTACCGTTTTACCCAGTGACTGGGTTATGGAGATCCATGTAGAAAACTGATGTTCGAGCTGTATCCAGTTAGACTAGAAACCGACCCCAACATAGTCGGGAAAAGGTAAGGTAGATGATGAGCAAGTAGGTGTCCTATCAAAATTCAATCACCTGCATACAATGCTTGCTTCGCAGATTAATTTTAGTCAATGACTTATTGAGAGTCGAAAGTCGAGGTCCGTTTATTTCGCCGAACAATGGGAGATGCATACATTCAACTGTGGACATAACTGCCAATGAACAACATCTTTCGTTTGTCCATTCCACAGAACGCATTCAAGCATGTACCATTCTTGAAGGTTACTTACAAAAACATTGTATGGACGTTATATTTAGATTTAAATAACTCTACAATTTATCTTTGTATGTTCTTAATTATGTCTATTACGAAATTAATCGGTGAACAAGAATGATGAGTAGCTACCACGCAGCCGCGAGCGTTATCAATTAGAAAAATAGAGCAAGAAGTTAATAGCGATTAATTAATCCGTATGTCCATTTGTCAATTAGGTAATGTCGAGTGGCAATTTATGAAGTGGTCTGAATTCTGTGCGATTCCATATTCGCACTGTGTTACTCGTTGATGCTTGTTTTCACAACAACTGTGCAAGCATGTGTGTTGGAATTGTGGTGACCATGCGGTTCGGTTTGAAAAGGAAAAGATTGTTTTTTTTGTTTTAAATGTCAGTGACACTGACAGTACGTCTGGTCAATGCTTCGTTCCTATCAATTAGAATCTTGATCTGTGAGAATAGAGGCTCTCGTCAGCCGTGGGATGAGACTGTGTAGACAGTTACTGACTGGTAATCATTTTAAGTTTTATTTCAATAACCATTCATTTTAGAAGCATTTGATGAATCATTTATTTTCTGCTTAATTGCGTTTAGTTCATTTACCACTCTTATTTATAACTAGCTTTTGCCCGCGACTTCGTACGCTTGGTACTTAGAATAAAAATAAAAAAATAAACCTGTGGTAAAATGTATCCTATATTTTAAGTTAGGCATCTAGGAGTAGAGCGGTGAAAACTGCGTTCAAATCCATGCAGTGGTTTTTGCGTGATGCGCGTACAAACATACAGACAGAAAGACAGACACATAGACAGATAAAAATTCTAAAAACTGTTGTTTTGGCTTCTGTTGCTCTAATAAAGGCCCCCCCATATTTTTTTTTTCATCTTCAATGTACAGACATCGGCCTGTTACAATTTTTTATATAATATATACATATAGATTTCCAAGTAAGCAAAGAGTCATTACTAAGTTAGTCTGTAGTCAAGATTTAATTAACTTTATTTCGCAATTTGTGTCAATGCCATGAAACCACAGGTTGTTTCGGAGACTTATAGAGAACTGTTTCACCGTACCTAGAGCCTAGAGCAGTTTATTTCAGAAGCTGTAGCCTGCCACTTATCAATCTATGGGAAAACATAAACCTGTCAGAAACACCCAGGGTTCCCATAGAACCAACGTGGAACTTTGCTAAGATTCTCTGTCGTGTGTAAGCTGTGCTCCGAGTTACCTGTCAGTCAGTAAATTAGGCAGCCACTGTTTCATGATAGAAGGTCTATGTAGGCAAAAGCCGTGTCTCACCACATTGCCGTCTCAGGCTCCCCCTACCCACGTGCTTATGAGCATCGACGGTCGCGGATGACTTGACTGATTGCCGCACGCGTTATTGGTATTCGTGGTGTAATTGGTACGTTCCTTTGAAATACCTATCATCTAGTTATGACACATCGATCGTTGCGTGTCTGCGACTCTGCCGAGTTAGGTAAGCCTCAACTAAATTCTTACAAATTGCTCTATCAAATCTGGATATTAGTTTTTCGTTGAATTGTTTATGGAGACGTGGTTTTGCAATGTCGTGTATGTGACGAAGTATTTGGTTTTGTTACCGCGTTTTTAAACAGGAAACGTATGTAGTTTGGTTTTAGTTAATAGGTACGAGAGATAGCCAACATAGGCTAATCAATATATACGGGCTCTTATCAAAGCTTTCTACATTTTTACGGGTATTTTACATACATATTGTGCAGGTGCCTAGGGAGCTCATTTATATACGATTCACATACTTTATCCTGATTATAATTACAAGTGAAATCTGTCCTGAAATCGAAACCACGCAGACAACAAAGAAGCTAACTAAGTCGATCATACATAGAGGCTGCCCTGTTTCGTAAACAAATACATTATGCAAATAGGAGCTAGTCTTCCTACACAAAACGTATCGATACAACAAGCAACTCGTAAACAAATTCGCCGATAGAAGGTAATACAATTTTATTTGTATTTACGTGAACCCGTGCGTATATCAACGAGGAAATTATCAAAATAAACATGGCAATCAGGTTAATGCTCTCATTCGATGCGAGATTCGCAGTCATTCGCAAATGTACCCCTCCCAATTCAATCCACTTTTCGCGAAGTGATAAGAAACTGGTCCGAGACTTAGAGAGTCAAGGCTCTCTAACTGATAGCACACAATTTATTAAACTGATAGCCAATAATAGAAGTCTATCTGTAAATAGGCCAATTTAGGCGCGACTGATTGACAATATTACTAGACTAGACGTCCACGAAGAAAGATCAATCAAACTAACATATAGTTCCAAGGCTCTGGACTCATCAGATGTATTGATTCGTTCTGTCTCTCTTGCTACATAACGATGTACGACATACAAAAATCTTCGATTCTTCGATATTATAATCGGGAAATCTAATCTATCTATCTTCTATCTTCTTCTATCTATCTGTCATATACATAAAGAAAGAAACTACTCGTATAGTAAGCGCCAGATAAACGTGGAATAAAGTTCATTGCCCTTTCCTTAATTTCTCTGCGTAGGTACGCGGACAATAAATTATGAATCGTTTTTCATTACTAGAAAAAGTAAAGGATCACGATAGATGTCGATTCAGGACAGCTTTATGTCGTTATTATTGTTTTCGGATTTAAGTATGTCAATAAATGTATGTGGGTCAATGACCGTAATTGCACGTTTATCTGGCGCTTACTATAACTGGCTGACTGATTCACCGACTGATCGATCGACGCACAGCTGAAACCGCTGGATCTAGAAGCATGAAATTTCTCACTAACGTTCCTTTAATGACCTAAGTGTGCACTAAGAAGGGATTTTTAGAAATTCATGCCCTAAAGGGTTAAAATAGGGGTTGAGTTTGTATGAAACTTGCGAACGAAGTCGCGGGCAACCGCTAGTGTCAAATAAATTTTCAGCCCAGTTGAGGCGTTGTTTGTTTCTCTCCATCTGTTTACTGTATAACCCTACTTATAATTTGCAAATTACACAGTCCACTAGAAACTAACAGAGCATGAAAAGCTAAATTATGTATTCAATACGTTTTATGACGATAAAGTGATCATTCATTTCTGTTGAGAGAGGCTTGGGAGTAGGCTTCCGAAATGCAACCTTAAGCGACAGAAACAAATTAACACCCGTATCTATAGTCAAATTAAAGAAATGACTTTAGCTTAAGCAATTACTTGTTATTTTTTAATGCAATAGACAAGAATTTAGAAGAAGAAAGAACCGTCAAAGAAAGCAAAGCTAAGCATTCTAACTTTGTACAGTTCTAACTTCAAACAATTATAAAAATCGTATCTTAAAAAACGACATTTACTCAAGTAAACACTTTGACTTGTATACGGGGGTAAGTGTTTTAGAAAAAGAAAGACATAACTTAAATTTAACCATTTAGAATTAAATTAGTTTACAATTTTTTGTCTGTCTACTAGATACTCGAGTACATTATTTGGCCTACCCAATTATTATTGTTTGTCGGGTCGTTGAGCTTCTTGAGCGATTCGACTGGTCCACTCAAATCTGTGTGGTTCTTTCTTAAAAGGACCATCTCCAACATGTAACTGTAACTGATAGTCCTCAAAACCTCTCACAACCAATCGACCAAGACAATGTCTGGACCTATAAAAAAGACTGTGACGTCTGAGTTTGTTTCGATGTTTCTTCTTAACCTCCGTCCTCAAATAGTTTATAAATAAATTGATGTATAAATGTATTTTGATAACCTACTTACAATTAAATACAATTTCATATCTGTATTACATTAGTCAATAGAGACATACATAATTACTAAACCAAAATAACAAACTGGCAAAAATAGATAGTCATCTCCTTCGTTGAGTCATTCAACGTTTTTCCTGTAATTTTTTGGCTATCCGTGGTTTTGTGCCGCCAAGGCCAATGGGGCGATGATGGAGCAAAAAGGCACACAGTGCGAACACAATTTGGTCCAATTTGTTGGTCATGCTCGCGAACAAAGTTGCATTAACGACAACAGCTTTGATATGGATCGCGACGACTCTAATGGCTCCGGCCGGGAAGAATTAAATTAATTTCGCCATTTCATTCCTTCCCTTTGTCCTAAATCTATTTCTTCTTAGTGCGGCTATATACGCAATTACAATAAGTATGTACAGTGTTATTTCCATCTAAATGGCCACCGTAGCTACAGTGTGGAAGTAGGTAATTATTTATGCGCAATTGATTGTAGTTTTGATAAATATTACGCCATTAAATAACTCTTAACCTTCAGATGCAATAAGGGCGAGGTGTCCCTTTCATAGCGGCTAATGTCCCTCTAATGCTATACAATTTCCGGCTGCCGCAGTCAACGACTTCCTCCGCGATCAGATGCATTAGCGTTCGCAAAAATATGGCTACGGATCTACTTCGCACTGATACTAAAAAATTATGCGCAAAGACAATCTAAATGGTTAAAATAAACCGAGTATCTTGCGGGATTATTTATTGAAATAAGATAATGAAGTTTATACCTCCGCTGTTTGTCTTATAGTAGATTGTTTGCGAAACTTTGTCACTTATCAAGATTAATTTTATGTAATGAAACATTAATTCCCGTGGGAACTTATTGTGCGATGTTGCAATACATTGTTTATCTTGCAGGATTCAATTTCGTGCGTAAGCGATATTGGATTACGGGTGACATTACAAGTCAAACATTACTTGGCTGTAACTAGGTAGGTACCTACTTCTTATTGTTTTCAGTAAGCTACTTATATTACCTCAATAAGTCGGCTTATCAAGTGAACTCGTAAAATAAATTGACGATGTATTTAGCATGACAGTTTATAGCTAGATCAAAAGACCACATCCTGATTTTACTCGTAGGTATAACTTGTTAATGCAAGCTTAACTTTGCATTTTTACACAATAATTAATGATTAGATTGGATATTAAAATGCCTATTTAAAATTCTAAAAGTCCACTGATAACTTTGATAATTTTTCACTGCTATCGTCCGAGCTGTCTTCGACTCCGAGGCTGGCACAAGACTTCAATATAAGAAGGAAATTATACAAGCCTTAAGTAAAATGTAAACTACATTAACAGCAATTAAACGATATACTCGCTTTTCCGTAATAGCCAAGTTTAATATTTTAATTGAAGAGACTAAACCAAACACATTGAAATACTTATGAATCGCTTTGGGTTGAAAAGCAGTCCAGTAGTAATTATTGAACCACTTACAAATTAACTTAGAGGTAGTCTTTGTGAACTTAGTCAATAGCGAGTTGACTTAAATTTAAATGTGGTGAAGTTACCCGAAGTACTCTGATCGGATGCATGTGCGTATTGTGTAATTATCACTTGCTTCGGTGAAGGAAATCATCGTGAGGAAACCAGCATGCCTGAGAGATATTTCTCGATGGTATGTAAAACCAGTCAGAGGCCCATGGGCGGCATTAAAACTCTAACACCAGATTAGACACTAACCACACGATAAAGAAAGAACTAAGAAATTATTGATGAAAAAACCCAATAACACTTTGCCCGACTTGGAAATCGAACCCAGAACCTCATGCTCATGAGTTGATATAAATGTTAGGCAAAGTTACCCACAGTGTCCCTTATGTTGTCAGGTATATCAAAATACATGTAAACTTTAATGCAGAGTAGTCACGAAATGTGAAGTAAAAGCTTCCAAGCATGTCTCGTAGGCACATTAACGTGTTCCCGAAGCCACTCGACCCCGTTGCCATTGTGGCCGCGACAATGCTGCGACAAATCGACCCTTTGTTGTCACTCGACTTGCGACACGCGACTCACGGCGACTATTCTTCAGTCCCTCTTTATGATCGAGTTCCTTGCGTGTGGCGTAATACGATGTATGTCGATAAACAATGCTGTCTCTCGAATGACTGAACTTCCATATATATTACAATACTCTTTGGACTGAACCGCATGCTTTAATTAGAAATTTAATATTCTTAGTTATGAGGGCTAGGCTATGTATAATTATTATGTAAGTTGTGCATATTTATTGATGTTTCTGTCTAGTTTATGTTGAGGTGATCTCAGACGTATCCGCTAAGGATTTCATCTAAAAACTAAAGAAACGGCTAGGCTTTGAACTGCAACGATTTTTAGCAAAAAAGGCTTTGGTTGGTTCTTTTTCTGAAATCTTTTCGATAAGTCCTATTGCGATAATTTTTAATCGCAAGTCACTTGCTTTACTTTCATGTCCATCTGCCTCGATTATATCTCAAGATTCAAGAATAGCCCTTCAAGATTTCGTTCGCTGTTTGCTTGTGTTACGTAACAGCCGCTTCCTCCTAACGCTGACGTTACGCCAAGATGTCGCGAACGTGAACCTTTTGTTATACGAAGACCATTGAATTATCTGTCATTTTGTCTGATTCACAGCACTCTCGTGATTTACACCCGAACAATAGTAATGTGTGTAATTTTAATGGAATTTGGCGGTAAGTGAGGAGCTGCCCTTCAAAAGAAGATTATACCTAAATTACATAATGATGTGATGATGTAACTCTTATCGGACGTAGGTATGTATGAATAGGAATAAGAATAAAAGTTACGGATTTCTCGACTGTTCCTGAATTTACGAGATGTTTTGTAAATCAGCATCTGGGAGGGATAATATGCTGATATTCACAAATTGCTTAAATAAAACATCTTACTAATAAAACAATTTAGTAAATGTGATTTCGAATGTTGAATAAAAGACAAGTTATATGTATATATTTTTTTTTGTATAACTGTCTACGATTGTTTAAAAACTCCACATGGCTCGCGGTAAGTCCCGCCTTATCAAACACGTCATGAATTGAATGTCAGCATTAAAAATCAGCATCAATAACATGCTAATGCTGTTATAAAAAACAATGCTGATGATGGTGCTGCGCGGCTTAACCTGAAGATCGACTCGAACGGCTATGCCTAGATAGCTACCTACAAAAAAGGTGTTAATCCTGTCCTTATCGTTCACTAAACTAAAAGAAGTGTTAATCAAAAGAGGATAAAAGGTAAGCTGGTGATGTTATTGTAATTGTGTGTATTTAAAGGAGAAGTAAATTGAGTTGTATTTCTGCGCAGATGCCTAACTAGGTTGAAATTGAGGACTTACGCTATCAACAAACAAGGCGACTCTACGATCTGAACATAGAATACCTATATTTTCACTTACATAAGGATAAACTAAGTCTTCCTCCCTGCAATCAACCAAATAGGATACGAAGCAACTCCGAAGAACATAATCGAAGCCAAGTAAAACGAGAAAGGTGTTTTACATCATCATAAATTCAAGTTAAGACGTCATAAATGATATATTTACGATGAGCAGTAAAGTTAACCAAGTTCTAAAGAGAAAGTGCTCTTATCTTTACATAATGTTTCCAGCTTCGGTGAACGCAGTGAAAAATTCACTAAGCGAGAGCCGTTTGCCATAAATCATAATAACATCGAAACGGAACCATTACCCATCTGAATCGGTTCATGAGAAAACTTTGTGGTGGAGAGAAAATGTGAAAAAAATGTTGAGAAATTTCGAAATCTTGGGGCTATTATTGAATAGAGTACCTATTATTGTTATATTAATTTGATTTTATTTTATAGCTCGGATCCACAATAACTTTCGACCACTTCCACTCGTTAAGTAGGCATGTATTTAAGAGCGTGTACGCCGTACGGCATTTCATACAAATTTTCAAGTCCTTATTTTTCGAAACGACTGAACTGATTTTAATGAAACTTCACACACATAAGCAGGATACATGGATTTAAAAAGTTAATGAAAAACATTTTCGAAATGTCTTATTTAAAAAAAAGATATTTGAAAATTTTTCTTTCTATGGAAAATTTAAAATCGGTCTAATTTAACTGTAACACAATTTTGCGAAAATGTTTTTCACAAACTTTTTAGACCTATGTATCCTGCTTATGGGTATGAAGTTTCATTAAAATCGGTTCAGTCATATCGAAAAATAAGGACTTGAAATTTTGTATGAAACGCCGTACGGCGTACACGCTCTTAACGCGGCGACAAATTAATCTGAATTTGGGATTAAAAAATAATTAAAACCGGTAGCAAAAATAGCAGGTTGGCAGCTACAGCAAAGGATGATTTCAAGTAGAAAGTAGCACCTTAATAATCAGTTGTTGTGTTTTTGTTGTGGTAACTGAATTTATTGGCCTCGACGACGGAGCCTCGCTGCGATTCCTTCGTAATGTTAAAGTAGTCGGTTTTCTTCTACGACAATGTGGCCGAGCAGTCGAAACGGACACGCGCGGGGCTTCTATTTCTGTCTGCAGAGTTTAAAGTAACCGTAATCCGTGTCGTGGTGCCCTAAGCTCCCTGTGCCCTATGTTCTGATACTTGGCTAGACAAGAAAATTTATGCAACTCCAAATTAAGCCAAGCTATTGTTTTTCGCTGCCAAGCTATTTTTTTAGAAGTAAATAGTTAGTCGCCGTTTAAGTTGTTAGTCGCCTGGAATATAAGCCGTTAAAATATAATTAAAATTAAATAAAATTAGTGCTAGGAGTTATAAAACATTTCCCGAGGCAGACATTTTGGCAGACACCCGCCAAAAGTGGTCGAAAAATTTGGCAACGCCATTATTTTATTTTTTCTTTCTTTACTTTTTTAGTCATTTTGTAATGGCATTTTACAAAATATTTTTAACGACTTCGGCCAGTATTCGAAGGTTGTATTACTTTTTCTTACATAATACTCGTATGTATATATACTCATTGAATAAACCACACATATCAACAATCTACTTTACTATTATTGTATATTTATACAACATGCAATATTTCACCTAGCACTAATTACTATAATTACCTTGTATGGAAGCCATTTATAATTTTGCATGAAGAACCCACATAAAAATGTCCCTAGAAATAGTGTTCCCCAGTGGAACTTTTAACCTTGTAACAGCCTGCATACGTACCTGACTTTATTGCCCTGAGCCAAAAATAAGTGCCAAAATGTTTTAGAGGGAGAATACTCTCAATATAATAAACAGGATGAAATTATTCCCATGTATTGTGCAATTACTTTATATTAACACGGGAACCCTTTTAGTTGTGCTCCCCTGGCCATTATTGTGTGGCTTATGATCATTGCTAACTTGGGGCAAATATACGATAATAAGTATAGCGTAATAAACACTCGCTTCATGTAAAATTCGAAGTATAATAATAATAGTCTTCCAGACAGTTTTTGGTCCGGGCGGCCAATCTCGACGGAGATTAGCCATCGGCGCGGGAGATATTATATCAATAGATAAAATACCTCTTAGTCCGATGGGACGGCAATCTGACACGACCGGGAAGAGATCAGGAGCAGAACCAACGACTTAACGAGCTTTCCGAGGCACGGGGGTATCATACCGCCAACGTCCAAACGTCCGAGCTACTAGTGAGAAAGTTTTTAATGGAAAAAACTCAAATGCACTTTTTACCCGACCCGGGAATAGAACTGGGAATAGAATAAGACCCCACGCTCAGCCTTCGCTTGCGACCACGAGACCAAAGGGGCAGTTCAAAGCCAAAATTCGAAGTATAGTGCTGCATCAGCTGCATGGTTCTTTTAAGTGACATTGTCAGGACGGCACTGTTGGAAAACATTTCTGAAATTCATCGCCATCATCATGAGCAGCCTTGTTCCATCCAATGCTGAGTATAGGCCTCCTTCGGAGCCATTTTTCTTAGTTTTTTGTCTTTTGTGAAATTGCCTGTGGAAATTTTATTGCAAAACAAGATGTTGGCTTTACTTCATGTTGCGATTACGGCCACGGGCATACATTAATGTAGCGGTCAACGCTCTCTGGATGCTTTTGTGATCAAGTAATTAATAAGGTGACCAATAGATTACGTGGTTTTTTTTTGCAAAATGAGGTCTTACTGGAATATAACTCAGAAAAAAATGCTACTTATACTTTTCTTATCATTATCTCCCACCTTTCACGTCTCATCTTTTCAATATCATATTCTGCTCTCTGTCCGAATGATTACAATAGTTGCGATATAATATTCTTCGTGCGTACGTTCCAAATCAATGAAATCTCCTTAGTTATGAAAAGATTTTAATGTAAGAGGGCATTTGCTCCTGTCTTCTTTCTCCTACCGTAGTTAAGGTAAGTAGTTAACCCTAATACCGTCAAAAAGAACCTGATGCTCAGCAGGTACGCTTGCGGCCACCAGACCGACGAAGCAGTCACTATAAATTATCATCACTAAGGTAATTCTATCGTCTATGATTGTTTTGGCTACGATGTCCCCATCCCCATCACACACTGGTCGACCAATCCTGAGTCTTGTTGCTTTAACAATAAATCTGAAGTTGACGTAGCGTGATGTGACGTGCGTGCACGCAACTCGAACGATTAGTCGTTCTAGTCTAATGACGCGTAACAATCCGTGATGGTCCTGCGTGCCTCCAGGATATCAATCATGGGGACTATGGAACAAAAAGTCTGAGTAATAGACGCGTTATTGGAACCTTGACTAAGTTTTAAAGCCAAAAAGTTTTTTTTTTGTATTTATCAGAACAATTATCGTGTTTTTTTGTTGTTTTGAGTCTATATCATAATTTTGCTACATTACATGAGTTGTTGCTAGTATTTTTAGGTGTATTATAAATCTTTATAATTTTTTGATTCTTGGTACATTTGATTCTCAAAATTTAAACGAGGGGCAATAATTTTTTTCTGCTTCTTTTCAATTTTAATGGCCTACGTGCACTCAGCATCCAACTAAGGTGGTGAAGGAATTTTGACTGTAGCACCATTCTTAATAGGGAAAGTATTATCTGCCACCTCTATTAAAATTGTTGTAATTTCATTAGAAAATAACTGAGGATCATGTAGTAAGGAATTAGATAAAACATAAATTCTTCCTTCCACACAATCTTTGTATTTATCCCAGTCTACATTTTTATGTCTGTATTTTAATGTCAGAATGCAAGCATCTGGTTTTTTCTTTGGAAAAGAAATGATTAAAGGAAAATGATCACTACCTTAAGAAGACGGTAAAGGATTTCACGATAATGTCGATGCTAACTCAGGTGTGCAGATTGAGAGATCAGGAGCCCTTATTTTGTTTGGCGTGTTGGGAGACATGTGTTTAAAATACACAGATTGTTAAAGTCAAGAATTTCTAATAACTTTAATTCTACCGGCATAGAATTGTAACAGCAAAACACACGTTTGGTAAAATTTTACCGTCAAAGTTGAGCACGACTGTTTGAGATGGTTTCCAGAAAGGGGTCGGTTCGTGTACTTTATAATAAAGACGCCTTGCTTTAATAACTTTCCCGCATCCAGTGGGAACAGACACATTTTCCATTATTTCCTCAGGAGACCATTCGGTAGGTAACCCTTTAATAAATCCTATACGACACACATTAATAGATGGAACAAATGTCTTTAATTTCTCTTTCGCCAAACAAGGGTCATTTATAAAAGAGTTTGCATCTTTGTAAAGCTTAGTGATATCCAATTTCAACCAATGCGTTTCAATGATCCTTGATAATGTTATTATACCTACGTTTTTTTAAGAAAGTGTCCAAATTAATTGAGTGTAATGATTGAGCAGAGTTTCCTGTATCAATATTTTTTTTATCAATAATGGCTTCGTACAAAGCCATAGCAACCTGTGGCGCCTTCTGGAGAAGTTCTGAGGTGGAACGAGTTTCAGTCTGGGGACCATCCACAGAACGTGGAGTGGCTTCCAGATGAACTACTACCGAGTCATTATCACAATGGCAATCTGAGTAGTCCTGTAGAGTGACCAAGTCTCCTTCTTTTGTTACAATGTTTGCACATTTTGCGTGGAGCTCGAGCGCTTTTCCGCTCCGATCTGGTTAAGGACGAGTCAGTATCCATACTGGATTCATCATTTATTGTTACATTAAGGTGGAAGCGCCAGGGTAGCCCGCGAAATTCAAATTTTCGTAAATTTTTTGCAATTTACCGGTCATTGTCAGGCAGTACATTGAACAAAATATGATTGGCGGCTATAATAGGTATTTAAAAATATGTAATAGATATTTAAATAGCAAAGTTATTTTTAATAATAGGTAGATTAGTACGTTTCAGAATCCCTTCCATTATTTTTGCGTTTCCACCAAATCACGACCTCAAAAATATTCATATTCACTTCCTATCCCGAAATAATTTGTGGGGCTGGTCACGAACGATAGGGGACAGTGGTCCGTATGTAATCCTAATAAAGGGATAGGTCCCCAGTGCCCATACGAACTAAATAGCCCTTCTTGAGACCCGGGGAGAAAGGGCAACGGTCCATAAGTTGCAGGAAACATTTGCGGTTGGATCGCTTCCGAAAAAATACTACCCAAATGTGACAGCTGCGGGAAATGGCATTTTTCGCGAACACTGAAACGGGCTGATAAATGTGACTTGCGAAACTTTGTATTGATAGTGACATATTCCTTACTAAAGGTATAATAGCACTGGTAACTTAGAGTGATCTTAGATATTCCAGTATACCTTACTTACAGTTTGACAGACCGCTAGCAAGCGTTTGGCACTGTCAACCTGTTAGACTATTTAAAATGGAATTAAAGTAATATTGAGAACTTACTTTCTTCCAAAGCAACATGAGAGTGACAAACCTCATCTTGAAATATCCCCGACATCCGTTTTTGTTACACGATGTAGGTACCATAACAATGGCGGTTGACCACTTTTCAACCTTATCGCAGAGGACATAAAGGTGAAAAGCAGTCAACCGCTGTTGTCCGCCGGCGCTCATAAGAAAAGCCAGGCCAAAAGCCTTAACACATGTTTTCACTGGAACAAAAGAGAGTCGTTGACACTCATTCATTAACGTTATCACACAAACAAGCTGTTTGTTCTCGTTGATAAGCCATGTCCCTATGATGCTGTAACGTGAGAAGGGAGCTACTAAGAAGCAAGATAATGTGTCGACACGTGTGCCTGTGCAAACATTAACCTAACTGTAATTTAAAGCTGCGGCATCTGCGGCTAGGAAAACTTGCTACATAATATCTTGAAGCATTATTATAGCGATCAAGTAGATGGCTGCGTATTTATATTTTAAAGTAAATAAATCGGTACCTTTAAGGGTGTAGCTTTGGCTGATCGACGGATACAGGGCGATAAACAATTGATCAACCGCCGATCGACGCCATCGACCGACGTTGATCGATTGGTGTGGTAGCTTTGGCTGATCGACGGATACTGTCCGGCTATATTCCATCAGTATCTTCCAAAATGTATTCAGAAGAGGGTGTATTGTTGTTGGCCAGTACGATGTTGTTACTCGTACTGTTACAAACGCTTATTTGATACAAAAGTCATTTTAAATAGCGGTTTGGATGCCTTTCGAATGAGTAACAGTGATATTGAAAATCTCTTAACCATGATTGCCCTTTCAATTGCGAAATTGGATACTAATTACAGACAATCAATTTCAACTAAAATTCGATTCCAAAAACAATTCCTCCAACCTCCTCCTTTTTGTGAAGTCGGTTAAAAAGGGAGCACTTCGTTAATATTTGAATGTCTTTGGGAGCACTCATACTATACAGACACTGACAGCGGAATGACTTTCTCAAAATGGTGGCTGTAGTTCCAATTTTGTCCACATGATCAGGTAAGTTGATGGCACTTATAGCTCGATCGACGTCGACTACTCCATTCTACCATCGATCGATGGCCTCGATCGACGATCAATCGATTGGTGTAGTAGAAACTATCGATCGACGTCGACTAATTCATTCTACCATCGATCGACGACCTCGATCGACGATCGATCGATTGGTGTGGTAAAACCCTAATAGTCAAGCACAAACTACATTATCAGACGATTAGTTGCATAACATTATAGGCTGACTACCCCTGCTGGAACTCAGGCTTCTTATTACTGAGGGAGGGGGAGGTGCCATGACGGATACATCACGTGGCCTCAGTGCGGGTTAGAGGATGTCAATGTCTTTAACGTTTACTTATTTATCATAAATAATCACTTAACTTATACATGTGTATAGCCTTCTATAAATCAGTTTTGCATCACGTTATTTGTAAATGTCAACCTGAAATAAATGGCTCCAGACAGACTGCTCCAGACACATGAATTCAGGGCAGTACCTACACTACCAACCTCAAACATCAATAAGTACGTAGAACAACGCCACCTATCGAAGTTATGACGAACTAAAATATGCGTCTCTCTGGTTCAAAATTCCAAACTGAAAAAAAAACCCTTCACATTCTAGTCGAAGGTGTACTAGTCTTAAGTCTAGTAATATAGTTTTATCTGGTTTTGCCCTGGTCTACGAACAATCAGGTTCATCAGCCAGGACGAAAGATCATTCGTTAGGTTGGTACTCCAATTATATTCTAAAATCCTACCAAGGCAAGTATGAAACGATTAAAGATATAAAAACTTAAAATCATGTTAGATCTTGCTGCAAAAACAAGTGTTGCCAATATTCCTGCCTAGTGCTGTATGAGCACCTTAGACTATAGAAAAAAGATTTTTTTTTCCCTAGTCTAAGATGAGCACAGCTACGCAATGTCAAAGCGTGCGCTGTCAGTTAGTGACTCACTTTAGCCAATGGTCGAGGTCATCGGCTCGTCGGTCTTACAGGTGGCGACCGACACTACGCGCGCTGATTGGCTCAGTCGGCGGCGGAACGTGAAAGCAAACTCTTAGCGGGGTTGCCAACTCATACGTTATTCCACATATTTTGGAAATGATTTCAGATAGAATGTTTTTTAGTAAAAGTAGAGTAAACGAAAAACAATATCATCTTAGTACCACTTAATTAACAAATAAATATAATACAACTGGAATTTTTAAATCCAACTTATTAAACAGAAAATAGGATTTT
Source organism: Standfussiana lucernea (assembly GCA_964057025.1). Lineage (NCBI taxonomy): Eukaryota > Metazoa > Arthropoda > Insecta > Lepidoptera > Noctuidae > Standfussiana > Standfussiana lucernea. The sequence continues at coordinate 13,337,125 of OZ059785.1, forward strand.
AAACTCCCGGCTAGCCTCTACCAACAAAATTAAAATTTTCTACAGGCACCCATATAATTATATAACTTTATGAGAGGCATTTCATTTATTAGATAGCAAGATAACCCTGCGACGTATTTGGGGACCTGCAATAATAATGAACGCTGTTCCCTGTAAACGCTTCCAAATTCACAACGGCCCATCATATCATGCCCTTTCACTAACACAGATGGGACCAATATCATAATAGCATAGGTACTTTAATTTATTTTCCAAGCATTTCGTGGGTACTTTCGTAGACTGACAATGGCAGCTCGGGTAAAATGAGCCCCTCCGCCTCCGCCGCGCGCTGCGCTGTGAGCCGAACTCGGCAGTCTGCGCACATTGCGCACCGCTCACAACGCGTGGCGAGCTTACATCGATATCAACGCAATTTTCGCCATAAAAATGACATTCAAGTACAACACTAGGCAATTCATTAAGGAAATGCAATGCAGACCATGTTTGTGGAATGTAAACATTGCAGAATACAATGACAGAGGGGCCAGAGAAATGGCCTGGGAAGAAATAGCTCAGATTATGTATGACGACTGGGACGATTTGGGTTTAGACGTCAAATCTGAAAAAGGTAAGTTAAATATACCCGTGTAGATTTTTTGTAGTGAACATTAGACAGAAACGTAGTAGGTTTCTAACTTATTTTCCTACTTATTTAACTTACTAGTGTTGCGCTCATGCTGCACGGCTCACCAGCTCGGTTCAGTGAGTCAGTGTATCCTTTGCGCTCGATTTTCCAGAACTATGCCGATCGCGCCGACTCACCCAGCAATCGCGCTCTGTGCTCTAGCGAGAGGCGAATGAAACAGGCACTGAGCAAAAATATTTGTATATGAATCGTAAATTACCCTGAATGCACATGAATTTGAAGCTAAAATCCTAGAGAGAAACGTAGGCATACTAAGTAAATGTAGGTATCACTAATGACCTAATTGAACTAACGGCAAGTGCAATGCAATGCGATCAACAAGGGTTGTTAAAAATTGAGTGCTAAGGTAGATACTTTTGTAGCTGCAGCTATGTATGACGCCAATTCAATTTGTAATTCTTAATAGTTATAACTCTTTATAGTGAGTGCTCTCTAATTCATTCATTTGACTCTCACAATAATACAGTGCTGTCTTTTCTTTTTATAATAGTAAAGCTCTTTAACCAACCTCTTTTTATATGGCAAAAAACGACTTCCTTCTTCCATTTAATTATTGCTATCAGCAGAATGTTTCGCAAGCAAACATATTTTTAAGTACTAACTTTGTTTAATTTTCAGTAAAAGATCTACAAAAGAAATGGAAAGGTCTCCGTGATTATCACACTCGAGTACAAAATAAGAAATACACCCCAAAAAATGCACCTGAACTGCAATTACAAAGAGGTCGTAAGAGACCGTTTTTGGACATGTTAAACTTTTTAAATGCCAAGAAAAAAATGAACCAAGCTCCGCAGAATCAGCAACTTCTAGAATCTAACCCCGGGCCAGCAACTATTAAACCCAGCAACGCAATAGTCACTTCATACAAACAAGCAAAACAAGGTCCGGCTGCTACCCAACCACGAGCGCTACTTCAACCATCACCAACTCAAGAGACAACAGAAAGACCCACGAACGATCCAGATGCAAACTTCTTATTCAGTATTTTACCAGATATGAAATCAATGAATCCCACCCAAAATTTCGAATTTCGATTCCAAGTGATGAAATTGATCAAAGACTTGAAACACAATCAACACAACTCGGATTACTATGTATACTGTGAGCCAGGCTCAACAACGTTCACTACTCATGTATCAAAATACAAGAACACGACAATTCCGGAACAAAACACAGAGATAGACCCTATTTCAAACGAATCAGCAGTTTCTTCTCCAGAAGATAGAAAAGTAATATTACATGATTCCGAATAGCAGGTTTCCTTTTAGTTTTTAAGGGTATAATAAATTAAGTTTATTTTAATCTTCCTGGACTGTTTTTTATTTATTTTTCACGTTCCAAAATCACGATCTTCTTCCATGTTACACCAGCGAGAGGCATGGAGGTAGGCACCTTCTTTTCCTATAAGAAGCACCTTGCACCTTGTTCTCGTGCACCAGTTTCTTAAAAAGCATATTATTTAAGTCCTTATTAGACAACAATGAGGAACGAGGGAAGTATGAAAATAGTATCGTGCGGAGTGACATGATGTGGTGACAGAGGCGCGACGATGCGCCGCGGTTTGTCACGCGACTTCTCTTCCGTCCCTTCGTATCTAATGCACGGCAACCATTGTTTGTGAAAACAACATGGGGAAAGTTTCGCACAGCAATTAGATCGATTAGATGGCGTTCAAGGAAACATTTTAATAGTTGAGGAAGCGCAAGAGAAAACCTCTAACGTTCATCAAATATGTATGAGGTGCTGACTGATGTTGTCTCTTCGAGAAATACTGGGCGAAAATAGACAGCAGTAAGAAGTTGATATAATATTTACCTTTGTTAATTATTCTCTTGAGGCTGGAATTTCGTTTGTGTCGATAGATTTTATTTCTGGAGTTGATCTGCCTTATTTTTTCCTCCCTTTCTGATTCATGTAGTATGGGGACGGTAAGCCTCCGTAACCAGCTACTCCTAAACTTGCCCTATATGAACTTAGGGTGAACGGCAATATCCGGATCGTTATCGCCTCTGACTGTCCGACCTTTCCGAGTAATAGGCGTGAAGTTTTTTTTGCAGTTCAAGCCCCGAATTAGCCAATTCCAATAAACAAAGAATATCTTTATGATTATTTCTTGTCGGTGAAGACCGATGCTTCAATAAAATTTGTTCTATCTATAATACCTATTGATATATAAAAACCCATCATACCTTAATTAATTCTTCGTAGATCTAACCACATTCATGTTTTGTTTACACTATTCGAGTTTGTCGCGTGAGAAACTCCTAGCGCCATCTTGTGCATCATTCTTTAACCACGACGTCTCTACATATTGGCTTCGTTTTGAAGATATTCTGTCTGTGCTCCCCATTGGCTACTAGACGTCGTAATCGTTACGTTGATACTCGCTAGATGGCGCACCACCTGCCTGTGTATTGTACGTACTTCAAAATGATAATTTAAACCAAAACGCAGTAGTCAATACGAAAGTAACTTTATTCATGAGTAACAATTAATTAATTATTATTTCTGAGTTATACAGTCTGACCTATTATACTTTGAATTGTACGTTGTAACCTTCATGGTAATAGGCTAGTGGTGATACATGGGTAATTTAAGTATTTAGAACGCATGTAGTGCTTTAAGATATAATGTCAGTGTCACACCATTTCCCCCAAGAAAGTGTAGGTAAAGGTGAAACCACTTATAGTTGTGCTTTCATAACTAAGACATTTAGGCTCATACAGCGAAATAATAAAATTGTATTCTTAATAAACGATCACTGGTGTTCTATAAAATTAACTGGTAATTTGATGCTAGGTATCTTTTTTTTGGTCTTACAACATGAATAACGTCCTCTTTTTATGGGTATTCCTTGTCATCAGCATCAAAGTGCACGCCTAACTGCTTTCTGACCGTGTCTTCAAGTATAGCTAAGTTTATACTTTCCTGGTGGGTCATGCGGGGAGATTCGATCAATCCTGAAAACAGTTTATTTTTGTTTATTCTAAGTACCTTCATTTAAACACTGAAACTTAATCTATGTAGAGAGGTTATAGTAGTATAGGGCTGCCATACGTATACGTACACCGAGACATGTCCCGTTTTGGAACATTGTGACCCGGTCAATAAGTCAGTTGTCCCTGTTCTATTGGACCTAAGAATAATTTGGAAAATTGGCGCTCGCTCAGCTCGCGTTAGTGTTGTAAACACAGCTTCCGTATGTGGCTCGAGAAATGTCTTAGCCGCTTTTACTGCAGTTGAAAACATAGCTGTTCTGCTAGCCAACGAGCCCCGCCTTCATCCCCCCTCGGCCCTCCCCCAAATACAAATCCAAGATAATAAACTGACTTGTGTTTGCGCCAAAAAACTGGCAAAAACCAAATTTTCGGCGCCAATAATTATTACCCTTCGAAAAAATCTCTTCATGAATCCAGACGCCCTCGAAAAATGTAACTTGCCCATATCACCATCCATGGTTTATCCTACTTCTAAGGTATATAATACTAGTATATATGTAGGTATAGATACCTAGATACTGTTAAATAGATTTCAATTTAGTACCTTCAAGCCAGATCAAAAAAATAACCTAAGGTGGGTGTACCATGGAAGGCCACTCTAATAAATAAACAGTTATTATTCGTTCATATACTGGATAAATGAAACGAACGAATATTTAAGTAATACTTTGTTTTATTCCGTAAAATATAAACCACTTTTTTAAATTTCAGATTTGATCAATATTGATTAAACTTAAGTTTCATTGAACTCTTAAAAATGGCCTTGCTAGGAACAAGGCTCATTAGAAGGCCATTATAATAAATCAGTCATTTAACACTAAAAGTTAATAAATAGCCATTAAATCTACAATAAAAAGAAGTGGTTTATATATTACGCAATAAAACAAAGTATTACTTAAATATTTGTTAGTTTCATTTATCCAGTAAATAAACGAATAATAACTATTTATTTGTTAGAGTGGCCTTCTATGGTACACCCACCTTATTTTAACGTCGCCGATTTCCGATATCAATGAAGCAAGGGACCGTACTGCCAAAATAGTGGCGCGAGCGATTCACCGCCGCGTCTGTGATTTCTAGTTCGATGGATGTTTATGTAGATAGAAGGAATTTGTCATCACATGGCAATAACTACGAAATTTTAATAATTGGCCTTCGAAGTAGCATGGCCTTCCATGGTCCACCCACCTTACGTGCCTAAACCTAAAACAACTACCTATCTAAGAATGTATAATTATTGCACATTCCATTATTTCGGCTTACGTGCTCCCGCTCGGCACTTTATAAAGATTTATTTATTTATATATTTTATCCCGGCAAACTTGTGGAAAATGTAAAATTTTAATAAACTGATTTATATTCTACCTGTTTGCATACTGTTTCGTATATTATCAAAAATGAGCTCTTTCCGTTACTTTGCCGTAGGTATATCATTACTTCCCAAAATTTGATCCTTATTAGCGTCACATTTGAATGGTGTACCTTATAATAAAAGGTGTGTTATTTTTTCCATGGGATCGATTCCTGGCTAGGAATATAGATTTTTCAAAAATCCAATAATGAAGTTTTAGATTTCATAAAAATCGGGACCGACACTACTTTGAGTATATTTCGCTATTTCTTATAGTTTCAGATTTGACCATCAACTTGAAAAATAGGTACATACATCAACATTGAAGGGATTCGAGTTTCATGAACCAGCTTTCTTTCTATCGGCTGGTTGGTGAGTCGGATGGGAGGCGATGGATGCGATAGATGGTCAATGAGAAGTGACTTTAAGAGAGATCCTAATTAATGAGGGTGGGCGCTGATACCTATAATTACAAGATATTAAGTTATCTTAGCTTAGGTATTGGCTGCAACTATAACATACAACTTTGTTAACCTTAAGAGCGTTTACGCCGTCCATGCGCTGTTTGACTCCAAAACAGTACTTTTCAAACCCTTTAATACCATCAACCCTTTATTTTACAAAAATTATAATTACTAATAACTTTAGGAAATTTCGTTGTCTCAATAGTTGGGGAGAAAAATATTTCAATTAATAGAGTATTGGTAAATTGTATCAAGATAACTCAACAGAGGTTTTCTTAATTTCCCTTTTAGCGTCAGTTTCGACGCTCTAATTATAGGAAACCACTGGCAAACCTAATTAGTTTTTTTTTTTTTACCTATTGCTAAGATCCTAAGGAATATAGTTGGAGAAGAAAATTTTTTGATTTAGGTTTCTTTATATAAGAAATTAAATTTCAAACAATGTAAAATATTAAGGAATTAAAATGATTTTTTCACCGATATATCTTACTTGATTTAATATAATAATAGCATAATATAATAGAAGAACATATGCTTTAAAACATCCAATTTAAAATTTCAAATAATTTACAGTGATTATTTTTCTATAAATATTTGAAAACTACTATAAATCACTGCGCGCGAGCAATTTCAAATCAGACCGCCGCGAGGCTTTCTAGAGAGAGGACATGTCGCTCGGCGCTCTGCCTGACCCGAGTTGACCTTAGTCGTACTTGGAAGGATAGCGGACGTTTATAGTGTGATTAAAAAATCTTGGTACTTTGATGATTAAATTTTTTTATTATTATTTTTGATGACTGACAATATTTTTAGTGACAACCAATATCTACCCAATTTTTTTACATACGAATTTTATTTATTAAAACTTTTACTTATTTTTTTGTAAATAAGAACATAAATTGTTTTTAAAGTTAACGCCAACCTATTGTATTTCCCTCATAAGAGGTGTCACTAAGAGGAACATCGCGTCAGGTTAAAATATAATATAAAATAAACGTAAGTAAATCCGTATAAAGTGATTTATTTGAATAGAATAAGAAATATTTATTAATCAGTCACAAATCAATAATAATTAACGAAGTTCGGTTTCTTTCTAAAGTTTAGATCAACAAATTCATGTTTGAATAACTAAAAAACGACTTTAATATTAATCATAATTATAGCTATACTTGCAATATATTATTGAATACTTATTTTATGCACTCGTACTTTAGTAATCCGTGTACGTTCAAATTCAAATTCAAATTAAATTTTACTACAACAATTGCACTCGAACGGATCATAGTGGGTTAGTTTGACTATAGCGCGCGAGAGCGCGCCAGCGCTATACACACAGGCACGCGCGCTTCTGTGTGTGTAAAAAATGCATTGAATTACCTAAACTTGACTTCGCGCGATAGACGTAAACGCTCTTAAGGCCTTAATTTTTATTTGAAGATGCAAATAAACGATTTTATCATTTATTTTATTTTATCCTCGGCGACACTGCGATTATTTTAAATTTAAGGTCCAACAAACCATTTTACTGATTAGAGGCTTAAAAAGTGGGTACATAGGTAATATGCAGATGAACCTGCATGAAACTTTGCTATCGACATCCTATATGCAGTATATCGTCGTTGAAGTTCTAACACCACGTAAGTCAAAAATAGCAACTTTCCAGGAGAGTGAAAAACTGCATAGTTATACCTTGGTAATGTGACAATACCATTTTATAATTTGTGTTTACTTCAAATTAGATAGAGACGTTGCTTGTTCCTGATTGGTTGTAACAACGCGTCTTCCTATTCTCCGAACGGCATCAAATAATTATGAAAATGTCAAAACCGCCAAAAATTGACTTACGTGGTGTTAGAACTTCAACGACGATATGCCGACTAATTGCGGTAATTGTGTCCTTATCGCCTTGCCATTAGCCGTTGAAATATTTGTACGACGATCAACGTGATTTATGACGTTAACTAGGTAATACTGTTGATAACAGGATAATACATCAATAAATTTTAATCTAATGTTAAAACTACAATATAAATGAGATATAGGCACTATATAATAACAACAAGATTATAAGATTACCTGCTCTGATGCATCTTGCTACCTCGAGCGCTTGGTAGACCAATCCGGGGCTGTTTGTGAAATTGTACGGCAGCTCTGACGAATGTAGCTGATAGTTTCTTGTTTGGCCATCTACGCCAATCACTTTGTGAGGGAAATGGAAGGGCTGCTCCAACTGCGAAGAGTTTTTCAGAAGTTTTTAAGCAAAAACGTAGCACCTCATGAGAAAAGGCTGCAATGAGAAGCTAGAGGCTATTGTCGCCATCTCAGTAACTTAGCATTAGTAAATTTTATTTTCGCTAAGCGGCATTGCTTGTTATGTTCCGGTTCGTGCAAGAGTGCAAGTGAAATTCTGCAATTTAAACAGCACAAATACCAATATCCCATGTGCACGCATATTTTATCTTTACGCTAGCCTAACTTCGAGACCACACACGTGTGGTGTAATTTAAAATGAGATATTTCAGTTTTCTATCTTGGATAGCAACTTTTCTAAGATGCCATCTGCAATACAAATGTCCTAGACAACAGTGACCATTTCAGATGGTACACCAGCTAAATTGCCACAAGATAATGAGAAAAAATTAAGATTATCCGGCCATGTTAATTGGCTATCCTTACCGTAACTCGACCTTTAGTCCCGTAGATAGTCGCTTTGTTCCAGAACTCGAGCTGAGTGTGAATGTTGAGTACAGCCCGCTTGCCACCCTCATATTCTAAGATAATAGATTCTGTTAGGTCAACTCCCGAGTCATAAAGACTACCGACAGTTGTCACCTTCTTGGGCTCTTCTTTCCATATAAATTGTGGTAGTTGCAGCACATACACGCCTACGTCCAGCATAGCACCTCCACCAAATTCTTTTATACTGAAAACATTTTACATGGTATTCGTTGACGACATAATTTGCACTGTTGACGCAAAGTGAAGCGTACCTAACAATAGGCACGTGTAGGTACGTCTCTGTTAAATATTAAACATAACAACTGAATAGTACCTTAACAATAGATAGGTAACTAAAAAGTCAAACAATGTACATAAGTACCAAATAAGTCAAAGGAAAATACATACCATGGGCTGTCATCTAAATACATATAATAGGAAAAAGATCTACTAGATATTGTTATCTAGGTATAATGATGTTATAAATAACATACCTACTGCTTAAATAATGTCGTCTTGCATAGAAGAAGCTTCCATAAAACGTTGGAAATGTTTTTAAAAACGCAGGTAAGATTAAGACGGTTTCAGACTTCAACTAGGTACCTGAATATGTATACTTTGGTTCATATGACCCAGAAAGATGATCTGATTATTCTTTCAATCAATCTTAAATGAAAACCTACACCTAGTTATCTAATTAACGGTCAAGATAATTTACGTGTAGAGGTTTCTACCAAGTCTGTCAACCGTCCAGCCGTAGATACAGCTAGATATGACAAAATGCAAAGTACATTAATTGAAAGTATCTCTTACTGGGTGGTTCTATCATTCGGACTAACGATGCCAAAGTCAGCCTCAATGAACTTTACTTCACCAAGTTTTCCGTTCTGAATATCCTTCTCCAAATCGGCATAAGCAGGGGAGAAGCGAGTCCACACAGCTTCCATTACAAATAGATTCTTCTCCTTCGCAAGGTTTATTACAGCACGGGTTTGTTTAGCATTCAGACAGAAGGGTTTCTCACACAACACGTGTTTGCTGTTACGAAGGAAGAGCATTGACAGTTCGTAGTGCTCGGAGTTCAAAGATCCGATGTAAACGACATCTGCAGATGAAAAAGAACCTTTTTTTAATGAGACTATCAACTGAAATTCAAGTGCGTCTGGGCAGACTGACATCTATTTTATTCACGAATTATCATACAATGTAAGAATTATCGACCGTACATAACCAATAGGCAATGTCGAGAAACAAAAACCAAATGAAATTAAGAGCATGTACGCCACGCCGTACGGTATTTCATACAAATTATCAAGACTATATTTTTCGCACCGACTGAACCGATTTTAATGAAACTTCACACATAAGCCTATGTACCTTACATAGGTCTAAAAAGTTAGTAGAAAACATTTTCGAAATGTCTGATTTAAAACAAGATCATTTGACAAGTACACGTAGCGAATATATATATTAATGTCATGTTCAAGAAAAGTGCACCTCACCGATTGCCCACCTCACGATATTCGTCATGCATGAATAATAGCAAATTAAGGTAAGTACTATCAGGTATGTAAATTAAGTTTATTGTGAAGAATTGAAAACAAAATACGTCGTAGGTATCTACCGGTACATAAGTTACTTTCAATTATCACTGAAACGTTTATTTATATGTACATATTTGATAGGTATGGATACATTGATAACTCGCATTATGTAATTCATTAGCACACTCTTTACACAATCGTTTGTGAGATAATAGTCTACCGACTGTAAACATAATTTTCCGAAATAGAAAATAGGTTTTCTAGGCCAATGCCATAGGTAAATAAATAACTGGTTGAGAATATTATTACCCGGAATAGGTCGCATCTCATACTTCTATGATCTAATATTTGAACAAAATTTAGGTACCAATATCCTTGCTTTTTGCCAATGCCTCGTAAGAATCAAAAACTTTTGGAATGCGATGTGTTTTTGCAAAATCCGCGGCTCTTTTCGTATTTCTAGCAGCCACTGCAACTATTTCTTGATTATCCTTGTCAGGATACGAGTTGAATGCGTTGACGAAGTCATGGCTAATCCGGCCTGCCGTCACGATACCCCACCGGAGTGTCATCTGTAAGTATTAGAATTTACGGTTTCCTAATAAATGTAGGTTGCTGAAGAGATCCTTGTAGGTCTTGTGGTAAGTACTGGACATTGCAGGTGCTTCCGCTGAAGGTTGAATTCGATTTCCTTAGTACTTAGTATTGGGAATTTCTATTAGAAATTTCTCAGTAAGTATAAGTACCTACTACCAACCTCCTACACCAGTGATGGGGAACCTATGGCACGAATGCTTTGGGTGGCACGTTGCAACAAAAAATTCTCCAAACATATAAAATTTTCATCATTTCGTTAAAAAAATAAAATTAAAGCTTTTATTTAATTAAGTAATCGTGCTTTATCAAACGTGTGTGCCAAATTTCAGCCCGGATAGTTTCAGTGAAAATGGGTGAAATATTGATTGCAAAATTCCGGGAAATACCTATGTACAAGCTTTTAAAAAAACAGGGACCCAGAGAGTATTGCATTGTATCAGGGATTCTGTATCTTTTTATTTATAATGTAGGTATACAGGGTGGCCCAGGTGGCAGGGTGGTATCAAGAATCGACGCCCAAAAGAAAATTTTAAACAAGGGTTTCCCAAAACATCGAGCTAGACACTGACAAAAAGTGGGTAACCACGTCTCCTTACCCCAGGTTCCCAGGCACGTCATAAAGTTTAAGTACTTAAGTACAAAGTTGAAAAACACAAATAAACGTAGAGAAGCTCTTATCGCTATAAGCATGTTTTTTTTTTACAAAAAACCTGCAATAAACTGGAATCGCACAAGAAAAGATTACTTTACATCATTTAAACTGCGAAACGCAAAGAATAATATTGAACTAACCTTAGCAGTCTCAAGAACTCAAGATACGCGTAGTCACAGCACAACAACTGATAAATATCTGAAAGTAACAAATATTATATGTCGTAAGTTCGTTTATAATAGGTTGGGTGATAGGCCACGATAATGGGTATCAATGCCGTATTTTGTTTACCTTACGATCAATGTGTACCGTTGAATTGCCTATTTAATTTACCCCCCGCTGGCCTGGTAATAATTATGAAAAGTTAGGATCGGCATGACGCGTGTGAGCGTTTCTAAAAGTACCGACCTTATTTTGATTGTCCTTTATTTTTCTGAAGCACATTTACTGTGGGCAAAAGATGTCGGACAATCCGAGTCATCGTCGTTGCACCTAAATATTACGGTCGACCACGAAGTAGATGGCGTGATGATTGCGTAGGTACCTATTACTAGAGCATATCGAACGGAAGTATTGGTTACCTACTTACGTTGTAGAGTAGCGTTGTAGAGTCCTTATAGGTCAAAAAGATTGTGCAGCCAAGTTGGCCGTTGTTAACGTAATCTGGTGAGCAAATATACCAAACTCGTGTTACACTCGCTGAAATGTGTGGCCCTAAGAGTGGGAAATAGGTTTTTTATAATTCAATGATTTTAATAATGATCCCCCATAGTTTTATTTCCTGCCCGAATGTATCGATAAAATTTGGCAGAGACGCAGTTTGTTATGTTATCTGACATGAATGACAGCACACTTCGCGGATCCAAATGGAGCCGGTTATATAAACTCGCCAATTTTCCCAACTTTAGGTACCTAGTTATAATCTTATCAATTTTTTGGGGCGGCCACATATTCAATTGACCCTAAACAATCTAAATGATAAATTGATTGTAGTATCAGTCGCCCCTACTGGTAATTTTGGGGTTCCGTACCCAAAGCGATTCAATGGTAGTTAGGGGACCCTATTAGGTAGATAGGTTAGCTTACGATGTAGGTATGTCTATCCGTCCTGTCACAGGGCCACATCTTTTTAAACGTATATGAGAATCCAGTTGTAAATTAACACTAGTGTACTCAGGGTAGGTATTTAAATTGATTCTATTAGTAATTCTAGTAACTCCGTTTTTTTTATCAGCGCGTTTTCAAAACTAAAACGGAAACAGTTTTTTGCTTTTGCTATACTAACATAACGTAACATCATCACGCCTGTTATCCCTGAAGGGCTAGGCAAAGGTGTAGGCACCTAATAGTAGGTACACCCGCATTTCGTCACTTATGGTTAAGCCCCATGTAATAGGGGGCGAGCCTGTTGCCATCAACCGGATACAAATCTAGACTCCGTGACTTCTACTGGAGAATTCCTGATGGAAAACACTTTGCCCGCCCTGGGAATCAACTAGGACCTCATGGTCAGCAGTCGCGCTTGCGGCCACGAGGCAGTCCTTGCTATAATACATAATATGGTACCTAGGGGCCCTTCATGCGTAAGTGTCCAACCAGCACTTGCTCACACGTCTGAGTGAATAGGCACCTACTATTACTCCATGCTCCACGCGCCCAGAGCAAGGTCACTTTATCTTTTTCGATGTTGATAACTCTGTTCATTGCCACAGCCATCAAAATGTTATCAATTTTTGATTACACAATTAAAACATCATTTTTTGCTATCCGCTGTGGCCGTGGCTCTATCATTCTTTAAAAGATCAGGGACTGTACCGCCATCTCTTATACCATTATATATTACTTCAACCTTACTTTGTTTTGAAAAAGACGTAGCTGCATCTCTTTCCCATATACCTAATTTAATACTGTTATAAGAGCTCGTGGTAGGCCCCAGAGATTTTGCCTGCCAAGTCTCATTAGTTCGGTTTTCAGTAATGTGGAGGAGACTACAAAGCAGAATATGGCATCTTCTTTGAGAATTTCCGATATTAAAACACTTTTAGGTATTTAGTGATATTTTATCACACACTGTGTGAAACACATCAATTAAATATCATAACTAATCAGTAAAACTACAATACACTGTTTTACAGTATCGTATCTAAATATAATTTAAATGAGCACCCTGATAAATAGATAGACTTTTTTATATAAGCCCCCCAAGAATTGGGCAATGTGTTTTTAAGGAAATTCCTGGTCATCTACTTCATAGTGCACTCCCAATTGACTTCTGACGGTGTCCATCAGTTTGGCTAGAACAAGTGTCTCCTTGTGCGACATACGGGGTGACTCGATCAGTCCTGCAGATAAAAGAGGATTTTACAGTTTCTGGTACATGGCATGGGTTGGGTTCTAATTTTTTATTGTAAGTACAATAATTCAGTCAAATTTCGCGTATTTCACTACGATTCATCGTGCCAACAAGTAAGTAAAACAAATAAAATACGTAAGTATTTGGAACATACCAGCTCGGATACACCTTGCTACCTCAACAGCCTGGTAAGCGAGCCCCGCACTGTTAAGGCCATAGTTATACGGAAGACTGGAGGTATGCAACGGGAACGTCTTCAATGTACCATCGACAGCCGTCACTTTATCAGGGAAATGGAACGGATCCTCCAGCTATAGAGGACAAAATTCAATTAATTGGTTTCACGGATTGTTAACTTACCTCATTTCTTGAAGTAGAAGAACATTTGCTCGTAAGACGTGGCTATTTTCGAACAAATGGACTATCGCTTGCAGATTCACACAAGTGTAGTGCACTAGAACCATTTCTATTCCTCGATCCTTACCGTTATACGGCCTTTGGTTCCGTAGATCGTAGCCCTATTCTGGAGCACCAAACTGCTCTGAGTGTTGAGTACAGCCCGCTTTCCATTCCCGTATTCCAGAATGATTGTCTCGGTATCATCCACTCCCGAGTCATTAATGTGGCCAACAGCGGTTACTTTGTTCGGTTCTTCTTTGAAAACATACTGGGACAGTTGCAACAGGTAGATGCCGATGTCAAGCACGGCGCTACCTCCCAATTCTTTTTTCCTATAATATCAAATATTGGGTTGGAACGATTTATTAAAATTATGCAGTTTTTGAAAATAAAAAACAAAACAAAAAAAACTACTTACAACGCCCTGTCGGCCTCACAAAAAATGCCGAAGTTAGCTTCAACAAATCTGATTTCACCGAGATTCCCAGCTGCGATCTCTTTCTCCAAATAAACGTAAGATGGAGAGAAGCGAGTCCACACAGCTTCCATGAGGAACAACTTCTTCTTCTGGGCAAGGTTGATCAAACTCCCAGATTGTTTCGCGTTCAGACACAAAGGTTTCTCACATAGTACATGTTTTCCATTTTCAAGAAAGAGCTTGGTGAGCCCATAGTGGTCAGGGTTCAAGGCTCCAATGTATACGACATCTAAAATTGAAGACGAATTTTTTGTTCATGATCACTTAATCACAGTACGTGCCAAAGTTTATCTTTCAATACAGTCATTGTTGTAGATTTAATTGGCGAAAATTGTAGATAAACAATGACGAGCATTTTTATTAAAACACCAGTCATATCCTTACCAATATCGCTACTGGTGGCTAATGCCTGATAAGTATCGAACACTTTCGCAATATTATGAATTTTTGCGAACTCAGCAGCCCTTTTTTTGTCTCTGGCTGCGATTGCGACTATTTCCTGGTCACCCTTTTCAGCGTAAGAGTTAAAAGCATTCACGAAGTCATTGCTGATCCTGCCAGCTGATACAATTCCCCAGCGTAGTGTCATCTGTAATTAATTAATGAGGTTTTTTGTTCAATGGCAAATAGTGCATTGAAATCCAACCTAATGAAATTCGTTGTTTAAGTAACGATCGACGATGCTGAGTTTGTAATCTACAAATGCTATCACAGGCTGTCAACGGAATACAATGTTAGACCTTTGACAGCCGTTACAGCCTTTAAGTAGGTGGTCAAAAGCCCTAAAGTCTCACTGACAATCAGTCATACCAAGGGTTATCGTATACCCCAGTAACTGGGTTGTAGAGGTCAGATAGGCAGACATTCCACGTAAAATATTAGTATTCAGTTGCATTCGGTTAGTTTTGAACACGATTCCAACCCAATATAGTTGGGAAAAGGTGAGGCAGGTGATTGAATTGTTGTTTCACTTGACATCCAAATCTTATTACATACACCTTTTATCTTAGATATAGCCGATGTAATCACTTGACCAGTTTTACCAACATAGTATTTATAGTTTAACATTATGCAGGCAGGCAGTAAAGTGTAGCTTTAGATGCACTTCCGAATATATCATCATCTCCCTGACATTGTCCCATTCTACTTGGGGTCGGCGCAACACGTTTTCTTCTTCCATTCTCCCCTGTCAGACAATACGACATCATTTACCCCTTTCTCTTTCACATCATTCCTCACACAATCCATCCATCAACATGCGTTTCATACCTCCTCATTACATGTCCATACCAAGACAGACGACTTCCTTTCAATTTTTCTGTAACTAGCGCCACTTTCAAACTTCTTCTAATATACTCATTCCTTACTTTATCCATTCCGAATATATTAGAAATGCACTTCCGAATATATGCGCAAAGTTATATCAATTGAAAATAATACGAATAAGTACAACTCACCTTTACTTAGTAGAGGCTCACGAATGACTGATATTTTTTCAGAAAAACCAGGTCGTTAGATTATTATTTGATAAGCTAAATATAAATATTTTTATGGTTATCTATTACGTGATGATAAGGGGTCCCTACCTCAATATTCTCAACCACAACATAGGACTGGACCACTCACCCCTGCCAAATTATGATTCATCGAATAAATAAACTTCCTGTTTCAGTTCGATGTAATATACCTCCTGGGCACACAACCGACGAACTGATTTATCCACATCTAGTTAGTGTAGAAACACCTTTAGGGCTCATTTCCGGAGACGCGGCGCATCGCGCGGCGCGTTTTGCGGTGCGGCCGCTTTCAATTCAAACATTTATATGGCGATGTATGGGAGCGTTTACCGAGAAGCGACTTCATGCGCGTTTGCTTGAAAAGCAGCGTTGCCCGCCGCGTCACCCACAGCCGCGGCCTTCGACGCGGTGTCACTCGCGCTTATACGAAAACACGACAGTGCCCGAAACTCGGTCGTTTTCATTCGTCAGTCTTACTTTTGGAATATTCCATATGACAAACTGTTGCCTCTCCAGATAGTATGGTTGTATGTTCGATTTGAATCGAACCAAAGAGCAATTTTTTTTAATAAATCGACATGTTTATCGGGCGGGGTGCGCCGCAGATTTGCCCGCATCGGGCGACGCGACGGGCGCCGCCAGACGAACCGCGTCTCCGTAAATGAGCACTAAGTTTATCTCCAACCTATTTTATTCTCTGACTCAAAGTAACCCAGTGTTTTCTCTGATTCAAAGTAAAAGGAGTGTCATGCTCATGGGATTTTCCAATTTACCGAACTGATTGTTTTCAAGTGTAAATATTATAGGCACTGGTTATTTACAATTTAAGTGCATACTCAACCTTCAGATAACTCTTAAGTCTTAAGTTCATTAACAAAACAGAATCACAAAAATCCAAAAACAGCATAAGAGCTGTGGATTTTTTTGCTGTTTGTACCTACGATGTTCCAAAATCTCTGTTATCAATGAGAATAATTCCAACAGTACTGAGACAGTTTTTCTATATCTATAACGGAGAAGCTGATTATCGAACCTACCCTCCTGACTAGTAACAACCATGCTGCCGTGCATGCATGCTGGCAACTTCTTCTTCTTGAAGAGAAGAAGAATCAGACAAGATCAGAAGAAGATAATCTGACTAGACTGTTACTTTGAGTAATTTAAATTGCCTTGCCTAGGCATAGACAAAATCTGAAGGAAGAATTATTTATAAATAAAATTTTAAATCCTAGTGCCAGCTCTCCTCATTTTGTTGTATACCTTGGGAAGTGTTGCTTAACTTTTACTAGGCAGGTCACTCATTTCATTTTATACCTTGGGGAGTGATGCTTAACTTTTGTTAGACAAATCACCCATCCGTTTCTATACATTGGGGAGTGTTGCTTAACTTTTGTTAAACAAGTCACCCATTTTGTGCTATAGATTGGGGAGTGCTGCTTAACTTTTGTTAGACAAGTCACTCATCTTGTTCTATACATTGGGGAGTGTTACTTAACTTTTGTTCGACAGGTCACCCATCTTGTTCTATAGAGAGTACCCTACTCCAGTTACCTAGTGTCCAAAATAGGCAATTTCTAGCGAACCTCAATCGAGCAATCTGGTGCTCACGCAGTAACTAGGCGGCCCGCGGTGGTCGTCGACTGCATATATCAGCCGTTAAAAGCCTCCTCCTCACTGTCCATAGGCTTACTTGAGCTCCTCGTACCTCTTCAAGGTTTTTTTTGAGGTCTATGTAACTGCATTTGTGGTTCCTCAGCACCTGAGTCACTAAAAAGCAGTTGTCTCGTGGATGTGTGCAATGTTTTCTCCCAGAACTTTGCCTTCTCTGAACGGAACCTGTCTCTTGGTATCAAGTCTAGGTTCTTTGGACAGTGGAATGACTCACATTTAACTCTTCCAGCAGCGCTATTATTTTACTGGCACTTATTGCTTTTTCTGCCATTACAATCGACATAAGGATATCTGTTTTATGTCTCAATAAGGCAGGATTATACAACAAACATAAATTATTCTAGTAAAAATAACGAGAAGTTAGATTTAGTTGCCTGATAACCTTTTAAACGCAAACCCGCGAAAAGTAAGTAAAAAGTCACAAACTAAAAAAGGAATTTTTATTTTTAAAAACAAAAGTTTTGAATTTGGAATAAACAATTTTTCATACCCAGACTCTTTAGTGCCAGTAACATAGTTTGGCTGTTAAAACCTCTTTACTAAATTAACTGAATGATTACCAATAATGTAGAAAAATCAAAACCGCCCATTTTTTTTTTGCAAAGGAGTGTATAACTTAATCATGAAACGAAGAACAAACCATGTATAGTGATGTTTAAGAAGAGAGGTAGTGTTTTTTGCAAATATTTTTAAAAGCAGACAAGATTTAGGCGCGCCTTACCGATACAGGCAAGGCATTCCGTAGTCATACTGCTGTGACTGTAAAAGACTTGTCACAGAAATTAGTAGAATGCATTGGCAGATGCCAATGCATTCTTAAGACTAGAGATCTAGTCTCAAGTTTTCCGAGAACCTCAGACCAGACCCCTTAGGGTAGATGTAACAAACTGAATTTTTAATGGTGAAACCATTCTTATTTATTTATTTCTGTTGAAATTTGGCACTAAAATGTAGTTTTGATTACCGTGAGACAGACAGAATATAGACCTGGAGTGAATAAAAGAAATTTGATTATACCGCATTAGGTATTCCAAGGAAACAATGTCCGGAATTTTCTCCAGAAAACTTTTTTATAGATCTGGGAACCCTATCTCTAACTGGATATACCTGAATGCCAGTATCTTACAAGGATCAACTGCGTTTCTAAAACATAATCAATTGATTGTTATTTCTTTAGATTACACTATATCTATACCTTTAACAACAATATTAAATGAACGCCATCATTACGGCGTAGGTTTAATTAATTAATAAAAAATTAAGTTCGTTGGTTTTACTTACTTTGACAGGTACTTTCGCTTTCGGCTAACCGTCTTGCTTAACGCATTAAAGTTAAGGTAAGTTCCCGAGGCTCTCAGTTCGTAAACAAGAAATGATGTAAATGTTCTAAAACAAATGAAAACTAGAAAAAAAATGATTTAGTTTTCTTTTGTGTTATTACTTCTCTTGACATCGTCTGTCACTGTCAATGTCAAAGCAATATCACTGATTCCCAGTCTCACGGACGTACCGGAAAACCACATGAAGTTTTAAACTTTACCGCCAGAATGAAACTATTTTTAGAATTGTTTGTTAAATAACAGTTATTTTACAACTAGTGTTGTAAAATAACCGTTATTACAGTTTTGCTCAGTGTACCTAAAATAGGTAGCTTTATTGGTATTAAAAAAGTGAATTCAAATCAGGAGAGTTACTGGGCATGGCATCCCAAAATTGAGGAAATAGCTGCCTACCAATCTGGAGTAATTTTCTTAAAAGTTATTATAGGTATTACCCAGAATCGGTACGAACGAAATTTGTAAGGGCTGCGGTGCCTTAAACACGATTTTTTATTAAGGCAGCAAGTCAATCCTGGCGTATTCTTATATGCATAGGTACTTGAGTTTGTGCCAAAGGTGACAGGTTTGTTTAAGAAAAACAAATGAAGCGTCAGAAATTTATATATTTTTGTAAATCAATGCTGAAAAATAGCAACTATTATTCAAACAAATTATTCTCATACATACTTTTCGCTATTGATTGATACAAATTATATGAATAAAGCAACAATAAATAAAATGATAATGAGATATGTACAGATTAAACAATTTTTTATTTGCAAATAAGTGTGTATGATATCAGAAAAATATTCTAATAACAACATCAAGCCTTAATCCCCGAAGGGTTAGGCAAAGGAGTACTTAAAGTATACCTCTGCCTAAAAATATTTGAATAAATATAAAATAGCACTTCATAAAAACTAATCACAATGAGGTAGGGAATAGAAGTTTAGTTAAATACTGTAACGACAATATTTCCACAATAGTGTAAACAAATGCACACACTTAACCTTTCTATTGATATGGTAAGTTAAACCAGTATATGTACCTTATTGTGTTTTTTAAATAAGATTCATTCATAATGCAATAGTGAAGATTGAATGATTGAATAACATTATAATAATTAATATAAGAACTTAACAATTAGTATCTAGGTATAAAAATATTGTGAATTATTTCGAGATACACAAATGTCACCGATTCGATTGTGCTAATAAATTATTGAAAACGCTGAACAAAAATTATTTGTTTTTGTAATGCATGACGAAAAACCATGACGAAAAATGTGATTGTTTTTCTTTTTTTGTTGTAAAATAAAACCTCTGTAAGAAGTAATTAAGTTACTCGCACCCAACAACGATCCAATATGTTATTGTAATACTTTTCATATTAATGAATTCGTTGTTTTTGACGCAAGTAATTTAATATGTTTGCGTTTAAAGATACGTCACGTTTTAAAACCTAAGTAAAAACAAAAATGTACCTATCTAGTAACAAAAAAAAGAAGATTGGATTTAAATTAAAACTAATATCATCAAAATGCTTCTCTGAATGCTAAATCCAAATCTTCAATGAGATCCTTAACATCTTCTAATCCAACCGAAAGTCTTATGAGCGCATCCGTGATTCCAAGTTCTACTCGTTGTTCCTCGGGAACCGATGCATGCGTCATTACCGATCTGGAAATTGTTATATTGTATTAAATAGTAATCTTCTAATCTTCTTCTTCTTCTCTTAGTTGGTATTTACTTAACAAAATGAGTAACTTACGGTAATTCCGCCAAACTTTCATATCCTCCCAAACTCTCAGCCAATGTAAATACTTTCAAAGAACTCAAAAATTTTCTTGATTCTTTCAGATCACCATCATGTTTGAAGCTGAAGACACCCGAATGACCAGTCATTTGCTTTTTGGCAACATCATGTTGCTTGTGAGACGTAAGTCCTTAAATAATTAAAATACATTTTTAATAGATTGTTTAAACCTAGTGAGTCAGAAAGTAGTTAATAATAATATAAAAATATAATACCTGGATGCATAACTTCTACAACCCTTGGATGCTTTTCTAACCAAAGAGCAATAGTTAAAGCCGATTCTTTATGACGTTCCATACGCAAAGCCAAAGTTTTCAAACTTCTGTTGACTAGGTAACAATCGAACGGTGATGGTACGATTCCCATAGCTGAAAAGATTAGATAAAATGTCAATAAAATATTAATCATATTAATATCTAGAAAATGTAAGTATCTTCATACTTTCGGACTTTGCTCCCATTGAATGAAACATTGTTCACGGCCTAAAGCTTGTATGAATGGGCTCTTGAATTATTCACAAGATCTGAGCGATTGATTGATTAACTCTTTATGTCTTGAAAGTTGAAACGTAGTTATGATAGCAACAAGATTACTATGAATAACAAATACCTACATAGTCATCAATCTATTATATTTCTATCTATATAAATAAAATTAATTGCCACATGTATGACGGAGTATCACTTGAGGACGGATCGACCGATATGGCTGTTTTTTTCGTGTGTGACAAGGTTTATATGAAAGAAAATATTGTTGGTTTTTTTTTTTGGCTAACAGCTTTTTTCATTTCGATCATTAGAAAATTGCACACGTGTGATACCAGGGCGGGTCGCTAGTTAAGTAATAAAAATCAACTGCCATAATTATGTATGACGGAGAACAGTATTACTTGAGCTCGACCGATTTGGCAGATTTTTTTTTTGTTGTGTTTTAATTGTCAGGACAAGATCTATATAAATGAAAACTTTAGACGTTTTCTTCATTAGTTAGTTGCACCCGTGCGAAGCCGGGGCGGGTCGATAGTTGATAACAAATTAAACATAAGATGATTCAAATTACTGAGAGCAGAGTCGTGAAAAGTTTTTCGTAATAGAACACACGGTTCAATGGTGTAGACGTTACTGTAATTTCATCACTCGTAAAATGAGTCATACCAGGCTATACCGGTGCGTAAACCGCAAGTCATTCTATACTGCTATAAACTGATAATGAAAATTTTCTCTACGTCATCGCCAACTACAACTATTTCCCATGTCATGATTGATGATGTTTCCTCATGAATAAAATTTCGCAACAGCGATTAAACACTATTTCACATATCGAGTTTTTTTCAATGTGTCGTGATGATAGAAACTTAGGGTGTTACCACACCAATCGGTCGACGTCGATCGACAGTTTTAGTAACGTCGACAGATGTCGATCGATGGCATCGATCGGCGGTCCATGGCATCGATCGGCGGTCGATCAATTGTTTATGGCCCGGTATCCGTCGATCAGCCAAAGCTACCAACCCAATCGATCAACGTCAACCGATGTCGATCGATGGCTTCGATCGACGATCGATCGACTGGTGTGGTAACACCCTGCTTGGCATATGAGTTGATCGCGTAGATACATTTCTTTTCCGCAATCATTTCATGAAACATATTTAATTGTATTTTTTAGTTCCTTTCTTCACGACTGCGAAATTACACCCAGCTAAAAAAAATGTTTTAGGAACTAATGGTATCCAAAATCCGAGCAAATATTTTTAAATTACATATTTTAGTTATCTACTATAAAAAAATCAACTTACCATTTTGTAAAAATCTAAGCTTATCCGCTAAAGCTTGGTCGTTAACAACTGCAGATCCCATTAATACGTCGGAGTGACCATTCATATATTTTGTTAAAGAATACAAAACTATATCCGCGCCGAAGTCTAGCGGCTTTTGTAAGTAACATGTTAGGAATGTGTTATCCACAACAACCAAAATATCTTTGTTGCGACGTTTTGTTACTTCGGCTGCCTCAGCAATATCAATAACTTTCAAGTTTGGATTTGTAGGCGTCTCTAGCCAGACCATCTAAAATAAAAATAGGTAATTAAAGTCTTGGGAAAAATTTACAGTTGTTTATTAATAAATGCATAAGTTGAACATCAATAATGCAATATCGTAATTTATGGCGCTAACAATACTTAATCTCTTCGAATTTATTTCGAAGTACACATGTGTGATAAAGACTGTTGTAGTTAAATCATGATACGCACACATTATAAATAAGAATGTAATAATATTATGATTTTCGTCACATGAAGTTTTAAACATGCACGTTCCTAAAATGATAAAGTTAACGTAATTATGTAACTTGCACGAAAAGTAAAGCTATTAACACTTCAAACAAACAATTTTGGTAATTTCTTCTACGTTATTCTGATAATTCAACATCAAATTAAAATCCTTGAATTGAGGATGTTTTAAAGGATCAAGTAAGCGAGAGGAGACCGTTGACGAAGGATCTCGAAAAATCGAAATTAAAAAAAAAATGCCTCATTTATACATTAAAAACCTGTTCAGAATGATTACACCAACTACGTAAAAAAAGACTGAAAGTAGAAAGATAATAAGTACTACCTACAACAATATTTAAGCATTTAGCGAAAGTATAATTAATGGTTTAACTTATGAAAACTGCCGAATGCCGTTATGAAGACTTGAAAGACACTTACCTTTGTGTTATCTTGAATTGCGTTTTCTAAATTTCCAGAAACAGTAAAATCTACGAATGTTATTTCGATGCCCATTCTAGATATAACTTGCCTGAAATTGAAATCAGATAGTTAGTATCCAGCCACTGTCGTTTTTACTAACATTAACTCATTATTCGAAAATGGTCTTTACCTCAAAAGACGGTTGGTACCACCGTAGAGATCATCAATTGACACAATATGGTCACCCTTGCTAAGTAATGCAGCCACGGTTGTTATCGCTCCAAGACCAGAAGCGAAAGTAAAGCCATGTTTTCCCCCTTCCAATGCTGCAAGGCATTCTTCCAAAGTATTCCTTGTAGGGTTACCGGATCTCCCATATTCAAAACCCTACGAAAGAATTGTGTTATTATTTGTAAGTTAGACGATTCAGTCTGATGAGGATGAGGAAAATATAATTTGATTTCTAAGCATAAAATATGGCTTACTGTGTGTTCGGCAGGAGCCGGTTGTTTGAAAGTGGTTGATAACGTAATGGGTGGCACAACCGCAGCGGAATTCCATTTTTCTGGCTCTTGACCAGCATGTATGGCCACAGTAGCAAAACCTGGTTGTTGTTCCAAAAATCCTTGATCCGCCATCTGGTATTTATGAAACCGTAAATAATCAGTACCAAGTAAATAAATGGTTACCAGTTAGTTGATACGAACATAGCTGTAGATTTTACCAAAGAAACGAAAAGCAAAAAAGCTGAAATTTTATTAAGGATTATGAGGATATGATTTTAGAATAACAATAAATGAAGCCATATTATTTTAATAGATTTTTATAAAAATAATCAAAATAGTTGAGATTCATCCGTATTTAAAATAAAATGCAAACATATTTAATTTAATAAAATAATCGTAAACGAATGGGATAAGTGTACAATAATCTTATTAACAATATGTTACGTGGAAAAAGAAACACGGGTTATCATACTCATACACCACCAATAAAACAAAAATCTAAAAATAATTCTCCTAAAATTTGCACGCTGAAATTCAAGGTTAATGGGTATGATAGAAAAATGTACCAATATTTCATCATTATGGTAACACAAGACGTAAAAATTATATTATGCTGATAAAAATTGCTTTCCATCATGAATAAAATCTTACCTTAATTCACGATTTCAATTGCCGCTTTATTAATTCTTATCTAACCTATTCAACACACCGCCACTGGGACTTGAATTACAATTCCAAATGAACAGTTTCAGATGTCAAAACGTCTATATATTGTACTTATATACCACCCGGCACAGGGCACATGAATGCATGAATCACATTGGTCGATAGCCGAGACGAGACGGCGTATTATGAAGTCCACATTGACAGCTGCCATAGCTTACAAACATTATCGTGCTGTAAAACAACACTATCTTTAACGATTCACGTCAATAGACGCACAAAAACTAGTTATCGTTATTTAAATCTATAACGGATATCGACTAAAATTATAAAGATTATGCTTTTTAACTGGTTATAACACCTATTTTTTGAAATAATATTAATTTGATAATATTCCTATGCCTATATTCTATATGCTTTGAATTAGAATGTTATTATTACTAAATAATAATATACAAAGTAGTTTAGATAATTATCAAAATGCTTGCAGAATAACTCACTGAGTATAGATGATATTGTCGCAGAATGGTGAGAATGGATTGCCGCCAATTTGCAAAACAACCTGTCAAGTGTCAAAATAAAAGGTACTTTCTGGTTGTTGAATTTTGTTTAGAACTTAAGTTGTTATTCGTTAAAATTAAAGTTAAATATGAAAATAAATAGTAAACCATTACGGTATGCTCATGCCGAAGGCCACACCGACGTGTGTTACACAGAAGACGGACAGTAAGTAAATTATTTATTTATCTTCAAATATAGCCTCTTTGGCGTGTCACTTTTCGTTTAATATACATTTTCGCTGATTATATTTTCTATTATTGTCATAACAATCCCTTAAGTTTCGCTTGAGACGCAACACTGCATAGTCAACACTCTGCTACAAAATATATCTGATTTTTCTTTAAAACTTTTTGCTTAGCTTATAATTAAATAATGCTATTTGTTCAGGCATATTATAACATGTGGAAACGACGGTGATGTCAGAATATGGGTGGACATAGAAGATGATGATCCAAATTCCCATTGTGTTGGGGAAAGTGCTCTTGCTGTATGCTACAAAGACAAAAGACTCTATGTGGCCACTGATAATCATGCTGTTCAAGCATACACATATCCGGCCTTCGATAAAGATGGTATTGTCACTAGATTTACTGCACCAGTAACACAAATCAAGTCGTCTAGTAAAATTGAGGTGATACTTTGTTTAATCTTGACCACTTACTCTAATATTGTAGTCAGTCCTCATTGTTGTTTGTATATATATATCACTCCCCAGCAAAAGAAGTGTCATAGCATGTCTCTACACCAAAAACTTAAGGTTAAAGTTACATAACTGTTGTATCTGTACATCCAACCTTATGATTCTGCTCTGACACTTTTCTTGTCAGGGAGTGTAACTTAGTCTGTAAGGTCTGTTTATCTATGGCCCAAAGATGCCTGAAAATAAATGAATGTTAAGTTACAAGAATTTTCTTACCATTGTAGTGGTTTACAGGCTTTGGGATGTACGTCAGAGAATATGGAAGCTAAACTATGTAACTTAGAAGGAGGAGCACCATTATTTGTAATGAAGGAACACACAGGACCGGTTCTGAGTATTGCCATATGTCCACATATGAAGTTTGCAAGTACTGCTTGTGGAGATGGAAAATTAAGAATATGGGATATCGACACCCAGAAAATTGTTAAAGAAGTATCATGTGTACCAAAAATAAATACATTTTATGCTGCAAAAGTTTTGTGTATGTTTTTATCAATACATTTCTGTAATTCAGTAATAATTTTAATCTAATGGTCATAAGTTTATTATTGCACCAGTATCCTGTAAGGATTAGTTCATAATTAAATGGTGGTATTTTGCTGATGCATCTAGGCTAAGTAATATAAGGGAATTTTCTCTTAATATAAGGAAAAACATATTATCAGTCATTACATGTTTTTTAAATTTTACACACAACACTTAAATTATAATAGGTAATATTAGTTACAAACATTTGAAAAAATGTTGTATGTGTGGAATTTTTCAGGCCGAATGGATTTTGAGCCTAAGGAGGGAAAGTACCTGGCATACCCAAACAATAGAGAGATTATTTTATTGGACTGTGAGTCTTGGGGTCAGAGGATGACATTTACACATAGTTTGGTAAGTATTTGCAAAGTAAACTAACAAAACAATGTCATATCAATGTTCCTTATTTCAGTTTCAGTCAAATATGTTTTTGAATTGCCAGATTCATGAATACTCTTTAGGGTCTGAAACTATTTGGGTTATGTACCTCAAGAATAATAAAATTATCAACCTAAACCTAAATTCACAATGTAGAAGGAACAAAAAAGAAAGTTTTCTTATTATTTATTTTGTAGTGGTTAAGCAATATAAACTTTAAGTAAGTAAGGCAATTAATATTAATTTATTTGCAGATAAAATGTGCAATGTCTCAATGTATATTTTCACCATGCGGTGAATATCTAGCTGGAAACACAGTTGCTGGTCAAATTGCAGTTTGGGAAATAGACTCCGGTGCCTGCATTGACATAATTGAACATCCTACTTCACACAATGTGTCAGCCATGGCATGGAATCCGAAAGGTATGTGTAACAAATATTCTGCCATTTAAAATTAAATTAGTCATTCTGTTATTATGTTGTTTGGAGAACCTGATAATTCTGATTGGCTTTTCCCCACCATGCATTATGAATGATAGTTGGTGAAAAACATTGGTTGTGCAAAGGCCGTGGGTTTCCCATAAACAGCAATAATTTCTTTAATCAAGGAACTTTTGTTGTGTTGGTAACAGGATAAATCTAATATTAAAGTGTAACTGCACAAGCCATAATGATGCAAATAACGCGAAGTAAATGTAATGACGTCTATGGCAATGACCTGCTTACCTGCTCAGCTAACTACCGTTTTTGCTAAAAGTGGCACTGCAGTTATAATACTGATGCATTATTGTACTTAGATTTTAGTAAAGTTCACCATGACTACAAGGCTTCCTTCACAATGCT
Organism: Standfussiana lucernea; assembly: GCA_964057025.1. Classification (NCBI taxonomy): domain Eukaryota; kingdom Metazoa; phylum Arthropoda; class Insecta; order Lepidoptera; family Noctuidae; genus Standfussiana; species Standfussiana lucernea. Next base: position 13,364,558 of record OZ059785.1, read on the forward strand.
GATGTTGCTATAGCATCACTATTTGTCTAGCCTTTTTCCAACTTTCTTGGTATCGGCTTCCTGTTGGCTCGGCTAACCGGATATTGAATATCAATATTTTACATGGAGCAACTGCCTATTTCCACAACCCAGTTACTGGACAAGACAATACTATGTAACCAATCCCCACCCATCAACTGTCCGACCTTGGCTAGAATTGCTAAGCACAAGTCTCTCCATATGAAAGTGTATTGATATTTTAGGAAATGGTGTACTGGCATACTGTGATGTTGCTGGTCAACTAGGCATGTTAGTCAACTGCTATGGCAAAGACAGCACGGCTGCAGCCGAGGATGCTGATGACGTGGAAATGGTTGAAAGGGCAGATGGTGAGTCACACCTTATATGATAAACTGTGCCAAGCATAGTACATTTTGTAACTAAGAAATATAGACAAAAATCACATTTGTGTAGAATATAAGTTATATTTACAAGATTTTTTAAATGTGGGTCAAAATAAGTGGATGGTAACTAAGGCAGAGTAAGCAAAGTAAAAAAAAAACGCAACAAACAGGAAATTTCATATAACCCTTTACAAAATATTTCGTAGCTAAGCATCATTCTTATGTTATAATATTGTTCTTAGGAAAGTTACCACAGGAATGCGGCTCTACTTTCCTGGACATGCCACACATTTTCCATACACGTCATAATCTTTTTCCCATAAGGTAAATGCCATCCGACCTGAATCATTAGAATGAAAGTTTTCCTTCAGACAATGACGACATCGTGGATGACTTGATCGAGACCTATGAGAGTGACGATGACAACGCTATATCGCTACAGAAGATAAAGGATGAGACAATGGGGCTTGGTGTTGATCACGATGAGTCGCGGCCGGTCTCGCGGCGTAATGATACACCTGCGCCCACTACTGTACCTCCCCAAGCTCCATTTCAACCCTCCTCCACCCCCATGCATTTGGAGCATAGGTTTGTGACATTCGTCAATAGTATCTAAGCAAATCTAGAATTTTTCTCAAAAATAAATGTGCCTGTCGAATTGAGGACCTCTTTTTATTCGTCTGTTAAAAAGGTCGATTTTTGTTTTCTCTGAAACCGAGCTCCCGAATTTTCTCTATGTATCATCGTTTCAGTTTTCGCTCTGAAAAATAAATTAACCTTCAAAGTATGAAAAATACTATCATTTTTCTAATACACTGCCAAGTGCCAAGGTGTCTAGTGCAAATACAACCGAAATCTACTCAATTTTAGGTACATGTGTTGGAACGACATCGGCATAGTTCGCTGTCACACGGCAGAGAACGGAGAGTCCACTATAGATGTGGAGTTCCATGACACCAACTTGCACCACGGCATTCACTTAAACAACTATCTGAACCATACAATGGCTAGCTTGTCGTCTACTGTGCTCGCTTTAGCTTGCGAAACGCCGAGGTGAGAACTGAGATTTTTTAAATATTTATTGCAAAAATATTCCCATTAATAATTTTAAATTGTTACGTTATTGAATAGTAATATTTCCTTTATTTATTTATCTTACTAATTACATTTTTAAATATTCCTATAAAAAAAAAAAACATTTAAAAATATAAAAAATAGTAGCCCACCGGTATCGGGAACTGGGTCCAAGCTACCGGCGGTCAGGGCTCCAGAGAGAGGAACCTCCTAACAATACGAACCGTGTCCAGGAGTACCGCTTTCTGAATCAAGCCCTTGATCCAGCCGCCTAACGAGAGCCTCCTCAGGTATTGGTCGAGGCTCTTGGCAATTAAGCCATGGGCTGAAACTACTATCGGCACAATGATCGCCGTGTCCACTTACCACATGTCGACAACCTCGCGAGCCAAGTCAAGATACTTGATTTGTTTATCTTTCTCGGCTTTCACGAGGTTCCCGTCATGCGGGACCGTTATGTCAACAATCATTGCGCGCCGCTCTGATCGATCCACCACCACTATATCAGGCTTGTTGGCCACAATAGTCCTGTCAGTGATGATGGATTGATCCCAGTACAGTGTGATATTGCCATTTTCGAGAACTGGGTTGGGCACATACCTATAGTACGGCACTTCCGATTCCACAAGGTTGTATTTTAGAGCAAGTTGCTGATGGATAATCCTGGCTACAAGGTTGTGTCTATGCAAGTACTCACCGTTAGCTAGACGAGAACACCCGGAGATAATGTGACGAATTGATTCGCCCGGACGGTGGCATGCCCGACATATGTCAACCGTGCCGTCCTTCACAATAAATCTCCGGTAGTTATTCGTCATCATAACTTCATCCATAATTGCACAGACAAAACCTTCGGTTTCTCCGAAGAGGTCGCCGGAACGTAGCCAGGTTACGGACGCTGATAGGTCTACATCGGGCCCATGAAGGGCCCGGAAAAAGCGTCCGTGGAGCTCTTTACTCTGCCATACCTCCCTGCGGTCGTTAGTGTTAAGTACTACAGGTTTGCGCCAGTTCTCTTTAGCCAAGGAGAGCGGGGTGAGGCCCTTGTCCACCGCGACCACATCCCGATGCATACCCACGTCGGTTTCTAGGAAAAATTCCCTGAGACTGCATATCTCACGATTGTGGAGTCTTAGCGTTTAAAAAGCCTCGACCTCCGCACCTCCGCGGGATATACAGTCTCATAACCGAAGATCGCGGGTGATGCATTCGATATGCCGTCAACAATGTACGGACCTTCCTATCCAGGGCGTCTAGTTCTGTTTGTGTCCATTTGAGTATGCCGAAAGAGTACATCAAAACCGGCATGACCCAACCGTTGAAGGCACGCACCTTGTTCCCGCCTGATAAAAGACTATTAAATACTTTTCTCAGGCGGCCAAAGAAGCGCTCCCTCAACGATTGCTTCATGTCAGCTACATTGATGCCCAGCGCTTCCGACATACCCAAATACTTGTAGGTTTCGGTTGCTGAAAGGGATCTAAGATTTATGGAATCCGAGAGTTGGGTTCTAACAGATTCCACAATCTCCCCTCGCTTTACATGCATGACCGCACATTTGTCCACACCAAATTCCATCCTGATGGCGCTACTGAAAGTTTCAGTTACCTTCAGTAGCTACATCATTTGCAAATCGTTGGGGGCAAAGAGTTTCAGGTCGTCCATGTAAAGGAGGTGAGATATAACCTGACCACCTCTCCTCAACCGATAACCTAGACCTGAATCCTCCAGCAGCGTGCTAAGAGGATTCAAGGCTAAGCAGAACCAAAGTGGACTCAAACTATCGCCCTGAAATATACCTCGCTCAATCCTTATCGGCTCGCTATTCCTCTGGATTTGCCGACATCCTGGATAGCGAAGGACTGTCCTCCATTGCCCCATACACGACATCAGGAAGGTGCGCACAGTTGCATCAACTTTATACAACTCTAGCACCCTCATGAGCCATGTATGTGGCACCGAGTCATAGGCCTTCTTATAGTCTATCCAACATGTTGACAGATCCTTTCGGGAACGGCGAACCTGTTGGCTAATGGCCATATCAATGAGGAGTAGCTCCTTAGTACCACGGGACCCGTTCCTACATCCATTTTGAGAAGCGGACATGATAGAATTTTCATTAATGTGTTCGCTAATTTTAGCTCTCAAAATGGATGTAAGAACTTTATAGACTGTTGGAAGACAGGTAATCGGTCTATAATTTTTGGGTTCCGCAGTATTACCCGATTTATGGAGCAGGTGGGTTATACCTGTTGTCAGGAACTCGGGCAGCGACCCTGACTCTAAGGCTGACTGGAACAAGGAAGCCAGGCGAGCGTGCGATCTTTGGAACCATTTGATCCAAAAGTTGTGCAGCCCGTCCGGCCCTGGGGATTTCCAGTTTGGTAACGGACGGACTGCACGAGCTACGTCTTGGGGGCTGATAGAGATTGCCCCCATTTCTGGTACTGGATCACACGCATGCATGAATAGTAATCTTTATTAGCATTGTTCTTAAGTGTAAATGAGGACATCTAAAAAATCTTGTGGAACCATTTATGCATATCATCTTTATGTAACTTAGAATAAACTGCATTTTATAATGACAACAGAAAAACCTGCAATATTCCCTAGTATTGCCTGTTGCAGAAGGTTTTTCTGATGACAAGGACTCAAGGCTGACGCACATTGGGATGGGCCGCACCACAACTCAAATATTCTGTTTCATCACTATTGCACATTTGCTCTAATTTGTGTTGGAATTCCATTGCGGTTCGGGCCGGTGCAGTTATGCCTTAAGAGTACTAGCGTGGCCATATGTCCCCAGCAAATTGGTGTGCATCTCGCTGGTGGGCAGCAGCAGGGAGTGGTGCGCGAGCATGCCGGGCGCGGAGCAGGTGCGCGCCGTGTGCGCCGGCGCCGCGCTCGTGGCCTGCGCCACGGACGCGCGCCTTCTGCGCCTCTACACGCCCATGGGCACGCAACGACAGGTCCACGACCTTATAACACTACTGCCATCTGAATATTCCCAGTCAATGTGTTATGATTAGTTTCATAGTTTATCCCCCCCCCTATTATACAGCGTGTTTCAGTAAGGTGTAGTCATATTTAAGGGTGTGTCTGATTCAGACCATCAAACTGAACTATTTCTTGATGGAAAAATATTCAGCTGTTCCCTACAAAAATTCAATGACTACTCGACCAATGTAGCACCCTTAAAATATGACTACACCTTTGTTGTATGTAATTGCAGTGAATCAATAATGATATTTCCTAAATAGAACTAAACTCATGAAGCACATATTTGTAGGTAATATCCCTGGCAGGGCCAGTGGTAACCCTGGGAGCCTTCAACACAGCAGTACTAGCAGTGTACCACAGCACAGACCCTGGGCATTCAGACCAGCACCTAGCCATGGACATTATAGCGATGAACGGTAGGTTATAAAAATAAAACTTAGCTAATTTTTCCTTCTCACTGTTTTGAGTCACCGGAATATCTCACAGCATGCCGTCTTATGTCATGTCTTCTCAAACATTAGGTATATAAGTAGTTTTTTGTAACTTTTACTGTTATGCGAGCTCAACGGAAAACCTAACCATGTTTCTTCATCAGCTTTACTGTTCTCTATAATATTCTTCTATTTATCCGGACATTGAAATTGTAGGTCGCCAAGTCCGAAGCAAAACAGTCCCTGTGCCTCTAACGCCAAGTTCCAAACTCGCGTGGCTCGGCACCACAGACATGGGCTCTCCCTGCGCGTACGACAACATGGGCGTGTTGCGAATGTACGATGTCGCAAGCGGGGTGTGGATGCCTCTCATTGATACCAACACGTATTCTAAGGGAGCTTCCGACTCCTGGTTCATTGTTTCTGTGAGTATACTTTCTAAAAAGATTAAGAGCGTGGCGTGTACGACATTTCATACAAATTTTCAAGTCCTTATTTTTCGATATGACTGAACCGATTTTAATGAAACTTCATACCCATAAGCAAGATACATAGGTCTAAAAAGTTAGTGAAAACCATTTTCGCAAAATTAAGTTACAGTTAAATTAGACCGATTTTAAATTTTTCATAGAAACGGAAATTTCCAATTATCTTTTTTTAAATAAGACATTTCGAAAATGTTTTTCACTAACTTTTTAGACCTATGTATCCTGCTTATGGGTATGAAGTTTCATTACAATCGGTTCAGTCATATCGAAAAATAAGGACTTGAAAATTTGTATGAAATGCCGTACAGCGTACACGCTCTTAATATTTTACCACTAGTTTACGGCACTACAGTACAGTAGTCAAGTATGCGAGTCATCATCTGCCTAGCCTTTTCCCAACTATGTTGAGGTCGGCTTCCAGTCTAACCGGATGCAGCTGAATACCAGTATTTTACATGGAGCGATTGCCTATCTTACCTCCACAACCCTGTTAGTACCGGGTAATACGATACCCCTTGGTAAGACTGGTTGTCAGACTTTCGGGCCATTGACTACCCGTAACGACTGTCAAAGATCTACAAATGACAGCCGGGACCAACGGCTTAACGTGGAAACTCGGTATGTAATGGGTGGTCACCTATCCACCGGCCAACCTAGGCAAGCGCGGCTTAACCTGAGGATGCATCCGAGCGGCAGTTATTATTTAGCCACGAGGTCCTCCTAGTCAAGTATGCGAGTAACTGTTGACAATTTTAAGTGAAATTGTCGTGCTTTTACTCTTCAAGTCGTTTTGCAAAGAGCCTTGCTTATAATGATTGGTTCTTTTTAATCATAATGATTGTCAAGCGGTTGTACTTATGATTACTTTTGTTTCCTGCAGGTGAGTGAAGCAACACAAAAAGTTCGCGCGATTCTTTGTCGAGGGGCATCATTCCCAGCTACTGCTCCGAAACCTATAGTTGCAGAATTAGGTGTACAGGTATGAAAGTGTCTCTTGCTATAGAATAAGTATACCATAAACTTGAATGGGTCGCAAATTGTTAAAAAAAAATAACTTCATTTTAGATACCCCTCTGCGAAATGGACACAGAAAAGAGTCAGTATGAAGAACAGCTACTTCGATGGGCCCATACAACTGCTGACGTGGATGTGAAAACTGCTCGAGAGACTGCACTTAAATTGTTTGCGGTAAGTGTATTTGATTAAAGTGCACAAACATGTATCTTAAGATAATGAAATAGTCATCATAATATTAAACTGTCCGTTATCTTGTTGTTCTAAAAACATGTTTTCGTAACTTGCATAGTCAAAGATTTCTCTAGAAGTCATAATAATATAATTAAAACAAACAAGGTGATGCCACAAATCAGTATCGAATTATTTCTTGAAAACTATAAATGGCAGGAATTATTCAGAAATCAAAATGTACGTTTCTCTTCTGGGCACACAACCATAATGTTATGTCATGGTTACAGCTAGCTTGCCGCAGCGAGATAGAACAAAGAGCGCTGGAACTAATGGAGTTATTACAAGACGAGCGCCTCCTGCCTCTCGCTGCCAAGTACGCGTCCCGCCTCGGGCGCGTGCACCTGGCCGACAAACTGACGAACTTGTCCGAGTCCTGGAACAAAGAGACAGACAAACTGAACGTCGCTCAGACCTCACACTTCCATGAGCTGGACACGCAGGAGACTTATGACGTCACTAACGGCGACACGGACTTGAACGCCAGTCTTATAATACCACAAAAAGTTAAGGAGAAGAAGACTGATGTTGATACGATGCTTAAACCAATAGTAAGTTATTATATCAAAAAGATTATTTTAAGACGTATGCTCTTGCCTTTTTGGATGTGCGAATCGATAGTCCCCCTTGTGGAAAAAAGCCTTGGAATATTGTGAACTTTATGTGCTTAGCTTAAAAAAAAACTTTTGCAGCCTATAAAATCTTCGCCCGGAAGAGCGAGAAATATATTCAAGAAACAAGCGACGATCTCGAAGAGTGCGCAAAGTCCGCTCAGTCTGACTGAAAGAACTCTGGTGGAAGTCCACAGACCTGCCGAAACTTCTGAAAATGATGACGTAAGTGCTTTTATAACATACTAAATTGTAAATGACCTGACAACCTTGATAGTGCGACATAAAACATATTTGCGTAACCTGTTCTCCCTAACAAATACTACAAAATGTAATATGCATAACTATTTTACTACGAAAGCACATTAAAATTGTAAGGCTGATCATCTTATGACTTAATTGTATTCCAAAAAAGAAATAATATCACACGATGCCTGCTAAAGACGCTGCTATAGTTTAAAAACGTCTCCATCCCATATTTTATGTAGACCTGTGGCTTCTGGAAACTATATGCCCATTGTTTTAACAGCCGTCAGCCCCTCTGGAAGGCGAGACTTTCGTGGATTGGTTTACACGAAATAAGCCTGTTCTAGAAAAACAAAACTCAGACCTCGGTCCGTCGGAGTTAACTCGACAAGGTATCAAACTCTTCAAGACGTTTCAAGGCAAACACACCAGTAACACCGATGATGGTCCTAAAAGAAAATTGGATGAAGATACCAACGGAACTGAAACTCAAGTCACTAACGCTCCGAAGCAATCAAAACTTAGCGCCTTTGCTTTTCATAAGAAAACATAATCATTGTTTGTATGCGAGTTTAATCATGTAAGTTGTAAAATATTTCTTATTATTTAAAAAATAAAATATCGTTTTTACAATTTTTATTATTTTATAAGGTAATGGGTACATTAAATCATCTAGCCTCATCGCTACACAGGACGATTCCATCAAATACTGATGGTTTGTTGGGCAGCTGAAATAAAAATATAATCGATTAAAAGTTGCAGAGTCGACGGCACGGTTGGCGCAGTGGCTGAGCGATTGACTGCTGCGCTGCGTGTTGCGGGTTCGACCCCTGCACGGAAAAAATATTTGTATGGCCTACAGTTAGCAGTTCCGGGTCTGGCTGTTTGTGTATGTGGATTTAAATGTTTCTAAACGCACCCAGGATACAGGAGAAATTCCTAGGGTGGAAGAAAATTAAAAAAAAAGTTCCATTTTAATGTTAAGTAACTGCATAACAACTGATTGGGGTTTGTGTATTGATGCTCTTCAAAATGTCAATATTTTCGAGTCTTATCATAAAACAATAACAAAGTTATTTTATTCGTTTGTTTATGCTAGATAGTAATGGGTCAATCGGTACGTATCATTACGCAAAGATTGCTAATTTTACCACATCATTAGGTAACATAATAATTAATTTATTGCCTTCTGATTTGTGCCCTATGTTTGCATCAGCTCCCACTAAGATTAAGACCATCGGTTCGTGATCAGTAGTTTGCGCTAAAACAGCAGTCATGCTGCAATTCTTTCTGAAAAGGGGTTCTTGCAGTTGTAACTATCAAAGTACATACCTCCAACGCTGAACTTTTTCATACAGGGTGTAAACGAACCCTTCAGTAAGCCATCAACCAAGCATTCTGTACATCAAATTAAGTAACTCTACGCAAAAAATATTGCTGGGAAGCGACTTTTTTTTTTTTGGAGTGAAATATCACGTTTTATGGTAGGACTCAATGTAACGCACTCAAAACATTGTGCTGATGGATGCATTGAATAGTACGGGAGTCGTGGAGCTCATTAAAATAAAGTTATAACATTAAAAACTTGTATTAAAAAAAATATGTGGAACTTTGACTCCCAATATCTTCGTAACTAGAAGATTCCAAGGTATGGTCTAGAACAAATATCGCAATGACTCAAGTGCGTTTCGGCTTCGTGAAGGATACTTTTACACCCATCATGGCATGTTTGAAAACTTCGTCAATGCAGGTAGACTCTGTCTTCCACATCGGTTTCATCGTTACCAGATTCTTCATCCATTCTATCGCTACGTTCGCATGCTTAATTACCGTCAATAGTCTTCAGAATTATAAAAACCCTCTTTGGACTAGCTCTTGTAGTTTGCTTAGATACTTGGTAGTTCACCTAGCCAGCAAAGATTTGTCGATGCTGACTTCTGTACGAAGTAGAAACCCATATCCGGCTTAACACTACAATTGCTGCTTTGACTCAGGATAAGGCTTAACAAAATTCCCATAAACACATAAATTGAAAACAACACAAAAACCCCACATTTGTGATGATTTATAATAACAATAGTTTCACTTCCTCCTAACACAAAGGTGAACAATAGATATTTACTTTCCGTGTTTGCGTTTCCCTAAACAGCAATTATTCCTCTTATGAGAAGTGTCTATGAGTTTATTGTTTTCGTCAACTGAATCAGCGTTTTTCATTTAAGGTATGTAGTAATATTGCAAGTCATTCAGCATTTTCAAATCATACCGGATTCATGACGCCGCTATTAATAAACAAGTAGATGCCATGTTAAGGTTAACGTATGAAAAGCTAATGTGTTAAGGACTTCTAAACGAGGCCACAATCAAACTGTGATGAAACGCATCTCACAAAAAAAAGGTTTACGATATTATTAATTCAAATCTATTGTGGGTTCAAATTCGGGCAATTACCAATGTGCTTTTTCATATAAAAATTTATTAAAATTATATCATATTTACTTTCTAAGTTTTTCTTGGACATCACTGACATCGGTGAAGGAAAAACATCGTGAGGTAACCCACGGAATTATAATTAATTAATATAAGCTTGAAATCGCCAACCCGTCTTTAGCAGCAAATGTTGTGATCAAAGCTCTTGCCTTCTCTGTATGAGAAGAAGTCTTTGCCCAGCAGTGGGACTGTAATAGGCCTGTATTATTTTAACTGAAATTATAATCTCCTTTCCGAACATAGGTCTTTTCAGACTGTGCGTTATTGGTAACAGCTACTCTACGTGACCAGATTCAAGGTCAAACTTTTACTGACATGCGGCCACCACTGGTAATGTGTTAAATGTCTGAGCAAGAGGTACAGGCTTCGATTCCTGAGTTGGGCAAATTGTTATTGGGTTTTCCATCAGGAATTTCTCAGTAGAGCAATACGCTCGCCCCCTATTACATGAGACTTAAACACAACTGCCGAAATGAGGGTGTACTATTAGGTACACATCTGCCTAACCCTTGTCTGAAATCTTCGTAATCGTAGGATCTATTCCAACACCGCGATTATATTCTAAGTAATTAAATGATGCTAGTGCACAGTGTTCCATATGATCAAAAAAAATTCCCTCTGCTGTTTATTGCATTAATCGATCAAGGGATGCATTTAAAATGCACGAGTAAAACACCCACGTGTCAATTTCAAATACTTTTTTTTTATGATGAACTTTGGGTAACATTTTCATGAAAAAAATTAAAATAAATTCTGAAAACGTAACTGTCCAAGATATTTATTTAATATAAATATAGTCTGATAAAGCATCTTTGGGCGCATATTTTCCAGTTTTTATTTTTGGAAAATTACCTCCGGATACCGAGTAATCATTTTTTTTTTTCAGATTTTCGTTTTTATTTTTTTTCTCCCTAAAAACTCAAAAGTACGACTTGTCACTAGCATAGAAATATTGCTCGTAATAAGGCCTATCACTCATAAAAAAACCACGTTGCACTATTGCGGGTTTTAGAAGGAATTAAATTTCAAAACATAGTGTTAGGGTTGTCACTGAATTTGACCTTAATTCATTTTATTTTGTTCTTTTTACGTCGGGTTACTAAAAAAGAGTACATTATAAAGAAAGTTTGGATATTAGTATTTTATTTTTTTTTGTTATTTTTTTAATATTCGATTATTTCTAATGTTTGTAAAAAGATCATAACTACAAACAAAAGCCATTAAATTTGAGTTTTTGACCGTTGCGTAGGGAACCGAATTTCTTAACATTAACTCCCCTCCCGTACCCCAGTGACACCTACATCGCATAGTTAGCCGAGCGGAGTGAGCGGCGACGACGCGACTTTTTTCTAATACTTAAATTTTTGAAATCGTGATATCTTTCGAATGGAATGTCCGAATGAATAATTCAAAAAGTTATATAAAGGTATTAAAGCAGTCTTGAATATGAAGTAATTTATTTTGATAAGGATTAATACCAAGGTACAAATAAAGAGCCTTTTATAGCGGTGGCATTTCAATTAAATTTAAAAAATAAAAGAACACTTATTGTGACATAACTATAATAGTTAGACATATGCTGTCGCGACACTTTTTGTAGATAATAGTGTGTTCTGCAAAGTCGTAGTACATTATTTGGTTATATCATCAATAATTTTAGCAGCGCATGCGATGTAAGTAATTTTTTAGGTAATTTTTTTACACCTTGGGTTACATTATTGGAGTTTTAGTAAGGATCCCAAATTTTTTGAAAATATAAGCTAGCCTATGGCACTCGGAGATAGTGTAGCTTTCCAATGATGAAAGAATTTTTCAAATCGGTTTAATAGTTTCGGAGCCTATTCAATGCAAACAAACAAACAATCAAATCTTTCCTCTTTATAATATTAGTATAGATTAATACTAATCTCTGATAACATGATTCATGGCAGGATATTTACGTGTGAACGTGCAAGTCATTCTATACTTCAATAATGTTATTGATCATGCCAATTATTATTTTGCACTTCAACGTTGCTACGTCATCGCCTAGGTACTAGCTAGGAAATCATGACATAGGAAAATCGTGTTATTTTTGCTATGTCATGAATTACTAGCTAGTTGAAATATCACAGCAATGAGAAACAAATAAAAAAGCTATCAATTGTCTACAGAGTGATTGGTAATTAGTGCAGTCCCAACCCCCCCCCTCTCCCCGACCCCGATAACTAGGGGTCCAATCTCAGTAGCAGTCAGTCTTGAGTCAGCTCCCCTGACTGCCCCGCTGAAAGTTTCCACCCTGTATACGGCAATTATATATATTTTAAATGTTTGTCTGTCTCAGTCTGCCTTTTTGGTAGTTCCGGCTAATCTCAAAAAAATAAACCCTTGAAATTAAAAAAAAAAATCCAATTCAAATAGGGAAGTAATATTTTTATAATAATTTCACGCGGACGAAAGTCGCGAGCAACAGCCAGTTCGTGATATACAGAGTGTAATTCTGAGATGGGGCAGTATGGACAGGTACCTCAACCGCTGTAAGTCCCGAAAACGGTCTGAGCAGACTACCTCTTTTCCCTACTTTTTGAGAAATCACAATGTGCATTCACAGATTTTGGAAAAAGTATACTGTCAGCAAAAATAATGCCAAATTTTCACAAAAACAATTTTTGATGCCAATCCATGTCCCCTGTTCCATAAGAAGACCAAAAACTCAGTGGGACCAACCGAGTTTTGGTGAGCACTGCAAAGTTAGAAATCGCAAAAAAAATGTAAACAAAACTTGTTATTAAGGCTAGCTGTATGCATTGCAATTAAATAGATTTTTTTTTTGGCCAAGAACCTGCGCAGGCGTACACAGAAGCGACTCACCAATTTCATGACAATCGGATCAATGGTTTAGGAACGCATAGAGGGCAAACATTCATTTTCATTGATAGACATAAACAAGCCTGGTGCTGTTATAAAGAAGGGTACTAATCAAGCCTAAACGTTCTAAATAATTTGAGGTAGTTTTTGTGTGAATGCTGAACAGCATGTCTAAGTAACAGACAGTTACCTAAGACCCTTACCCTGAATCTACAACAGTTAACGTCAGTTACGTTAACTGGTGTAGCTACAGGGTAAAGGTTTACTTCTGCCGTATCTCAAAATTCAACTCTGTACGTGTACCTATGTACCGTATGTGTATAGGTGGGTGTATAAGGAAAGTCTCCAAAATTAGTTTCAATGTCGTTAAAATAAAACCCGTATCTGCTTGGAAACGTGTTTAATAATAAAACGTAAGATTTTATCAAGATGATTGGTTGATTAGGCATTCACTAATTCAGCTTCATCAGGGGGCGGAAAGATTCCGTCCTTGATCATTTGCCGCCATTCGCTGCCGTTAGGATACGCGAACTTATCTAAAATTCCTGGTAAGAACTCTGTGCTATATCCTGGTAGCTGAAACAAGCGAAAATAACCATAAACAAGGCTATTTAACAATAAAAGCATATAAGGCTTGTCACGACTCCCAAGTCGCCGCACGCACATAGAATAGATAAGACATTATCCATAGTTATAATATGATTTAGACTAGATACTTTTCAACTTGGCGTTTGTTTGTAAGGTGTCCTACTTATTGCTCCGAAGCATCGAAACAAATAAAATAGAACGATAATATTTAAAAAAAAACGGCAAAATAATTGGCCACGTAGTTCCGTACCTTAGGCGCGAGGTACTTGGCGTCCTCCACGACGCAAGGGTCCACAAAGTGCTCGTGCTGCTGGTCCACGTACTCGATGAGGCGGCCCTGCATGGTGCCCGACACGCTGGCGAAGTCCCAGTACTGCAGGTGCTGCACCATCTCACACAGACCCACGCCGCCCGCGTGAGGACATACCTTCACTGCAAACGATGAGTGTTACTTTAGCTTTGGAAAATATGTTCAGTTTGTTTCATAAAATTTACATTTGTGTAAGCTTTATTTGTCTATGACTGTACTCTAGCCTGTGTTCGAATATTGCTACTCACGGTAAGAAAAAGATTTTTTGATCCCATTTCATTTTTAATTTCGCACAGAATGATGCTGCTGAGATGCTGACCTGCCTTTTGACCTAAACTCAATATATGAGTAGTATGAGTTCTTTAATTTTTACCAGCCCAGCCAATTTTTGAAGGCATTGATTACTAGATAATGATTAGAAACAATAAAAATATACCTTTCAGTTTTTCAGCCATGAGATACACAGAAAGTATTTCATTAACTCCGCCGATGCGAGCGGAGTCTATCTGACAGTACTGCATACCCCCACTCTGGAGGAATTGCTTGAACATGACGCGGTTGGCGCACATCTCGCCCGTTGCCACGCCGATGTTGTATGGCCTTTAATTAGAAAGCATAGTTAATTTCACCCTTAATTGCTGATAGAGGGAGAGTCCAGTTTTAGGAAAAGCCTGATTGAGTTAGGGCCGGTGCACATCTGGCGAGGCGCAGAGCGTGAGGGCAAATGTTACTCGTACGGTGGCGCAGTCGCGTACCAACCGCGTGCTAACGCTCGGCACTAGTTGCTTCAATGCTGTCAGGAACTAGTTCGTTTTGAATGTATTCAAGAGTTCAAATGTGTCATTTTTTATAGATAGATTCGTAACCAGAAGCTATATTCTCTGAGTAAAAACTACTTACGCCAAAGCTTTAGATATAGCAGCATGTCCGAGGACATCGTCCGGAGATGTGGGCTCCTCGATCCACATCGGTCTCAACGGCGCCAGTTTCTTCACCCATTCGATGGCTTCATTCACGCTCCATGCTTGATTGGCGTCGATCATCTTCAAGGAAATGAAAAATATCTTCTTTATTTGCTCTCGATAAGTTTTTAATAATGCTATTTACTTGATTGCAATGGTGGACCCATTTGGCTCATGGTAACAATTTAACTTTGACAATGCCTTAATTGTGTTGTAATAAGGGTAGTTCAAATGAACTGACGTGCGGGTGACCATTCTTTGGTCAGAAATGAAATCTATAGTGTGAACTTTGAGTTGACTAAAGCTAAATACAGTAGGTAAGTACCTATTGTTTAATACAGAAAATCGGGGTCGCTAGTATCGCTAAACTACCGTAATTAATTTGTGTCAAAACATCCCTGAAGTTTTATATTGTCCCGCATATCAGCTTGAAGTGTTTCATTTACCTAGTTCATTTGCCTACTGAATTTGAGAAATCTTAGCTCGCTCTATAGATCTTAGCGTCAGTGTCACTCACCAAAACGTTATCAGGACCAATGTACTTTCGGACAGCACTGCATCTTCTGTAATCGTCGTCAAAATTAACTCCGACTTTAACTTTGAAATATTTGAAGCCCAGTTTTAGGTACTTGTCGCATAGTGACTGCACGAGCTCGTCGCTGTATCCCAGCCATCCTGAGGTTTAAGAACAGCAACATTGTTATAAAGCATGTTCAAATGGATTTAATCGCTAAAACCCGACTGTGCACCATCGTCATCAGCCATTAATTTCTCAGCAGTTAAGGTTTGTTCTGACTAACTGCAGTCTTGAACTGACCACAAGAAGCAAATTGACGTAAGTTAGTGCCACCTGTTCTATTCATATAAGGTGATCATGGTGATAAGTGTCTTACCAACTTGTGTGGTGTACGCAGGGTATCCGTTCTGCGTCAAATACTTGACTCTCTCGTCTTTGCCGGCTCGCTTGTCCTTGAGGAGCTTGATGGCTTCTTCCTTCGTTATCACGTCGGTTATGTACCGGAAGTCTATTGTCGATACCAATTCCTGTTGGCACATAATTACCATCGTCACTAAGGTATATTAAAAACGGGGAAGGAAGACATCGTGAAAAAATCGAAGACGTATGACATTTTTCCAAAACCGCACGAGGTCGGCGTAGTGTATTACAGCCAACTGCAACACAGACTCCCAGCAGTGGGAACATTATAGGTTAATGATACTAAGTTAATTATCTCCTATGAAAAATATTGGTTCCCAGGTACTTATCTGCAGTAGAATGTATGTAAAAAAATTCGTGGCAGTCTAGATTTTACGGCAACCAATATATATTAGCTCGCAATACCTATGCATTTGCATAGGCAATAACACTAGGCAGTAACTAATTACTGCCAGTACTATATGAAGGGAATAGCACGAATCGGGTAATGTAGGACATGCACGGACGACAAGACATTTTCTCGTTAACATACATGTAGACATTCGCAGCGATACCTACCTCAGGTTCCATATCGACCAAAAGCCTCCATAACGGTTTACTTTCTAGGCGAGCCCATAGATCCCACAGGGAATTTAGTATGGCAGCCGCCGCCAAGTGAACTACGCCCTTCTCAGGTCCAATCTGAAATTGTATACAAGAGTATTAAAGATTGCCTGGTTGGTAGTTGCAAATGCCAAACGCAGGGTCGTGTCCGGGTAGAGTCTTTGGGTTTTCCGAAAGGTAATTCTTTGGAGCAGACGGTTCATGGCAAAAGGCTAGCCACCATTACATAATATGAGACTAAACAAGACGAATTTATGGTAGTACGAAGTTTCGGAGTACAATATACAGAAAGATTACAGTCAAGTAAGGTTGAACAGATAAAAAAAAGCTTACCCATCTCATTTGAGAGTCGTTGGTAATGGTTCGCCAAAAGCCAGAGAAGTCGGCAAAGATATCAGCAGCATTCCTCCCGATGATGAACTTCTTCATAGACCTGATGGTGAGAACGATGATCTCGGTGCCCCGGCCGCAAGTGAAGGTCAGGCCGAAGCCTTGCTTGCCATTCCCGGTGGTAGTCGTCACGTAGGCACACGAGTAGTTCGGATCAGTATGCTGGAATCATTCAATCAAGGAGGATATACTTACTTGTTGATATAAATAAATAAATAAATATCGCTGGACATTACACACAGCGCCATCTAGTGCCACACTAAGCAACGAGGCTTGTGTCGTGGACACCAGATAGTTGATATACTACATAGATACTTTTTGTTTGTAAATACATACTTATACATATAAACATCCATGACTCGGAAACAAATGTCTATGCTCATCACACAAACACTTGCTCCTACCGGGATTCGAACCCGGAACCCTATGAACGTAAGGCAGCCTCACTACCGCTGCGCCATTCGGGTCGTCGTGGTATAAATAACAGCACGCCTGTAATCCCCAAAAGGTTAGGCAGACAAAGGTATACCTCAGTAGTTACACGGCTACACCCAGTTATGTTCAAGTCCCTTGTAACCTATAAATGGTAAATATCCGAAATTGGTGAATTATTAAGATGCACCCCCTGTGAACGTCGACTATCACCAATTATGACGAAGTGGCTACATCAGAAATTGTTAATTGATTCACCTACTTGAATCGAACATAAATACCAGTGAATGTTAACTTACACACAATTCTGTGAATCTTAGATTCAGCGTAGACTACGTACCTACTGGATCGTCATTTTGTAATTAGCACTAGCCTTGTAACTGCCATCAACTTTGATGTAGCGGTCTAAATCATGAATAAAGGCTTTATAATTTCGCTCATCAGCTGCCTAGTTTTTTCCCAACTATGTTAGGGTCGGACAGTCTAACCGGATGCAGCTGAATGCCGGAAGGTATTTTACTTGGAGCGACGCCTATCCTATCTCCACAACCCAGTTAAGTACTGGGTAATACGATCTTCTTCACCATGTCGCTGGCACGACATTATATTTTTAACCGACTTCAAAAACAGAAGGAGGTTATCAATTTGTTGTATTTTTTGTGTTTGTTACCTCATATCTCCGTGATTTATGAACCGATTTGGAAAATCTTTTATCTGAGAGGATATAGTCTACTTCCTGATTGGTCCCATAGAAATTTTATCAAAATCGGTTCAGTGGTTTGGTTTTTAAATCAAAATATCTGTTCAAAATATGTTATCCACGTAAAAGAAATTGCGAAATTGATAGGTACTTTGTGGGTGATACGATAAATGAAAAGGGTAAAAAAAACATTCTTGCAAAAAAAAATATATTGGCCCAAAACTACGCCACTTCCACGACATCGTCGGTGGCAGTGCAGAGGTCATCCGATACCTCATGGTAAGGCCGGTTATCAGACTTTCAGTGACTACAAAGATCTTCTATAACTCAACTTATAACGGTTGTTAAGTTTACATTGTGCAAGTATATTTACAAACTATTCATGCGGTTAGTAAATAGACTAGACAAACTGATTAAGTACTGAACACACACCTCCCACACACACACACAATCCTTCCCTATTTTCTTTTCTTATCAAACACCACATGAATAAATTCAAGGCCGAACTACATTATGTATTAGGCGATTGTTGTATTACCTACCTATTTGTAGTATTTTTGTTTCGGTATATTCAACTTATTTACACCAACAAAGTTGATTTAATGATACTGAATAATAATTAGTAATTACCTATTTTTCTAATTAATACTAGTTTGAATGCATTCTAAGAAATACTATTTTGAATATAAACAAATGCAACAAGGCTGCATTTGCATGTAAGTAAATCTGTACATCCCTAGTTCCGGTCGTTCTCGTGACCAAATAAAAAGTTATTGACTTACCAACGCATCAGAGCCGTGCGCGCCCAGTGATGTAGGGAACCTTACATCTTTTACGTCTAGCGAGACGATCTCCAAGCCACTTCGGTCAGGCACCGGCATTTTGTACAAACTTAGCTACCGACGATCGTCAACTGCGCGGATAACCCCGACGTTATGTTTTGCTGTCTGGTTATCACACATTTATGTTGTTTTCATTGAGATAATTAATGGGGTAAATGTTTAATTTAGACTGTTCTTCAGTTTTAAACCGTAAGTGTAAACACAAAGGGTTGAAAATATCTGCTCTTTCGATTTGATAATTATACAATACTCTAATGTTTGATTGCATGACATAATCATTTCATTTTTATTTTCCGAAAGATGCACATAGTACCTACCGATCTGGCCTGCATAGATAAAGCATGGTTGTCTATTGTTTGCTCGAAGATTATATGCCATAATCATCATTTTCCCGAATTTCATTTGCCCGAATGTTTCATTTGCCCTAAAAGACATATGACATACTTTTAATTGCCCGAATTTTAGATACCATAAGATACGAATGCCATAAGTATTGTTTGCCTTATTTTTATGTGCCATAATAATTATTAGACATACTTAATATTTAAATGGCATAACAAGTATTAGACAAATGTCTATGGGTGCGCAATGTT
Source organism: Standfussiana lucernea (assembly GCA_964057025.1). Lineage (NCBI taxonomy): Eukaryota > Metazoa > Arthropoda > Insecta > Lepidoptera > Noctuidae > Standfussiana > Standfussiana lucernea. The sequence continues at coordinate 13,383,730 of OZ059785.1, forward strand.
TGGTATAATAAGAATAAACTTATTTATTCTGTGCATGGTTTTTTTTTCTGTGCATGGTTGATGGTGGGCTAGGTCGACGGAGCCCCGCTTCGCGGGGCTCCTACTTCTGTGTGGTTTATAAAAAAATAACCACGAAGGGGATGGCCTCTTCTAACCTAACCTGTCCGAGTCGGGGTGCCCTAAAGTCCCAATTGCATCCAATTTCTCTTGATATAAACAACCGTTACACACCCGATGTCGATGGCAAATTATGTTATGGCATATCATAATTATGGCATGTGATAATTAGGGCTTACAATGATTATGACAAATGATGTTATGGTAAGTGACTTTATGGGAAACAATGATTCTGGCACGTGACTAATATGGCAAATGAGTATTATGTCGTATGATATTATGGCTGTTGACTATTATGGCAAATGATATTAGGGCAAATAAAATTCGGGTAAACGGCGGTATACCATAAAGCATGACATAATACCAAACTGATAAAAAAGAGTTATTTCTCCTATATTATCTATTTTTTCCTATATTATATATCACTGGTCACCATAACATCTACTGTAGGTAATACTTAATTTATGTTTTTACTAAGCCGGTTTAATAACGACTGATGTAGGTTGCGGTTGTCAGTTTGATGATACTGTAGCTAATAGTAAAAATCAAATAATGAACCAGTTATAAGTATCAAAAATAAGTTAACCTAGCTTAATATTCACCTACGTTTAACTAAAAGTTTTGCAAATTGGAGTGAGAGAGCGTAAATTAAACAAAGAACTAAAACATTATAAAAATTATATTCAATCTTGTGTAACATATCTAAACACATACATACGTTTTTTATAGTTTCTTTGTTCGTAAATAAACACATCGTATTACAATTCTGTGACTAGATCAAAAAGTATTCATAAGGACTGATTTTTTCCAAAGTTATCTAGGTATGGTATAAAATTCATGGTAACAGTTTTCGTATGGACATGTACCATAGTGATATGATAAAAAATATAATCCATGTTTAAAAATCTAAAAAAATCAGCCATTACTCATTAGAATTTGTCAATTTTGTGATTTTAAGTAAATTACAACATTAAGAGGCACTTCTGTTAGGCGTTTTTGTTATTTATCGTATAGATGCATTATATGCATATTGAGCTTTAAATATATCACGCATTTACTAGGGCTAATATAATGTAAATTTTGATTCCTCTCCTAAAACTTATCCTAATTGGCAAATTTGAGATAGCAAAAATGCTACCATACACTGTTTTAAGTTTTCACAGTTTATAACTGAACTTACACTATCACTTACGGGATATCTTCCGCGATTAAAATAATCATATAAACATTAATCGCGGGAGATATTCCGTAAGTGATAGTGTAAATGCTACCATATCTTGAATTCCAACGTAGCCATTATTTATGATCAGAATGATCAGCTGGCGAGGTTGGGCAGTGAGGAAGGGCAACTGTAAATCTAATGGCGCTAGCATAGCCTGTACCAAGCATCATCATTGGTTGAAAATCTTTCATTGTATATTTCAAAATAGCTTGACCTGATTGGTCTGATTGGGACTAAGCTATGGACACGCCATCTACAATCACCTTTGACGAGCCTTCCCCATTACAAAAAATTCGTAAACCATAAAATACAGAGTCCAAATAACTAATTAGTTAAGGCACCTATTAATTATTTGTAAGTCTCTTAAGTAAGAAAATCGTGAGTTTAAGTGCGGCGGCGGGAAAAAAGAGCTACGTATGTATTATTAATAGTTGCTTAACTGGCGAAACTTAACAAGACATGACGGGTACATCGATTGAATTTTTCAAATTTATTATTTCCCATAATATGCCGCCTGCGGTGAATGATCCCGAGCAGCTGTGGTTACCTAATTTTATGAGTTTGCTGGCGCCCCGCTTCTACCTCACCCGATTTTTGTAACTTCACAAAATATGCCGATTTATTTATTATAGTATACCCATAACGTCAGTAAAGTTTGACTAGTTCATTTATAGTGGACGCTGTATAGCTTACTTAGCCTTTCAATTAACAACTTAGCTATACTTGTTAATGAACAGCGGCCGGCGCGTCCATCCATATTGGTTCATCCATCGGTTAGTTGGTAATTTTGTTCGTATCATGATCACCTTACTATGAACGGCCGAAGCATTAGTCATTCAGGCCAAGAAAACGCTAGGCTGTTATTTGAAACCCCACATTAGAAGATCATTTACGAAGTCATTTTGTGCGAACTTCACTTGTCACCTTAATTTAACCCCATACATTGCACATTGTGATGTTTCTGACCACTGATTTATGTAGACGTTCTATTCACATCCCCCTTATTATTGTTTTCGTCTTAACATTAAATTGAAGTCCATGAACATATAATTCTTACACAAGTAATATACACTTGTACTTACATTTAAATAATTTCATCATCAAGGAATGTTCAAAGTTGAAATATTTCATTTGAACTTTTTACAGCATAAAACTGTTACACAAATAACACATACTTGTACTTACATATAATAAAATCTCAAAACCAAGGAATGTTTAATGTTGAAAACATTCTCCACTTCATATTAACTTTCTTATACAATCTCAAACCAAGCACCCATGTTTCTGAACCTTATGCAAAGTTTAATTTCAAACGGTTAACCACCGTAGCAACTGGGTGAGAGTTGAGCCGAGAATCGAGTTAAGTGGCGTGCGATTGAGGAGGCCATGTTCAGCAGTGGACTGCTGTAGGATGATGACGGTCAACCGTACATCAATAGTAATATTTAAATTACGTAAGTGACTCTTGTTGCTACGAAATAAATGCTGTCAAAAGTTGAACTATTACCATTTACGCTCGGTTGACTGTACATACGTTTTAGCACATTTTTTGTACAGATATAATTTAAAAAATATACTAACAATAGTATCTACAAGAGAATACATGAAAAAATTGAAATCTAACAAACACATTTATGACAATGCTAGTACTAATAGATTATAGCTATGTAATAATATACTACAAGTACCAGGGGGGTCTAAAAAGGCCAAATTGAGTAATGGAGATTGTCCATTTTTTAATAATTTTGCTTATTGCAAAACCATTTTGAGGAATAAGGTCTCTAATCTAATGACTAATCGGTAATCCGACTAGTTAAAATTAAATATTACTCCCTATTCATTTTTGTTTTTTTTTTTTAATAATTGTGCTTAACCTTTATTTGACCTTCAACTTCAATGACGACATTTCAAAAAAGAATATCGTGAAATACGGTTAAGCCTGCGTTCAGACACGGCGGGAACCGCGCGCGTTTTATTTACACAAGTATTTAAGTAATCATTTTATTATCTTCATAAAAATCTGCTAGTTGACATTAAAGCAATCGATAATATAGTCTGTGGACTATTTTACGAATCTCCGCACAAAACTGTAAAACAGATGTATTGCGTGCTATGAAAATTGTACACAGTTAATATTATGAATTGTGAATTTGTGACCATTTTACGATTTGTAATGTGATTCATATTATTATCCCAATACGGTTCTGTTAAAGCGGCCTTTTTAGGCCCCCAGATCTTTCTAGATTTCAATTCTCCTACCAGTCCGCTAAAGTGATCACTTTTTACTCTTCTTATACATAACAGAGAGGTCTCTGACAATACATCTCTCTCCCTCCTCCCAGAGCAAAGTGGCGAGCCGCCCGAGAGTTCCGTCGTCGTCATTATTCACCCAGTCCAATAGTAGTTTGTAGCGGGCCTGTAAATCGATAAGAAATAATTTATAAATAATCTTCATTACAACAATGGAATGCAAACTTCAGCAAAGTTAAAGTTATATCTGATAAACATTTTCCCAGAAATGTTCATATTCTATCAGCACTTAATTTTATCAATACACGAGCAACCGGCCCCTGCTTCTTACAGTTTACGACAAAATATAGGGATTTATTTGTTATAGTTAAGTTTTGTATTAATAATCTTATCTTAATATAATAAACGTGTCATTATGTTAGTACACTCTAATACCCGAAACCACCCAACCGGTTTAAATGAAATTTTGTGAATGTATATGTTTGGTTCCAGCTTGCAAGACTGGATTCGACCAATGTTTTGTCATATTGCCCTTGTACCCATGCATATTATAAATTATAATACACATCTAAACTTTGGAATCAATTCTCCAAATTCTTGTGAAAATCAGGTCAAAATCCATCCTTATAAAGAACAACAAATTTACTTTTAATTTGTATTGTAGTCATATAATTAGATATGACGTTTTTAAAATAGCATGCACATACGTCAATCAAATAAAGATACGATTATAAGAGTCTTATCAGTGAGTACTACAATGTTTGAGGAAAAAATTTCAAAAAATATAACATTATTGAGGCACTGATTGTCTGATTCCTTAGTACTACTTTAGTTACACAAACCTACCTAAAACACAACTAATAAAAAATATAACATAACATCACGTCTGTTTTCCCCGAAGGGTGTACCTAATTGTACACCCACATTCCGCCAGTTATGTTTAAGTCCCATGTAATAGGGAGCGAGCCTATGACCATCAGCCGGGCACAAATCCAGACTCCATGGCTGCTACTGAGAAATTTCTGATGGAAAAACGAATAACACTTTGCCTGACCTGGGAATCAAACCCAGGTCCTCATGCAACCACTAGACCAACAATATATTCAACAGAAAAACTTATAAAAAAGTAATGATAATTGTTTGTTCACATAGTATAATGGCTTAGCTGCATTCATGTTTCCTCTGTTATTTGCGACCCTAAATAGTTCACCCTTACACAATGAAGAACATTAACAATTTTTTATAAATTAAATATCAATACATACATGAACCAGATGCTAAATAATATGGCACCTTTTTTACTATTGAAGTAGTCATCATAGAAAGTACATACCTCCGAGATATCATAACCCGCTGCATTTATCTCAGCAGTTTCAATTCTGCCTTGAGTAAAGCCGAGTGCTCTAAAAATGGTGTGCCAGTTCTTTCCAAGGTTCTTTGATATGTAGTCCATGAAGTCGTGATCAGGCTGTAAAACATAAATTAATAGTAAGATGTTGTTGCCTCACTAGGTGGACTACCATGAACTTTTATAGCAGTATTGTTTTAATCTTACTTCGTGGGATAGAGGTAGACCTAGACATCCTATATAGTAAATAGGTATATAGCTCCATTAAAGTATTAAAGGTGGTATGGGCCCTGAAGGCTAATTCCCATGGTTAAAAATGTTCACAATCTAGTTGCAATCTCATCTCAGTGACTCAACTTCAAATCACTGTAATAATATTATATGTCATCATCATCTGCCAAACTTTTTCCCAACTATGTTGAGGTTGGCTTACAGTCTAACCGAATGCTGAAATTAAGGTATATTACTGGTATTTTTGTCAGGTTGAGAATGTGATTAGAATTCAAACATTGACAAAAGCACGGACATTAATGTCTAATATCTTACTGTCATGTACCTAAATAAATGTTTTCTTAAATTTCCATGTCTGTCATGTTCCAAATTATTTATTTTCTTGAATAATTCTTCCTCTGATGCCATACTATCATGCATCTTAAGTATGTATTTTCTAAACTAAAGACAATCACCTTTATCCTAGCTTCCATGAGCAGCCTGATGAAGTTATCCTTCTCTATTGCTTCCTCTTCATACTTTTTGTCTTTGCCTCTTTTAATATTTTCTGTCTTGGTGACTGGCCCGAAGTAGTAATCATTTCCCAGCCTGACCCCCTTAGCATTCACTATGTTGTATACATTCCCAGTAGCTGAAATAAAATTGTGATAATAAAGGAACAACCCAAAGAAAGGATTCAAAACCATTCATCACATGTAAACATTGAAACAGAAAAAAATGTCAAGGATGATAAATGGATGACCTCATACTGCAATAAATTAGACATTGTGTGATATTTTTAATAAAATTTAGAATAGTTAGATACCATAGGGTTTTAGAAAAAAAAAAATGCCTGATCAAGTATAACATTTCTAGTTTATCAATTAGTAAGTCAAACATAAATTTCATTGACAGTAACTAATTACAAACTGAAAAGATGTTAATTCTATTTTAAACAATAGTTGTGAAAAACATGTAAGCATGATGCATCTCTGAGAATGTACTGAAAACTTGCACTACACTTTACAAGTTGCTTCTTAATATAGTGATTCAATATACCCTGTTTTAAGCTTTCATGATTTATTACTAAACTTACACTGTCACTTTGAAAATCACAGAAGATATTCCATAATGGACCATTTACAAGAGGCCATTCCATGAGCCACTCCACAGAGTCAATCCATAATGGCCTCGTGTAAATAGAGACAGTCCACTGCATTGGATTGTCCTCAAGCCATTAATGAAGCCAGTCCATTTTAATAAGCGTGTTCCGAGCCAGTCCAGTAAGCCATTAATTCCACTAGTTGTTTTGTTTTCAATAGTCACATGTCTATCCATAGGGTCCGAATCTGAACTGCCTTACTTGGCTGGCTTGTGTGTAATTGAACGACACGAATTTTGCACTTTTCATTGAATTAACTCAATGGCTTGGCTCTGTGGAGTGGCTCATGGAATGGCCTCGTGTAAATGGTCCCATAAGTGACTACTCACACTGAGTTTAGATCAATACCCTCTTGGCTTGGTCAACATTGGATAAATAGGGTTATTTGAATAACACAGAATGTCGAAAGAAATTACCTTGAACATTTACCGAACTTGCACTCCCGCGTTTTTCTTTTGAAAATCCTTCATCATCATCACCATCATCATCATCATCCTCCCGTTTCTTTGATTTAAAAAACTTTGTCTTTCTAGACTTCTTTTCAGATTTCTTTTCTTTTTTTATTTCATCGTCGGATATTGATTCTATAACTATTTCTTCTTCTTGTTCTTCCGGAAGTTCAACATTCTCATTATGTGCTTCTCGTGTTGCAGACTCTTCAGTAGCCCTCGGAGCTCTAGGGACTGCGTCCGATTTCAGCCCCAGCTTAAACATTTCCAAAACTTTGGAGAATTTCAAGTTGATAGCAGACATTTTGTAAATATTTAGTGGCGTCTATGTATTGGAAATGTTTATGAATGAAACACAAAGTCACAAAGTTTCCATAAATAACAAAAAGACAAGGATGTTTTCAAACTGTTCACTCGAATATAGAAATTGTTGTTTTTTAACTGTATCGTAGTATCTAATTAGTCACTTTTCTCACTTGTTTTCTTTTCTTTGCAAAACAGTTTTACTTTTGCCAATACTCGAGGTTTCGAACAGTGCCCAGACAATGAAAAAAAGACCAATATTTAGTGTTGCCAGCTCTGAATTTCTACAAATAGCCAATAATAATAAGGCGAAATAACTACTCGGTCGTACAAGTCGTATTCTCTCTTGATTAAGAATTAGGTTTAGGCAGAGGTATAAATGTGGCTGTACCATATGGGCTGTACAATGGGTATACCAGGAATACCCATTGTACAGCCACATTTCACTTATTATTTCAAAATCCATCCGTCCTTGCTTTTCATGTGATATTGTAGTAATTACTGACAGTACTAAACCCAAAATATATCATAAAAGGAATTAAACTGTTGTTGTTGTAGTATTATTCATAGATATGGTTTATATTAAACGAAAGATGCTGATATTTAAAAACCTTTTTAGGCCAATTCTTCGGGTATCAAATCAAGAAAGAAAGTTACCAAATTGTTTTGGTGGCCTTAGTGTCCACAAAAATTCTAGTGTAAGCTTACACGGCGTTCCTGTCCTCTGTCCACAGCACTGAAAAGCTAACCATCATAGCTATTCATAAACAATCGAATCGAAACCGATTCGAATATGACTCTTTTTCGACTGTCTGGTTTGTGAACCGAAGACAGAGCAAAACGCTATTCATAGATCCGATCGGCATGGTAGACGAACAGAAATGAATGAATGAAAATAAAATGAAATAAATGTGGAATATAAATGATCTTTAATTAGTATTTCTATAAGTTTTACTGTAGAATAGACTGAATGTCCGTCGAGTAACTATAAATACATTAAAAAAAAACAATTAACAATGAGATTATTAATAAATGAATCCGCAACGACTCTTGTTTATGGTATAGTACAAGATGGCGTCGTAGTTCCGACTATGGCCACGCGCCATAACGTCCACGGAGTAGTATTTGTTGAAGAGACAATTTCTCCTTCTTCTGTTGATATGCTGTCCCTGGATGGCAGAGCTGGTACACAATCTACCCAAATAATTTAAATCACAGACTTGTACTAATATGTAAGGGTTACATACGTATGTAACCACGAAAACTCGTGTAAATATTTATGCAGCGGTCAAAACAATAGTAAAACTTTACATGCAATACGTATACAATATACATACGTCAGACAAATTAGTTACAAGCACTTTTATTTTTGGACACATTCTTCTACATTTATATGTATTTTTATTACTATTTTTATTTTATTTATAGTTTGTAAATAATGTACATACGCAAAGAAAATAAGAAAAGAAATTCGATTGTTTGATCGAAAAATATGGCTAAATGTAGAAAATCTTTAAATCTGGCACCACTCTTTACGTCACTCATTGAGTCTCACTCTTGTCTCACTGTTCCAATGTCAAAATATGGCAGCAACCTTGCAGTAACAGCAATATGTTGTCGTCTCTTTTTAAACCGTAGAAAAGAGGAAGATGACTCACATCTTGTTTTTCCCCGATTTTATTGCAATCTAACTAGAGTACTGTAAATCCCCGACAAGTTCCAATTTTACAGAGTAGGTAGATAAATAGGTATGTAGCGACTTAGGGTGTGTCATGGTTCTTTTGGCGCGTGGCCATAGTCGGAACTAACGCCGCCATCTTGTTTTTACCCGACTGCGCCACAAGGAGGGTTATGTTTTTCGAGAGTATGCCAAATATATTATACATACAATAATATATTTGGCACACCTGCAGCCTGAACGGCTTGATGGATTTTAGCTTGAGTGGTGTCGTTAGATTCGTATATACAGTGAGAGTGACACTGGGTATATCAAAATAAAAAATGGCGGATTTTTGGCGCCAAATTCAAATTTTAGGCACGCTCTACAGCCTGAACGGCTCGATGGATTTTAGCTTCATAGGTGTCGTTAGATTCGTATTAATTGTGAAAGGGACACCGGGGATAAATTTTGAATCAGAAAAAAACATAAGCTGGGATTACCTCCACGCGGTGAAGGCGGTAAAATTTTGTTTGGCTAATCGTCTGCGAGTAAACTAAAAAGCTGGAAATAAAAAAAAAAGTAATTAAAAAAACTAAAAAAACACATTTCTTGGAAGCAGGCGGCCCATTTGAGTTTGAAAATATAAAAATGGAATGGCACTCCATACATGTAATAGAACGTTGAAAAAAAAAATTTCGATAGACCCCACTATCGATAACTCTTAAAGAATTATATCAAGGTTCATATAACACTTTTTTCTGAAGTCAATAGTTGATGAGATATTTTCTAAAGTAAGAAGAGGAAAAACCTGTAAAAAGGTACGTTCGCAGAACGTAAAAAAAACTTTCAAAGAAAATTGTTTTGAATAAGATTTGATATTTAGTTTTCGAGATACCTATGGAACTTTTCGTCAAACTGCAGCAGTAACTTTGTTTTTCATTAACATACTATGAAAAACAAAATTAGTTTGGCTGTTGTGTGTAAATTTACATATTAATAAGCGTTAAAAATATTGTTATTATATTATTGTTTATTACTACGGAACCCTATGTATGCGAGTGCGACAAGTGCGTTAGTTATTGAGTGAAAGGGACAAAGACCTCCCTTCTGGCTATCGGCCCATGTATTGCCTTAAAACACCCGACTCCTAAAAGAATCTATGGGGAATCGCGTTTTGGGCTCAATCAAGTATTATATGTCAATTGGTTGTTGGTGTCAACTGCCCTATTAGTATAGGATGTGGATAATACAGTATTCTACTCTTTGGATAATACGTTCCATTTTTAAAATCCTGTTGAATTTGACATTTATTCTCAAAGACAGCTCTAACAAAATAATTCTTTTAACCACTTTCTTAGAACAAAAAACCCACTTTAGATACAATTTGTTAAATATGAATGAAAAGGAAAGTGATCCAAAGTTTTTCTTACCACTATCGTTGTTTAATTTATTAAAATTGGGAATTTTTGAAACAATTTATGCTAAAGGTCCCTGTGAAAGTAATTCTCCTCGGAAGGAACAGTGGCAATCGGAATGCCCGCAACCAAATCCATGTCCCCCCAAGGAAGCAAATCCATGTCCCCCCAAGGAGGCTGATAGATGCGCTGGTGGTGATGCGCCTCCGATTAGAATATGCAAATGCAAAGCGCCTGATCCTTGCTCAGCCGGCGACCGAGGGAAAACTGGGGCCGGAGTAACTGGTTCCCGAGCGGGACGCGACCCCTGTGTAAAAGACGAAAAACTGCCGGCAGGTTCAATCAATCCGGGGCTTCTGCGGCATATACATAATGCGGCAAGATATAGACTACCACAATGTTTTGAAGGAGGCTCTTTATCTGTAAAACAGACTGCAAATTGCAATTGGACGTTTGGACATTCTCTATCGTTTAGTTCGGTGTCTCCTGGGGGTTATAAACTGTTATTGTCGTATACGGATAAGAGTAAGCCGACGGCGATGCCATACTTCGTAATGGAAGCGGCACCGGGTGGTCAGATCAGCTGTGAGATGCGCGTGGGCCCGACGAGTAACACGCGGGCGACGGTCGTCGCACAGATAGCCGACGCAGAGCTCTACAGTTTTGAGAGCATCATGGACGCATATTTCAACAGGTTTACAGCTTCCATTATTGCTGTGAATCGAGAGTTCATTGCACTTCATTATCTTCAGGTATTATTTTTAGAAGAGTTTTTCGTATGTGTTTCTTGTGAAGGTTACGGTCAGATTAGGATTGTAGACAGCAAAAAAAAAAAACAAAGCTAACTAGGTTTATGTAGTGTAGTACCAGAATTGATACATTGTTTCTAACATACTTCGAAGCGCTTACGAACGATTTCTTCGCAAGACTGGAGGAGCTAAACCTGTTTTGGTGAATGAACAACTTCAAACTCACATTAAGACAGGATAATCAAATTAAAAACCCTCTTGTTATTAGGTCGGCTGCCGAAACTAGTTTTCATGTAGGTAGGTTTATGTGTACCTATAATTTATTTATTTATTAAAACTTTATGCACTAGTCAAAACTGTACAAAGGCGGACTTAATGCCTTAGACATTTCCTACCAGTCTTACTTAGGGTGACCAGAGTCAATACACAGTAGATGCAATAACAGAAAAGAAAATACTAGACAATATTTATAAAAAAAAATATAATAATAAATAAATATATACATACATAAAATAAAATGTATAAAGTGAAGACAGATAACAAGAAAAACTACTGAAATTTATTTCTGATAATATCGTTTTTTATTATAATCATCTCTGTATCTAATTTTCTAAGTCATCTCTTTGGTTGGTAGGCTGTGACGCAACAAATATCATTGGGTGCGGAGGTAGTGGCTCGAGGGCAATCCACGGAGGTGAGCTCAGCGTCGGGAGCCGGGCGTTGGAGCAGCGGCGACCACTCCATCAGCGCGACCCTGGGCAACAGGGGCCTGGACCTGTGCTACGCGAGGGACATCAAACCCTTCCTCACCGTGGCCGCTATGCTCGAGGTGCCGATTAAACCTCTAAACTATCTTTTTATCAGGCTCGGGCTCAAACTCATCGGAAACTAGGGTATTTTTATCACTTGAGTTGTCAATAAAAGATTTGAAGAATTATTAGGTAAACTAGAAACTCGGAATAAATGAGCATAATAGCGAAAGCCAATATTTTGACAGTTCAATACGCTATGCATAGTCAGCGTATCATTTTCCCACAGTTTTCCCTGCTTCTTCTGTCTATCAGCTCGTATCAAAACTATACTTCTACACAAAGCATGTTAGCATCAGGATGGTGACCTGGCTAGACATACAGAAAAAACGACTATGTAGATATTGTGTTGCTAAAACTGTAGAAATGTTTTAATCACAGGTGGGATTTAAGATTCGTCGCGCGGTAGCAACCCTGGCTTACGAGTGGCATACGAAGGATTGGACTGTGCGCGGTTCAGCAGACTCCGACGGCCTGGTGGGCGCCACGCTGCAGAGGTCCCTCGGAGGACAGAAGGCACAGCTGGCCTGTGCCATCTCTGCACTCCTCAATCACCCTAACGATAAGTTCAGGCTTGGCTTTGGTATCACTGCCGCGATTATTTAAACCTCAGTAAATCTAGATCAATGAATACTTGAACGTGAAGGCCGATTCGACCTTGCAGAACAACTCACTATAATGCATTTAATTAGATGTAAATTATAAAATGACATCTTTGACAGAAACACAAATGATATTAAATTGATTACGTCAGAAGCTGACTGTTTAGTGAGTAGTCGTGCACGAGCCAGCCTGTGTCCCGGTTTCGCGGATATGGACTTCTTCAATAGTTTTTATTTGTAACGAATGTTATGGTGAGTAAGAAACTTGTGGATGTTTAAGGGTCTCTGTTTGAAATGTCAGGTTATTTTCGGTCGATTTCATATCCGATTTACCTGTTTAACTTTTAAAGTGATGTTTTGCCTAGCTTGAATAAACGTTTAGTATTAATTTAGCTGATGATAATATCGTGCTTTTTTTTTAAATCAAGCAGTTTAATAATATATAAAATCCATATTATTAAACTGCTTGATTTAGGTAGAACTTTTTACTGCTTAAATATTGAGATGAATTTCGACCAAAAATAATTTAGTAAAAGAGAATGAGCAACGTACCTGTTTTGATATTTTTTACTGATTCAGTCGACTTGAAATGTAAAAGACTATTTTCCATAAAATTTTAGGTCGATCTAATATTTGTATTCTGATATTTATTGTTACTTTAGTAAATAGGTGTTATTTATACAATACATGTCGTGTTTTAATTTAGATATAAGTCAACAACAGTTTTGGTGTTCAGGACCTTTTTATTTCTTTATTTGGTACATTAACAAACAGCAGCAACTACTAAATATCAATGAAAAAAAATATAAAATTGCTTGTATGAATGCCTATTATACGAAGCAATCACCATAGTGACAACAACATCAATTTATATATCTATGTGCAAGTAAATATCAAACGTTGGCGTAAAAAAGCGAAATTTAGTTTTGATTCATTAATAATCTCCGTTAAAGATAAAACCGCCTCACCTTGAAACCGTCCGACAGCTGAGTGACAGAAGCACTTACATCGTTTGAAAGTCACCAAACATTCATAGGTTGTCCTCACAGTTTAATAATGCACACAAGCACTAGAAAATACTATTAAAAATTCATTTTCAATGTAACGATAATGTAGGCGTGTATTATCCGCCGTCGGGTGCGTCAGTGCACCGCGGCGGCGGCGGCGGCACGCTGGGCGGGCGCCTGCGCGACTTCTGGGCGGGGTCTGAATCGCCGCCCTCACTGGATACGCATACAATAATGGACTTTACATCGTAAAAATAAAGTGTTATTTGATGTAAATAGATGTTGAGTGTGGAAGTGTGGGCGTAAGGTGGTCGGTTGCTGCAGTGTGTATTCCGTGGAGCGTGTTGCGGCGACTCGGCGAGGCGAGCGCGCGGCGCCGCGGCGTGGCGGCAGTAATGGTGATGGAGCGTCTGGCGCACTTCGTGAGCAAGTCGCTGGAGGGAGGCGAGGCGCCGGCGCCGCCGCCCGAGCCCGGCGACGCGGACGACGCCGACGACGCGGACGTGGACGTGGACATCACGGAGCTGGAGCAGGCGCCGGCGCCCAAGCGCCCGCGCAACTGGCTGCTGTCGCCCGAGCCCGCCTGCAAGCGGGAGGCGGCACACGACGATGATGATGATCACAGGCATGGTGAGTAAGTTATTGCTAACCTAGAAATGGATGTGCTAAAATCGTGATCTAGTATGTTTTGTGCTAAGTATTTGACCCCATTTGATATACTATTTACCACCCGCCAAACCATCGTTTAACCATCTGACTTGATCAAATTAAAGCTAGGTTTGCAACGAAAGTGTTCTAGCTTCGGAACAGCTAAGCTAAGTAGAACCACAAACTGTTCATCATGAGACTGTGAGAATGTTATCATCATGTTTTCGCTCTACCTGCCGGTTGAGGCCGGACACTTCACACTTCAACTGGCTGGTGGGACGTAGGCGCGGAGCCTCATGTTGAACAGTTTGTGGTTCTACCTAGAATAGCTGTTCTTTCCCGGTTGCCCTGAGAAAATGTTCCATTCTCAACCGGGCTAAATATAAGTATGTATAAATCATGCCAGGCTATTTTGCTGTATCTCGGACCCATATCAAGATCACACTTCCCTATCTGCGTGACTATACAATATTGTAATTGTAAGTTGAAGTCTCTGATCATTTCTGTCTGTCCGCATTGTTCTACTAAACTGAGATCATTGAGACAAGTCATTGTGGAAAGTGTATATACATATGTATGCATTGGTATTAATGCAAGTTCAATGCATTATTATAGTGGAGAAATCTCCATTTTTTATCTCGATTATTTTGAAGCGGCCCGGGTTTACCCGCCCCGGATACCTAGTCCAAAAGTATATATTAAATGTTTTCATTATAAAATTAAATACGACATACAAAAACAAATATAATATTACATAATCAACAAGTTAATTGTAAGCACTAGGTACCTTAATTATGAGGAAAGTGGCACTAAATTAGAATAACAAAGTCCACGTCATGTCAAAGTCATGTTAACTGTTGTGTTAGGCTCAGTGCTAGTTAGCGCCAACCGTATCATTTCACAAGAATTTGTGAGCTGGTTAGGTTACCTGTTTTTTAACAGCTAGCTTTTCAGCATCTTAAATTTATATACTTTAGGTACATAGTTTAAGTACATGTACCAATTACCTGTGTGGTTGGCCGAAGCAAGGAAAATCTATTCAGGTGGAGATTTATAGATGTCTCTGCCCTGGAGTGTAAATGTGGTGTTGCCCTACAAAAGATGAGACACCTGATATCGTGTCGTGCCTGTCCTGTTGCTTGCACTTCAAAGGAGCTGATGGACGCTACTGAAAGTGCAAAATTTTGGGCTGACACAATTTAAATTGTCATCGACATGCTAAGAAAAATTACCTGTGTGTCAGCATCACCCCTTTAGTATAGAAACTGGTACATTATGTAGACAAGAACCCAAATCTATATATATGGTTAATAAAGTTATTTATTAACCGTTGTCGTACCTATTTTAAATAAATAAATTTAGCCTTCGGAAGTTGCTAAAACTGTTTCGTTCATGTGTTCAACTCGATTGTCTGCTTTGTTCAACCAATTTTTGAATCGACATACAGTATGTATGTATGTATGTATGTATGTACCTAGGCAACGACTAGATCTATTTATCTTAGATTTATCACTTTTGGTTGGAGTTTTTGCCAAACGTGGTAAAGCAATTAAGATATTAGCTATACAAGACTTGCTAGTTTTATGGTTTGCTGTAGTTATCCTGAGATTCCCAAGAGCCCCAAAGAAAGAAGTCTTGCGCCTCAGATTTGGTGATCTGGCGGGCTAGTTCAAATTCTCAAAACCGGAGTACACACGTAAGATCAAATAAGCAGTAACAAAGATTCCGCATTCTTCAGGTTTATTGTCTACTAATTGTCTGTCTATGTTGATGTTCATTATCTGCCTTTTCCTAAGTGTATTGGGGTCGGCTTCCAGTCTAACCGGATGCACCTGAGTATCTGTAATTTACATGGGGTGACCGCCTATCTAATCTAGTAATAAGGTACCCCTTGGTTAGATATACAAATGACAGCCGAGACCAACGGCTTAAGGTAACGTGCTTTCCGAGGCACAGAGGAAACTTGCGATGGAATGGAAGCTCATCCATCCACAGACCAACCCTGGCATGCGCTGCTTAACCTTGAAGATCGACCTGTGCGGCTGTTATTAGTTAGCCACGAGCTCCTCCTGAAATTACAGTCACATGCTATGTGAAAAAATATGGCACATTTTCATTATGACCCACCATGTACTTATATTTTTTTTTTCTTTTTGCCGAACCCAAAAGCTAGTAAAATAATGTACTGAACATAATCACAACATTCAGATGTAAGTGAAACACAATATCACCTTCCACTACTAATGGAACCCCATAAGTGCCATAACCTCCTTCTGTTGTCAATCAACTGCATTTATTTTTCTTTTGTTTACTTGTATCTTTAATAATGCAGGCCTGTACCTACGTATCTACAAATAAACGGTACCTACCTAACATGTTTACAATTTGATGCGCTTACTTTTTTAACCAGCATTTCATCCAACTTTGGCATTTTCTAATCAGCCTTATAACATTATAACGTTCCTAACTGAGACACAGGGCTTTATATCTGTGAGAGAGAGTTGGAATGTTACACCTGGGGCCAGTACGGGTTGGTGGTTGTGACATTAGTCGAATTGTTTTGTTCTAGAGCAAGCCTGTTTCCTCGTCGTGGTGTCGTGTGTAGTGATGCAATAAATTACGGGAAGTAAATTGCCTACCTGGTTTTCAATCCACGCCTACTTAAGGCATATACACATACATGCCCGGGACTGTACATGACCGGGCGATTCAGCATCGATACTGAAATGCCTCCGTACTCCACTCTTCATTCCCCCGATGTCGTTGAAAATAGCTCATTTACATCGATACAGTGGCGATGCAACACGCGTTTGCACTTTTCTGTAGCGTGTTACTAATGCGACTAACGCGCGGTAGCAAGAAGTCGCTGTTGGTGAAGGGCCTATTAGGCATGATTCCTTTGAGAAAATAACGAAGTCTGAAGGCCTAACAAAGGAATTGCCATCAAAGAGAAAGAAAGTATCTCAAACTCTTATTTTACTTATCTGCTTTTGTATTGTTATGAAATCATTATGAACGAATGTAAACTCGACATGATGAAATGAAAATGAAATGAAAATGAAAATGAAAAAAATGTTTATTAGTTTTAACAAGTTTTCTTACATTACTAGGTAGTGATTGGAGCCTCCTTTTAAGCTAATAAGGCCTGTATTAGGAGACTCCGAATGATGATGACAACGGATCTTTGTTACCCACCCATTTGATATACTCGCATAGTCACCCTTTCGATCGAGAATAACTGAGAGCAAGCTTAATGCATTTCTCTCTAACCATCTCTGGAGTTCTAGAATTTTCTTATGATATGTAGTATGTATTCTAATACATCTAAATAGATAATTACAAACCAAATTAAATCAGTTTCGCGTTTCAAGTAACCAAATGAAAAGGTATCATTCTTAAAACGATCATTAATTACATTAAAGCGAGGATTAGCGCCGAATGCTGAGAGAACAGAGCTCCTAACAGATCCGAGAACGAGTTCTCAATCAAATAAATCAGAGACACTCGAGACTTTACCGGGGGTTATTCTTACGGAGCATTGTACAATTAATCACTGTTCGCTGGTCGTTAAATGTCTGAGGAGTTCGGATGCCCCGGAGACGAAAGGGGAGAGCGGGTGTGGCCCACAGCGCCGCCCACAGCCGGATAATCCCTCCATTTACATAATTGCCGTATAAAAAGGAGAGCTTCCCAATTTGCTAAATTGCTTCAAACGACAATCTTAAACGTGCAACCGGCGTGTTCCCGGGAGGCGAGCTTCCTTGCCGCACAGCCGCTCGATGCGATTAGCGATGTATTAGCACTTTGCTGATTTATTTCTTGATTAATTTAACCCTTTCCAAACTATTAATTACAAATTGTTTGAATACTAAATTGTATTTAAATTTTGCTCATCACGAGTTTTTTTTTTAAATAGAAATTGTTTTTACACAGGGTGTTAGGTTAACCGAGGGGCATATTTTAAGGCAGTGTTACGTAGTATCTACTCATGAAAATAAACAACTTTTACTTACAACTCGGCATCCACCCATATTTATATTACGATGAAAATTCTGCTGCTCCATATGTTTGCATAACTATACAAAATGTGAGGAAATATCGAATCTGTTTTTCGAATTTTTTAGAGTTGGTCCGTTAGTAAAAGACGTTCATTTTTAATGACTACAGTTACTGCACTCTTCTAGTATCTCCCTTTTTTAACCTACAACCTGTATACAGACAGCGTGTACCAGAAAGGTGTGGTCATATTTCAGGGTGTAAGGTACACCATCAAATTGATCAATTGTCTCCAATTATAGACCACCACGAAAATCGTGAAAAAAACGTCGAACCAAATGTATGAGAGAGTTGTTATTTTTTTCACGATTTCGATCGTGGTCCCATAGAGACAATTGTTCAATTTGATGGTCTGAATCACAACTTGAAATATGACCACACCTTTCTGGTACACGTCGCTGTACAGCAATATAAAAGCTTCAAGAACCTAAATTATAGAACATCGGTCCAACCGTTTTAATTCGGTTTATAAATTCGCACTCAAACAAATATTAATAAAAGAAATTGGTATTACGGGACATCTCAAACAACAGTAAAACGGTAAAACTAAGAACTGCACTCAGAGTGAAGCTGTTATTCCTTAACTTGATTACTACGACGCCACGAGAAATGCTACGACAACACTCCGTAGTCAGATTCAAAGTTAGTATATTACAGTTTAACATTTTCGTTTGAATGAAACATTAATTGCGTTTTCATTGTTTTAAGTTATCTATGAAGTGGTAACTCCTTCGTCCACTAATCATCAAGAGTTAACTGAATGTTGTTTATTCCTTTGCCCTGAATCCATGTTTAATTTTGACAAGTTAAAAACTTTTTTGAAAACAAATAACCAACTTCCAAAAAAAACACTAAAAAAAGTGGAAAATAATTTTACTTTCGGAAGTCGGTGACTATTGTTTGTTTAATTGACTTTTTTGGCACCGACTTCCGAAAGTAAAGTTATTTTCCACGTTTTTTTTTGGAAGTCTGTTATTTTTTTGCAAAAAAAGTTTTTATTTTACCCTTTTTACTTATCGTATCACACACAAATCCTTTTCAAGTATCAATTTCGCAATTTCTTTCACTTGGATGACATATTTTTTCCAGCTATTTTGATTTAAAAACCAAACTACTGAGACCAATTGGAAAGTGTATCCTTTCAGATAAAAGAAGAATTTTTCAAATCGGTTCATAAATGACGAAGATATGAGGTAACAAACACAAAAAAAATATACAACCGAATTGAGAACCTCCTCCTTTTAAAATCGGTTAAAAATGAATACTAATTTCCTTACCGTACTATTATAGTATACAGTAATCATATAGACGCTCCCTCTCCGAGAGCGTACACCTGTAAAGTAACAAACAGTTCAGATGACGAGATTCGAGCATAGAAGAACCGAGCATTACAGTGCGCAACCTGTAACGATACAATGTTAACAATCACTTGTTTCTGTACAAAATCGAATCTTGAATTGTTACATTACATGCGAATGCTCCGGAGTGAGGAGTAAATGAAGAGTAATAAATGGAATTTGATATCTCAATAATTGCGTATCTTAACATTGTTTATGGACCATTTGCATATTATGCTGATCAATGTGATCAAACACACGATCAGTAGCCAGTACACTTATTAAACATGAAGGGTCCTTAAGTCGGTACAGCGGCTTTTTTTTCCTTGTTATTGTATAATCTATAAAATATTTTCCTTTACATTTTTCCACTAAATTCACAGCAGTACCACTGCCTTACCTAGTGTGGCCTGCTTGCACCGGGGTGTCCCTGGAGAGTAAGGATCCCTCCGTCCCGTATGAAATGTTGATTTAAACGGCACTTTTATTTTGATTTGCTCTATTACTTCTTATTTTATGATAAGAATTCTGTTTGTAATAATTTAGATGATGCACCAGACAAGATAATCTTTCCGGTAACTATTAAGCAATGCTGTAGGCTATTTTTGGAATTGTAGCTGAAACTATAAGAATTTTAAAGCGGGATTATTTTTCTTTATTTCTTTTCCCCAGCGCCCCCTTTGGTTACGTTTTTTTGGAGAAAATGAAACAAATATTTGATGTTTCGGAAAACAAGTATCAACACTTGCAACGAAAATGTCTTCTTATTCATTGCTTAAATCGCAGATTATCTAGAGCAATAAGTATTCTACTCTTTGATCTAGAGTCAATCAGCTGGTTGAAGACTCTGGCCGTGGTGGTAATAGTTTATTGAAAAGTTCATTTCACCAAATGCAAAGCAAAATTCTAAAACTAAATTATTGATTTAAACTTCCGTCTTCTTTACTAGATGCCACAGACAAATCCCCGAACGGCGGCAACAACAACGGCGGGGGTAAGCAGAGACGTTCTCGGACGAACTTCACTCTGGAACAACTAGGTGAGCTGGAGAGGCTGTTCGACGAGACGCACTACCCCGACGCCTTCATGAGAGAGGAGCTCAGCCAGCGGCTTGGACTCAGCGAAGCTAGGGTTCAGGTAGGTAACTAGAAACTTTCCTTTTTTGTAGGTTATTGACAGTCACAAGTACCTATGAAGTCTTTTCAGTAGTTTAGAGTAGTTTTCAAACAATTTGCAAGGTAAATCCCCAATTTCTCTTCATCTACCAATCGTGGGGTCCTATAACCACGGATATGGGACCTGTCTGTGGATGATTTTATAAATCTGTATCAGATTTCTTATTCCATAGGTGCTCATTTATTGCTTTTTTTTTATTTTTCCTTAAATTATTGTGCCGAAGAAGAATCACACCTGCCGCTGCATGCAAAGAAACATAAAATACATTATATTGCACACTTTAGTCCTGATTCAGGTATTGTAATACCTCATTTAACACAACTTCCAATTTATGAGTTTGGTCCGTTTTTTACGCAACTATTTATTGGCTACAATGTAGCGTCTAGCACGCACTAAATCATGGCTAATGCAATAAACAGCATATGCAAAGAGCTGCGGAAAATATGATATTCTTTGCATTTGATCGTAAATGTATCGCAGTAGTTACCTGAACGAATACCTGACCAAACATATGGCCACCCTAAACGTATTTATAATGCATATTATTAAATTTGTAGCACATGTCCAAATAATATCTGCTTTGGAGTAAATCAATTAGACAAAATGATTGTATGAGTAGGTGGATGTAAGGTGCAGAGATAAGTGTACGTCACGTTTGCTCTCAATTAATTCCTTTTCTTTGACATAACTCATATGATCTAGGTACTCACACAGAATACATAACTACAACTAACTACATTCATAACTGTTACTCTTACCTGCTGTAATGATTCAGTCCTATCAAGTTACATAGGTAAATCTTAATCTTCTGTGTGGAACTGCATTTAATCTGAGATTAGACAAGGAATATTGATAAAATATTTACTCAAACAAAACACACTTATAACAAAGAGACGCCTTAATTACGATTGTATCCACCTGTCATCACAAATATCAATTAACACCAACTCGATGTAACATACTCATAGTCTCGAAATTATCACGCGCGATATTAATTACAGCTTGGCAATATCTCGAACCCCTGCAATTCGGCAAGGTAAGGCTGCGGTAATAAGAGAGCGGAGCTGCTAGCGGGGCGTTTTGTGCAGAAAAGTAAACCACCAAGGAACTAAAACGTAGTAACTGTTGACCACAGATCGGAATAGGTAGGGTTTATTTTCCTAAACTTCAAGGAAGAAAGTAGATTGTGGGTAATGCCTCCCCCAAATTTAACAACTTTTCGGAACTGTAAAATCGTTGCGGGAGTAATACGAAGGGGTTATTTTGAGTTGAGTATCATCATTGGCTACCGCAGTTCCAAAGGTGCCTCGATACAAATCCTAACGCAATATTATAAATAAAAGACCATTCACCAGTGAACTGCGGAATTGACGGTACTAATTAAACCTGGCACTGCAGTCAGACACCTCCGCTACTGACCTTGCCAAGCGGCAAACATATCCCCAATAGGGTGTTTATTTGCCGTTTTCTGAATTGAGTAGGTAATTGAAGGACTTAAGTTTTAAATATTGAATTTCGAGTACTACATTACATTGAAGGAATCCTCTTAGTACGTATAGAGTTTGATTCGTTCACTTTTTAAACACTTAAATCAGAAACTAGCATTAAGACTCATAACTTATAACATGTAGTCCTCTTCAACAAACCCGCTACGCGTACCGCTATCCCGTATCAACCTAGCCTTAATAGTGATGCGACCCACACTCATTACTAATGCACGTAATTAGCTGTGAGCGGCCAACGAGCGACACGTTTATCGGCAATATATCGCGATTACCGTCCGATTGCCGTTAAGTGCCGTGAGTAGGGATGTTACAATAAATAGATAAAAGCCCTGACCCCGGACATCGCCGTGTATCTTCCCTAGTGTCGAGCGAGCTGCCTCTTTATTGATCTTATTGATATTTATTTGCAGTGATTTCGTTTATTGTGTAGGTATGGGCTGTAAGGAAAGTCATTGTCATAAATCCGTTAAGTATATTGATTCATAACGAAATATGTACATTTCCTTCATTGATTTACGTGTTGATTTAGATTATTGGCAGAGGAGCCTAGAGGGTTGTTCAGCATGTTTATGCAGCACGAAAACTTGAGACCGGGAAGGTGGGTGGGGCGCGATGATAGAAAGCCAAAACTATATTATGAAAAGAAAAGCTTCAGATGGGAGTACTGAGGTCAGGGGTCTTTCAGACTTCAAAAAATCTCAACGGTAGGTATGTTCTACAAAACGACTTAAACAAGCATCTCTAATCGAAAAGAATGTAGGTTTTCACTAAATCTGATTAATCTCTCAAATTGAATTTGGTAAATTTTTGAAGCAATACATAAAAACTAACAACACCTTCAAATACTGCATCTAAACAAACGTAAGCAAAACATTTGTTTAGCTTAGAACAGAGAGTGTTCGTATCTATGTTTGCTTGTTATTTAGTCGTATTGTCTTATGTAATCAGAGCTAATGAATGCGCTCCTAGTTAGCGTATCGGTCGCCACTCGGTAACAACAAACGAACGAAGCATAGCGTATCTTAGCAGGGGATGATAACGTTTACCCACATAAAATTGATTCTAAATTGTAGTATGTAAAGGTACCTCTTTGTTGCGTCACTTAGTGTTTAGGTAGTGTATTTCTTTTCGGCAATTAATTTGGATGTACCTTTTTTTTCTTAGCCTATATTGTCCCACTGCTGGGCAAAGGAATCCCCCATAGCGTTCCACTCTTCTCTCTTCTCTCCGTTCGGTTTTCTCCGGCCAATTTCTCGCAAACGCCTCCAAGTCGTCACGCCAGCGTTTTCTAGGATGTAGGTACCTACTTAAGTAAATTATTGCAAGACTTCCCACCGATTAAAGTTTATTATTGTAGGTCCTGTATGATGATTACAGATCGGATATTCGGATTCATATTTACCTAAAGTTTGAGTGTTGACTAGGATGAAGCGCGCATCAATACGTGAAAAGTCCCAGTTTATTTGAATGATTATTATTTGTTCATTTTAGTGTCTTAAATTAAACGAATAATGCCCAGTCATATTTACCATTTTGTCCTAATCGATATTCTGAAATATTGATTACAGCAAGATTTGAATTCAAATAGTTGTAGTAGTTTTTTACAAATTGTTATTTTTAACAAATTTCTGGCCTGGTTTGAAATAGATAATAAATATTCGTAATACTTTTGAGTACCTACTACTTTTTATTCACACAAAAAATATGAAATTCTGCAATCCCGGGATAAAAATAGGCATTTAAAGAAGCCGTTTCCATACTTTTCTACCCTTTGCCGGGAATAAAACGTACTTTGGGTAAATATGTATCCGAATATCCGATCTCTAATGACAATATTGAAGCAACACTTCCTACTTACAGATATTTTGTGGAAACTGAAACATACTTATCAAATGCAATAACGTTAATTTATCTATATCCATACGAGTAGGTTGAATGCAAAAAATATTGTTGTGTTTAACCGAGATAAATGTGTAGAGGTAGAGGTTTGGTTAAAGAGATGTTTTATAATAATTGTATGTGCCTAAATCACATTCATCAGCATCGACCCGAATTTTATCTATTGAATTGAGCTACGTTTTTAGTATGAAGAAGCTTACGGATGCGGAAATGAAAATTGTTGTGTGGTGATTCGGATATTGCTGAAATTTTGATTTAGCACTAGTTGTAGAAGCTGCGCTATCAATATGGTCAATCCACAGATTAAAACACTGTAAGTATTAATTATTAGAGTATATCTGTATTCATCGAATGAAACCATAAATACATATTCAACAGATTAAATCCCTCCAAATTAATTTAGACGTAACCAATTATGGTACTTTTGTTAATGTTAATGACAATTGGTGCACGCCAACAGATTGTCTGCAACATGCAATCAACAACGTTCGTGCTGTCCTCACTAATGCGGTTACCCGTGTTTGCTCGCATGCACGTACTGTAAGCTACACGAATAGCAGACTAACGTACATACATACATACTATACAGTACTACTACAGTGTGTCGTGTAATGCGATTTCTCGGAAATTCGCGACGAGATCGACCCTTGTTTGTTTCGTCAATTATGGAAACTGGATTAAATGCAAATGTTTTGTGTTTGCTTGTCATTTGTTTAGTTTATAGTCAGTTGAATGGATTTTTTTTAACTCTGCTACTTACGTACGTGCGTAAATCAAAGTAATGTATCTAAGTACGTAGTAGTTTTGTGTCTGCCTGGCACCTACATAAAGGCAAATTATAGCCACCATATCAAACTAACTAGGTACTTAGGTAGGTACCTAGGTACTTGGGTATTTGTTTGTACCTTTGCATAAAAGTCGGATAGCTATTATTAAGTATAATTTAATGAATACGCGTATTTTATTGTTACACAGGTGTGGTTTCAAAACCGAAGAGCAAAGTGTCGCAAGCACGAGAGTCAGATGCACAAAGGTAAGCTATTACTAGATAATAATCACATCTAACGTATACGCTCTAAAAAACAAATAAGGTTCTTTGTTCTTTCAAATCGAATGATACTTTAACTCAATTTACAATTGAGTAAACAGCTCACCACCAAAACTCCTATGTTAATGTTTCATTTAAATTTACTAAATGTATCAACGTCATAATTTATATTCAGAACAGTTTTCCTGTTTAATGTAGTTGAAAACTACAAATCGCAAATGATCCTGGCAAACTAGTTGTCGGCGAGTTGGCACCGCTGTATAATCGCAATGAACTCACTCGTGCGTGGTGTGCACTACATGAGTAGTTAGCGCGCCACCGCCACGGCACAACTCGCTGGCAGTACAGAACTAGCACATTATGTATTCTCCATGACTCCGTCTAACTCGATTACAACTCCCGCCGGCGCCGGTCCGACTCTAACAGTTTTTTAATTCGACCATAACTCACGCAGATGAATAATTAAAATGGCGGGCCGAGGCGGGAATCCGCGCGAAAGCGGTAAAAAAAGCCCGGGAAACGGTACACGCGAGGCGATAAATTCAGGGAATTGCACAACGCACTTAGCGATCGACTGACTGACCTCCCTCACACTGGTCAAGGAGGAAATAAATAATAATTACATGAGATTCCTTACACTTTGAACTTGTCTGTATATTATTGATAGGTACAAACTAGAAAAAAAAATACTAAGTACCTACTGAAGTTCTGATAGTAGGTACTTTAGTCCCTATAAGACTTAAAGCAAGTATTGTTCTACCTAGCAATCAGAAATCGCACGTTTCACACAATTAGAAAAGACACCTTAACATATTAAAAACATTATGTCAAAACAGTGTATCGTCAGAGCGTTCAATTAATTACCCACATCTTGACGCGGCGGTTGTCCTACATCCCCAGTAACACATTGTGCGGACGAAAATATCACATTGTCTGATATTGTTGTGTTGTGCGGCGAGCGCCGTCTCCGCTCATAACGTGACATAGACAAATGAGACGTGACTGCGCGACTTACCCGCGAAAATCTCCAGGAGATCGCACTATCGCGTGATTGTGAGAGCATTGAGGAACCGCTAAACGGAGCGTAAAGCGGAAAAAAGCCGCTCGCCGGAATCGAATAAAATGATTCCCCGCGGGAGCCATTCGGACGCAATCCCGCCGTCCCCTGCTAAATGTCTTATTAACTTATGTGCCGCCCCCGCGCCGCGCGCCACACCCCCGCCGCCACCCTACCAACACGAGAATAATCATGTAAAGTGAAATGAAACGGTTATTTGTTATGTTATTCCCCTTAAACGGAGCGACGAGATTTTCAATGTTGTTATTGATTTACGCAATCGTTTGTGGCCTCGTATCGATGATTTGAAGATGCATTGTCACGTAATTGAATTAGGTTTAAGTGTAGGTTACAGTATAACGCTTCTATATATTAAAAAGCATAAAGCATATCTACAAATTATGTGTGTGAAAGCATCTATTTAAGGAAATCTAATTATTATGTTAGGAACACTTTGCGCAGCCCAGCCGTAGTAACGCATCTTTCGTAGCTACGCTTCGGCTACGAGCCGTAGCACTGAGTAAAGGTTCGGTCATTCGGTCAAACCGGTACGGACAATTTGCTGACACTGGATAATGACAGATACTTTAGTACATTATATGTCAGTGTCCGTTGTCCGGAGCCGGGTTCGCATTTGACTGAATTACCTTAAAACAAATAAGGTAATTCCCGTAAAAGCCGAACCACGCTTATAAAAAATATGGAATAACAATACTTGCAAACTCTATCTAATAAATAACACAAGTACATTTTTATATTTAATCAAATAACTAACATTTCAGCACTGTATGTATCCAAAACTACATATTAGGAGATTTTTTAAATTTAAATCACTGTTTTCTTGCTTTAATGTAGGTACGCGATTTCCAGAAAGATTACTGTAAACGTTATTATTGCGAATACACTCATAAAGTCATAATGTTCATCTTAGTAGTTTAATATCGGTATAATATTATTCAATGTTTTCGATCTTGATACATTTGTTCGATATCGATTTCTCAGATAAATTATTTGTTTTGTGGTAAGGAAGGAATTAGATATATGATTATACTTGTAACTAATTTCGTAAATAGCAATATCTTCTACATCACTTCCCTTTAAATCATCAGCAGTAGGCGCTGAATCTTCATAAAATTAAGAATTCATATTTAACGAAGACATGAATCTTGTCCGCTCGCAGCGCCCGCTATAAAAACAATCAGAGCAGCCGTGAAATTCAAGAATAAAAGAATACAGCGAAGCTTAATTGTTCCCCTGTTCATAAAATTGTAAAGTTATTCGCGCGTCGCGAGGGTGGCGATATTTTATTGCGCACAAACCGCTGTAAAGATGTTCGGAGCGCTTTAAAATAAGCGAGAGAGAGGAGCAGCGCCCCGGCTTACCTTCTAATTCGATTAAATTAAACAACTCAGAGTTAATCAAATAAATGCACGGCGGTCGTCGGGCGAGGGCGCAGCGCCGCGGCCGCCGCGCCGGAGTGCCGACCCGCCACCGGACGCACGCCGCCGGTATTTATGTCGGCACTTCTCGAAAGTAATTCGGTGTCAAATATGGAAATAACTCATACGCGCGGAGAACATCCATTTTGATAATGCCGACGGCGACCGGAGAGGTTCTGATTTACAGCGAGCGCGCGCTCCCGCCCGCCCTAGCGCCGCCCGCCCGCCTTCGCTCCGACACGTACGCTATGTGTTCTTATTTCGATAACCTTGCACTTACCTACTGTGCATTTATTTTATAATTTCACTTTTTCTGGTCACCTAGATTCATGACTATGGAATAGAATAGATACCTACTAAGTTCAATAATAAAGCACCGATGTTTATTAATCACAAATGCAAAAGCTATCAACATTTCTAAACTAAGTACCAAATAATTTTTGTTTTACTTGCGAACAATTATTTCGATTTTCGACACAATTTAACAGTAGTGTTTCAATTGAGATTTCATTAATTAATACAACAACAACCCTTTTTGCGCATAATCGTGTCTAATATAATCGAATGGCGAGGTATTCTATTAACAGTAATTAAATAAATGAATCTTTCCGACGAGACCCACGGAGCACCTTAAGTCGGGAAGATCCGCGTTAATTTATTAATTGCCCACTTGGCCCGACGGGCGAGCTATAAACAACGGATCTCACTTAATTTACGAGCAAATTATGCTTTACTTAAATATCAATTTAATTAAGTGGAGTTCGGGAACGGATCTCGGCGGATTTGTGTAGCGCCGTGAGCTCGGCGAGCTCGTTTGTCTCTGCCAATCGAGCAAGATCGATCGCTCGGGCGCTCGGCCGCGTCACCCGCCGACAAATTAACTTGTTTCATTATGTATTTCTTTCTCAATCATTAAAAAGTTGGAATAAAAACAACAGTACTTACCTACTTTACTGAATTACTTCTTTGTTTTGCGTTGAAAATGATATCTGTGATATCACATGAATTTTTAAGGTGGTATGCCTGATATGCATGGTCGTGTTCATCCTAGGCTACATAGGTAGGTAAGATAGGTAGCATGTAGCTGTCTTACCAAAGTTAAAATAGAAGCATAATGCTAGGCTAGCTGGTTTGTTTTGATGACCACATTAGTAAATATTGGTGTAAAATGAATAGGATGCCGATCATAATTATTATGTATGTGTGCACTAGGTCTGCTGGTGAGCGGCGGCGGGACGCCACTGGAGCCGTGCCGCGTGGCGCCGTACGTGTCGGTGCCGCGCCTATCAGCTGCGCCGCGCCCGCCGCCCGCGCCGCAGCTCCCCCCACTCGGCCCGCATCCTCCACCCTCCACAGCATTCGCGCCCTTCGACTCCGCTCTCCTGTCTGCTGCAGCTCATCAGGTAAGCATCATTTATAGTAGTACGCTGGGTGATTCATTGTGATAGGTCAGCACTTGAAAATCTTAGCATTTAGTCTTTAAAAACAGCGACGTGTTTCCAATCCGATCAGTTTCAGATTATCCTACACTGACCCATTAGGCATCCTGCATGCGGCAGACGAATGACGAATTCGGAATGCGCATTTATCAAATTCGTGTTTGTGGTGGTGTTCGCAGTACGCCAGCGCGGCGGCGGCAGCGGCGGCGGCGGCGCTGTGTCCGCCGTACGCCGGGCTGGCGGCGCTGGCGGCGCGCTGCCGCTCTTCGTCCATCGCCGACCTGCGGCTGAAGGCGCGGCGCCACGCGGCGGCGCTGGCGGCCGCGCGCGCCTCCCCGCCGCCCGCGCCCGCGCCCGCACCCGCACCCGCGCCCGCAGACACATAGCCACACCACACTCCATTCAGGAGAGTTGCCGTGCTCCCTCATCATCAGTTAAGCCTAAAGGCTCATGTTGGAAATGTTCGTTCCTGCAACTACATCTGAACAAAAAATATATTCTAAATGACTAACTTTCAGGTCGTGGTCTAAAGTAACCGTTTTACTTTAAATCGGTGCAGTTCGTTGAGACTTACCGTGTTTAAACATAGATACCAGGTTCTTTTTGTCTGAATAAACCTACAACGGGATCGATAAAAGTTTGAAAAAAATATGTTTAGTAGCTCTTCAATCTAGTCCCATATTGTATGTAAATACTTATTTATCGATTTATAAAATGATATCATTTCGTCTATAAAATCGAAAATGAGAATTATTATAAGAGTTCTAGATAAATAAGACATAGACTGTTTGATATAGCGGAGTGTGGTTTAAAATCATTTACTAATAAGTACTTGGTAGAGATCTTGTGCATTTGTATTAGAAAACAAAATTCTTCTGAATATAATTTGCAAGTAGTAGAAATCTACGATTGTGTAATAGCGTTTCAACGAACTAAAGTACTAGTCAGAGGAAATCCCAAAAATACTTACTATTATACAAAACTATTATAATGTCATTGCAATGGGCGTTTGTCTAGCGTAGGCGATGAAACCACGTAGCCGTAGCGTAGCAGTGCTGAACAGGCGCGTAGCAGTGCCCACAGAAGTGAAGCATTGCGTAGCAGACGCGCAACAGGCGCGTAGCATTGCGTAGCAGTATGTAGCAGACGCACAGCAGTGATTTGCAATGAATTTCATTTGGTATAAAATGCATCACAAAAATGCGCAGTACCTCCCGTATATAACATAATTACTGCAACTAAAACTACTTACGTGGCCACTTAGTTGCCATAATAATAAGTTATCGAATTTTAGACTGAAATGGCTTTTTATTAATTTTCTAATATTAGGTGATATATTTATAATCGTACGTTATCGTATAATCGTAGGATTTCTTTTTCTTTTCGTACCGTAACGGCTTGCCGCGGCATTTATTCAAAATGCCTTCACTGAACCAACGCCCATTGCGCAGGTACCTTGAAGGTACTTTGAGGACTCTTGGTTCCTAAACTTGTAAACATATAAATACTAAACAGTTGAACTTCGTTATGTGGGTGTTACCTATAGTTATAGATTTAAGATGATCACATCCAGTACGCAGTGATCAGGCAACAGTTATTGTTACCTTTTGTGCTAAGTTTATCTCTAGTAGTCTATGATCTCAGTACCAGACTTTTAGGATGCAAATTGTTTTTTTTTTCCTGTAAGTTTCGTGAATGTGATATAATAATCTTTACTATTTTACTAAAATTCCCTTCGTGACGTTATTTAAAACCATAGATTTATCGAGATCGTTTTTTTTTAATGTTATTTCTTTCGGCAAAAAAGAATTTTGAAAAAGGAAACTGGAGTTTGTTCATTGCGTACGGACTTTAACATTAATATAAGTACAGTGTTTGTGAAAATAGTCTCCGCTTGTATCAGGCATGTACAGAACAGTATGTTAGCGATAAACGACCAAACGAGTAAATTGAACTGTGACTTATGTGTAAATTAATAAGCTGTGATAAGTGTACGAGTTGGAATGGGAAGACATGATCTCTTTAGCTAGTTTTTTTTTTTAAGTTGAAGTAATATTTTATATGGCACTATGGCATCAACTTTATTACAATAGGATGAAAAGATTATTTTACGGATTTTTGCTTTGTCCTTAGCTAGTAATGGCGATAGCAAAAAGTGTGGTTTTTGGTTCTATCAATATTTTCCAATCAATGTAAAATAATTAATTTACTGCAGTTTAGATCAGGTATGTCGAAGAAGAAACAGCATAACCAAAGAAGTGAAGAAATTAGTTATATTTTACTAAAAAGCTATTTGATTACTTTTTCTTATTGAAAAAAGTTGCTTTTAAATGTTTTATTTATGTAAAATACGTAATTCCTATTGGATCATGGCTGCAGATGTAATAAGATAAATGAACTCTTGATATTTAGGTAAGTTAAGTGCTGTCACAATATAAATATGGACAGTATGGAAACTACCTAAAAACGCTCTAAACGACACACTCACACAAACATGCGCAACGACGCGACTCATGGATGACCGGCGCGGTGCTCTCAGTATTGAGTGCCGCGTCAAGACGAGTGGTCACGTTTAAGTTTATCTCCGCGATCTTTTTAAAAGTGCCACGAACGTATTGCGTAGTACTACGTAAGTAATAGGCTGATTGAACTTGTCTTCATCAAAACCGAAGCTATCGTATTTTAAACTTTCTGCTGATTTTGAAAGGTAAGAATGATTTATTGTTATAATCGTTATCGAATTATAAGTCCGTGTGATCGATCATAATGAATTCGTGAACTTATTTGTAAATCCAGAATGCGACGGTAAGATGACCCACTGACGCCGCGCTATTTAAAGCTGATAAGTATAATAAAATAGGACAATATTTTTTTTACAAAAGTTGTTGTTTTCCTTCCTCCTGAGTTATAAAAGTGGCCACCAGCTTGAACTTTTTGTAAACAGATTGTTACACCTACAAAACTTGTAAAAGGTTACGCCGTAACGTAATGACAAAGTTAAAAATCTATAGTTCTACAAGTTGTGCGTTAATATTAATTTGTTTTCCGTGTTTAAACTATCGTCTTTTGCTGAGATTAACCGACGCCATGAGATTACCTATTTAAATTGTATTTGTAAGCTAGTTATTTAAATTGGATTGGTTGATCACTACAGAACAAAAATGTAAAAAAAAAAACAATATCAAAAACATTAAAAGCTACAACCCTATTGCTTGAATGGAGCGTAGGTAATTATGACCTCAATTAGGCCTAGTTTTCATACTGTCCATATTTATACTGTGGTACTGTAAAACAATTCCGATCACAATTTAATGTAAATATGATATTTGAGTGTTCGGTATTAAGTATCAACGCGCTGTTCATAGCTATACCTACTACACTATACCTACAAATAAATATTAGATGATGATCATTTCGACTTTTAATTTTTTCATCACCAAGATTTTATGGAACGTAAATGAAACACTAATTATTGTTTTAAAATTTCATTTCAGAATGTGTTTGTGGTCCTAGTTTATTCAATATTGTCAGGGGCTTTATAAAGGCAAAGTTATATTTTCACCGGAAAGTCAGTAAGAGATACCTATATAGGTGGAGTTTTTTTTAATTGCTTGTGTGTGTTACTTTTAAACATAACCCTTAAAATCGCAATATTTTGCCATTAAATATTCAAGTACTTAACCTAGAAAAACATAATCTGCATTTATAACGTTGACTCTCCCCCTGCTGGCCGCTGGGATGTATTAGGTTTACTCCTGGCGAGAGGAAATGTCGGGTCGTAATCGTATTGTATTGTAATCGAGCCTAGTGCGAATTGGTGTAATCCTGAACTGAATCATAGAACTTTTAATGGAACTCAAATTGTGATAAAAGACCATTTTTCAAGAGTCATTCAACGCAAGCAAAAACACTCATTCATTGTTACAAATGAAAATTTTCCATCGAAATATCACTAAGCGGCCACCACCGAACTATGATACAAATGAGTTTGTTATTTGACATCCCTCATAAATCAGGGCTAGGGGTGTGTATCCCCATCGGCAAACGATATTGTTTCTACGTTTGTGGCTGATTGATGACAGCCCTAGCTGTATGCCCGGTGCCTGTGCCTCCTTAGAGATGCTGTAGAGTAGGGTAGAGCTACGGGAAACCTGCATTTTAAATTTCGTCGTTAAATAATAAATTTTATGTGGTATCTGTTAACTATTTAACTCTCAAAACATTATCTGCAATTGGCATGAAAGTTTCGTTCAAATTGAAAATCTTCATTGGATTTGTAATACTTAAGTACTAATGTTAATAAAAGATTTGTTTTTCGCAAACCTTGATCAACTTAAAAGATTTTAAAATTGAACTTAAAAAAAAAATAAACAAACTAACTTAACTTAAAGAACAACTTAAGAAAATAAATAAATAAACAAATGCAAAGCAAATGTTAGTAGACGAATAACGTAATAAACTAATAACATGCACTCGGTTTTTCGTGTATTGCGACTGAGAGAAGCAGCAGGGCTGTCGATGCGGCCCAGACTGGGGAGCGAGCGTGTTTGCACAAGCTGTTAAAAAAGCCCGCCCTCGCATCGGGTGCGCCCAATTAGGGCGGCGACGCTGCTGATTGGGCGTAATCGCGTTAGTATCGGCGACAAACAGCCCACTGCACCCTGTCGCGACACACGAGCTCGGCAATTGTTTTAAACTGCCTTTACGTCAACTTAAGGGCTCATTCAAATGATTGTTACGTCGCCGCCGGCTGTTATATCGAATGTGTAGGTAAACTCAGTTTCACTGTTAAATGTCCCTTTTGTTTTGGTATTAGCCATTTGTGTAGTTACAGTTAGTGGTTACCTAGTGTAACCATGGTAAGTTGTATTAAATAATATAATTACATATACTTACGATCGTGAAGACAAACACTTACACATATACTTAAGTACTTATATCTATACTAATATTATAAATGTGAAGGGCTCATTCAAATGATTGTTACGTCGGCGCCGGCTGTTATATCGAATGTGTAGGTAAAGTTTTACTGTTAAATGTCCCTTTTGTTTTGGTATTAGCCATTTGTGTAGTTACAGTTAGTGGTTACCTAGTGTAACCATGGTAAGTTGTATTAAATAATATAATTACATATACTTACGATCGTGAAGACAAACACTTACACATATACTTAAGTACTTATATCTATACTAATATTATAAATGTGAAAGTTTGGATGGATGTTTGTTGCTCAATCACGCCAGAACGGCTGAACGGATCTGGATGAAATTTGGCACAGAGATGGATTATAGTTTTGAATAGCACATAGGCTACTTTTAACCCCTGGGTCAATTATCGAACTTCACGCGGGCGAAGCCGCTGGCATAAGCTAGTATATATATATTTTCGATCGATCGTGTTTCGATTAACTGTTCAGTAAAACTGTTAGTTGACGTTTTCGGTGCACAAAATATAGAACGATAAATGAAAGAAATTACCAGCAAGTTCCCTATCTACATATATTCGCTACTTTTACCGACTTTTATGGTCTGGGAAAATAATATTAGGGGATAAAAAGAAGTAGTATATACCTCCGCACGTCGTAAATATGCTTCTATGCTATGCTTCAGTTAAAGAGTCATATTTGATCAGGGGCCCCACCATGATGATATTTCCAGTGAGGAAATAGAACTAAAACATTTCTGCATTAAGACGTCATGGTAGGGCCACATGTAACCGCTGATACTCCCGACACCAATAAGACATGATTGTGCCAAAGATTGAAAAATATTTTTTTTTTGTTATGTAGTCAGACAGGAAAGTACCTATATTTTTTGGGTATTTCTTTTTCCTGTTAATATATATTGTTATATTCCCTGTTAGATAATGTCGTGGTTATTGAAACCTATGTAAATAATGACTTGCGTCTCAGAAGTAATATCACATTATGTCCTGTTGTAGATGCGACAGTTCTACTTACGTTGAAAATATTTTCCTGTATGGTATGATACGTACGCTATGAGTAATAGGTACCTACTCAAAGGTCGGAGTAAGCAGATTGTTTTCTAGTCAATGCTCTCAGACATACCTCCTTATTCCAATACCCAATGTAAATGTTACTATGGACAACATGGACATGCCTTCACGTTTTAAAAATTTATTTTACCTCGAGATTTTAAAATTATTAAAATTTTTATATTATTCCAGTCGTCGAAGTAGGAAGAACTTTTTACGGAGTGGAAGGGACACCGTACCGAAAACGGAAACCACATACTCAGTACCTACATCATTCTGAGCCCCCCACATAGAAATTTTTCATCGATAATTAAAAAAAAAACAGCTGTTCCATGCATTTTGACCGTATAGGTATTGCACTTTTGGAGGAAACAGCAGTTTTCTATGTGGGGGGTTTCAGAATGATGTACTAGAATGATGTATGTGGTTTCCGTTTTCGGTACGGTGTCCCTTCGACCCTGTATACTCGTAGTGTATCTGAACAGGTGCTGATTTTAATAACGGAAACGTGCTCTTGTTTTTCTTGTATTGATGTATTTACCCTATTATATTAATATATAAAATGGAAACGCGCCGATTTAGTTATCAAAATAAATATTGAGCAAGATGATTTGTAAAAACTTTTTAACAAAAACCTTTGTGTTGAAAAAGTTTAACAGCAGTTTTAGCAGTACTTATTGTAGGCAGGCAGCCTAGAACAATCGTAGGGGCCAAACATAGGTACCCCAGACCAAAATGTCGCTGAACGAGCGATGGTTTAATGAACCCATTCAAAAAGGATTCATTGCGACCCTACGACTGGCATTGACAATGAATATTGAAATAACTATATGAGAATCAAATATAAAAAGTAGACTCTAAGTAAAATCGCGTTATTATTTCCGAGCTTTAAAGCGTCTGGCAGAAATTTCAATCAACGGGAAGTGTCTGGCAATCATCATTGTCCTGCCCTTATCCAAATTTTCCATACTTTTCTATTACTCTTCATCTCATCAGACACCTCCTTTCATGCCATATCATTCTTCACACAGTCCATCCATCGGGAAGTATCTGCAGTGTTGATTATTATATTTTTAACCAACTTCCAAAAGGAGGAGGTTATCAATTCGGATGTTTATATTTTTTTTTATATACATAATATTTGTTCGGGCATAACTCCGTCATATATACACGGATTAACAAAATTATTTTTTTGTTCGAAAGGGAATTTCATATAGATCTAATGATGAGAGACAGACAACGGAACTCTTCATAAATGGACAGCAAATCTGTCGTGATTGATGCAATCGCTTGGATGTTTATTGTTTACACAATATCATAACATAACAACACGCCTGTATGCTCTTTGGGGGTATGCAGATGTGTACAGTACACCCAAATTTCGACAGTTATGGTATGTTAAGTTCCATGTTATTGGGGATAAGCCTATTACCATGACACGTATTGTTAACAATGTAAAATAAATGCATATCAAATATTTGATTTATATAGGATATTACAACTAAAAATAGAAAAATAAAGAACTAGTCGGTGACTTGTTTTTTGGTTCAGTTTTTTTGCCACCGACTTCTGAAGCTAAAGTTATTTTTCACTTTTTTGTGTTTTGAAGTCAGTTTTCTTTTTTGCAAAAAAGTTTTTTTATCAACAATTTCCTGTGCAAGATATACTTAAAAATCAACACTCCATTACTTAAGAAAAAAAAAATTTACCAACCATGAAAATTTTCAAGAGCTGTCTATAGACACCCGAAACAGTTATATTGGGGGATTATAAAATTCAGTCCTCACGTACATGTATGGAGGGCCACCCCTATTTATATTATTTTACATAATTTTTGTGTAGCGGTTCATAGGAGACACCTGGCACGCTCTCCAAATTTTAACTGTGTGGTCCCGACAATCTCGGAATAAAATGTCTGTGACATACGCACGGACACACAGACAGTCAGACGGACAGGACGAACCGTTCCGTTTTTGCCATTTGGCAATGGAACCGTAAAAACTGGCACCTTAGTAGGTCCATGCTGACAGCAATGCAGCACACCGATGACACAAGTGTTGCACACAGGATTATTTTGCGGATCTGTAGATTCTGTGGCAATAGTTGCCAAAGAGACAGTGACTTGACCAAGACTTGACACGTGACAGCATGACAGCGATGACAACGTCACAGCCACAGCACAACCTAACCCCACCCGCTATTCGAATCTCGTTTATCCTGTGTTTACTATAATTATTCTTAATTTAAAAATCTAGTCAAAGAGCAACAGTACAATAAAACAAAAAACTGCATTCCTTAATTTTATTTAATAATTGTCAACCAGTGTTACCGTGTGGCTTATGTTTGTCATTGACAAGTTTAGTTTAATTGCTAATAAAATATTTTGATCGCATCAATAATAAGTTATGTGCCAAAAATCTATCTAAAAGGTTTATTTCACTGAGACAAGGCAAACTGGTGTGAGCCAAAAATAATTAACCGTACAGGTATATAAATTATATCATGCGTCTCTGAAACATTCGTGTTTGTCACTAGAAGACCTATGAGATTTAGATGTAGTCTAAAATTGAAATGAAGTATGTCGATGAATTGTATCTTTGGGTTCTCTCTATTTCTACTGTTACTAGTAGCTCTGAATATATATTTCTTCTATATACTTAGTATTGAGCGCAAACCTGCTACTTTTAAGCTGCCTCTTGTGAAGTCTGACCCTATACCCCCTGTAATCAGGGAAATAAATGAATACCTCAACCGCTTGCCTAGTCAGTACCACACCAAAAACTCTAAATTCCTTCCCATTCAAAGAGATTTGATAAGCTCATTCAATTCTTCTGGGGCTAATTTAGATAGTGTTTGGCACAATATTGAACATGTAAGTACAAACTGTAGCCAATTTGGCGGTAACAATACTTTTCGAGTATAACTTTTTTTTCTGTCTTAAATTAAGAAACAAAGCAAAATATTATTAAATGAAACTTATAATAAAGAAATTAAATTTATTTATTTATGTGTTCAACCTATCAGAGGGCAGCCAAGTAGAAGTCTAAAAAACACCGTTTTTTAATTTCAGTGGGCTGATGAAGAGTCCTTGTTCCCATATAAGAATGGTGCGGCCGGTCAGATACTGCATGCTCTGCGCACCTCACAGATAGCACTTGCTGACAATGCCCCCAAGGGCACACAATTGAAGTTATTGTTCCTGTTAAAGGTTTATTTTTTTATTAATCTTGCAATCAGTCCATTAACTATGAGCAGATCTGTTGTAAGAATGAATGTCGTGCAGAGTCAGTTCCCCACTGGGATTGACTCCTTATAATCAGTAGTTCATTGTAGGCTATCCAGGTTCAGGATTTTATGTGCATGTGGATTGAGTGATCCGCTCTTCAATCTTAACAAAAATCGAGGAAGATTTAGCAG
Source organism: Standfussiana lucernea (assembly GCA_964057025.1). Taxonomy (NCBI): domain Eukaryota; kingdom Metazoa; phylum Arthropoda; class Insecta; order Lepidoptera; family Noctuidae; genus Standfussiana; species Standfussiana lucernea. The sequence goes on from OZ059785.1 coordinate 13,422,048, forward strand.
AAAATAGTTAAAGCAATTTTAATAAGAATTTCTGCAATTTGGATCTGTTTGGTTTACCGCAAGGAAAGTTTAGACTCATGTTACTTAAAATATTAAATAATTAATGTGTCACTGTTATTGTTCCACTTTTGCGGCACTATTGGCAGCTTTATTTTTTATTTTTTGTGGATATTTTACTATTAATATTCTTTTTTTTTATTGTTTACAACGCTAATCTTAAAAACCGAACTGTCTCATTGTGTATCTGTGGAGAACGTGGTTGATTTCACATTTGTATTATTTCTGTATCCTATCTTTTTGTAATTCTTAATGTGTAATTGTTTGTTTTCCCAAATAAATAAAATAAAAATAAAATAAAATAAAACATTATGGCGAAGTTAAAAAATTTGTTAAACCTGAGATAAAAATGATATGGTCAATAAAGTGGATCACTCAAACCGCACGCTTTAAGAAAACGTCATATGTATATCTCAGAATATATAGCCTTTGCACTGCTTATTCCAGTATTGAAAAACAGTTAAAAGCTATTAACAATTTGAGAATTCACTTGCACATCCCGTTCCAAATTTATTACGATTAATTTGGATCACTCATTCCGCACACATGCCGTATGAGTGCTCTTAAAAATCAATACTATATACTGAATAAATACGTATTATTTTTGTTGTGTAATATGACTAAACTTAAGAGTGAATTTGTTAAAGAATGAGTGTGACAAAACTTATAAACAGAAGGAAGAAATTAACCTTTATTTATTCCTCCAATATGCCGTCTGAGTGTTCCATACTTCGACCTCTATCTACATATATAGATATACTTCGTAGGCAGACTGAGATTCTATCCAAAATTGTTAATTGTTTTTAACTAAAAATTGATATATCTTATGTTTTTTTAACTATTATTATTCATGAGATAACTGATTTTTAACTTCTTAAAGAAAAACATCGTGTAGGGTGTATTTTAATAACACAATAAAATACTTTATTTTTACAAAATTTACTACGAGAAAACTTTTCAATAATCAGTGAGTCCATAAGACAAACTATGCAAACATATACAGGTTTCTTTACTTGTATACAAACTGGTTGTTCATTTGGTCGGGTCATTGTACTTAATGTCAGGTTTCTGCAAATGTTGATCATATTTATTAAATAGATCCATTTGCTTTTTTAGATCAATTGCTGGTTTCCGTCCTCTTTTGATAGCGTTGCTGAAAAAAAAAACTGCGACATTTTGGATATTGCATTTTGCTATAATGTGAAAAAAACCGGCCAAGTGCATTTCGGATCAGGCTCAGTGGAGTTCTGTAGTCTTACTCTCTCTGCAAAATTTTTTTTCTTTAAAATTCGTTACATTTGCTAATATTCTAAAATTCAAAGAGATTTAAAAGACTAATAGAGCGGACTTTTAGAATATTTTCTTAAAAAAATTTTGGTCACGAACATTTTCGATTTTGACACACGAATGCTACTTGGCAAGCGGGCGTATGACACTAGACAGAACGATTTCTTACTAAGTACTTACAAGTTTTTAAATTACGATTTTCTTGGTCTTGTCCCGTCTATCGCTCGTAAATATTTGAATGCCTTTGCTACGAGTACATAAAAATTTGGTCTCAGTCCTCCAATGTACCTATAGGGGATATGATTTTAGCAGGGGGTGGGTCACGTACCTCTAACAAAAAATAAACTTATTACAAAGTTTCTTCCAAATAGAACGTCAACATAAAATTCCAGAATCAATCAATTTCAATGACTCAGTAAACGTGACTGTCAATCCGAATAAAAAAATTACTAACTTTTTCATTTAAATTTCAAATTTGACTTTTTTGAGAAGACATAAATAAGGTTGTAACTTTGTAAGCCACTAAATAATTGAAAAGTTCCAAGCACAGAGGCTTTCATGCAGGGAAACACTGCACTATGTCAAATTAGCTTTCAAGTATTAAGAATCTCTGAGCTATGCCGCGGACAGACAGACAGGCAGACATGGTAAAACTATAAGGGTTCTTTGTTGACTCTGGAACCCTAAAAAGCTCAGCGCCAGCATATCACACAATTTAATAAGTTCTGGAAATTAACGAATAAATTAAAACATAGATCGGGGATACCGGTGAGCGTCGCGGGCGTGAGTGACCCCACGGATATAGCTAATGCTTTTCAAAAACATTTTAATGAAAACTCGCGGTTGGGTGGCTATAGCGAACCATCAAATAGCGGCGCGGGGGCAGCCGTGACCGGGGCTCCTCCTGTTAGGTTCTCCGCTAGAGAAGTCGGGAGAAGTATACAGAACATGGTCAGGGGAAAGTCCCCCGGTCACGACGGCCTCAGCGTAGAACATCTTAAATACGCTGGGGTACACTTACCGCGAGTACTTGCTATGATTTTTAACCTATGTCTAAGTCATAGTTACTTACCTGTACAACTTAGCAATACGATCGTTGTGCCAGTAATAAAGAATAAGACTGGTGACGCCTCCGATATCTCCAACTATAGGCCGATATCGCTTGCCACTGTCTGTGCTAAGGTGTTGGATAGTCTGCTTGATAAAATTCTAGCGAGGATGCTCAGTTTGGTTTTAGACCGAACTTATCAACGGACAGTGCAATTTTATGCCTTAAGCAGACTGTCCAATATTATACAGACAGAAAGACTCCTGTAATGGCATGTTTCCTGGATTTATCGAAGGCTTTCGACCTGGTCAATTATGACCTGCTCTGGCATAAGCTCACTCACGACACTACTGTCCCGGCTGATGTGATATCACTGTTTAGATATTGGTACAGTAGTCAAAAGAATACAGTTAAGTGGGCAGGCTCATATTCTGATATGTATGGGTTGGATTGTGGGGTGAGACAGGGGGGCCTGAGCTCCCCCCGTCTTTTTAACCTATACATAAACAAACTGATAGGTAGGCTCAGTAGCACTAAAATCGGTTGTCATGTAGACGGTGTTTGCGTGAACAACATCAGTTACGCTGATGATATGGTGCTGCTGAGCCCATCTATCGGTGCAATGAGAAGGCTACTTAAAACTTGTGAAAGTTATGCAGTGGCTCATGGGCTCAAATACAATACCGATAAGAGTGAATGGTTGGTTTTTAAATCGGGTACTTTAACCTACGATCAGCTGCCTGAACTTTCACTCTCTGGGTCTCCTTTAGGTCGGGTTTCGAGGTTTAAGTATTTGGGCCACTGGGTCACTGATGACCTAAAAGACAATGTAGACATAGACAGGGAGCGCAGGTCGCTGGCTGTCCGTTGCAACAAGATGGCGCTTTTTAAGGCCTACTGCCAGTCGTTTTACACGTGCAGCCTGTGGACCAAGTATACCCAGCGGGCATACAGCGACCTGTGCGTACAGTACAATAACGCATTCAGGGTGTTTTTGGGGTTGCCGTGGCGATGTAGTGCGTCAGGGATGTTCGCGGAAGCGTGCGTCGACGGGTTCGCCGCAATCATGCGGAAGAGATGCGCTTCCATGATGGCGCGCTTACGCTCCTCCTCCAATGGCATCCTGAATGTGTTTTCAGACCGGTGGGACTCTCCTCTCCTACGAAGGTGGGTAAGTGTTCAGACACACTTATCCAAATAAACTGATGTGCCATTGAACAAACAGGTCATTGTCATTCTAGTTGTTTAATTGTAAATTTAATTTAATACTAATATTAGGCTAAGTTATACTACTACTAACAATATATGGATGTAATTCTGAAATAAAATATTTGAATTTTTATATATCATCCTATATTTTTTGTTGCATAATCACACCTATAAGCCTATAAGGTGCCGCAGTGTTAAGCTTGATATGCCATCGTCTATACTTCTTGCATGATAGAAAAATTACATTTCAAGTATTGAGTTCAAAATCGAGTTAAATAAGTAATATGAATTGAAAAAGATACGGTTTTATACGTTATCAGTAAACGGTAATCCACCACACAACACTGTAAAATAAATTATTGCACCACAAAACTGCTGTATTGTGTAATGTTACGTTTTTGCGTCTGATGAATCCAACTAATAAATTAATAAACGTTAAAAATAAGAATTTATGAGGGTAGTTGATCAAAACGGTCTCACAAAATAAAAAATCATATCTATCCTACTCAGTCTTTTCCTTTAGGAATGAACGAACCATGATATTTCTTAAAGTATGGCCCTTATAAAAACATAAGATATATCAATTTTTAGTTAAAAACAATTAATAATTTTGGATACAATCTCAGTCTGCCTACGAAGTATATATATGTAGATAGAGGTCGAAGTATGGAACACTCAGACGGCATATTGGAGGAATAAATAAAGGTTAATTTCTTCCTTCTGCTTATAAGTTTTGTCACACTCATTCTTTAACAAATTCACTCTTAAGTTATATTACACAACAAAAATAATACGTATTTATTCAGTATATAGTATTGATTTTTAAGAGCACTCATACGGCATGTGTGCGCAATGAGTGATCCAAATTAATCGTAATAAATTTGGAACGGGACGTGCAAGTGAATTCTCAAATTGTTAATAGCTTTTAACTATTTTTAACAATTTTTCAATACTGGAATAAGCAGTGCAAAGGCTATATATTCTGAGATATAGGTACATATGACGTTTTCTTAAAGCGTGCGGTTTGAGTGATCCACTTTATTGACCATATCATTTTTATCTCAGGTTTAACAAATTTTTTAACTTTGCCATAATGTTTTAACTATTTTCTGCTAAATCTTCCTCGATTTTTGTTAAGATTGAAGAGAGGATCACTCAATCCACATGCACATCAGGATTTTGGGTCTCTTCAGGCGATTCAGGGTGTCAGGAATAGTGAGTTGCACTGCTAGTGGATTTGTATGGTGTTAAAGATGCTCAGTTTGATAAATTAATTAATTTTTATTATGATAATCTCTTCTTAAGTATTCAACGTAATTAAGTTATTCAATTACTTTTATAGGGAAAACAAAAGCTGTACTTCAAACCAAAGAGGTATAATATTAGTGATGTAATTAGAGGCAACATTTACGCGGGGTATGACCGGTACAACTCAGAGGTGTTCACATACTACCTTGCCATGATATTAAACTATAAGTGGGTGGCCCCTTCTGTCATAAGGAGAATTCGTTTTAACCAAGAGATTTTAGCCCATGCAACAGCTGGGTTAAAAAGGACCATGGTTAAAAATGGTGAGTAATATATTGAAAACTTTATTTAACATTTTAATAGTTTATTAAAAACCCACATTATGTTTTTAAAAAGAAAAACATTAATATGCGCTCAGCCAAGGAGCGGAATTTCCTGCCTGTGTCTGTGTTCCCTAGATCATATGACGGAGTTAATACCTAGACTGGTTTTGGGTTAGCTCGTTCCGTCGTCAACCCCGTCTCTGTTCTCGGACAAGATTGAGCCCAAGAGTATGCCCATTTAAATAAAATAAAAAAAAGCTATAAAATCATGCTTGCAGTTTGGTTACTGCCACAGAAGTTATAAAGATAACAATTTATTTGTTATAATATTAATTACAAATGAGGTCTGTGAGGTAATTTGCTTAGTTAAAGATGGTTTGCCATACATAATCATAAATGCCCCATCTCTCTCCTGTTACAGATAAAGGAGTATGTGTTTATGGGAAGTGTTATTACTGCAAAGTAAATGAAACTGTATGTCCTGACAATAAGGGTGACATTGAAGGAGCGGCTATATTGTACTTAGATAAACAATTTAAAGTTAACAAGTCCCCATGGCGGCGGTCCTATAACAGCTTAAAAATGGAATGGGAAAATGATAATGACTATTGTAAGTAAGTATTGTTTATTTCTTTATTGGATTGAACAATAAAAATATCCCAGAGTTCAGATTTAAGCCCATTCATGTACTTACCCCCCATCATAGGCGTCGCCAAGGGGGGGCATCCGCCTCGAGGCTCAGGATATTTTTTTAATAACGAGTATAACTTTTTCTTCCTGATGCTATAGAATTATCAAGTACGAATATAGCTGACACTAGAATCACTCTCAAACTAAAATATTTTTAAAGGCTAAAAATGTACCCCTGAGAACAAACAAACATTTGAGTACTTAGTACCACTACAAACAAACATTTTCTTTGAGCCGTTTCGGGCCACTGACTGGACTTTAACATTATATTTTACAGAAAAGTGTCATTACTGCTAAGTACCAAGCGAATACTCAATTTAATTGATATTGCTGTCATTGATTTTCTAATACAAAATGGAGATCGCCATCGCTACGAAGTGTATAAACATAAAATAATATTGCTGGACAATGGGAAAGGGCTTGGTAATCCTATGCTGGATGAACTTGATATACTGGCCCCTCTCTATCAGTGTTGCATGTGAGTACAAAATATATAATTTCAGAATACTATATTTTTTATTACCTACTGCAACAGATCTGAATCTCCTCTGCCTCGCCTGGTCGCAAGCGCAAGAGGTCCTGGGTCGATTCCCACGTCGTTCAATATGTTATTAGGTTTTTCCATTAGGAATTTCTCAATAGCAGTCGATTTGTGTCGATTTGTGCCCGGTTTATGGCAATGGGCTCACCCCTAAATAAAATAAATAAATTGTATTTTACACATTTCATGGACAACTCAACACTTAACCAAAATATTAAAACAAAGTTATGCCAAAAATAAAAACATGAAAGAAGAGTTTATTCTCCCTATACTGTCCCAGTTAAAAAGTCTTATACTAAACCGTTCGTAACTAACCATAAAACATTTCAGATTATCCTCGAAGACCTGGCAAAGTTTGGAGCTTGTGTCTGGCGGCAGTTTAACTGAGACAATCAAATTATTAGCTTCATTCCAAGGGGTAAAGCTGACCACTGACGACCATTATACAGCGGTAGAACGAAGACTGTTGAAAGTCTATGCTACAGTAAAGTATTGCATAGGAAAACACGGCAGTGCCAAGGTTTTTAGAAATATAGATGGAGTTTGAGTTGCTATTTGTTTTTGTTCTAAACCTTCATGAACCAATAGAGATGTCTGTTGGTTCATAGACCCCGATCTACCTTCCAGCTTCAGGTAATTGATAAATGTAAAGCTTGCATTGGGCCGGTGGGACTGCTTTACAGTGCTGACAGCTGTTTACATACATTGTTATACCTGAATTCATTAAGGGTGCAACAGTACAGCAGAATTACAGTTGTACCCATAAAGGTGTCTATACTATAATATAATAATGAGAGGAAGAGATTGTTTGAACATGCTAATGTCTGGAACTACCAGCTGGATTTGAAAAATATGCTAACTCAATTCTTGAGGAAGGTTATACCCCTCTGGCAGGTTAATCCGCGGGGTTCAGCTAGTTATCCATGAATTACATTTCCCTACATAAAAGACTGATTACTACTTACGAAGATGTAAACGCCAGGGTAGCCCGCGAAATTCAAATTTTCTTACGTTTTTTGCAATTTGCAGGCAGTCGGTGTCGAGTTGTATGTTGATTCAAATACATATTTAGTTAGTTTAATCCCATTCAATGACTATTTCATGAAAAAGTCATTCAATGGGATTACATGAACTTAAAGAGTTGTATTGATGATTTTAATGATTGTAACTCTGTAAATCCATATTTGTTACAGTCGCAAATCATATTTTGTTTAACATACAGCCTTACACTGTCTTACAAATAGCAAAACCAAAGAAATATTCGCGGGCAAGCCTGAACCACAGCCTGCACATACCGATTAAGCGAGAGGGACAACGTAACTATCCCATACTCTCCCTTTCCAACCACATTTTTTCCAAAAATCTATCGGTACCGAAAAATAAACTTTATGGCTAACATTTAAAGTTTGTTTCTATTTATAATTTGAAATACTGTTAGCAGTCCGATGATGTATCTATCTTCAGTCCTTTCACAGTTAGTTTACGTCTGGCAGCAGCAACCCAACAACAACCTTAAAGTTATGAAAATTAAGATCACTTTTATTTGACAGACTTTTCACTGGCAACAACCTTATTTTGCAGACTACATAGAAATACTAATTTCTATGTAGTCTGTAAAATAAGGTTGTTGGAGTAGATAGTTCTACTCCTTAATGTAACTGTATAAAAATACACTTCTAGCACTTCACTTCTTAGCGTGTCGATGACAATTTTAACTGAGTCAGCCCAAGTTTAGGGACGAGTTTGGCACTTTCAGTAGAGTCCATCAGCTCCTTTGGTGTGCAAGCAACAGGACAGGCAGGACATGATATCATGTGCCCCATCGTTTGTGGGTCAACACCACATTTACCTATGGCAGAGTCATCATTTTATCTATGGCAGAGTCATCTATAAATCACCTGAACACGTTTTCCTTGCTTCGACCAACCTGTGCCTGGAGTCTATTCAAAAACTTCCAGGTCAGCCTTGGCAAGTTGTGTCCAGCAGGCGCGGATACAGCCCTCAAAATAGCTTATGGTCACGGCCGCCTTAAAATCGGCAGAGACGTCGAAATAAAAAATAGGGAAAATCTTCGTGGAGAGGTAGTAGTTGAATAATGAATTTTACAAGAAGAAACTGATAATAATATTCAAAAGCAATTTTTTTTGCTCCCGCCTCGTATAAGTATGTTAGATTTTCAGAATAATCAACAGACTTTAGAATTCAAGAGCGGGTGCAGCGAGCTTGAAAATTTTAGCAGCTCCTCTGATTTTGAAGATTTTATTTGTATAGACGTTATTGAAATGTTGTTGTCGACTTCGGCAAAAAAATATTAGAACCATCAACACTTTAGGAGACGAGCGAGCTCGAAATTTTTTGTACCCTGCCTCACATGGTAGAATATTTTACTTTGTCGACTTATGCATAACAGTTACAGAATGAATCAGTATATTGGACTCCAGAATGGACGAGCGAGCGAAACGAGCTCGAAAAATTTAGCAGTCCTCGAATTTGTATAGATTTTATTATTACCATTCATACAGGTAATATTGTCGACATAGTTTCTGAACAATTAAGAGACTGTAGGATGCCAGAGTAGCGAGATCGAAAAACTAAGCAGCTTAGAGGCTAGAACATAAATAGCGCTTTTATGAACAAGTTAAGCAGTTTTCGTCACCCCGGGCCTTTTTGGCCTAAGGGTATAAATAAATACGCCACTGCTTGTGTTAAGAGGAAATAGGCTGCAAGAGCGAGCGAAAAATTTTTGACGCCTTTCCTAGGCCTGATTAGAATTATGGTGTCGAACCTTCATACAGGAGTTACTTGGTCGACTTTTAGACAAAGTTAAGATTCAAGAGAAAGCCGTCTGAAGACCGAGCGAAGCGAACTCGAAAATTTTAACAATTTGTCTAGCTTGGATAGCTAAGAATTATTTCGACCTACCGGAGTTTCTTGGGCGACTTATAGACAAAGTTAAGTTGAGCAAAACAGTAAAATTTGAGAAACAAGGTTGCAAAAGCGAGTGCAGCGTAGTCAAAAATTTTTACATCTTGCCTCAAATAAAGATAGATAGGTAATTTGAGATCAAAATGTCCACATGTTCCATTTTTTGCAACCTTGTGTATGTATTGGCTATTAAGGCCTCGGGGCAAGGGGCTCCTAATTTATTTCAGCCTCTGTCTATACATAGGAGTGTCAATCCAAAGGCAGAAAAAAGAGCCTTTGTGATTATTTTTTTTCGCAGTGTTTTAAGTAAGAACCGCGCGCGTTGGTTTAAACAAAATGTGTAAGTTTGTAGCGGTAGTACGAGTACCTACTCAGAAGCTCATTTTTAGCCTTATAAATATTTTAGTTTGAGAGTGATTCCACTGTACCCTACAATTTATTACGTACTTACTTGCTAATTCTGTGACATCAAGCAGGAAAAGTTATAATTTTTTAAAATCCTGAGTCACTAGGAAGGGCAGCTGTCCACCCCTGGTGACACCCATGGTTCGAACGCATATCACGCTTTAAACTCTAAACCACTCAACCGATTTTGATGAATCATTAAAATAAATGTTGGCTATGCATGTAATAGAAAATGACTTCTCCGCAGTGGCCACGCTGACCGGGCGAGTCACGTACATGTTTGTAATTTCAAAATATCAGCTTTTTACTGAATGAAAATATATACGGTACTTATAACAACATAACATTTTACGTTTGTCTGCCTATATTTTTCAGCTAATCTCCGAAACGGCTAGATCGACTTTAACGGGAGCTAGCAGATTTTATAAGGTACCTCTTTATATGGTACTCCTTATAAGGTACTCCTTATAACATCAGCCTTTTTATCCTTTTGGATTATGGTACCTTGCAAAACCAAAAACTACCTTTTTGAGCAAATTAGCACTAGGAATTTTTTCATTGCGTTTTTCTAACGCAGTTGTGGAAAACGCCTTCTCAAAAGTAGCGATTATTAAAGACAAGCTTCTAAACAGATTAGCCATACACAATTACACACCACCGAATCCATCTTGAGAATAAGATATTCATTGCTAGAAGGATGTGTTATTTTTAAACTCAGTTCAATAATGCTTAAGAGATTTAACTAAAAAAAACTTTTTTGCAAAAAAAAACCGACTTCCAAAAGAAAAACACTAAAAAAGTGGAAAATAACTTTACTTTCGGAAGTCGGTGACTATTGTTTGTTTCATTGACATTTTTGCCACCGACTTCCGAAAGTAAAGTTATTTTCCACTTTTTTAGTGTTTTTCTTTTGGAAGTCGGTTTTTTTTTTGCAAAAAAGTTTTTATTTTACCCTTTTTAGTTATCGTATCACATACAAATCCTTGTCAAGTATCAATTTCGCAATTTATTTTACTTGGATGAAATTTTTTCCAGCTGTTTTGATTTCAAAACCAAACTGCTGAACCGATTTTGATGAAATTTCTATGGGACCAATCGGGAAGTAGATCCATTCAGATAAAAGAAGAATTTTTCAAATCGGTTCATAAATTAGGGAGATATGAGGTAACAAACACAAAAAAAAAACAAAAAAAAAAAGTACAACCGAATTGAGAACCTCCTCCTTTTTTTGAAGTCGGTTAAAAAATTTGCGAAACTGCAGACGACGCGAATGAAAATGCTGATTCTGTATTGCTGAAATAGTATAAAATTGTATTGTATATTTCATTACAAAAAAAAATATTTTGCCATTTGTGGGGGATTTTTTCTTCAAAACCTCAATTTTGAGGGGATTTCGAGATGGTTTGGGGAGAACGCGATACGGCCATCTGGCAACAATGTCTGTCATGCATGTTTGTTTTGTTCGTCAGTGTGCCTATTTAAAAATTAAAATTAGTCTTTGATTATGACAACGAGCAAGGTCATCAAGGTGCCAATTTGTTTTTTTAGATAAAATGTTATGTTTTTTGGCAAATATAAGATAAAGTTCTAGTTATTACAATACATTTCAGCACTTGATTACATTCCAAATTATTTAAAAAAGGTGTATTTGTTTCTAATATGTTCGGAAAAATCGAAAATACGTTTTTATACTTTGCTTACGGCAGTAATTTACTTAAAAAGAGAATTCATATCAACAATCCATCTGCAAAATTTTTAGGAATTGGCCGATTAGACGTAAGTTTTCCTAATTAGTTATCTTCTTTCTAGCTGCCTAGAATGATGTAGCATGATGTGTTAGTGATTAAACCATCTAAACCACAGAAATGAATACTGCAAGAAATTTGTTTCAATAACCCCCTAATACGAAATGTGTCACTGCACTACATGTTATAATTACCATCTTTTGTACTTACCACATTTAACGCAAATACATAATTTTGACTTTATACAAGGACGTCCCCCTTGTATAAAGTCAAAATTATTTATTTGCGTTAAATGTGGTAAGTACAAATTTATATATAATGTACAATTATTTATCTGACTAATATTTCCATAATATATAGCAAATTGTCAAGGTATTACATAGAAACAGAAATGTTGTGCTGACACTTGTTATAATATTATTATTTTAGGATCACCAGCTCGATTTTATCAAATATTCTGAACACTGGCGAGGTACTTCAGCAACTATAGTACCTACCCCTGGTCCACATGTATGGGGAGCAATATGGAGATTGCACAATAATGATATGCCTGCTTTGGACAAGTAAGCATGCCTTGATGAGTTATGTATTACTAGCTTATGCCCGCTGCTTCGCCTATGTAGCCTATGTGCTATTCCAGACTATAATCTATCTCTGTGCCAGATTTCATCCAGATGACATGATTGAGTTACAAACACAACACAACTTTCGCATTTATAATAGTATAATGTATAAATACTATCGGCCAAAGAAAGCAAAAAAACTGAGATAGTTGGAAAGGAATGGGGGAGGCTATTTTTTAACAGACTTCAAAAAAAGGAGGAGATTCTCAATTTGGTTGTATTTTTGTTTTGTGTTTGTTACCTCATATCTTTGTCATTTATGAACCGATTTGAAAAATTCTTCTATCTGAAAGGATATACGTACTTCCCGTTGGTCCCACAGAAATTTCATCAAAATTGGTTTAGTAGTTTGGTTTTTAAATCAAAATAGCTGGAAAAAATATGTCATCCAAGTAAATGAAATTGTGAAATTGATACATACTTGACAAGGATTTGTGTGTGATACAATAACTGAAAAGGGTAAAATAAAAAATATTTTTTGCAAAAAAATAACAGACTTCCAAAAAAAACACAAAAAGTAAAGTAAAGTTATTTTCCATTTTTTTGTGCTTTTTTTTGGAAGTCTGTTATTTTTTTGCAAAAAAGTTTTAATTTTTTATATTTAATAAGATGGACTTATTAGTTTAATTTTATTATGAGGCACTAACTTTTTCATTGCAGACAAGAAGGAGTTGATACAAATTGGTATTTTGCTAAAACTGTAAAAATTGTACTACCAGATGGTTCTAGTACAGATTGCCGAACATACCAACAAACAATCAACCCAGCAATCAGGAAAAAGGATGAAGAACTACCTCCAGAAAGACGGCCTTGTATAACATATTTAAACTGTATTGTAACTGGTGCTATTGAATGCAAGCTTCCAGAAGATTATATTGAAGAGCTCAAGAAAATACCCAATAATGGTCAAGAAGCCTCTCCTAAAATGATTGAGAAGTTACAAAGAAGTATGTAATGATAATAATAAAATAGACAAATAAATCTATTTTTTTAATCAAAATATCAAGATTAACCACTCATTACCCGTGGTCCCGGTGGGTCGACCCATTACTGGGTCCATGGGTAATTTTAATTACCCGTGGTTCCATGGCATTAAGGATTGTTCCCTGGACTTCTGACTATATTGATAGAAAATTAAAACCAACAGTTACACTAAAGTTTACCCATTCATAAGCAAATAAAATAATTCCATCCTTGGGAACAAAAACATACTCATACCAGAACTGGTATGAGTATGTTTTTGTTTTGTCTCCCCATAGTTCGCGTGGCTGAGTTTCGGGCTAAACAATATTTGAACTTATTTGCAATCGATACGCTAAGAAGAAGTAGGTTTACCAGGTGTCTTCGACTCGGCAATCGATTTCTCTTTCTGACCTATTTTCGAAAGATACTAACTGGCCCAAGTACATAATTATTCTCATAGACATAATATATTTCCTGCCCATCTACCTCGACTCTACCTACACACCTGGCCACCTACCTTTTTTTTTTTTGGGTGGGAAATCATCAAAATGACCTCTCCCGCTCTGGGTCGAGCGGGAGGGCGTGTCGGACCCACTCGTGTTCCTTTACTTGCCTGTGCCAAGGCAACGGTAACTCTTTCGAACAAATCCGCAACCCTGGCAGGCATCGGTCCTAATGGACCTCGTCAGTTTGTGCTGACATCTCTTTGAGGCGCGCGTGAAACACAACGCGCCATCGACCCGGGCCTGGTCCTTACCGGACGGCGAGCTACCCATTGCTCGCCGTCCGCAAGCCGCGCCTACGGTGGCCGGGAATCCGCTTGAGATTCCCGACGCCCGGGGCGTCTCCTGCGGCGGCTAGGCGCATAGATTGCCCTGGCCACCTACCTGGGCGTATTAAGTAAATTAAATTAAATCATAAGTCTAACCAGTTTACAGTGCCCTAAAAAGGCTAAAAATCTATGTCTACCTATACAAAATGGCAATTGAAGGAAACCCCCGTGATGCTGTGCATTTGTCCGTCTGCGCGAACATTGCAGTGAACACGTGCACATTTTGTTCTTGTTTAATTGAGCGAATCTACAGAAAGAATCATTTGTGCAGCACTGTGCTGCACACCGGTGGAAATACACCATTACAGCACAAAGGAAAAAAACTCTAAGTAAATCTAATCTAATATTGTGCGTACAAACTTACATTTGCAGTAGAAAAAACATGTTCTCCCATAAAATGTTTAATTATTCAACCCGTCTAAGGAACCCTTCCCAGTGAAAGGCCATTTTTTTTGTACCAAAATTGAATGTTGAATTTTTTCGTCATGCTTTTTTCCGGATCAGACTTGACTGATAGAATTCTTGTCAGTTATTTTTTTTTAATCATTTTTGACTATTGAGCCGAAGTCGATTATTTATCCATGGTATGTCCTACTCCTGTCAAAATCTTCCAGTTTTTAAAATTGCTCTAAACTTGTACTATGAAATTAAAGTCAAAAATATACAGATCTATTATTTCACCAAGTATATACCTGCGTCAACAGTAGTTTTATTTTACTCAAGCGGTTGCAAAATTATAACAAATCAAAAAGTCAATACTTAGTTGTGAAAATGAGTAGCAATTCTGTTATTCATCAACCCAACACGTTTCTGTACTTCGCATATGCTGGTAACATGTTAAGGTTTATTGTTAGAACATTCTGCCCAACTGCACGATTTGTTTCTATAGCACGGCTGGATGTATGTACTTTCTTACCATTATTATGTAGATACTTGATACAGACCAATACGAATTTGGTAAACTTACTTTTGTTATTGTAGAACTTTAGACTTGACTTCATGAGGTGCTCCCATTATTGGGAAGGTCCTGTCGCTACTGTTGTGCCTACGGCCAACGCTCATGTATGGGGCGTCATATGGAGAGTTCATAATGATGATATGGAATCCCTCGATAAGTGAGTCTAAAAGTATCCAAGTAAATTAAAATATTTATTACTTAATATTATCTTTGATTATATTCCTTTTTTACAGTCACAGGGATGTTGGTAAAAATAAGTTTTATGTGAAATACATGCAAGTCCTTACTCCTCATATGGGTATAATCACGTGTCGGGCTTATTTGCCGAAAGTGTATCCTTTACCGAGAGGTAACCGAGATCCAATACCTGTTGAGCAGTGGCCGTCATGGTCATATAAGGAAATCATTATAATGGGGGCTGAACAACATCGACTTCCACTGTGCTATTTACGCTTTTTGAGAAAGTTGAAAGATAACGGCAACGAAGGTTACATAAGAGCGGATTGTTTGGTAAGGCGCTATGGGACAAATGAGCCATGTGTTTGCAAGTTACCAACAATAATACAAAGAGAACCTCTTAAATTGGATTTGAAAAAAATGAGAAAAATGAAACGCAAACTGGGGACCCCGTAAACTTGTTTAGAAGAAATGGTAAAAAGAAGGCGTCAGCAAATCTGTTTTTAGGTCTCCTCCATAAGTCGTCCTACGTACTTACTTACTAAGGCCAAAGCTGGGCTGCGCCTTAATTAACAATAATAAGTGGGCAGCCATTTGAATGTTTTCTATTGTTTCATTCTAAAAATAAGGTGAACTTTAAAAGTTCTACTGATACGGAACCCATTGCTTTCTGCGCATAGCTGACTAGCTTGCGTGTCTGAACCTTGCCAAACTACAGAATGGGACAAAAATAATGTCTTAATGTGAATTGGCTGCCATTTAGTTGGAAATAAAGAAAATGGCCTCTGAGGTTTGATCGATTGGTGTGGTAAAACCCTTGGATGGATTCTGTAAGAATTATGATTATGCCATCAAAAAGATATCGATCAAATGACCACCTACTGAATTGATGCGTTTGGGTTCGTTTTATGGTATTCAGAATTATTGCAAAACAATCTGGGTCCAAATTGGCGATTTCTTCTTTAATGTTGGCTATCAACGCTCGCTTAGTTTGAGGTTTATTGTAACGTGAGATTTAAAAAAGCTCCAATGGAAGAAGTCTGGCGCCTCAAATCTGGCGGTCTTGCCGCCAAGTTCAAATCGCCAAAACGGGAGATCACATGTAATATCAAACATGCGGTAACAATGATTCAAGTTTCTTCATGTGTATATCGCCCCATTACTTAATTGTAAACTCTACTTTTGTCTGTAACTTTTATTCCATTTCACAATACCATAATTATGTCATTTGCAAAAATTGTGGCAAGTTAACATTATAAGAATATTTTTGCCCCACCTTGTATTTGCCCTTTTTCTTGCGCTGCTAAATTATTGGCAAAGTACCCAACTTTTCTTAGCGTCGTTAGTCCAATATTAGTGCTAAAGGATGTTTTTCAAACAAAATTTTACTATTTTTATAACTTTTTTATTAATATAAATATTAAAATTATTAATAGGTACTCGGTTTTTATTAAATTAATTATATAAAATTGTACACTATCTCAATCGTTTGGTGAAATTGTATCTAAATTGAGCATATAGCACAACGCTACCCCGACACTTATACAAAACATACACAATTCACACAAGGAAATAAATCATTTGGAAATTATTTTATCAGTCAATAATTTATGCATATCTAAAATAATCACTAAAAATGAGGTAATGTAACTGCCTTGTAAAGTGATAATCACAATGAAACAAATACTGATAAAAACAAGGGCGTAAGTAACAAAGGTCGATAGTAGGCATAGTCCGCAGGGAACGCTGTGTGAGGCAACGTTGTGCGAGACTTCGCCGCAGTCACTCCACGCGTCACTCACTCCACGCAATCTCGAATCAAGTAAATGCGAATCGGAAACGTTATGTGATAATAGTCAAACATAGTTTCTTTTTCTTCGTTTGTAAAATCAAAGTTAGTAGAATAGCTGCTGAATGAGAGAGGCGAGTGTGCAGGTGGGTGCGAGCGAGTTGGCGTGGAGTGTCTCAGCTCGCTCGTTGTCACAGGAGTGCGCGCTGTTCGCGCCACACTAGACTCCACGTTATACATTACACCGCGTAACATTCCAGTGCAGCGAGTTTCTGTTTGGTGGGGCTTTTTGTGTCTCGCTCACTGGAATATTAGCGAATAACTTAAACGGAACTACATCATAGTTCTAATATATTTAAGTTACGCTTAACGATACCTATCTACGACATTCCTCATAATTGAGCAAAAGGCACTATGCAAATTTTACACATAAAACAATATTTGGATTTCTGTCTCAACGAAGATCGTTTCGATTTCCCTACAATGGTTGAAGAAGTGATGCAACGTGCCTTGTGCCCCCGACGACAACACAAACGTGTACATTAATATACTAGTCCCAGTCTGCCAGGTCTTCGCCCCCTCCCCACCCCTCGCTTTGACGTATTACTTACTTTTTATGGGATTTCTTACTAATTCACAATAAAAAGGTGGTTAACGACTTAAATAAAATACGATCGGTAAGCTATTCGTAATACATCGCCCATATTCATAGGCAACCGAGCTGAATTGATTTCCTGTGGCAGAGGTTTTTGATTGTGTTCAAATGAAAACAATTTAAATGCCATCTAAAATATTGTGTATCGAAATTCTAGCGTTACTAGTTACTACTTATATAAACGTCATTTTTTTTTACGTTTATATTAGCAGCAGGTAGTGCAGGCGTCCGCGCGTGCAGCGCGACTGTATCGTGTCCAGCTCACACAATCAACAACCCTGCGCGCATGAAGGCTGGATGTCTGAAGGCACTCGTTTAAACCCTTATACCACATTATCGTTATAGTTATTATTACTACATCGGACCCCAGCCGCGAGTGCTGGTTGACGCCTGGAGTCTAATGTCCACGAATGATGTATATATTGGAGTCTAACTTTGGTTGAATGTTTATTATAATTATATTTTTTACAGTTAATTACTATTATGTAGCTAACACTTGACTATCGTATTTTTATTTAACTAGAAACTTGCTGTCAATAATAGGCATTTCTTTCGTTACAAATGATTGAATATTGAAATTATCATAAATTCACCCCCGACCATGTTTTGCGTTATGTCATTCATTAAATTAACAAAAATCAATAATTATCTAGGTACATACTTGCTGCCAAAAATCACTGCACATTAAAATGTGAACAAAATAAAAAGGAACTACAAATTTATTATATATCTAATTATTACGTTGTGTTATAATATATCAGTGAACTAAATTATTAAAAGAACTGTAAGTATATGAATGGAAAATATGAACACAACAAAAGTTAAAATACATTCCTATTACATAAATTAACCATTACAATAACTTACTAAGTTATTTCCTTAGTGAGATATAACCGTAACTTGTAGCTATACATGTAATAATTCACTGATTAGTTTTGTACATTAGGGGTCAGCACATAAGGCGGCAGCGGCGATGCTCTTGTGAACCAGTAATAACATTTTTCGTTCGTTCGCCGGTGTGCACTGATCTTTACATATACCTACTTTGGTTTTAAATTACATTTCGTTTAAAATAATAATAGTAAGTAAGTAATATCTACTTATTTAAAAATAGTGGCAGGTATTATCTATTGCATTTTAGTCGATGGGGAACATATTGTTTTCAGCGGAAATTCTTATTGAGAATATCTGCAAAACGTTTATGTTTTTTTTTTTTTTATAATCATTCATACACAATAATAAGTTGTTTAATAATAATCGTTGCGGTATATGAAGTCATTTAAATTCAACGTTGTCACTTAACTGGTACTAGTAAGTACTCGTTTGTACAAACTACATGCGCACACACATCCTGCTTGTAGTTTGTGCAATATAAATATCGCTACTTATGGCCGGCAACACTAAGTAACACGTTCTTCACCTTTTCTCGTTTAAGTTATGCATTATGACTAAACTGTGGGTGTTGCTTCACGTTCCTACTAAAACCAGTTACAACTAATTTGAAACGACCCTGTATAATTACTCTAATACAATTATATACTTATCTTTGCAAACATTGATAACAAAGCTACAAGAAGTAACAGCATAAAAATAATTGCAAATTTAGACGTTTATTTTCCAAATCTTTGGTGGTTAATTTATTTTTAAATTATTCATGAAAGTAGCAAAAATAACTTGGTATTTATAGCGGCATAATCCATCAGTTGAGTATTATAAGCGGTTGTATTTTGCATCGATTAGGACAAGTGACAAATTCATTAGCAAGTACGTTTGTAATAAAAGTACTTGGCACAACAACATAACAACTTCAACGAATTTGACACCTGTGACAAAATTACTTTTACCTTTGTAACAGTAGCAAGGTACCGAACTATATATACGTCAAGAAATCAATAAAAAATAATTTGTACACGATCTCGCCTATATAAAACTATACACGCTTTACATCTTAAACGGTAAACTTAACATTAATAGGCTATGTCAAAAGTGACACCAATCTATAACTATATAATAACGTCGAGGTAAACTATATAGGATTCACGTCGAAACAAATCGACTCACTCAATATCGTCTCAGCAAAAATATTACTTTCCTGATATGAAAACGAATCGTCAGACGAAAACTAAACGCATCGCCGTTGCGGGTCGAGCTCTCACAAAACAACAAAACCGACGCTCCGCCGGCCCCGGCACGCTAACGTAATAAATGCGGGGGGATCGAGGGGCTCCCCCTAATATAAATTTACACTACAGTCAGAGACGATCCCCGCTCGTCGGACGATCATTACGATATTTACACTAGGCTACGATTCGAAGAGTCGGCGGCGCGGCGGCCGACCTGAGGTAGATGTGGCGGGCCGGCAGCCGTCCGGGTCGCGGCCGGCAGTCGTCCGGGTCGCGGCCGGCCGTCCGGTTCGCGGCCGGCTGTCCGGGTCGCGGCCGGCCGGACGGCTAGCAGCCGGCGGCGGCGGGCGGCGCGCCGTTGGGCGACTTGAGGCCGGGCGCCGGCAGCGGCTGCAGCGGCTCGGCGGCGGCGTCGTCCTCGCGGCTGCGCAGCGACGACAGCTCGCGCACCCAGGACGCGAGCCGGCCGGACACGCCGAACAGGTTGGACCCGGAGCCCGTGGCCACGGCGCCCACGTTCACCTCCGCCGGCTCCTGCTCCTCCTCTGTGAACCGACGACACGCAAGATTGACTTTACGTCACATTCGACAAAACATTTCACTCGAATTAGGGTTCGGCAAAATTAAGATTATAAGCGTTCATTTGTAAATAAGAAGTCCAAGTATTGTACTGCGGCAGAGTTAATACCGACTTATGGCATGACAGTGGAATTCTAAAAATGAGTCAACCAAAATGTCTACTAGCATATTCTGCTTAAAACTCTACTTTCACGGTATCCCGTTACATATTCCATCAACTTTGGTCAGCTTCCTCATAAATCTCTGTGTCGCAAATAAATCATACTGTCACTACAATGGTTCATGGTCACTCAGAAAATGATAACAAAAGTGCTCGCACGCATCTCACGTTAAGTTAAACATGCAAACTTGTACCGCTACTTACATTTCAACAGCGTGCCGTCGACTCCGCACACGTCTGTACGGGGCGCAACGGTTGGAACAAAAAAGCGGGCTTATATTAAACACAGATTCGTACTAGCAACAAATGTTATCATTCGCTGATGAAGACCAGGACGCCGGAACGATCCAGACGGAGGAAAGCACTAAATTTCAATCTTATGCTGGTAAATTTTGCATCGAGGTAGATCGACACCAATTAAAACTATTATTTGAAAACGTTATTCTGCATGCGATTTCGGACGTTCCAGGCGGGGAATCAGTTTCGAGACTCGATCTCTTTTGCGATCTAGTCCGCGCGGTCATGTTCGCGCGATAGAGGAATATTAGAATTACCCGCGGCTGCGCGCTGCAGCGCGTACATCTCCTGGCCCTGCGCCGAGTGGAAGAAGCTGCGCGTGCGGAAGTGCGGCATGGCGTTGGGGGCCAGGTCCGCCACCAGGCGCAGGAACGTGGGCCGCAACAGGCCGCGGTGGGCCCAGCACACGCGCATGAGCTCGTACAGCCGGTCGGGACAGTGCTCGGGCCGCTCCATCACGCCGCCCTCCACCACGTAGCGCACCACCTGCTCGTTCGACAGCCCCTGCCCCAACGATTCATTTTTAATGTTTTAGCTCATGGTCATTCGACAAAACAAAAATCATAATAACATATTTTTCTTAGTGACAAGAACTTGAAGCTGTAGCGGGAACTTTTTATATTTCAAGCTTTCTAATGATATTTCAATAAAGCTGATAAGCTCAGCGTGTAAATACCTGGTAAGGCTGCATCGCGAGCGTCGCCATCTCCCACAGCACGACGCCGTAACTCCACACGTCACTACTGCTCGAGAACACCTGAAGCACACAACAAAGTTAATAATCCGGGCAACGATCACTAATACGAGTATCAAGAAGTTAATAATTTGTAAGTTTTGTTGGGGTTGGGTATTTCGTTAATATTTTACTGATCGACTATCAGTTCTCCTATTTCATCAAATTCATTCTAGTGACTGCCTTATTGATCTAGTAATCGCAAGCCCGACTGCTGAGTATGAGGTCCTTCCTGGGTTCGATTCTCAAAATATTTCTCAGATATTTGTGCCCATATGATGACAATAGGCTCGTGTCCTCTATTACATAAGACTTAAACATAACACTTCTGCCTAACTCTTCCGGGGACTAAAAGCGTGGATGTTATGGTATCAAATCATTCGGTTGCTGCGGACTGCGACAATGCGCCGAAGGAATATCCGTATCAAAATTAAAATAAACACATTTTTTTTTCTAAAAACACTTACTCCATCCTTGAGGCTCTCAGGGCTCATCCAGCGCACCGGCAGCAGGCCCTTGGTGCCTTTCCTATAGTAGTCAGTCTCGTAGATGTCTCTGGTCATACCGAAGTCCCCGACCTTCACGGTCAGGTCTCCGGCGACCATACAATTACGCGCCGCGAGGTCGCGGTGCACAAATTTTTTGGCCGATAGGTAAGCCATACCGTCGGCTATTTCAATAGCCATCTGAAAAAAATACGTATAATGTGATCACAGTTTTTTGGTATTACTATTGAACAACCAATCGTATCTATTATAATGATTGGCTGTATATGCACCGGGCGGGTACGAGCACAGGTAAGTGTTGAGGTCGCCATACTCCATGAGCTATGGCAGATACGTAAGTGACGACATACCTGCATTATGTTCTGCAGCGTGGGCGGGTCGTTGCCGCCCTTGCGCGGCAGCGAGGCCTCGGCGTCGGGGCGGTGCGAGCGCAGGTAGGTCTTGAGGTCGCCGAACTCCATGAGCTCCATGATGACGAGCGTGGGCTGGCCGCGCGACACCACGCCCAGCAGCCGCACCACGTGGAACGTGTCGAACGCCTTCATCACAGACGCCTCGTTCAGGAACTCTTGCCGCTCCCTGTCACAATCACATCGTGTTCGGTGCTAATGCTCACAAACTAATCATCTGTGAAAATGAATTTCAATAGGTGTTTTGTTTTACTTACCGATCAGTAGCGTGCTCATTGACAGTTTTGACAGCACATCGCGTTTCGGGTTTTCCTTTTTCTATACCTTTCCCAAGACCTTCATACACCTAAAAATAAACCAAGTTTCTTATTGATGGATTATCGTGATAGTGTTAATTAGACTACAAGCATAAATTCTACTGTATTGAAATGATATGTATATCTTGAAAAACTTTTGTTTTGCTCATAAGAATACGCTGTGAATAATAGATCCCGACATAAATAATGTAGTCCTTATGGTTTTGCCAATACAGCTTGAAACGTACCATTCCGAAGGAGCCCTGGCCCAGCTCGCGCACGAAGTCCACGGCGGAGCGCGGCACCTCCCACTCGTCGGGCACGTACATGGTGGCCACGTACTCCGGGTTGACGCTCGCGAACAGCTTGTTGGCCTCGGCGGAGGGCAGCAGGCCGCGGCGCGCGTACCACACGCCGCCGCCCAGCACCAGCACCATGATCACGCAGCCGCCCACTACGCCCCAGATCCATTCGTACGCGGCTTGCGCTGTTCTTTCCTGATAACATTTGACAAATTGGAATAGTCTGCTTTTGTACCACCATCTGTGGTTGTTTTTTTTTTTCACGCGTTAGATCTGTCACAAAGTAGAGCTCGTTTTAGGAACTGCAATATTGCCTTGGATAAATATGGTATTTTTTTTTTTAATTTACCAAACTCTGCCAAGTAGGAGAGTTTCGATTGGATGTTACCAGGCCTCTTGCCTGGTTACCTATGTCTAGTCTATAGAGACTAGACATAGTTAACTACGTTTACGTGGAGACGTATTGGCTGCAATGACCGAAATAGGGCTAAAAGAATGATGAGTTACTTACCGGTATAAAGATGGGCGGGAAGATGGAGGAGGCGTTGCCCGCGCCGGCGGCGGTGACGGGCGTGACCTCGACGCTGTAGTTGCCGGGCGACAGGTTGCGCAGCGTGTAGCTGTGCCCGTTGCTCTCGTAGTCGTCCGCGGTGATGCAGCTCTGCAGGCCCACGTCCTGGCCCTACGCAACAACACACTTTATGCTACATTGTGTCAACACTGATCGCCAAGTTACAGAGAAGGGAGAAAAAAAATGCCTATCTCCCCAAACGGGAAACGCCAATATAATTTGAAAGAAGCAATACCTCGTATATGAAGAAATGTGAAAGAATATCAACAGAGGCTGATATTCTTTCAGTTTCTTACAAGTGCGGATATGGTTGCAGACAAGCATTTATAAAATTTCGTACCGCCAAGTTATCTTCAACGCGGGAGTAGTGCACGGTATACGCCACGACGAACCCGTTGGGGTTCTTGGGCGGTTTCCACGTCACGTTCACTTCAGCTAACGTTTTGTTCGACACGATCACTTCCGCTCGCAAGTCTGTCACTTTGTCCGCGTTCACTGCAAACAAAAAATAACGATTAATTATTTTGCATGTGATAGGCGGCGTCCCATGTAAAGGATAGTGATTAATTGTATACATAATAATATAGTCATCTGCAAGAAGGAATGGTTGACTACAAAATTTAATATCAACTTTACGTGGTCAATAGGGTTCATTTCAGAATGACTAGTTTTATTAAACGTCTAGTGGTCAATCGAGACTGCTGAGCATGAAATCCTGGGTTCGATTCCCGGGCCGGCCAAATTGTTATTAGGTTTTTCCATTAGGAATTTCTCAATAGCAGCCACAGAGTCTAGATTTGAGCCCCGTTGAAATGTGGGTGTACTATAGGTACACCTCTGCCTAACCCTTCGGGGATTACAAGCGTGGTTATATTAAACTTTATAAATTAATCATATAAATTCAAAACTAACGAAATTATTCAATGCGGTTTAGTTGGTTCCGAGAGCTTACCTAGTTCCGAAGTCCGGAAGGTATTGAAAGCCCGTTCTGAGCACCAAGTCTCGTTGTACACGTTGAGTTCCTCCATGTCGTGCTTAGCGCGGCAGGCGTAGATGCTGACCGTGTACCACGTGAAGTGCCGCATGTTGCTCACCGTCAGCGACCGAGTGTCGCCGTACAGCTGGAAGTACAGGGACTCCACGTCACCTGCCGACAAATTTCAATGTTACAACATGCGCCATAGTCGGGTATAGGCCGACAAATGAAAATGTGCCTACAACGCCGACGCCCACAAAAATATAAGTAGCTTTTTTTTAAGTACAAGATAAATATACCAAATTATATTTTATTTGTTTCGTTTTTGTATTGTTTATAAAGGGGTTGGGGTTGAGTAGGAGGGGGGACACTTTCTCAAACGAGGATCATTTTTAAGTTGTCTCTGAGTGTTGCTGTGACCACGATCGATACCACTTTGAATCGGCAATAATAATTATTATATTCAGACTTAAGTTTTTATGACTATGCATAATATACACATACAGTCTTTTTACTGGGAAGGTAAAAAGAAACCCGAATCTATATAAGATACGATACAGGGGAACTGTATGTTTAGGAAACTGTTCTAGGATAAATTTGCTGAAAACAATTTTACTATACTTAATTTTATGGAATTTGTTTTTTTTTAATGCAATTCAGTTTAACTGTGTTTCATGTAAAGATCCTATTTCATTGTTTCGGACAAATAACATCTAGACTTCAGTGGATTTGTATCCCTATTTTTAGGATATATTCCTTATAGATTCGTCCTGATCGTCTCTGTCTGTCCGTCCGTATGTCACAGCCTTTTTACTCCAAGACTGTTGTCAGACGGCACCACATAGTAGAAATTTGGAGAGTAGGTGCCTTCTATTAACCGCTACACAAATATGATGTGGAATTATGAAAAAAAAATAGGGGTGGCCCTCCATACATGGGGGTTGAAGAAATTACGTATATAACTGTGTGGGGTGTCGATTGATAGCTTTTGCTACTTTTTTTCTTAAGTCAATGGTTGATGAGATATTTGCTTCTAAAGTCGTCAAAATTGTGTCTTCTACTAAAATCCAAAAAAATAAGTAAGTTTGTAGAACGTAAAAAAACTTTCAATGAAAATTGGTTTCAATAACATTTAATAATAGTTTTTGAAATATGGGACTTTTTCGTCATACTGCAGCGGTAACTTTGCTGTTCAGTGTAAATTGACATATGAATAAGCGTTAAAAATACTGTTATTATATTGTTTGGTGCGACTGAACCCTGTGATGTGCGAGTCCGACTCGCACTTGGCTGGTTTTATACGGGGTGGAAGAGACATCGACGCGAATACGGAAACCGCATACTCAGTACAACAAAAAAAACAGCTGGTTCCTACAAAAGTGCAATACCTACACTGTGAGAATGTATGGAACAGCTGTTTTTTTTATAATCGATAAAAAATTTCTATATGGGGGGGTTCAGAATGATGTACTGAGTATTTGGCTTGCGTTTTCGCGTTGGTGCCCCTTCCACGCCGTATATGGTACAAGTTCCTAATAGCATACAGTTCCTCCGTATATATCTATCTCTGACTTATGGATTCGGATTTACTCATAGAGACCCAACAAAAACACTTGTTTATAAATGTAACCTACCAGGGGTGTGTGTGGGATCAAGTGTAAGATCCAATGTAAGAAATCATACAAGAGCAAAAAAAAATGTGTGTGTGTGTGTGTTCTCCTATTAAGAATAAAAAAAAGATGTATGTGTAACAATAAAAGAATTTCGGGCGCCGTGGAAACGCACACTACATTTAAAAAGTACCTAAGTACAAGTCTAATTTGCCTATTAAGTAGTTGTACATTGTTTCGCTACGTCTATAAAATTACTGCATGCAATACATATTTTATAAGTCAGTCTTGTGCCATTGTATTAACTATGAAACCTAGAATCATGCATATCAAAGATAATTACGGAAGTTATTTGTTAGTCGCCGATTATATATACGAACAACCTTATTAGTTAAAGAGATGAAAAATAAACAACTTGTGATAATGGTAATGAAGTGATGATGGCAACATGCAGCAACAAAATCCCCGTGAAATATAAAACAAATATGTCTATGTTTATAACCTGTGGAATCCTTTACGACGCAAGCGTTAGACTCGATGCGACTGCATTTGGCTGAAATGAGAATGGTTAGATGGTCGTGATGAGGGTGACAAGCGAGGCTATGAAGGACGAACAGAGAAAGCAAGGCTATTGGTGTATGAAAATGTTAACAGGACAGTAAGTAGATGAATACGTTGTTAATATGAAATCATTAAACATTCTTGACCTACCTGCCTCGTCCGTGGTGTTGGTGTAGTTCTGCCCGAGTTTGGGCACGACGCTCTCGGCCACTTTCACAAGCATGCTGTTCATGTAGTGGTCCAGAGATCGCTTTAGTCTACTTTTTGGATGCTTCTGTCTGTCAGTCTGTTTTCTGTACACCTGTAATGAATAAGCGTTTAATAAATCAGTATATTAATGATGAATTTAGGACCACGTAAGCCCAAGCCGAGTTGGGGATACATACAGAATATGTGATCTCGGTTCAAATAGGATAGTAAAATTATTCATTCATCCACTGTTCAAAACAGCCCACCAATCATAACTCCCGTCTGTCCGAAAGATCCTCCCTTTTCCTTTTTTTTTCGGAGGTAAAGGAACGCCTCCACCTTCAAAACTTGGTATTTTGTTGAGGCATATAATCTCGTACCCTATTCTGCAGTTCGTTCTCAAAGTTGATGGTTTCTTCCCGCTCCCTCTCGGCGCGCGAGTTGAACCTCGTGCCCGGCTTGTCCTCCTCCTTGCAGGCGCACGAGCCGTTGGTGACGTCACCGGTCGCCTCCTTCTCCTGACTGTCCGGAGTCTCTTCGGCTCGACCAGTGATCACATTCGCTAGGGCGCTCGCTGCAACAACAAATATACAAGGATATGTGTCAAGACAAAGAGAGATCGCTAGTGTCATAAACCAGTAATACATATAATTTCCAACTTACGGTTAGCACAGTAGTTGGGGTTCCCTACTAGCAGCTGCGGCACGTTGTAGCTGCTGGCCTGCACCGCCACGTGGTACAGCACGATGGTGCCGTTGGGCATGGCGGGCGGCGACCAGCGGATGAACACGGAGTGCGGTGACAGTGACTCCACTGACACAGCCTGCGGTGGACTCGGCTCTACAAGCATCTTGTATTAAGTTTCAAAATGGCAATATAACCAGATGAGTTTCAAAAAAATATGGATTATCTATGCCAGAGGCTTTGGTCTCCATTGCATGCTTCGTGCAGAACATGGGTGAGTTTATTTAACGGTATCTTTTTGTTTCTGGAGTAAGTATTGTTTGAATTTTATTCTAAAAGTACTAAATGTTTTAGTAGCACGAAAAGGTGGTGGGTGGTCATTACAGAAGGGACTGGCAGCGAATTTGAAACTACCACGGAATGCAGCAGTTCTGTGGGAGGAGGCTAACATCTGGGATGACGATGCTCTGGCCTTTATATGATTAACATTGCGCAACCAATACATTTTTTTTTTATATAGATAATCTGGTTTTTTTGTGAAAATAGAGCCAAAAAGTAGGGTAGCCAGGTGAACCTTTCTCCGCGCTGACTCACTCATCAAATTCCCCTATTCAAAAAAGGAGTGATATGGATTCTGGGCGGCTCATTATAACAGAACCTTGCACAAGCATTCTGTACCACTGGACTAGCTTCTGACTTCTACCGAGAATGCACGCCCCAAACAGTATCAGCGTAGTTCAGCTTGGATAAGACAAAAGATTCACTCGCATATCCACACTTATGTAGGGACGGACACGATGCTGTCATGTCGGTAATGACTGCAAGCTACGACTACGTATCAACATTAGCATCTCCAGAGAGATCCGGTCAGAGCCTTGTATTTGAGACCATGCACAATCCTCAGCACGACATCCCCCTGAACAGGCTCAAGCTGGAAATTGCTATCATCATGCCGATGTTGTTGTTCAAAATACACATGTTAAATCTGCTGTAGCGACCTCCTCACTGCCAGGTACTTCCAGAAAGTGCTGATTTATAGTATCTGGGTTGTTACAGAAGTGTGGCAGGATGTGCTCTGATTGTTTTGTGGTGATAATGGTAGACTTGATATGACTCCATAACTTCTTTGACTGCTTAATATTATTATTGATTGTATTAAAATACGCTCACTTCTCAGTCTAAATTGCCGTTCTTTTCAGGTATTTTAAATCTGTGTAAGATTTTCTATGATTATCAGATTTTGTAGCTTTAAATTTTGTATGGCACTTGTCACGCAGCTTCGTCATTTCCTTTACAGTGTAGGTTTCCAGGGAAGTGACTTTTCTTTAATTAAGACTTTTTTAATGTGTGCATGCAAATCAAACAGTGGCAAAATGTATTGATCAAAAATTTCGTATTTTATAGACATTTCTGCCATTGAGTTCACATCTTGAGACTTTCAATATGTTCCCAGTCAAAAATATTTAAGTTGTCATTAAAAAAATCAGAGAGGACAGTCTGTATGGGGCCTATATAATAGGTGATCCAATGCGGGATAGGCATCTCTACTTTAAAATTGAATTCTGTACTTATAATTGCGTGCTGACCGAGTTCTGATATGTGTGAAACTGAGTGCCCGCACACACGGGCGTCAATGTACACAACATCAATTAGAGCTTCGCTATGGTCTTTAAAATGGGTTGGCTCAGTAACAATTTTTCTGAGCTTGCAACAATGTTAAAAGTAATTTAGAAGCTTGGTTTTCTTGTCAGAGGTGTTAATGTTTTAACATTAATATTGAAGTCGTACCAGGAGAACCTTGTCCGCGTTGGCAAAAGAGGAAAGATAAACAGTGTTTGCATCCAGAAAAACGTTCACATCAAGCCATAGCGGTTCATTTTAGTAGCAGTAAGAATAGTAGAAAGCTAATGTACCTTGTGGTCTATTTTCCTCAAAATATCAATCATTTTACAAAATAAAATGTACAAGATATTTTGCTTTGGTACTTACTTCCAGGTAAGGTGGTGAAGTATATGATGGAACTTTGAGCCCCCTTTTTTTCCTGCAGTGTCGTATACGTCTTCACATATGCCGCATATCGCGTGTAGGGAGTCAAATGTGACAGTAGGTAGAATAAGGGTTGTTTCTTCGGGCATGGATTCAACAGAATGTCAGTTTGGTTGCTGGTGGGTTCTTCTTTTGAACCATTACGTGCTTCGTCTATCGTTATATCCAGAACATTCCATCTGTAAAACAAAACTTGATTATTCTTGCAAAGTTTGCCGGTGGGTTCTTCTCTTAAAGTATGTGCTTCATCTAAGGTCATATCCAGAACATTCCATCTGTAAAACAAAACTAATGGTTATCCGATTAACTTTCCGAAGATATCATCGTAAAAACAAAATTAAAACGCGCGCCGCCTGGATCCACTTGTCGTTTGAATAGTAGTCGTGATAGGAATGACATAACAAAAATGGTACTAACATGTCGGAGCACACGTCCCGCTGTTCGTACAAGGTGACGTTCTGGTTGGGCTTGGTGGCGATGTAGTACACGGAGTAGCCGAGCAGCTTGCGGATGTCCTCGGGGCAGTACATGTTCCACGTGAGGATCACCGCGCGGTCGCACTGCTGGCTCACTTGCAGTTTCAACTCGTCGGGGGAACCTGCGGAGTTATCACTTTCAGAAATCGGCAATATTTCATGTAGCATCAAAGAAACATGTTTTTACAATCAACTTCTAATAAGGTCTCCAACCTCACTGACGTGTAAATCCAATAAACTGTAACTTCAATCACAGTGTTATGCCATAACAAACCATAAATGTTACTAAAATACAGTGTTTTGTATGTGTTTTGTTTTTTATATAACTCGAGTTACAGTGTATTGACTTAATAGCGCTCATTTGATTATTTCGAGGCAGTTACTTATCCCTAAACTAATATTTTTTCATTATATAGTATGTAGAAGGAGATATAAGCACATACAAAAAATTTATGGTTTGTTATGGCAAACACTGTGATTGAAGTTACAGTGTATTGGATTTTCACGTCAGCTCAGCAATGAGGCAACGACGGAGATGAGACTCGTCTCGCTTTGAAATCATTTGTGGATTAACAATCTAAGCACGAAGCGTTGCGCCCTACATAACATCGTGAACTACTCACAGGAGGCCTGATTTCCGTTGTTATCTTCTGACACTTCAATTTCAGTGAAGTTGGACCTCGGATTTCTAGTCATGTTCTTAAGCGGCAGTATCTGGGTTCCGTAGCACAGCTTTGGGTTTAAATGTATGAAGAGGGAGCCCCCTGAGATTTCAATGTCACCATGAGTTGGCCAGTCCCATAACAACTCGAGATTCGGATTGTTGAATATATGTAAAACTTGACCTCTGAAATGTTATCAGTTATAAGTGAATAAACTTTAAGATATAACATAAGTATGTTAACAAGTGTAGATCTCGCAATCAAATTCCATACTACTCGTAAAATGATACTAATAATAATTATCTTTGTTGTGTATCACTAGAAAAGTAAATTGTATGCCATAAAATAAACGTTTGATAAGAAAAATTAAACCCTTATTTGTAATTACCCTAACTATATTATTATATACATCTGTAAAAAACCTACCGCAATAAACTGAAGGTAGTCTTTTATTTGACTTGGGCATGGCTCCCAAACCAAAATTTGAAAATTGAAAGGCGTTATCACGAAACTCAATCGATAAATCTTGTACAAAGTAAAAATTATGTTTTTTTATTATATCTACTATGGAAAAACAGTCGTCAGAAAAATCGTAAATCATCGGAAATTATGTATAAGTGCAAGTAGTATTTAAACTAGTCATAAAAGACTTAAATAATAAAGAACATTATTTAGATCTATATGAACAAATAAGCAAACATACCAATCTAATCTACTCTATTGTGTTTTATATTACTATTATTGAACAGAATCTTCAGCCCCTTGCTCCGCGCCGCACCTCTATGCTGAAGGTCGTGACCTCTGTGGGGTAACATCCTAGCTCAAACGATGTTCCTCCATTATTTTAATATTCACAATTTGTTATAAAAACACAAAAGCAACCAAAAATGATAACTATACGGTTTACTTAGGTATTATTTATATACAACATTTAGGAAGGTACAGTTTGACTCACCTATTTTTCTTTTCATCTGCGGCCCATGCTCCGGTGATTTTCTTCAAACTTTTTAGAAACATCAGCGACACCAGGGGGTAAGCCCTTATTACTTGCAAGGAGCCTGTTATCTCACGTATTTCTCCCAATGACTCTTCTAACAGTGCCAACGTATTACCTGCAATTTGGTTTAAACAAAATAAAGATAATATCGCTTAAATATTTAGTTTTCATAGCACCTACTTATTCAGACATTTCTTATTTGTTTGCAGGCGTTCGCGTTAGATCAAAACAAGTAAATCATATTCCATTAGTTTCGGAAGGTAAAATAAAACAATAATATTCACATCAAAACGTACAAGCATGACAAGCAGTCTGAATTGTGACAGGAGGAAATACTCTAGTCTCTAAAGAAAACGGGAGTATTGGGACTTGACCATTATGATGTGATGAAGCTCACCCCCAGAGGCCCGCACGGTGATCTCGAGCTTGCCCTTGATGTGTGTGCAGCCGCGGAACTTCTCTGCCGCCTCCACAGAGTCTATCTTGCCGCCTAGGCAGTCTTTGTTGCAGCCGGATGGTGAACATTTCCGACATACTGAGTTCTCCACATCGCCCACCTAACAATCGTAGAAAACGTACATTTATTTTCGTTCTTTTTTTCGTGAATGATATGACAAGGTTTATTTAATACAATGCCTCGTAGTATTGGTTAGCGCACCTCCATAAAGCCGATGTCGCAGTCATAGACGCAGCGGTTGCCGAAGATCTTGTACTTGCGGCCCGGGTCGGTGAGCGGCGCCGGGGTATTGCGGCACTCCTGCTCCGTCACACAGCGACGAAACAGCTGCAGATAATAAGCATAGGCTATGAAGCATTAAAACAAACCATTTATTATATAAAAACACGAAGCTGTTGAAAGGCATTTAATTTTAGCTTAAAAGAAGATTCCGCTAGTTCATTTCTAACAGGACCGCAGCCTTTTCGCGTTGCCTTTCTATCCCACTCCTTGCCGAGTGCGGCTGTTTTCCTTAACTGGAGCGTACCTGTCAATGTAAACTTATAGTCTTTTACAACCACCAGCATGTACCAAAATCCAAGAAGAAAAATTGTATCACTTCAGTGTTCACAATGAAAAAATTACGGGATTTCGCGGTAAAGTGTAGGAACGCTATGAGTTTGACATCAATGCTCCAGTTCAGGAAAACAGTCAGCTAACACGAAGAGAAACAGGTAATGCCGGATACACATTGGTAACGTTACTTGTGCAACAGCAATTAGCATTATACTAACATCAGCTTTCGGTGCCTTCAAGTTTATTTATTTATTAAAATTTTATGCACAAGTAAAAACTGTACAAAGGAGGACTTTATGCCTTGGGCATTTTCTATCAGTCTACCTTAGGGTGATGCAGAGACAATACACAGTAGGTGCAATAATAGAAAATAAAATATTTATAAAATAAATATACATATATATAACTACTTATATACATACATAAAACAAAATATATAAAGTGAAGAGAGATAACAAGAAAAACTACTGCAACTTATTTCTGTTACGAATCTGTTAACTTCTTGTGTATAGCTCTCGAGGTTTCATTTTGAATGTGAACCGACTGATCACCGTCCTAATACTCTGAGGGAGCGCATTGCTTGGACAAAGAACGAAGATTTGATAAAACCAGAGCCGTGAGGACATCGTAGGAGACAATTATTAATTATTATTAAATATTTACAATGAGATGTAAGATAAGAAGTGGGTTTGTGGAGAAGAGAAAACAGGGTTGCCAAAACCCTTAAAGCTATGTGCTGCCGGATGGGGCTCACTTTAAAACCGATCGATGTGCAAATAGATACATGATCTTGATCATACTTGCGGAGATTGAAGACGAATTGAATGCAGTTATTAAGAAGTCAGTCAAGTTTATTGAGATCTGCATTCAGGTCATAGTAGCACGCATCACCATAGTCAATTATGGGGAAGATTAGGGACTGTACAAGCATTGCTTTAATATGTAATGGGAGAATATTTTTTAACCGATAGAGTGACCGCAACGTTCCGGTGACTTTCTTGCTCACAATCGCGACCTGCTTACGCCAGTCAAGGCAAGTGTCAACATGCAAACCCAGATCCTTGACGTCAGAGCTAAACGGAATGACTGTGCCGGCAAAAGTAACCGGTGGCACCGTTAAGCCATTCCGCCTTATCCAGCTATAGGGGCTCCCAACAATAATAGCCTGGCACTTGGTTGGGTTAACTGCCACCCCGAAACGATTCAGTTGAGTTGCCTTTTCAACTCTTATTCTAACAAGCATACTTAGTAGATGGAGTATAGTTAAGAATGATCTAATCACCTGATACGTCCCATTCGCAGGGCAGGAGTCTACACACTGGCGTTCGCTGCCGTAACCGAAGGAGTAGTTGCGGCAAACGTGGCAGTCTTTCGGGGACGGCCCGGAGCAGCCGCCCAGACAAGCCTGGTGGCAGCACGTGCCGTCGTCCAGGCAGCCGCGGTCGCCGCACCCAGCCGAACATACTGCAAAAATAATATCACATGAGTGTGATCAACTGATCACGTTTAGGTATATTATAAACAACTTTTACGGTTTCTTTTTCAACCATGTTACTCCGTACAGTCTATCTCCACATACTCGTAATTAAATGATTTTGCTAGAGCCTATCCTCCCAGGATAGGGTGCCCAGATCTATAAAAAGTTTTCCGGCGATAATTCCGGGAACAAAATTCCGGACTTTTTTCCCTTGGAATCATGCAGTACAGCTATCAATTTACACAGCGAATTATTTTTCTAAGTGAAAGATTTTTATTGCAAAACACTTGCTCGAAATATTTGTTATTTTTTTTTTTTAAAAACGTTGCCCCACACTAGGAATTTCTCCTGTATCGTGGGTGCGTTTACAAACATTTAAACTCACATGCACAAACAACCAGACCCGGAACAACTATCTGTAGGCCATACAAATATTTGTTCCGTGCGGGGATCGAACCCGCGACACGCAGCGCAGCAGTCAATCGCTCAGCTACTGCGCCAACCGTGCCGCGTGCCGCGAATATGGATATAACGCTACTAACATTATCTACCTATGCAAGTGATAGGTTCTATTAATGATGTTATAAAGAACCCTCCTCTGAAAACACGCTCTCTGGAGCTTTTGGAAGAAATAGCGTTTCGAAGGGAGTTTAATAACGCAATATTAAATACACCTATACCAGTGAGCGCAGGTTCCATTAAACAATGGAATCAGCTTAAAGATCTGATTTATGTAAGACGGTAGAAAAGACTACCAATCACCGTTTGCCGACCACCCACCTGGCTATCTACTAATACCTGGAACATAATCGAAGAGCGGAAAGCTCTTAAAACACAAAGTCTAGCTAACCAAGAACATTGGGATAAATACTCGGATTTGAGCAAGATAATCCAACTGCACTGCCGCATGCCGTCGCGACAAAAACAGCCTTTTCGACCATATTTGCCAAGAAATTGAAAATCATGCGTTGACAAAGTTCGGATCCCTTCAAAAAAGTGAAGCTGCTCTCGAAACAGTTTAAACCCAGAATTTGGATGATTGCAAACGAGGATGGTACACCACCACCAAGATCTGAACGCAATAGCTGAGATCGCGAAAATATTGCGAGAGATACTATAAGAACTCGCACGACATAACACCGCATGTATCAATTGAATGGGGAGAAATCAATTTAGAACCTTCTAATCTGCTATCTGAAGTCACAGCTGCTATCACTACGCTAAATGGCAAAAAAGCTCCCGGACCTGATCAGGTTACGGTCGAGATCATAAAGGCAATGGGGACACAAGGAGTGGCCTCACTCCACAAAATATGCGGCATGAAAACTACAGAACTCTAGCCCTAATATCTCATGCTAGTAAAGTGATGTTTGCTACACATAATCAGCAGCAGCAGGATCCGTCATTTTTCACCACGATTCATAGACTGCCAAATTTCTCAAGAACAGACAGGCATCGTCAAAGGCAAGAAGGGACGTGCGAACCATTCTGAAACATTCACCAACTCGTCAAAAAATCTAACGAGTTTGATACATCCATCTTGTGTTTTATAAATTGTGGCAAAGCTTTCAAAGGTCAACCTTGTGGAAAGTTTTGGATTAACTTCAACGTCTTGTAGCTCTAATAAGTCCCTTTATCTGAACAATCAGGGTGTCGTGAGGATTGAGAGGACTACATCTGCGACCTTTAACTTCGGTACAAGCGTTAGACAAGGCTGTATTCTATCCCATTTCCATTCTCTTAAACACGTATGGACAGAATTATCGGCAACACGAAACGAATAGTAAACATGGTAAATATCCCGTTTTTAGTGTTACTGATACTTATGCAGAGTACATAATTAGACGAACCCTTGAAAACTGGGAGGGTGGCGTCACAATAGGTACCAAAATTACAAACCTGCGCTATGCAGACTACACAACACTCCTGGCTGCCAATAAAACTTAAATGACTCATCTACTCAGCAGAATGGAAAGGTTCAGCATGCAACAAGGTCTCAAGATTAATCACGTTAAAACCAAGTTGATGGTGGTAGACCGCAGCAACAAACTGCAACTATTAACAGGCGCACTGTCACTCGAAACGGTCCGAAACATTAACAATACAGCTTCTTGCGAGAAAGAAGTAAGAAGGCGTATAGGAATGGCCAAAAAGGCAATGTCCCAACTGCAACGAATATAGAAAGATCGCAACATCTCTCAAAAAACTAATGGTGTTCTCCATATTTAGCTATGGATCGGAAATATGGACTCTAAAGAAACCCGATCGTGATCGCATTGTTGTCTTTGAGATGTGGTGCTGAAGGAAATGCTCCAAATACCTTGGACGGCACTTTCGCACAAACGAGTCTATTCTCCGTGACCTAAAAATAAAAACCAGACTTTCTACAACATGCCTGCAAAGAGCTTTGGAATTGTTCGGTCACATCGCAAGAAAAGATGGCCATAACCTAAAACAGCTGATGGTCACGTAACCCACTTAGAAGAACGGACCAAATTCGCTCATCACGACAAAACTGTACATGACAAAACTTCACGACTCGCTTCATAAGGCCAAGAATAGGCGAAAAATCGCACAGCAGAAGATTGCCTCACGTCGGGGGAATCACGACCCTCAAAAATGAGGAACACGACGCGAGGAGGAGATACAATTGGTGTGCTGACTAGCATTATCAGGTTCAAAGCTAGTAAGTAACCTGACTCAAAAAATGGTCTGGAGTGTTCAGCAACACACCGATTGAGACTTCTCTATTCGTGAAGAAGAGGTTGATTTCACCTTCTCATCACAACTACAGTCGGAAAACCTATAGGACATTTATGGCCTAGGAATCTAGAAGGAAGATCACCGAAAATTTTACAATAACAACTGAGAGCCTAATGACTAAAACGGAGCGTGTGTCATATCATATCATTGCATCATTCACGTAACTATGCTCAATGACCCATGCTCCCCAAGTCCATTGCTCCCTTTGTTTACAATGCGGCCATCTATTACTTAATAATAATCTATTAGTTTACATTTAAAGTGCGCCTGTACGCATAGCTCATCTCATAGGCCATTCTCATCATTGTCATGGACTTTTATAATTGAAGAATGGTAATATTCAATACTCACTCTTCTGGCAGTGCTTGTCGTCCCAGCACAGCAACCGGCCATATGCATCGGACGGGCACTGCAAATGCGATTGACGATGGTCCTCCACTCGACTCTGTGCATTGGGGCACAGCCCACACAGTCGCGTGTCGTAGTTCATCTACAAAATTACAAATGAAGAATACTTGAGATCAATATTAATGTTAATTGGGAGATGACGAGGTCATCTACATTATTTTAAGAGTTACTCATTTCAACATTATGTGCACGATCCATTTAATATCACAACACTATAAGTAATGATATCATCTTCATGAAATGGATTGAAAAAATCTAAACAACATTTTTAAATGATTTGAAAGACTAAGGATCACTAATACATAGCTGTGAGCTTCACGTAAAACGTAACGTTGATATGGTTTTGTTATTTAGGTTCAAAATAAACCACTTTTGTGTATGTGTATCAGTGTATCGTGGGTAAACACGAGTCGTGGCGGAACTAATAACAAGATCCCACGGTCCATGACCAGAACAAGTTTGGTGAAGAACAATAATAATGAGAGAGCACTACTCCACTGTTATTGGACACATGTCTGGGTGGACGCTATGTTACAGAAAAGGGTTACTTTACGACTATGTGGCCGCGTGGTGTAGATAGGCAGGACACTATTTTAGCGTTTAGTGAATTAAAATTCATGTGGAAAGACATTTCTATAGACTTTTATCATTCATTTTTCCAGGCTGTTGTTAATTAGTTTATAGTTTCCATCTACTTCTAGTGAACCCACGCGTCCTCCTTCCAGTTCCGACGGGGAACCGATCCAGTTCGTCCTGCCATCTCCTTCGTGGCCTAACGCATAACTATTCCACAATTTACTAATATGAATATAACTTACTCTGATAACATTGTCGGCGTGATCCGAAGTGATCCGGGTCCAGTCAATAGTATTTGTATAACAAAGTCTATCGTTCTGTTGTATTCGCACACCGCCCCTCTCAATCTTCATTAAAGAACGAAGACCCAAAGACTGCAGATAGAATAACATTACAAGCATTATCACTACGATACTTTAGAAGTAAAATCCTACATCCGCTACATTGGTAGCTCTTATTCCTTTTGCCATTAATTATTATTTCTATGGAAGTTCAGCAAGAATAAACAATTTAGTGATAAAATAATTTGCATTTCAATTAACCATAATAAAATAATAATATACTCGGAAACTGGTTTCGCTTTCATAATTGATACAGAGTGTGATCGTCTCACAAACTCAGTCAATAATTTCGTTCACACATTAAAAAATAGTTTCAACAAGGTAACGCTAATAACAAATAAATAAAGTAAAAACTTACTTCCAGATGCTCATTATCGAATATAACGAGAGCGAAATCCTTGTAGAGCTGAATCCCGCGTATCACCGCCAGGTTGGGAAATAGGTTTCCCAGGTTCTGAACGCCTTTCGTCCTGCAATACATTTAAACCTGTTATTGTATGGCTTGGGCCCTACTCGAATGTAGCTACGTAAACGAAACCCGATTATCTACTAACTTAAGAAAACGAATCAGAGTTACGGACAGTATTTTAAGAGCGGTCTTTACTTCTACACATCTGCATTCTGCACAGTGCTCACAGCAAGCAAAGCTGACAAATAAGTGACTTTTGTAATGTTGTGCGAAGTTTAGTTATTACTTTACTGGTTAGAGATTTCAGTTACTTGGTAATACGTCCGTGGGTAGCCCCACAAGACATGGGTCTTAGTGTGTAGTTTACAGGTAATCTAAATATTTTTCTTTCAATATTATTGAGAGTTGTTTTATTGAATGCTGGGAATATTTAACATTGCGTTTATAAGGTTAATCGGTTTCACCTGTATATCAGAATATAATCGGTGACCTCTCTTAGAAGCGGGAAAGTCATGTTCTCGATGTCCTTAGGAGGTGTTTGCTCCATTAATACGATGCTCAGCTGACCTTCGATGACTCGACAGTTCTTCAGCTGCTTGAGAAAGGTGTGCTTGGTTCTTATGTCCATTGAAGGGCATACTGGAACAATTAAAAGTTCAAGTTAATTACAGGTTTTCTGTAATTACTTTGCTTACAGGAAGTGCAATTTAATAAATATTTATTATCAAAACAATGTATTACATATTATGCAGTAAATACTTTGTTAGGTGAAAACAAATTATAATCTAATAATAGTGTTGTGTTTAGATTTTGTTGCGAACTTGAAAGTGTGTGCTGTTCTTTAGTTTAAATTATCAGGGACGATAATAAATAAATCATCATCATCTTCCTGCCCTAGTGTCGCGTTACTTGGGGTCGGCGCAACACGTTTTTTTTTCTTCCATTCTCCCCTGTCAACCGTCACACCATCATTACTCCTTTTTCTTTCATATTACTCCTCACACAATCCATTCATCAGCATTTATACAGTAATAAATAAAAATGCTCTTTATTCCTTATAATAATATATAATATAAATAAATTATAAACAAAGTTATATGACACATAAAAGTTGGAGAAGTTAATTAAGGACCGGGTCTTTGGGCAGAGCCTCCACTTTCTTCCACTGGTCTCGGTCTCGCCCTACTGTATATCATTTTTGGCTCGTTTTTAAAATATCATCTGCCCATCTTTCTTGGGTAGGTCTGCTTTTAGTACGTCTTTGTTACTCCAAAACTTATTTCTGGTCATAGCAATATGCCTGATGACTTCTTTTTTCTTGGCTTCTTAAACTTTTAAAAGATGTTTGTTTTTCCAAGTAGGTAGATATAATCATCGTCGTATTCAAGTTGCTTTCCTACTCGTATTCAAGTTATAGTTTTTACCTCTATAGGGTATTTGCTGCTGTTCGTAGCTACCTTCGGTTTTGTGGGTACATAATAATGTCGTTGATTGGCTGTAGGTACATCATATTATGGCAGCTTCATAAAACTGATTTTTCCACTGATAGTCATCTTCTAAAATATTTATCTAAATTAAATGATATGGAATAATAATATGTCGGTAAAAACACCTTCGCAAATAAAGCATTATTTTTGAACAAATTTAAAAATCATAAAAATTGTTATTATCAGTTAATCTTAGAAGATAAAAATTACTATAGCGGACTTTTTTACCCGACTGCGCCAGAAGGAGGGTTATGTTTTTGAGAGTACGTATGTTTAATTGTTGGGCACGCTCTTTGGCCTGAACGGCTCGATGGATTTTAGCTTGAGAGGTGTCGTTAGATTCGTGTTTACTGTGAGAGTGACACTGGGTATATCAAAATAAAATAAAAACAAAATGGCGGATTTTTAGCACCAAATTCAAATGTTTGGCACGCTCTGCAGCCGGAACGGCTCGATGGATTTTAGCTTCAAATGTGTCGTTAGATTCGTATTTTTTTTTATTGTGAACGTGACACCAGGTATAAATTTTGAATCAGAACACAACATAAGCTGGTAGTACCTCCACGCGGTGAAGGCGGTAGTTTGGCGAATCGTCTGCGAAATCTTTCACATTTGTAAACTAAAAAGCTGGAAAAAAACTATTTAAAAAAACTAAAAAACCCGACTGCGGTAAAAAACTTAAGTTAAAAAAAACACTAAAAAGCTAAGAACAAGCACATTTTAAATTTAAAAGTTGGAAGCAGGCGGGAGCCATTCCATTTTTATATTTTCAAACTCAAATGGACCAATGTTTTGTTGCTAACGTTGAAAGCTGCTACTAACGCAGCCGTAGATTGAGTATCGTCAGCTTCCACTATCACCTTTAATTCGTCATTGTTGACTTTAGTTTTCGGGCGACCACGGGGTTAATTTTTTAGATGAAAATTTCCATGTCGGAAGCGTTCAAACCAATAACGAGTCGTGTGTTCGTTTGTAGTGTTCACTCCGTACATATAATAATTAATGTTGCGAGTCGTTTGTGCGGCATTGCTCTACCGCGACGGAACTCGTATTCCATAATTACTCGTATTTTTATCGTGTCAATATTGATGAAAAAGATACAAATGTAGTGAAAACAAAATACTAAATCAATAAACAAATGACTGAATTTGAAAATAGAATTCCATATTTTTTTGAGAAAATTCATTTGAATTTAGAATTTATTGCCAGCCATACATACATTACGTTTCAAATGGCCAGTATTGTAAAACGGCAACTTCATATGTAGGTAAAGACCTATTGTTAGTATACAGAAGAAACGGCATTTATTTAGCACACCTAATGGTCTTCGTCAGTTAAATTAAACAATAAGTTATATTGCTATTTCCGTAAACAATTCAATTATTGGCACAAATTACCACCCACGAGCTAGCTAACATCATATTGTTACGTCGTACGTACGAGATCTTTCGGGAAGGGACGTGATTCGGTGTGTTTGCGCTAAAGGCTTCGAGAAGCGTGCCATTGTTATTGGTTCAAGGTTAAGTAGGTGACTACTTATAAAAAATATTGGGAATTGTCATTGTAATTTCGACCGTGCGCCGAGGGCATAAAGTACCTACTTCTTTATTCGGTACAAGTAGGTTATTATTTTTGCCTACTACTTGGTAATGTTTTTTTTGTTGATGTTTTTATCGAACCATTCTACACATCGCCGGAATGTTCGTGAATAATGGGGTAGTATAAAAAGCACAAGCGCCGACACACATGGAGTAGTCTGATTCAGGCGATACAACGGAGCGAATCGAAGTGAACTAGAAGTGCGATATCTAAGCGAATAGTGATCAGTAGTGTACCTGTGATTAAGATTTAAGTGTTTTGTGTTAAATAAAGTTATTAAATTGTCTGATTGGTAGTAATTAATTTATCCCATACCCAGCTCGTAACAATTTGGTGTCAGAAGTGGGATAAATTATGCCAATTCTACCGAAGGACGACACGGACGGTATCCGTACCAGGAGTCAGCGACAGCAGGACATGGACCAAAGGCGGTTTGGAGATTCCCCAACACAGACACCGGGTGGTGTCCAGCCTACGTCAGTGCCAGTCGCTGGCCCATCCGCAGTTTCTACAGCATCAATGGCGCCAGACTTGTCAGCTTTAATGGCGCTGCTACAGGAGCAGGCTCGCCGTCA
Organism: Standfussiana lucernea; assembly: GCA_964057025.1. Lineage (NCBI taxonomy): Eukaryota > Metazoa > Arthropoda > Insecta > Lepidoptera > Noctuidae > Standfussiana > Standfussiana lucernea. The sequence goes on from OZ059785.1 coordinate 13,464,348, forward strand.
AGAAGAGCAGGCTCGCCGTCAAGAAGAGCAGGCTCGCCGTCAAGAAGAGCAGGCTCGCCGGTTGGAAGAGCAGTTGCAGCGAGACAAAGAGGAGCAAGTCCGCCGCCAAGACGAGCAGATGCTCCTCATAAAGGATCTTCATGCAACTTTTGGCAAAGACCTAAAGGTGATGAAGGATCAGGTACAGCAGCACGAGAATCGCCTCTCAGAAGCCGAAGTTCAGATCGCTGGGGTGAAGAAGGCTTTGGGGGAACTGAAGACTGGAGACTTGACTGTAGCTTCAGTAGTTGCTGCACCTTCAGCGCGGGGCTTTAAGGTGCCTCCATTCGATGGCACATCTTCGTGGTCGGCTTATAAAATTCAATTTGAGGCCGTTATAAAGGCGAATGGATGGACAAAACCGCAAGCCATGACCGCGCTCACCTTGGCCCTCCGAGACCAGGCCCTTAATATTCTGGAGGCGCTCGGCAAGAATGTAACCTACGAGCAGCTGCTGGAGGCGTTAGAGTCCAGATACGGTGACGCGCACCTGGAGCACGTATTTCGTGCTAAGTTGAAAGATCGTGTTCAACGTAGTGGCGAGAATCTACAGCAGTGGGCCCTCGAAGTTGAAAAGCTGGTTCGGAAAGCATACCAGTCTGCCCCTGCACTTATCGATGGGAATCTGGTACAAGCGTTCGTTGATGGAATACGCGACCTAGAAGTTAGAGCCGCTGTGAGACTTGGGCATCATGAGGCGCTGAAAGACGCCTTGGCCCATGCCTTAGAAGTAGAGGCAGTGAGGCAGGACCACCGAACGCACCGCGTCAGAGAGGTTGTAGCATCTCCTGTACGCGACCGGCCGCAAGGGTACAGTCTTAGGTGCTACACTTGCGGAGAAAGGGGTCATCTTCGGTCAAGCTGTCCTAAGCGCGGCACTCCGAGAGAAGATCAGCAGGGAAGGGTGGCTGAAGTGACTGCCCAGCCACAGCAGGGAAACGAGTAAATGCCAGGACTGGGGGGCGAGTGCTGGCTGGTATTGAAAAGGCCCCGAGAATCTTGATCTCGCAAGCACATGATGGGAACAGCCTGACCATCAAAGGCGAAGTCAATGGAACACCATGCAAACTGACGTTGGATACTGGAGCTTCTCACACGGTCGTCAATTCTCACCTAGCAAGTCGGTTCCTTGGGGACTACGTCAATAACCACGACCGTATACGATTACTAACAGCTACCGGTCAGCACATAATCGTCCGAGGAAAAAAGGAGGTGGAGTTAAAATTGGGTGATAGAACTTACCAGCACAATGTCATCGTGGCCGATATAGTGGACGATTGCATCTTGGGCTTGGACTTCATGCGGAAACATCGTTGCGAGATCGACGTTGATCAAGGAGTATTGAAATGTGGTTCACATGAAGTCTTCATGGAAGGTGCACCATCAGGAAAAGTGTACTGCTTGAAAGAGATTGTTCTTCCTCGCAGATCAGAAACAATTGTGCCAATTAGATTACCACAGAATTCTGGACACAAAGATCGAAGTGTTCTGATAGAAAGGGTGAACAATGACTTCCCATGGAAGATGGCACGTACTCTGGTCAAGGCCACCAATGTCTCAGCAGTACGCATACTGAATCCAAGTTACAAGGAGCATGTGATCAAGAAGGGCACCTTGATCGGTACTTGCGAGGAAGTAGCTTGGATGCGTCAATTGCAGGATCCGCCTACCGGAAATAAAATTCGTAGTGCAAAATTTGACGTGTCAACGCTTTTGGAAAACTGCGATCTAACTAAAGGAGAAATGGACAAGGCTAAGAAGATGTTACTTCAGTACGCCGACATTTTCTCTTCAAACGATGCTGACATAGGGAGAACTGGACTTGTTCAGCATAAGATTAATACAGGCCACGAGCTACCAATCCGTCAGCGACCAAGAAGACTGCCAGTTGCACGAGAAAAAGAGGTGGAAACCATGATTGAGGGAATGGTGAAGGACGGTGTTATAGAGCCTTCATCGAGTCCATGGTGTTCTCCTGTGGTCCTGGTAAAGAAAAAGGACGGCAGTATGCGCTTCTGTGTGGATTATCGACGACTGAACGACGTCACGAAGAAGGACAGCTACCCGCTGCCTAGGATCGATGACACACTGGATACGCTGACTGGTATGAAGTGGTTTACCACACTTGACCTGAAAAGTGGCTACTGGCAAGTAGAAATAGACCCCAAGGATAAGGAGAAAACTGCATTTTCAACAGGAAAAGGGTTGTGGCAGTTTAAAGTTATGCCATTCGGTTTGTGCAATGCTCCTGCGACGTTTGAAAGGTTGATGGAGCAAGTACTCGCCGGATTGATTGGAGACGCATGTCTTGTATATCTAGACGACATTATCATCGTGGGCCGTACATTTGAAGATCACCTTAAAAACCTCGAGCGAGTGCTGTCGAAAATCCAAACAGCAAATCTCAAGTTAAGTCCGAAAAAGTGCTCGTTTTTCAGACAACAAGTAAACTTTTTAGGACATATAGTTTCGGGGGAAGGTGTTCAAACAGACCCGGAAAAAGTAATCGCCGTCAAGGATTGGCCAGTTCCGAAAGACAAGACACAGGTCAGAGCCTTTCTGGGTTTGTGCTCCTACTATCGAAGGGGTGTCAAGAATTTTGCCGACATTGCGAAACCTCTGCACAAACTCACTGAGGAAAAGCGGCAATTCTGTTGGGACGAGAACTGCGACGTCGCATTTCAGGAATTAAAGAAACGTCTGTGCAATACACCTATTTTGGGATATCCTGACACTGAAAATGACTTCATAGTTGACACAGATGCAAGTAATACTGGAATTGGGGGCGTGCTGTCTCAACGGAAAGGAGACCAAGAGGTTGTGATAGCTTACTTCAGCAAGTCTTTATCCAAACCAGAAAGAAATTACTGCGTTACAAGACGGGAGCTACTCGCCGTAGTAAAGACATTGCAGCACTTCAGTAAATATTTGCTGGGACGTAAATTCCAATTACGAACTGACCATGCTGCATTGAAGTGGCTATTACAGTTTAAGAATCCAGAGGGGCAAGTGGCGAGATGGATTGAACTACTACAAGAGTTTGACTTCATAACTGAACATCGCAGTGGGAGAACTCACGGTAACGCAGACGCCTTGTCAAGAAGACCTTGTCCTGAAGACTGTAAGCACTGTGCCAGGCAAGAGACTAAGGAAGTAGTGTCCGTGAGGATGCTTAGAACAGATCTCAGCGATGAATGGAAGGAAACCCTACAGCAGGCTCAGCAAAATGACTCGGACATCAAACCGATCTTCGAGTGGATCAAAGCTGGTGCTCCTAAACCTAAGTGGAGTGATGTGGCTGCGATGAGTTCCATCACGAAGAGTTATTGGGCGCAATGGAACAGCTTGGTGATCCAGGATGGAGTCTTGTGCCGTAAATGGGAAAACGCTCGAGGGGACAGCTGTCATCTACAAATGGTTGTCCCTAAAGCTAAGGTACCAGATGTTCTACGGCTCTACCATGATGGATGTTCAGGAGGACATATGGGGGTAAAAAGGACTCTACTAAAAATTCGAGAACGCTTTTACTGGATCCACTGTCGAGATGATGTGGAGGACTGGTGTCGCAAATGTACCAGTTGTGCGGCCGTGAAAGGACCCCACACACGCAGCCGAGGTGCATTAAAAGTGTACAACGTTGGAGCCCCTTGGGAACGGATAGCACTAGACGTTGCGGGACCATTTCCAGAAAGTGAGAGCGGAAACAAGTACTTCCTGGTGGTCATGGATTACTTCACAAAGTGGCCAGAAGTCTTCGCCATTCCTAATCAAGAGGCTACAACTGTCGCAGATAAATTAGTTCAGGAAGTTTTCTGTCGTTTTGGAGTACCCTTAGAAATACACAGCGATCAAGGAAGGAATTTTGAATCGCAAGTATTTCAGGAAACTTGTCGATTGATGGGTACCTACAAAACCAGAACCACCTCTTACCACCCACAATCTGATGGCATGGTGGAACGATTCAACCAAACGTTGGAAAGATATCTGGCAAAAGTCGTGGAAAGCAGGCAAAGGGATTGGGACAAGCACATACAGCCGTTTCTACTGTCCTACCGCAGCGCAGTCCACGAAAGTACGACTGTGACGCCAGCATTCGCGAACTTTGGAAGGGAATTACGGTTGCCTGCAGATTTAATCACTGGAACTCCCCCTGATGCTCCACGTAGTGTAACAGATTACGCACATGATTTGCGTAACAAGCTGAATGATGTTTATGAGCATATCCGACAATCCGGCCAACAGATGTCTGAGAAGATGAAGACCCGTTATGACCGCAAGGCAAACAGTAGGGCTTTCGACGAGGGTTCACTGGTGTGGTTACATAACCCAGTGCGGAGCAAGGGGAGGTCTCCGAAATTGCAAGCAAAATGGGATGGACCATACCGAGTCGTGACTAGGATCAACGATGGCACCTACCGAATACAGAAGGGTCTACGAGGTGCGCCTAAGATTGTTCATGTAGACCGATTGGCCCGATACTACGGGGCTAATGATGCTCGGGACGAGCATGTCTAAGGAGGGGGCAGTGTTACGTCGTACGTACGAGATCTTTCGGGAAGGGACGTGATTCGGTGTGTTTGCGCTAAAGGCTTCGAGAAGCGTGCCATTGTTATTGGTTCAAGGTTAAGTAGGTGACTACTTATAAAAAATATTGGGAATTGTCATTGTAATTTCGACCGTGCGCCGAGGGCATAAAGTACCTACTTCTTTATTCGGTACAAGTAGGTTATTATTTTTTGCCTACTACTTGGTAATGTTTTTTTGTTGATGTTTTTATCGAACCATTCTACACATCGCCGGAATGTTCGTGAATAATGGGGTAGTATAAAAAGCACAAGCGCCGACACACATGGAGTAGTCTGATTCAGGCGATACAACGGAGCGAATCGAAGTGAACTAGAAGTGCGATATCTAAGCGAATAGTGATCAGTAGTGTACTTGTGATTAAGATTTAAGTGTTTTGTGTTAAATAAAGTTATTAAATTGTCTGATTGGTAGTAATTAATTTATCCCATACCCAGCTCGTAACAATATTAACGAACACTGGGGAGGAATTTTATTATACTACATTTATGATGTGGCTGGCCTGTTGGCACACCCCTAACTGAAGAAACTTGTGTATTATATTGAAAACCGCTAACGAGAAGGATCCGGACTGCGTGCGAGTTAGTTTATTCTGATTTTATATCCATATACCATAGTATAAGGTGGTTGAAGTAATAGACATCCAGAAGAAATTATCTCAAATGGCTGTAGGCCATACTGCAAATGGTTCTTGAAAAATCATGTTCAAATGCAAATTTTGCCTTTTTGTCTTACGCTCTGTTTGCAATTCTATTGATCGTCCACTAGATCTGGCTTGGAAATAATGCAACATCCTTGAGAACAAAGTTACAAGTTAGTGCGCGGCATCCACAGGGGAAGCTTTTGACCTGCTGAAATTCACTGTATCTGTCGTAGTCATCTAGCTCAGCAGCCCAGTCCAGCCTTTTTTACTAAACGGCACCGTTCGACCAACTCAAATAATTCTCATTTTGGTGTCCTAAAATACTAAACTGCGGCCTATTGGTTTCATGAAGGGGATTGATAGATTTGGCGTGGCCAGAACTTAGATTTTTACCATTTGCACGTAGAACGGTACCCGCTGCACACATCATGATGTAGTCTGGCCAAATGAATACTCAGCGTTCGACGGCTTGAACAGCTAAAAAATTAATAAACAAAAGCCCATTTCATGATAGGGTCGAACATTAAAAGTGATCGTATCGTAAAATAGTAACATTATCCACCTGTAGAAGCGTTGATGTCGTTTTGTTTTTGCGATGCGATATGGATTCATGGCGACGCACAATTATTCCGTTATAAAACCGTGTAATAGGTAAATAATGCAAATGGAAGATAAAATTGCAGCGAAATATGTTGCACAAACAGCTTTTAAATACTGAATGCATACGTACGTAATAAGACGAAAGTATATTTACGGTATTTATAACAAAAAAAAGAACTTTTTTTGTCTGTTTATTCCGGGCATTCCGGCTAATCTCCGGATCGGACGGACCGATTTTGACGGGACTTTTACTGGCAGATAGCTGATGTTATAAGGAGTAACCACTATAGGCTACATTTATTTAAAAAAATAGGGTTTCGTGGAAAAAAAAAACGATTCAAATAGAAAAGTAATATTTTTATAATAATTTTACACGGCCGAATGTCGCGGGCAACAGCTAGTAAATAATAAGTTTTTAATAGTTAGATACTAACGCATTTCTTACGTTAGTAGCATTTCTGCGCATACTCTCATACAAATACATTGAGGGTGTAATATTAGGTACACCTTTGCTTAACCCTTTGGGGATTAGAGACGTGATGTTATGTGTTGTGTTGCCTGGTCACCATAAAAAAGAACAATATCGCATCGTGACTGCGTGTGAGTCGTTAAATACAGCATCTCATAAGAGAGATGACGTTTATGCTGCAGATCAAAGAGGGTATCATCGAACAACGCATATTTTATACCAGAGGTGTGTGTCATTGGACGATATCACTTATTTAGAGTATCGTGTTTAATTATTAGAAAATAATATCATGTTTCTATTTGTGTCGGAATAGATACTCGGTGGTATGTTTATAGCCTACTTATATTATAAAGGAAATTAAAACATATTAAGGTTTTATCAATTATGTTATCTTAGTCAAACTTCAAGTTAATTTAATATATACTTAAGCGATAGAAGACACGACAGAAGAACATTTCTCTTGAACTCGGGCTTAGAACCCCTAACTGCATAATCCAAAATAATCATAATCTGCATAATCTGGCAAAATCAGCATCCAATGTTGTTGTACGACAAAGTTAACTAGTACTTATATTACGTAATATTACCGCTTCAGGTTTTCAGCAAGTATGTATTGTATTGTAAGTATCTATCTATCTTTGAATTTGTTTACCTTTACAACTTGTTAATTTATGTACCTTAGAATTAATGGTGATTGTCATGAACTCGTGTCATAAAAGAGGAATTAAAAATTGTATTGAAGCAATACTATAAAAGATATTGCGCTGAATTACGCAGTTTTAATCCCATTCTATCTACGCAGTACCTGCAAGCTACTCTCACCAGGGCGAAGAAGTTAAGGTCAAAGGCTGAGTGCGCATGTGCAAAAATGCGCGGGAGGGAAACCAAGATGGCGGCGTAAACAATACGCGGCATGGCCATGATGCCAACGTAAAATGAAAATGTGTGATGTTTCCCATAATCGAGTGATTCCTAGTACCTAAGGGATCCCTAAGGGAATGTCGTATTCGAGAATCTGTTGTTCTTGAACCGTGTAAACAGGAATCTCTAAAAAGATTCTAAACTAAACTAACAGAACTGGACAAGTAAGTACTATGTATTCAAAAAATGACTGGCAATCGGAACTCGATCAATAAACATTAAAAACTCGCAACTCGTACTTCTGCACGAAACAAGTTTAACTTATATGCTGAAGGAGGCTGAAATAGCGCAAGGGGAGAGAAGGGCTACACGATAGACGCCGTGGTGCGCAGTATGCACAGTGTGCCGTGGGGTGGAGGTGGCGCGGCACGGCGCGGCATGGCTGTGCGGGCGGAGTCAACACCATGCTAACCTGAAAACACGAAAGTCGACACAATGCAAATGAACTCGACGCATATTGCCGTCTCATGTCTCGTAAACCTAGGTCACTCAGCTCAATGAGTATTTATAGAGCCAGTAATATTATTTAAAACTCCACAGAATAGTGATGTACTTAAATAACAATGTCGATAGCCAGGACGGAATTAGCCACGCAGCAGGTGTAACAGCATATTTCTACAAGAATTGCATGAATGGGTTAACCTAACTGTCAATTGGTAACTTACTCACTGGAAACTAACACTATGTATGTAAACTAAAACTAGTTTTACGCCTCTAATGACATCCCAACTTGTGTATAATGTATCTGCTCACGTATTACCTGCATAATAAACAATTGAAAGGCTAACCCTTTAACACCAGAGAAAGGGTTCAAAACATTTTTTTGTTTATTATTTTATTAGGTCAAAATTGGACTGCAAGGTTGCAGGGGTAACCGGTTAATTTAAACCCTTACTTAAGAAATAGTGTGTGCAGTTACTAATCTTCTGTAGAATACTAACCTATTTGAGCATTATTGATAACACCAGGTTAATTTATCAAGGTTAATAGTAAAGTATAGTAGTTTATTCATCGATAACAATTTTGCCTTTTACATAGTTGCACTGAATGTACTGACTAGCTAATAATAGTAATAATGAACGCGGCAAGCTTCCCCGCTTCCCCGCAATCCTCCGCGCTTACTACGTCTCCACAACAGCCTCCACTCCTCCCGCCCCTACCCTCGTGCCGTAGCGCCGCGCCGCGCGAACACAATAACACAACGTCACTACCTTTATATGGAACATTAAACCTTAAAAACAAGAAAATAAAGGCCATATACTCATCGCTCCGAGTACGAAATTTGACGTTATGTTTTGCGTTGCATTTCGAGTAGCTTCTACGTTTTACGATAATTTTATAAAATTGCAGTCATTGAGCTCGGCGTCGACTTACGGATAAACAAGTTGACTCATGTGTTGACTATCAACATACATATTGTCAAGGCCTGGGAAGTAAGAAACGAGAAATGTAATGCAATGATGCATATCACGTCGCGACGGTGTATTCTTTACTATAGTACATTGCGTGGCTATGCTGGGCGCGTATCCACCGACTTGTAGTACTCAGCCAAGCCGATGAATGAATATGGCTTACAGTTACAGTACACGAAAATGGACACACACGTTGTAGGGAATACGCAGTGGGTAATTCTCTCCCTGTTTCAAAACGCCCGCGCCGATAAAATTATGACTATTTACAAACATTGATTTTAGCGTACACTTTATAACAAATAGGAAGTGAGTTTGTCAGATTGATGAAACCGCAATTGTCATGTGACGTTTCAGTTATCAGCAACCGCTTTCCTGTTTATGACCTTGTACGGTTATTCTATTGAAGGCCAGTTTTTACCACCACTGAAAGCGGATATTGAGATGATCTACTATTTTCCAATAAAAGCTATGTTTGTGGGACTTACTATGTAAGTATATCTAAAACATCCCTGCCTTTCTAACGGAAATTCAAACACTAGAATGTTTGCCTGATTCTTTTGAGAATAAGTAAACCTAGGAAATATAGGGAAACTTTCCATTGCTGCATAGTGCATTTTAGAAAAATGTTAAATATTTACATCAAATTAATTTATTAATTACAATAAACAGATCATATTATAAAAAATATTAAAGTAATCTTTACCAAATGAAAATAAATAAATAAACAATTTCTCACTTTAGAAATAATATCCCTATCGCGATTAAATGTTATCTAATCAATGAATGATAAAAATACTATCGTTGTGCACGTCACGTAAAAGTTATCTGGTAATCTAAATAGTAAAATGGAATAATATGCTGTGGTTTGTGTATATTGCAGCTCTACATTCTGGAGAATTTCTGCGTAAATGATGCATTTAGAGCATAGGTTCCCAACGGGGGCGGTACGGCTCCCTAGTGGGCGCTGGAACTTTTCATGGAGGCGGTAGCGCGTCCTAAGGCAAATGGAAGGCGTTATGAAATACCTCTATTTTCATGAAAAATCAATTTATCTAGCCGTCTAAAATGTTCATCTTTATAACTATTTCGTAGAAGGGGGCGTTGGATTTTTTTTTCTTTTAAAGGGGCCGTAGTCCATAAAAGGTTGGGAACCTATGGTTTAGAGGAATCTCTTCGGTAATTCACAGTGGCTTCACCCACAGTCTCTGATTCGGGTTAGTGTGTTTTTATATGTAGTAAGTAAATCACGCACTTATGTGACATGACTTGTGACCCTTGCCGAGGACGAGCTTGCATGCCGTCCGCAGTCTCAGTCGCAGCAGAATCGGCGCGGGCGCACGCAGCTCTATTTTCAACGACGCGCATGACTCACTCACTGCACTTTCATTGCAAATAAATAGTTTCGCTTGTCTACTAATAAAATTATGCCTTGACATATTATATTTAAATGACTTCAAGGGTTTTTAAACTATTTTGAACGGACCTAGACTGTTTGATTTCGCAGACAATTTAACAAACGAAAGTACCAAATACCAACGATACAATTACACTAGGACGAAATTACGTTACAAATGCTTAGTCTAAGCCGAATTAATTCGCGATTAGATGAACAAAAAGCATTATTTAATTGACATGTGAATAACGTTCCAATTCCAAAAATTCAATGAAATAGTGTAAGCAGCTGAATCAGCGAAAAAGGAATGCTTGTGAAAAATACCTTTGCGATGAAAACATTGCACATAGAAACTGTAACATAATAATTGCAAAACAGAAAACATGGACGTCGTAGTCGTAAGCCGCGGCGACACGTGTCGCTCTACGTTGATTTATGTTTCCGCTCCCTGAATGAATGAAGACACCAACGTTCGATCCGTAGTCCGCGATCGCGTGGGGCGCATCATCAGTCGCTGGTGAACGGGCACACTTTCATTCAGACCTACAGCCTAAGCCCATTATGCAACAGTTTCAACAAACTACTATTATAATGTTGGTCGGTGCTGTAGTACCTAGGTTAAAAACTGACAACCGATTACCTACTTTATTGACTTCACATTCACATCAACAATGCATCTTCGTTAAGTTCACTCAGTAACTGTTAAATTTAGTTGGATCAATCAACTTGTTTTCATAACAACACTAGCTTTTGCTCGCGGCTTCGCTCTCGTTATGTAAGGAAATTAACCACGGGAATGTTTTAAATGTAATCTATGACAATCGGGCATAATAATTATAGCTTCCCGGTTAAGATTTTTTCGAGTCGGATCAGTAGTTCCGAAGATTACCCCCTACTACATACAAATTACAAACAAACAAACTTTCGCATTTCTAATAGTAGTAAGATTAGTATAAATGTAATATATGTATAGGTACTAGAAAAAATATAATTTAGTTCCTAACCGGACTCTGTTGGGTGAGACAGTTAATACTAAAAATGTAAAGACCCGCTAAAATAATAATTTATTTAAACTAGTAAAAGTTATTCGAAGTAAGCGAATTATAAATTTAAATTAAAGCTATCATGGGGAATGAGTAATTGAATATAGCTTACCGAATTACTAAGCAGGCGAATGCCATTTTGTAGTCACTCACAGTCAAGTGGTCACAGAAAAGTTTGAAAACCCCGAACAGTGGTTAAGATGAGATCTGTGAGTACTGTGACTTAACGTGCGTCTTGAAAAGTTGATGTAAGGGCTCATTCACACGGCTTCCGTCATTGAAGATCCGTCTTACAACACGAAACGTCAGCGTCATGACGGAATCTTGTTTTATCACGATCCGGTAAGAAAAAAGGAATTGATGTTCACATTAGTTTCGTGATTTTTCGGGAGCGAGGGCATCAGCGAATCCGTCACAATAAAATTCACGATTCGTGTTTATTGTCGTACGTGATTTAAGACGTGTCCGTCATTTTTCACGATTCGTGATGCGTGTGAGCAAGGGCATAATTATATAAAAGCATTGCCGCTGTTAATAAAATTGGATCGTGAAGAAAGACGATACGTCAAAAAAAAAATATCATCCTCGTGTGAACGGGCTGTAACGTCAGAATGGTTACTTATTATTTAATGGGTGTGAAATACCTATACTATGAATATCGTATGTACGGAAAGAATTTTTTGAAGAAACAAAGCAAATCACAGATAAGATTAGGCATTTATTTCAATTAGGCTTGTCAGTTATTTATAGGTAAAGATAATTACCAAGCTACTGTCTATTCGCAAAACTAAGTCCTCATGGAGAAGGATGGACAAGAAACTCCATGGTAACATCTTTTTAAAGTTAAAACGACACGACGACCGCTTTTGACAAGTTAAAATAGCTAGGGCACTGGGTCACCGAAGATTTTAAAGAAAATTGTGACATTGAGAGGGAAGGTAGGTGGCTGGCTGTTCGCTGTAACATGCTGCCCCGCAGGTTTGCGCGATGTACGAAGCCAGTAAAAGTAACGCTTTTCAAAGCTTATTGTCAGTCCTTCTACACGTGCAGCCTGTGGGTCAGTTTCACTCAGCGGGCAAACAGCGACCTACGTGTCCAATATAATTATGCATTGACAGTACTGTTGAGGCTGCCGTGGCGTTGCAGTGCATCAGGGAAGTTTGCGGACACAAACATTGATGGTTTCACCGCCATTATTATAACAAGATGTGCCTCTCTGATGACGCGTGTTCCCGGCGCGGCGGTACCAACACTATTCTCAGTGTGTTCGCAGATCGGTGGGATTCTCAGAAGATGCAGAGGTGGATGCAGCTCCATACTGAAGTGTAGCTGTATGTTTTAGTTTTAAATGTCTGTACCTACTAACACTAGTTTTTTAAAGTAAACTGTTACTAACCTCATGGACCTTGTCTGAAATAAAAGTTTTATTTATTTATTTTATTTAAAGTATTTTACGAATAAATTTTTACACTAGCGTAATAATTATCGTACCAATTTCAATGGAGATAAATAATAAGAACACAATACTACACAATAAGAAAACAATAATATAATATGCCATATTGAAACACATGTAGAACGACAGAGTTATCAGTAATAAACATCGTACAATATCAGATAATTATTATTTATTATTAATAACTATTTGCTTTTATAAACAAATTAACATTTACTTGTGTTCTAAATTCAACAATATTTGAATTTTCAATTTTCTCATGAGGCTGTTTTGCGCGGTAAAAAAAGCAAATTAAATCATAGTTTCATAATGATAAATGACAAAAATACTTTTCGTTATAATTATTTCTTCGTAAGTGTATTGCAAAACGGCGTTTGGTACACGTGCGGGCATTTGTCACCGCAGCCGAGGCAGAATTTACTACAGCCAGTGTTATAGAGCCGAGAAAAAGCAGTAACAAAGTTTGCTCACTTGTATCAAAATGTATAATAATATAAAAAAAACAAAAAAGCAAATACCTTTAGTTTCAGAGGTCGGTTGTCCCACATACATTCTTGCTATGTAATAGAGACCTCAATAAACACCATCATCGTTTGTGTGAACAACGTGAATTTTGTTCCTATCTCCGATTGCAGTGTGCGATAAATTCGGCTTTTGACCATAGAATCAAATCGAATAATTTCTATATTTTTTTAGTTGAAATGCGCCTATCTATCACTTATAGCCAGAAAAGGTCCGACAGGGACAACTGGTACACAACATTCAAGAGCCATGAGCCGATGGCTGGCTAACGATAAGTTAACAAATGCTAGGGACTGTATTTCGTAACACTCTGTCCCGTGGAATATACCGATGCTGAAGTATCATACATAATATGTACCCATTTATAGCACAGTCAATATCAATATCATTAATTCGTAGTAGGTAAGACATTGTTATTATAAATTGATAGCATCAACATTAACCTTTTTTTATTGTTTTATTTGATTAATTGCGCTTTTGATATATTATTCAGAAATGATGTAGGTATTATTTACGTTTTCTTGGATTGTTCTAGGTATTTTAAACAAGGGTAAGGGGGGGTAAGGGGTAACCCTACCCCCCTTACCCTTTACCTTAGTGTTCACGTTGCGGTGTCCAAAATACTATAAATACAACAACAACACAATCAAGTCATTAAAACGGTTAGTTGTTAATTAAATTTGTCTACCCTTATCTTATGGTTATGAAGCACGTTAACCCTTTCTAAACCTAGAAGCGGAAACAATCATAACGATAATACTTTGACTGGGTTAGCCAGGTTAGCCTTATTATCAAGGATAAGGTAACCGATTGAACGGTTCAGCCAGTGAAGTCTTTTCATTAATCCATGGAATAAGTAGGAGAAGAAAGTGTTTTCTATCACAATCCCAAAGATTTGAGGGAAATCCCTAGAAAGCTGAGTGTTCTCGTAAAGGTGCGAAAGTACTTCACGCCGGAACAGCTGCTCACATTATACCAAGCACAAGTTCGATAGGGCATGGAGTACTGTTCGCACCTTTGCCCGGCCGGCATGATTTAAGAGTACAATTTTTTTTTTTTTTGACGACTTTTTAGAAAGTCCTCTAAAACTAAAAACAAACCAATCTAACACATAATAACTTATTTATTAGAGAGAAAAAAATGCATGATCGCATATAGTTGTTTTTGTTTCTGGCTATAAAATAGCAAAAGAAACCACGCAGCCGGGTAAAATTAGTGGTTCAAGTTAGCGAAATTCAGCTAGCATAACCGTAAGAAAAATATAAATCAGTACATTAATTTGCTACACTACATAATTAATTAAGTATGCTTCTCGTTCGTCGCAGGAATAGACTAACTTTAGCATACCAGCTGTAAAGGCGAAACAAAAATTATCATAAGAAAACTCCACGGACGAAATACGGGAAACTGAATTCAGTACATTCAGCGCAGATATTTCTGCAAATAATTGTAGGCGCATGCTACAAGACTTCGTAGGTCGTAAGCATTTATTCGGGGAATGTAATAAAAGTGGTGCGGCGGCAGGCCCTCTCACCCCACACGTGACCTGCCTTCGAACTCGACAACGTTTTGCACATAGACACCATTTATTTACGCATACCGCGCGCCTCGGTAATAGCAGCCTAGTCCGATCTTCCACCAACGCGTGACATTGCTACGATATCTATAAGCAATGAATAATTAAACTGCCAATTTGGTTAACTCTAGGTTGATTTGATACTAAGTGACCTGGAGTCTGGACCTCTTCAAAATTGCAACAAAGCAGTACTTTCTGCCCATAATGGTCCATAGCGGTCTAATCATAGTGCTGCCTGTCTGTTGCAATTTCTGTCGCTTGAAAACTCTGGCGGTTGCAACAAATTCATGTTTCCTGATTATTTTTTAAGTTGATTTTGATGTTTAAGAATCACGGGAGTAGAAGGCTCGTTTTCTGTTTAAAAAAATCAATCGGGTGTTTAGAGATCGCTTGAGATCTAATCTAGACCAAGACTAAGGAATGTATCTTCCTTATGAGGGTGATAAATCATTTCCATTCGATTAAATAAATAAAATCAACAATTCTGTTGTGATTCTAACTCAATTCTTCTTGGTAACTTTTACAAGGACATAGGTCATAGATTGTTGTATCCTCAATATCCAGGTATGTGCCCATAACATCCTTGTTGTGCCCGCGCAAAAAAAAACACATGTTTCGGGTGCGTCAAACAAAACAGTTGGCGGTACACCCATGTGAGGCGCGTTTATTTGCGCGGCGGCCTCGCGCGGAGGAGCTCCGGTTGTTTACGTCGCAGCCGCCGTCGGTTGATGACTCATTAACGGTTGCTTCATCGAACACCATCGCGGGTGCGTTCCGATCAAATTCTAGCCAATGTTCACCACGCCGATAAGTACTACGGTTTGTTATCGTACAGTTACTGTGAGATTCGAACGTAGAAAGGGGCTCGGCCCGCCAAGGCTGCGGTCATCGACCTGGAAATGACGCAAGAGCCGATATTTTTTTCAAGTTTTGTTTTACATGGCAATTAGTTGTCACTTTCTTGAAGAATAACCTTATCCACTGGTTCTATAAAGGTAACTAAGTTTTTATATGTCATTTTTTTTTAAAGATGTCACTGACAATAACACAACATCTAATCATTTTTGTTTTTCTATGACACTTCGCCTGTTTAGATTTTTATTTAGTTACATAAGGTGGAAGCGTCAGGCACAGGTCAGGGCAGCCCGCGAAATTCGAATCAATATGATTGTTTGATTGAATGACTATATTATAAAATTATGACATTTTAGGTCATCTCTAGTTTGTAGAATAAACAATTTTAATTATTATAACAATTACATATGTAAATACAAATGAAATAAAAAAGAAAAATGATGTAAATTAAAAACTGCTGCGGTTTTGACCGCAGCATTATTTCTTCATTATTAATTTACATCATTTTCATTTGATCAAACAATTTTGTAAACATTTTGGTGAAAAATACATTACCCTCCTTCGTCGGTCAGTCGGGTAAAAATTAAAACAGTGCCTACTAAAATATCTAGGGGGCTGTGGTTGCTGTATTTCAGAATATGTAATAAAGTACGCGTGCTATGATTGAACGAAGAACTTGGCATCCAGTTTAAAGATCTCACGTCTGTTAATAGCTAAGCCGTTATCTGAGTATTTATCTTGCAAGTTTGTTTGCTATGAACTTGGCTTTCTTTCATATTTATACTGTTTATATCATATAAATAGCATAAATACGACTGTCCCGTTGGTGTAAACGCGAATGTTCCGTATAAGGTCCTGGGTTCCAATACCAGGTTGGGCAGTGTTATTGAGTTTTCCCATCAGTAATTTCTCAGTAGTAGCCACGGAGTCTGGATTTGAGCCCGGTTGATGGCAATAGGCTCGCCCCTATTACATGGGATTTAAACATAACTGGCAAAATGTAGTTTTACTAATGAGTACGTCCTCTGCCTAACATTTCGGGGATAACAGGAGTGTATGTTATGTTATATCATTTAAAAACCGTTAAATGAATATGCAAATAAGCGTCTTGCTACGTGTCCACGACACCACTCCGACGTCATGGATGACGTCCGCTTCCGTGCATTAAACCTAATAAAAACTCTGTAGACTACGTAGCTATACTTGCGCCAGAACTTGTAATGTAACCCATGCGAAATAACAGTTGTTTACATCGAAAACTGTCTGGAGAAAAGGGCTGCTGAGTGCTGTGCCACCGTTTCTGCCTACTTGTTATGTAGTGGACGCTAGACATCATTTGTGATCAGACCCTGTTTTAAGTTATTACTTAGTGGTTAAGATGTTGATTGTTGTTAGCTATCTTATCTTACCGGCTGCTGAGGTGAAAACCTGAAAGTTCCTAAACTCAAATATGTAGGTAAAATTTCGTATGTAGGTCTCAAAATTTAGCAATGCAGTCTAGAATACGAAAGGATCTCCTAAAAGTTCTGAAACCCGCCCATCCTTAAAGTTTAGAGCGATCTGGCTTCCAGTCCGAAGATAAAATTCTTCGGAAATACATGGAACTGGATATAAATAAACCTGACCTCTCGTGCGAAAGAAGGAATGAGAAAAACAGCATTTTATGCAAAGACGTACAGTCGTAAACAATGTAACGATCATGCAGCCTTAACAGACATGCCTAGACCGTCTTCTGCACTATTTGCAAGGCTATTTGTATGCAGAACGCACACGTTATATACAAGTCTGCATTGCGTTCTATTTCTGTTCCGAGTACTGTTTACTTTTCTAATTACAACCCGCGAAATAGACGCCCGTGCTGCTCGCAGTTAAATATATCCCGCCCTATATTCTCCTACAATAATGGAAATAGGTCACGGGGTTGCTCATCGCTCGTAGGCAGTAGCCCTTACCATCTCTGTAATAAGGACGTAGGGATATAACTCTTGCGAACAATTTGACAACCTGCCTAACATCATAAAATTGATTCAAGCTGATTCAATGCCTTCATGATAAAATCATCGGCTCATCGCAATCACAATAAGTGGGTGGCTCATGTTTACTTCTGTTCCGGAATGCTAGAATAAGCTGTTGTAAGAAGATCATTCGAAAAGGTAAGCATTCGACATCATCTTAGTAACATCAGCCAGTCATCATATTCCGTGATAATGATGAACAGGTGCCCAGTGCCTAGAGAACTTAGGTACAGTAAATATAATCGACTAAAAACTTACGCAAGTGCTATGCTATATATTTGCGTTGGAACGTATTGTATGTAATTTGGTCTGTTTTGTTTACCACGCAGCGAACAACGTCTGCCAAAAAAGTCACGCATTTTGTTCTGTCGTAGGTGTAGTAATTTTGTTCGGCCCAGCTCAAACATGGTATCCAATATCGGATTTCCAATGCCGGAACTGACTTCTGTGTCAATAATGAACGTTAGCGCCGAATTTCCGGAATCACACATAATTGGAAATTGAGCAAGACAGTTTCATTGGCCGTAATCCGTGTATGTAAACACATATATGTATTTGTTTAGGGTTTTTAGCTTATTGAGACACTTCTCAGGTGGGTGTCTCGTTCCATCCTGACGGATCTACCTTTTAGGGTTGGGAACTTGGGACACTATGTCTCTTCAATCTTCTATGTTGAAGGCCTTGACCTCCACTGATTCTGAGGGCAAGCTCATTTTTGTGGTTTGGGAGTCTTTTCTGGTAGTTGGTGCTATATTTCGCTATATCCTGTCAACGGTCAGTTTGGTACATTTAAGTCAAGACTCAAGATATATGTTCTTATTACTATTGAGTGATGTTAAATAATGGTCCTCAGTGTTTTCGTATGAAATCTTTCGATCAGTTAACGCCTTGTAATAAAATTATTAGTCACCTCATTGTTAATGCATATTTATCAACAAACTACCTTTTCCGCGGCCAGATCATTATTTTATTGGGCGTAGATAGGGATGATGGTCCAGAGGCCAAGACCTCGCCTCTCATGCATGAGGTTGTGAGTTCAAATCCGGGCAAGTACCAATGTGACTTTTTCAATTCATATGTACTTTCTAAGTTTATCTTGGACATCACAGATATCGGTGAAGGAAAAAATCGTGAGAAAACCTGGACTTTTAATTAATCTAAGTCTGAAATCACCAATCCGTCTTGAGCAAGCGTGGTGATCAATACTCTTGCCTTCTCTGTTTGAGAAGAGGCCTTTGCCCAGCAGTGGGATAGTATAGGCTGGTATTATTATTATTTATTATCAGATAGGTAATCGCGCTTAAATTCGTGCCGTACCTTGCTTTTGAAACTATACATATTGAAATGTGAAAATTTAATGAACGAAAAGAATATCATATACTTATTAGGCGTTAAAGTATGAAATTGCCGATTTATGCTGCAAAATTAAAACTCGTTTTTTCCAAGATGTAACATATTTATTTAATCAAAATATCATCTCGTTACATTTTTCTTTGCGATATAACTCTGGGGATATACGACAAACTGTGTGAAAGCATTTTGTACTGCCTCCTGGGAAGAAATGTTTGTACCTACCACGTAGAAAATTGTCCAAATCACGAAAAAAATGGTACTCAGTTGGAGCAAGGTCTGGCGAGTACGGGGGATGACGTATGGTTTTTAACTGCAGCTCTTGTAAAGTTATAACGGTGTACCGTGCAGTGTGATGTCTTCCGTTACCATGGAGCAATAATGGTGAAGATCGATTCACGAGTCGGGGCTGTTTCACTGCCAGTTTCGCCATCATGGTTCGAAGTTCGGCACAGTAAACTTCAGCTGATATTGCTTGACCAGACTTGAGAAAGCTATAGTGAATAACACATGAAGAGACCACCAAACAGTTACCATTACCTTTTTATTGGTAAGCTTTGCTTTAGGGCACTGTTGCGGCGTTTAACCGGGGGTCAACCATTGTATTTTTCGCTCTTTTTCCACTTTTCGTCACATGTCACAATTCGCTCCAATATTCCTCATTTCTGTACCGATTCAACAAGGCAGCGCAAATTTCAACACGCGTTTCTTTCTGCAGATCAGTCAAATCATGAGGCATTCATTTGATGCAAATGAGTCAATATTGTAGGTAAGGTAACGTTAAACCATGCTGTTAATTCCTGGGTAGTTTGGCTCGGATCGGCTTCCACCATCTCCTTCAATTCAGCGTTATTCAACTGTGTGGGCGGTCTTCCACGTGGTTCGTTCTTCAAGTCGAAGTTTCCATTACGAAAGAGTTTAAATAAAAAACGCACGGTGCGTTCATTAGCAGTCTCCTCTCCAAACGCAGCATTGATATTGCGAGCCGTTTCTGCTGCGTTAGTTCCGCGTCGGAACTCGTATTTAAAAATTACTAGGATTTTCGAAGTATCCATCTTTTCCGTCTAAGCTGAATAAAAAAAAAACAGTTGAAATTCGAAAATCGAATGTAGCACATTTTTTAAAAGAAAAATCTCATGGGTATAATGTAAAAAAAGTTTCACTCGAATATCTCACACCAATGGTTTAATGTCAATTCAAAGTATCTATTACTATAAAACGGCAATTTCATACTTTAACTCCTATGGCTATCTATTATTATATACGTAATAAAATTGTAAAAGGCTGATGTCTGTACATTGAAGATATTGAAAAAAAAAAATATGGGGGCAACTATTAGAGCAACAGAAGCAAAAACAACATTTTTACATTTTTTGTCTGTTTGTCTGTCTTTCTGTTTGTATGTTTGTACGCGCATCACGCAAAAACTACTGCATGGATTTGAACGCACTTTTCACCGCTCTATTGCTTGATACCTAACTTAAAATATAGGCTACATTTTACCACAGGAAATGATCTTTTTCCGTTAAAGGGGGTGTAGAGAAAAGTACGAAATCGGCTAAGACGAAGTCGCGGGAAGTGCTAGTTATTAAAATATTTTTGTCAACAATCTTTTGGTTTCGCCATCTTTCCCTAGAATATGAAGATTTTGTGGGCCATATACTCGTAAGCACGCCACGTATAGTTGCCCATGGGAAAAGCAGTTTTTTTCCAAATGCAAATCTCTCTTCTACTTTACGTGTTTGTCCGTGTGCTTTGTTTACCGACATCGCAAATGCTTTTTTCAGAGGCAACTACACTCTCCTAGATTGGTACCGTAAATCCACCGGAATGATCGGAATACGGGGAAAAATATTCCTGACATTGCTTCTGCAACTTTCCATCCTAGGGGTGTCGTGTGTAAACATGTGCCATATTTTTTGCACGGGAATGGCACTCCCGTTAGCTCTAGACTTGTGAAACTCAACAGAGAACCTCACCTGCCTTCTGTCTGTATGTGACATATTTTTTTCATCAGTCTCACAGTTTTATTAATTTTCCTTCCCCTATTAGTTTGCAGATCGGGATAGAAATAGTTTTACAGATTTTCCGTGTTATGAATAATATTACTGAATTTGTGGTTGTAGCAGAATGAGATGAATTCAAATTATCTTGGTTTTAATAATTGGCGAGTCAGTATTAGATTGTATGTTGATTCATTGAATTGCTACCGTAAAGAAATTGTATTTACAGAATTGTAAAAAAATACCGTTACTATACTCTCTCGGTGGTCTAGTGGTCGTAAGCGCTACTGCTGAACATGTCCTGAGTTCGATTCACGGGTCGGGCCAATTGTCGGTTTGGTAACAGACAGACCGAGCTACTTTCGAATTTAAAATATTAGCATGGTGGTATATTTATGATGAACTTATTAAAATATTTTAAATGCAACATCCAGCTACTAATAGTAAGTATGCGGTATTAATCTTCCCATGGAGCAAAAACAAATGTAGTGCTAAAGTGCGGGTGGACGGCCCGTACAGGCGATTTCGGCGTAGTGCATCATTAATATTCTGATTTACAGCACTTTACTGCAAGCGATGCCAGTTAAACGTCACTTTAAAAACAAAAAGTAAAAAATATTTTGACAACTAGTTTTTTTTTGTTTAATATTCAAAGCATGTAAGTATAGCTATTTCGTTTAGTCTGAAACTACAGAAAGTCAAAGCAGTTATAAAAAAAAAAAAAAAACGTTTCGCAGATAGAATTAATAAGTCCCACACATCGCTAAAGATCAACAACATACCCACAGAAAGAAAAATGCACATGTGTTTGGTTAAAGAAGTATCTAGACAGGTATTAATGAGAGTAACAGCGCGTGTCGGATACAGGATCAGGTACTGGGTGGGCCCCGCCAACCACCGCCTGCCGACTGAGGCATTAGCCGAGCAGTGGGATTCCACTCTAGGTCGCCACCATCGTCATCAGGCTAACAACCTTAGACGACATCCTCCACTCACGAAGGTAGCGCGGTCGACGGCCGACAGTCGTCATCTTTGCTCGTTCCAATTAGTGCGGGTAAGTATTTGTAGCGGGCCCCCGATATGGGCCTCTCTTGCTCCATACACGCGCGCAGTTATTAGCAATGCGATTGCTAAAACTGCCCCACATCTGATTACCTGAGCGCATGCGCGAAGTTCGCTCCACTTTGTTTTTGCGTTCAATGTCAGTGTATCGGCTAATTTTATCACGCTTCGCACGCGCTACGTAACTATCTTGTTTGACGAGGCCAAATGACGATTTGTTTTGATTTCTCTGCCCAAAACATGTGAACATTAAACAAGGCGATAAATGAAACTCTGAAATCTCGCTAATGAATGTACCAAACGATATTAATATTTGAATTCTCTTTTTAGGTGATGGCAAAACTGATAAGAATGCTGCAACTGCAACCTGCAAGGTAAACAAAAGCATAAAATGAAACATAAAATCGGAAATAATTTGTCATTGGCTGCTTAGTTTTAGGCGAAAGTGCAAGAGAAGCCTGTGAAATGGAAAATTTCTGAAGTTTTTTCAGGTTGTAATTTGATGATTGATTGATTTGCGACCGTTACAAATATTGTTTTTACAGAAAAATAATCATTAAAATTATCAATACAATACCTGCAATTAACATTTCGCGGGCTCCTCTGGCATTTAGAGCATTCACCTTATTTTTTTCAAACAGTAATGATAAATCGAATGAGTTAGCTGTTAATTTACAAAATTTTACTTTTAATGAACCGACCCTATAACGAGCTCACATTTCATGTTTTTGAAACACAACGTTAAATGGAAAATCGCTTATGAAATATTCACGAGGGAAATCATCGTCTCGATTTGTTTTAAGAATGGTCAAGATGCTGAGTGTTCGCATTCGCACACTCGGTAGTCCTATGTAGGACTGGTGAGGGTGACATGCAGGAGATTATCTGTGCATGCAGCCGAGCAGCTGAGCCGCAGAGCGAGGTGAACGTGCCGTGCCAGTATCCGCGTCACGACACGACGAGCAAACGCTTTTCGTCGCTATTTCCGCAACAAGTGTTGTTTTGAAGATAGAGGCCCCAAGCGGGCGAGCGCGAGCGTCATGCCCGCGCCGCGGCCCGTGATTTCATTTCCATATACTTTATCAGCTGATCTTATAATACGAAATTATCATCACTTCACTACATCTTGTTTAGTGAATTTAGATTGGAAATAATCTATCTTCTTCAATTACTACGATTTCACAGAACGAAAATAATCAAACATTCGGAAAAATAACCGAGTTAATAAAAACAATTTGCTGTTATTTATGCTGTTCAAGAGAACGCGTGGCTGACACAAATTATTTTGTAGTATAGTATAGTTTATTATACTTTACCCCTTCTTATTGTTTTAATTAGTGCTTTCTCTTCTCTTACATACAACCTGCTGAACGCGATGTCTTATTATTGCTAAGTAAAAACGATGTTTTGATTTAAATTAAAGGAAATTTGTTGTTTTATCATTAGTAGCATAGACATTTCTGCTGGTTGCCGACGTAACTGATTTCATCGATAAAATGATATTATTCATATCGGCGCATACCTTATCAGAAGCAATATGTGGAAAAAAAAAATGAAGATCAACGTGTTCGTTTCCCCGTTTACATTGAAAATATACGTGTGTTATTTGCAACTATAAATTAATGGGAACATTGCGTAGAGCAGACGTCATGCTGTGCAAATAAACGTCGTCATCGTGGCGTTGCCATCATTGTTGTCTCTCGGTGATTGTACTCAATGTTTAGGTTAAATTATTTCGCTATGACGTGATACCACCTGGCTCCTGATGAACCTTTCCCGCGTCATCGTCAGTATGATGGAAAATATGAGCAATCTTAAAAGGTTATCATTTGCCTACCCTTTTTAGTGTTCCGTCTGTACAATTGAATAAACACAATTTTGAATTTCGAATGCTAATTACATTGGACAATTACAACCAACTTGAGTTCGACTAGTTCTCAAAAAGTGGATATTATTAGTCAAATCATCACTCCATTTACTCAATATTCCGTTTTTCTGCCTACTGCTTGTATGAATACAAGACTGTATGTAGAGTGCGCTCATTACATACGTATAACTAAATAACATCAATTTATTTATTATTTATCTACTAAATGAGACGGCAAAATCTTGAGAATTTATAAATAGGGAACTATACGCTCGAATAAAAAGGACATTGTGTTCGCGCCTGCCTGTTTAATAATGAAAATGAAAATCCATTATTTATTACCCAAGCATAAGTTTCAGAACTATTTTTATTCCGCTATTATAATTCATTTTAAGACTTGGTTTTCCAAGGACGCGAACGCGACTCATTCATTATTTATACTGCCACTGGCGTCTAGGTTTAAAGGTTCAGTCCCACAAAATCTAAGTATGTTGTCATTTAAATGGTACTAGATATGGTAAAGCCGTAATACTTGTTCAAGAACCGGTTAACGGTTCGCAAGTGGCGAGGAGTCGAGGACAGAGCGCGGGGTAAGAGGCGGCCGGCTAACAATCTGCACCGGTGCGCGGCGTGCATTCCGAACGCATTCCACGAGCCGAGCCGACTGCCGCCGACAGACGACCTAGCCATGGCATTTACCATCGCTCCGATTCGAATGCCATAAACTATACCTATGTATAAACAACACCATTTGAATGATTACCATGGATTCTACCTACACTAATTACGGAATAACTAAGTATTGGTCATAAAGACTTTATAGTCTTGTTTACCTACCTATGCTTTAATTGCATTTCCTGGCCTGACTAACTACGTCGTAGATAAATAATGATATACATACTAAAGGCATGTATAGATTTATTACCAAGTGTTTTATTTTTAAACCAACTGTTTTTTTTTTTTTGTAATGACAAATTCTCGATCTGTATTGGTGCGCAGGCTTTCTCTAGTTTGTGTTTCCCTTTTTTTAATGTTTTTAGCATATTTTTTTTTATATACGCGCCCTAGAGTGATGCGCTTTGTGAGACGGGCGTTCTCGGGAACTGATATCAGTCCTCGAGACTAGTACCAAACAAATCTTTTTACTGACCCTTCCCAACTTCTTTGATTTGATTGACAGAAGTGCTATGTCGTCACAACATAGCGAGAGGTCAGACCTATTCTCATTTGAAACGCATTATAGTGTTTAAAATTATATTCCAGTTTTATTCTCATTCTATGTTGTTTTATTTCTATTTATTTAGTCTGAAATGGATTAAATACGCATAGTACATATTCTAAACTGCATAAATGCACGGCGGTATACCAATACAGCAAATTAATTAAATTAAAAGTAGCTACCTACTCAAGTAATTGAATAGGTTGCACGTGCCATGAGCTCTTACTACTAAAGAAAGGGTGTTTTTGTTATTAGCTAACGATTAATTTGATTATCACATCATTTCCAATAATGCAGAAGTTAGCAAACGTGTTTACATTGACATATTGATGACAGCAGGACTATTTTATAGGATACAAAAATAAAAAACACATTCTTTAAAAAGTACTTACTTACTTTTTGTTTTCATACTAAGTTTTATTAAAAGTAAATTTCAGTGCTTATAATCGTAGCTGGTGAAACTAAATTGGAATCCATTCTATAATTAACATTTCAAAGTCACGGTCTCTCGACAAGTGTGACAAATCGACCCGAGGCTGCGGAATCGATGTTTTTATTTACATTTTATTCGAAGATCATCGTTATTTTGTTTAGGCTTACATGCATACAATTTTAATTCCTATGAATAAATGTATGGGAAAAGTTTTTTTTTCTGCGATTACTTACTTTTATAGTACGCCAACTTCAGTTGACCCCATAGAGTTTTTAATCCTTATTAAAAAACCAAAACAAATTGCCGTCAAAAAAAGTTTTTATGGAAACCGCTCATTTTTGGCTGACTATTACATTTTTCCAAAGTTACCGCCTCCTCAAAGACCGTTTTACCTACCTTTCGTTACTAGCTAGCTATGTTCCAGGCCAATGGTCTTTCAAGACTGTCCACTACGTATATAGGGTAGGTTCACTGCCCCATCTTTAAAATTCCACCCTGAATTGTGTTAAATAAATAAAAAACAGTGCTAATGTAATAAAACGACGTGGCATATCATTCACAGCTAAACCTCTTGGAAAGTCTTGGAATCGAAGTAGCGATGAAACATTGATCGGGAAACTGCGCCACTATGCTATTCAAAGAGTTGATACACAACAGACAACTTTTCCGTATCTGTATAATTAGTTGAGTGCAATTAGACAATAAGGTGGATGCGATTTCTGACTTTTTTAGTACTCCGGCTAGGGTTGGTCCCATAGAAGTTTTTGATCAGTATTAGAAATAGGATCGAGAATAGGAATAAATAGGAATAAATAAATGTTTTTGTGTAAAATTGCCATTTTCCTGCTTGCCGTAGTTATTTTTGAAAATCTGTGAATGGTGATCAAAATTTCACGAATAATGGATAGTCTCCTAAGACCATTTTCGTGTGGCTGCAACGGTTAAGGTAGTTCCCCTTACCGCTCCGCTGAAAATTTCCACCACACACATTGTAATTATGTTTATCACAACAGCTGCTGTGTTGCCCTTTTGATATGCGAACTTCGCTGAAACACCGCTACGTGTCTAGATCATTTTCCTTTCACCGTTTGTTTTAAGTTAGACTGATGATTTATTATTTCTAGATGATTATGGAGCAAGCGTGACTGTGTACGTTGTTTATTGTACCGCTTTCATAATTCCTCCATATCAGCAAGAGCACGAGCACAGCCACGTCGCTCATCGGCATGTGGTGCGCACGGCGAGAGTATGCAACGGCACTATCGGTGTATCAGAGCACAAACAATTTTATTTTAATATGAAAAAAATAATCATCTTTACGCACGATACAGTCGGGCAGGGAAACCTTGAAACTTTAAGGCGTTGTTGGAATAACAACGATATTTAAATGAATCATAAATAATGAGTTCACATTTTGTAGAGCGCCACCGCCACCGTACGGCGCGCGGCGGAGCCGGCGGGCGCGGGCAGCACCGCACCGGGATCTGAGACACGATTTCAGCAGGTACTGTTATTCATTTGGAATTTCGTATGAATCAGTCGACTATCTTTACTTCTCACCTTTTTTTATACAGGTGTTATATTTTTAATAACAACATTCATTTATTTTCAGGCAACTTTGGCCCATAGATAGATATTTATACCTTACAGGCTAACATACATACGATAATATACAAACATATATATTTTAAATGTGCCATCGTTAAAAATAAGGAACCTATCATATGTTCGACTCCTTTTTGACCTTTAAATCTGATTTTTTTTTTAGTATTTAAATATTTCAGGACAAATGACAAGGCCGGACGAAATCCGGCCTGGGGCAAAGAAGCCGGACATGACCCGTATAGAATTGTCACGTCAGTTGACCATGTCTGGGTTGCAGATATGAATATGCATACTTATAACATCGTCCGTCTCCGACTCGATCAACAAATTTTATTCGTACAACAAACAAGTCCTACGACCGGATTCATTGTTTCCCCCATAAAACAATTGGGTTGCAAAGGAATTGTGATCAATTCCGAGTGTGTTACGCAATGCAACTGCGCCAGTAATAACTTCCTGCGTCTTCTTCAAGTAAACAACTCGTTCGTTAATTATTCGATCTCAGCCTATTCGATTATTAAAAAAAATATATTAAAATTATAAAAATTCTATTTATTCGTTTATTAAAAATATACATGGTGGACTTTTGAGATGGGGGCAAAAGGGCGAGTGGGTACGTTAACCATTGTAGCTACGTTTTTGGGGGCCAATTTTTGAAAAAAATGTAGTCAGCAAGAAAATTGCATTTTATTGTCTTTGAGACTTTCGAAAATTACGTTGGTATTGTAGTCTTTAATTGGTATAAATTGCTGTATATCTACGAGACACATAATGACTTTTATTCTACCCAAGTAAGAGTAAAGTTGGAACCACGGTCGACCACGAATCTCAAATTTCCTTCAATTTTCAGCTCAGTGTCAGATTTTATGTTACTCAAGAAAATATTTGTAAAAACATGTAATTACAGAATTATTAGAAATTGTAATAATTTTGTGGTAAAAGCCATTATTCTTGTTATTTTATAATTTTTTAATCAAAATATCTAAACACAAAATGTATAATTTAAATGAAATTCAAATCAATTTTAAATCTATAAATAAATATGTAATTTTTTGTTGATTTTATAATGGTTATTTATATGTATATTTTAAATGTTATATGATTGTGTGGAATTAATAAAGATTTATAAATAAATACATCATAATTATCCCTGACCTTACTGTATTTTCTAAGTGAAAATGTAAAAATATTAAGACACTAGAAATAAATGATAACTTATCAGCTTATCACTTATCAGAAAAACATTATATTTAATTATTTGCCACTTAAATAAACGTTAAGTTCTAAAAATAAGTTAAGGACACAAACAGGTGTATATTCGGTATTTATTTTCAGCATATTATGGCTGTTGCTGCCTACATACATAATTAATTACACTAAAAGTTGACGGCTCTTCGACGAAATGGATACTCAAGGCAATTAATTACAGTTTACCTTTTCCCACCTATAAATTAGTGTATTATGTTCACTGAACGACCTAAAAGCAAGGTCATACGTAGATCAAAGCTGTCACGCACCGGCCTTCAACCGACAATGTTTGAGTTCCGAATGTTCACTTTGTACAAGT
Organism: Standfussiana lucernea; assembly: GCA_964057025.1. NCBI lineage: Eukaryota > Metazoa > Arthropoda > Insecta > Lepidoptera > Noctuidae > Standfussiana > Standfussiana lucernea. The sequence goes on from OZ059785.1 coordinate 13,492,982, forward strand.
GGGGTCCACATGTTCACTCTCACCGGAGCACGTGCTGAGTACTAGTCGACGTACTCGGAGACTGAATGCGGTAGGTCACGCTCTATCAGATGGTTGGCGATCTGCGCACTAGCCGACGTTATCACCGCAAGCCATGTCCGCCAGATAATATGCAACCATGTAGTTACGTAATGTTGCTTATATACAGTGTGATACAACGTAGTCAACTCGATGTACACAATGCGATAACATTTATGTTTACTTAGGTTCTGGATTACTGACTGGCTTATTTAATTGTGTTTTCAAAATGCCGAATTATTTTGTATATTCATACAATGTAAGCAAGAAGATAACGATTATAATGGACAATAAGTCGATAACAGGAAATCAGGTGTTGCATGCTGATGTAAGTTAGCAAAAGTGGATAATAACGAATAGCCACGTAGATGTCTGGTGAGTTACCGCCAGTGCTACTCTCGGAATAATACTAAAACATTCCTGCACTAACAGATCATGGTACTTCCTCTGGTTACAAGTAATGAGAGAAATTCGCGCAGAGTTGGAGCTCAAGCTCATCAAAGCTCACCTCGGCCTCGCCAGTCGAGGTCACCGCGGAGTCGCAGACGAGTAGCGGTAGCGTCGCACGATATCCTACCGAGTGCGGTAGGTCATGTACAGATACACTGCACTGAACTACAGGCTTTACAATACATAATCTCAAGATAACATTATAATGCGTAGGTATAAGGTAGGAAGCACATATAATCCAACTGTGTTTTGACTTTTTGATTCAATAAAAACTGACAAAAATAATGTTAACTATTAAAAAGATCAAGATTCCCGCAATTAATTATGTTACAATATACAAAAACCCAGTTATTTTTAGTTTCTTCGAAATAATTAACAAACCTACTTGAAGTAGCTAGTTTTGGTAAATATCAAGTTGCGATTTTATAAAAACGAGTTCGGAACTGCATGATGTTATTTTTATACATAATGTGTGCTGGTATTTTAAATCAAGTAGTAGTTCTCTAAACTCGTTTTCATCAGAATCCTTGATTATTTCCTCGAATAAAAAGTTCTTAGAAGAAAAAATCTTAATAATGGTTTAGATTAGGAAATTCTCAGAACAATTTATATGCAACGCTGGGCTTGTGCCGAACTGGACAAAAGTGGTTGCGTAACCTGACGCTACCGACAAAATGTATCAGCTCTGTGGAGGGTGCCTCATCTGGATCTGCAATGCGCAACCTTCCATATATTTTGCCGGCAGTGTGCTCTGGATGCGACGCCATCGACATGGTGTCCTAGTGACATAATAATAATATGCTAGTGGGCGGCTTCAGTCGGTACATGGGGCTTGTAACAGGACTGGGACAATATGGGTAGTATAATATACACGTGTCTATGTCTTCTTTGGATAATACAGGCGTGATAAATGCTGCTTGTGCAGATATGAACGCAGAGGCTTCATTACATATTTTTGCATTCATATTTTGCATTCATAGATATTACAAGGGATCTACGAATGTATTCACTAGTAACACTATACCGTGCAATAATAATAAACATTGCGTTTGCCACAAAGTATCGATTCAACAAGACTAGGGACTCGAATTGCAACTGCTCTGACGAAATAATGAGCAGTGTTTCGTTAATTACGCGATGACATTGTGCCCGAGTAACCGAGGATTTGACAGCGGCGAGTGGCGACGCCGACGCCTGCACTATGGCATGCTATCACTTACTGCAAGTAATCATATTTGGTATGAAAATAATTCAATAAACTTTAAGGACATTCAGGGCCAATCACTAATGTTTTGTGTTAATAATAATATGTACTTTCCTAGCCTAGTAAAGTTGCATGGAAATCTTACAGCATCTAATTTTATGCTCCATAATGGTTATTTTTTCCTATAAACCAGATAACACTATAGAAAAACAACATTCGAGTTATAATATAATCAAGTAGAAAATATGTTAATGGCACTGCCTATTAACAAATATTTGGGCATTATCATAAGTACTCATAACATCCGGTTGGTAGTGCCTATTGCCGGCTTTATCTTAATAGTATCATACTTGTTGCGTCCACTTTTAATTGACATTCACGTACATAATACAGCGGATTGATAACATCCCATTAATGAGCACAAACATCAGTGAAAAGTCATTGACTTGTTATCATAAGCGCATTCTAGCGGCAGGTTAGTAATTATCTCTACTATTCAATGCGATTTACTAACGTCTTGTGAGAGCATGACACATGCTCATGTTATCGCTTACAAATAGCTGCCCTACTACAATATATCTACGCTCTCATGGAATCTGATGCAATCACCACTCACGCTATTTTTAGATCTACTTTCTAAAAATAGTTCATTAATTGATATTGTTATTACATTACACATCACAGATTACGGAATCGCCGCGTCGTCGGCGTCGGGACGGCCGCGGCAGTGCTAAAAACAACGCGGAGCGCCATATGCCTGTGCATTCGTAAATAAATTCATCCCTAATACGGATTCCTTTACTGCACGTGGTCTGGGGGTCTACTCTCTAAGTCCGTCAACGAAGATACGGGCCCGTACGGAAGTAGATCGAAACTTCGAAATGAACCCTACGCCCTACTATTTTCGGATTCATGAGTTTTGAAAATACATCGGGAGAAGGAACAACTGTCCAATCGTGTTGTCATTCGTTTTTACTTCGGGTCCCTCACTAATCGTATATCCGTAAGTGATACGGAGTAGGAAACGCCCGTATCTTCGGCCGAAACTACGGGTTTCGTGCTTAGAGAGTAGACCTCCTGATACGCGCTTGGCCGTTTATATTCATTCTCAGGCTCAGATCAGCATGAAAATAACAAACTAAATTACACAAATAAACAAACACTGATAAAGCTTATCAAGGCGCCAAAGATTTGACTTATCATAGATGTTTATATGTGAGAACCTTACTTATCAATTTTCAGGATTCTGAATCCACGAAACACAGTTCACACACAGGCAATTATTTGATAAATATACGTATACGTGTTTGTGTGAAATCATATTTAAAAGAAATGTTTTGCAATTGAGTCATTGGCTTTTTTCAGTGTTTCAGCTGGTAGAGCGGTACGTAATATATAAAACTTCTAGAAATTCTGCTTTGTTACGGCCATAAATAACATAACATCGATTTCATACGTTAGATAAAGTAAGCGCCGATTGGCTGTCTCGGTATAGTAATAACATACCTATAATTGTAATTTTAATCGTATTCCCGATTTCGTAACTTGACATTTATGGAGGAATCAGTGCCAGTTTCGGCAGTTTCCGATCAAAAAGATAGATAAACGTTTAGTAAGAAATGTAAGAATGTACCTATAATACTTAATTAATTACTTAAACATTATACAAGGTGTAAGTTGTAATAAGAAAAACACAAAAACTGAAACTACAAAGTTTGATCTGATCAGGATCAGTTTAAAATTACACCTCATTAATTATTTATTTATTTCTAACATTACCAATTTCGATCGGGCTAATACGGACCACTGTTCGTTGGTTTTGTTCAGTTCTTCCCGCTATATACTACGACGTCTGTCGCGACGCCTTCTGGCCGTGTCAAGGCTTCACTTCGCCACAGGGCTCTTTTTTTAGGACATTTTTTTTACATGATTTTTATTTACTTTCAATGTATCCGCCTGCTATCCACTGACCTCGATTATAATAAGGTCAGTGAAAGCAGTGATAGCCTAGTGGTGTGACCGTTGGACTGCCAAGTCATAGGTGTCGTGTTCGAACCAACGACACGCACCTCTGACTTTTCGGATTCATGTACGTGATGTACAATTATCACTTGTTTCGGAGAAGGAAAACAGCGTGAGCGATTTACATGCCGTCGAGATATTTCTCGACGACAGAACCAGCGGCGTCCAGGTCAGATGCCCATGGGCGGCATTAAAACTCTGAAACCAGGTTAGGCACTCATCATCTGCCCAGCCTTTTCCCAACTATGTTGGGGTCGGCTTCCAGTCTAACCGGATGCAGCTGAATACCAGTATTTTACATGTAGCGACTGCCTATCTGACCTCCACAAACCAGTTAGTACTGGGTAACACGATACCCCTTGGTAAGACTGGATGTCAGACTTTCGGGCCACTGACTACCTGTAACGACTGTCAAAGATCTACAAATGAGAGCCGGGACCAACGGCTTAACGTACTTTCCGAGGCACGGAGGAAACTCGGTATGCACAGACCAACCCAGGCAAGCGCGGCTTAACCTGAAGATCGACCCGAGCGGCTGATATAACCACGAGCTCCTCCAAACCAGGTTAGGCACTAACCACACGAAAAAGAAAGAAAGAAAATAAAGTCAGTTTTTTCAATCACAGACTTTATAAAAAAAAAAACGAGGCAGTCAAATGAAATGTCACACACGCAACAATCAAATGAAACAGCAACTGTACCGATGATACATACGTTCAATGTCACCAATACCCGATAGCTAAGAAAAGATAAGCGAATAATTTAATTACTTTGTTAAGATAAAACAGTGGAGCAGACCAACTATTCCTCCCAACTGATAACGAACGTATCTCATGCAAATGTGATAAGTAGCTGAGTACAGCTCATGCTAATTAATTTAACTAGAGTAATCTGCACGTCTACACACTTATGAATATTTCATAATGAACCGATAATTCTATTCTAATAACAGCGATAGTTGTATGCGTAATTGAATTTAAGTTTATTAAACCGTGATAATCTGAACTTATTTATGTAATAATATCTAAATAGAGATAATTTTAATATCATCAAAATAATCAGTGTGTTTTCATTTAACCGACTGGTTGTCGATCGACTCTTGACCGGGTCGTCTTAAGGTTGTTCTCGTCTCTTTTTTTGTATGAAAAAAAAAACTTTAACACTATCTGTAGTGCCTATTTCGGGGATATTACGTTGGTAGAGCTGTTACTTAACTCATCGGATTTTATACATTTTACATAAAAAAATACTCATCTATCACAAACAATCTGTTGCAATGTGGTTGCAACATTATGTTATTCAATGCCACTATAACGTCCTACCGAGTTCACTGACGGTCGACCTCTTTTCACCCTTATACCCTGCGTTATAAGGTTGAGAAGTTGTCGACCGTCAGTGAGCGCGGTAGTACCATATTAATTATTTGGAACACGACTTACTACAGTACTTTTATGGGTCAAATTATGAATGAATTAATCAAATAAAATAATTTAAAAAACGAGTTACATGTTTGTCAATGGAAATGTGGCAGAATTTATTATGATTTTCTATAGAAATTAAAAAGTACAATTCTTTAACTTAGCTACATAATATAGCTGCATTAGCTAGGATATTTTAATAATAAAAAAAAATATAGGTCCTAAAGGGCATCATTATCACTGTGAATGTGAAGTGATTTCAAATTCCGAAATAGAGGGTCAGAATGCGGTCCCCCTTCGAGGTCAATGAACCCGACAGCTGGAAAGTAAAGATAGGAGAGGGATACATAAGCATCTGGCATAGGTACAATCAAAAGAATGATATTTATGAAGGGCGACTTTTAGGGATCCGCATACTCCGGGAACGGTACAAGTTTAGCTAAAGCGAGTACACGCTGTGTAAAAAAATAAAAATGTGTCATACGATTGATTTGTCAAACTAAGATGATTACTGCCCAATTTCTCACTGGTCGTGGCTACTTTTATTTTTAACCGACTTCAAAAAAAGGAGGAGGTTCTCAATTCGGTTGTATTTTTTTTTTTGTTTGTTACCTCATATCTTCGTCATTTATGAACCGATGTGAAAACTTCCCGATTGGTCCCATAGAAATTTTCATCAAAATCGGTTCAGTAGTTTGGTTTTTAAATCAAAATAGCTGGAAAAAATGTGTCAACCATGTAAAAGAAATTGCGAAATTTATACTTGACAAGAATTTGTGTGTGATAAGATAACTAAAAAGGGAAATATAAAAACATTTTTGCAAAAAAAAACATAACCCACTTCAAAAAAAAAACAAAAAAATGGAAAATAAATTTACTTTCGGAAGTCGGTGGCAAAAAAGTCAATGAATCAAACAATAGTTTTCATTATGTTTTTGTTTATTTTTGGAAGTCGGTTATTTTTTTGCAAAAAAGTTTTTTGATGCTTCGACTTTTTGTAAATGTTCTACATCTGATTCCGAATATGAACATACTGCTCATAATATTTTATGGGAGTGTGTTCTTTATTTCTTTGCCAAAATGAACGCAATAATACGTTAGATAATGTATAAGTACCGCAGCGCACAGGATAACAATGTTCAGATTGTCTAACAAACAAGAAGTAAATGCATTAGCTGGCCCGTATCATTTGCATTCAGTCTCAGTTACAATAAAAATGAAAGCAATAAATTAATGAGAAGTTCAAAATCGGCAAGTCCGGAATGTTCCAATATCACAGCGCATATTACACGGTCGAGTGAATTTCGGGCCGGTTCACAAGATAACGGGGGGCGCCTCCTAAACGAGGCCTCACTAGCTCGTCGGTCGTCGAACAGAGAATTACAAACAAACAACACATCGAGGCGAGTCGTTATCTCGTGGATTAAACGGCGGCGGCAGGCACGATAGTCTATACCCGCGCTCCGCTCGCGCCGCGGCGCCCGCCGCCCGCGACCATACGAGTGCGACGCAGATCGTGCTACACCGCCAAATGTGTGAACGAGGCAATAATGCGCAAAAACATAAGGATCCAATTATTGAACTCAGTAACGGTATTCTAATGAGCATGCTCACTGGTTCGTTACGACGACGCGGTGCCAAAGGCAATCAATCTACTGTGGCATTTATGGCATCAGTTACCGACAAAGTGCAGTTAAAGTAGTAATAATATTTTAGAACGCATGGTGACTGTCTCAATTCGATGAGCGAACGAAGTTGGAACAATGACAGCAGAACTTTTGATGAAGCATACTGCGTTATTTTTCACTACACACAATAAAGTTGTGCGTGTAACGTAACGTACGGTTCGTTCCAAATGTTGCGTATTTTATAAAGCGTATCCGTATGACGTCTGACCGCATGCCAATCGTGTCTGAGTAACAACGTTGTACTTGCAACAAAAGTATTAAATAAAATTATGACCGCATTGCTAGCTTTCAATCGTACCGCACCACGGAGTAAATACAAAGTCCGTGTACCGCACCTACTTCATGAGATGAGGATTATTACTGTCGCAAAGGTAGATGAGTAGATCATCATTGCTGCATTGCATTGCATTGATAACAGTGAATAAAACTCTTTTTTATTTAGTCACCGAGTGAATAAAAACATTTTCAATTTGGAACAAGCACGAATTATGTACAAAAAATAAATAAAACGTGCTGACAAGAATATAACACTGAATTTCGAAAATTGTTCTAATTTCACTATACATTTTCAAAAGTTTATATTTAATATTTTTTCTCTTTATTACCGATTATAAGTATAATGAAATGTGATAAATATAAATACTATTTATTTTCTCGGACCCCACAACTCGTGAAAAAAATTCATCTCGGTCCTTGGATCCCTCGAATTAAATTCCCTTTTTTCAGTTGTATAATCTACTATTAATTCCCTACATTTAGCAACTTGAACAACATTAACTAATGAACACACTGCAACACTTACTTCCATTTTCGCCGATGGCGTCGGCGCACGCGCATGCCATAAGCAGCGCGCACGCCACCACCGGCCAGGCGAGGTTGTTGCGCGCACGCCGCATCACGCCGTGCCGCGCCTCTTGCTCGCTGACCACATGACCCGAGCTGGAACAAGTAACAATCAATATTATAACAACTTCCTCTTAGTTAAGCTTCTAATTTTTAACCGACTTCTAAAAAAGGAGAAGGTTATGTATTCCACCAGCATACCACTTTAACCACAAACATGAATGAACCAATCATACTATGAATACGAAGTACTTTAATCGAGGACCATTTATTATTACCTCGCATATATTACCTTATTAGTCGAGTAAATTCTGGTAAATGATTAAACGGTTAACGCTATCCTATCATGGTTACCCTATGCAATAATTGTTTGCTTATTCGTTTACAATGTATGATTGAGTTCAAGGCATAATAATAAGCCTTTGCAAACCTTATCGGTATAAACTGAAATGTTCCCTGAATTTCATGAGAACAGTTATCGTGCAATCAGTCTGCGAAAATATTTGTTGTTGTGGTGATTCATTCAGTCATGATGTGCGATCCACATCGGATAAATAATAGAGTTCCGCGCATTAAACGTCAAACACGATAGTAAATCATTGTCTACTGTGCACTGCCATACAATACCGTCTCTGCAAATTGCCAACCTTATTGTACGTACAACAATAGTGGTTTCATTGATGAATATAAATTTCATTGATCAAAGTGTCGGCTCGCAGAGGCCAATGAGTGAATAAAGACCGCGGTAATTAGCGTGGGAGCCACCGATGTTCCCACGACACGCCCGTAACAGGAAAATATTAATTAAGAAACTCGTTAAGTATTGAACAAAATAACCGCGATCATGTGAAAAATTATATTTTACTAAGCGATTGTGTAAAAACCTAACTGAATGCGTTGTTTTTCCTGTAGTATGTCATGCATATATAATAATAATGTATCAGTTATTTGCAAGTATGTTTTGTATATTCATTTACTCGTATATTTGCATAATTAAAATATAATCCAAAGCGCCCACGCTCTGAATACTGATAACACTGAATGGAATAAGGACGTCCCTTTTGGATTTGACGGTGGTGTTTGGGTATCACGTGTTCCATTTTATGTATTGTATACCTAAGCTAGACTTTAAAAGTACAACCATCAAAAAATTGCGCTCTACTAAGCTGGTGGTGAATGTGGTGATCCATATTTTTAAGCTTTCTAGTATAATTGAAGTTATTAGTTGAGATGAAAGACGTACATAAAACCTTGGTTGGAATTTCTTAGGGGTGGACACACTGTGAGCCACGCAAGGACCTTCAAGTATCGACTACTAAATAGCTGATGAACACGTAATTATTCATGTACGAGTACTTGAAGGACCATTTTAATTTCAAATTTTACCTACTGATTGTACTATGGCGTCGTTCATGAGCCTATGCAAATTCACTTAAGGTGGACGCGCACCTAGACGCGCCGCAGGAGCCGTACGCGCCACAGACAACGCATTTTTGGTTGGTCCCGCGGACTTCCGCGCACTTATCCGCATTGTATGCGCCGTATCGCATCCATTATTTTAACAGTATTTCTGGGCTAGAGAAACGTGTTGCGAAAGCCACAAGCGGCTTTCGCACCGAATTTGATGACGTCATCACCGCGCACCAGCGGAATCTGTATCACCCTTACCCTACAGCATTTTACTGAAATGCGGGTCGTTCGGCACGGATATGTGCGCGACGCGACGTTACATGTTATTTCATAAAAGACTCCGGCGTCGCGTCTAGTTGCGCGTCGACCTTTATGCGCCGGATGGCAAGCTAGACTACCACTACGAGTACGCTACGTCGAGAACTCAAAGCACGCGCAAGGGGCATGTTTTGCCTACCTAAATAATAATTCACCTCACACATAATTTATTTTGGATTGTATTTTACGTTCATAGTACTTATTGGACGACCACAATACTTAACGGAGTTTTAAACACTGCAAGGCTGTATTTTATGGCATTGTAACACCGACAGGCGATGGCGCATAACTCACGATGACGGTAAGAAGCAGTCGCTACCTACCGTTAAGAACAGTCCTAACTTCCTAAGCAGCAGCCCAATATTGCAAAACAAGACCAAACTTTTTGGGCAAAAAGTGGTAAATAAATAACTTTACATTCGGAAGTCGGTGACTTTTGTTTATTTCGTTGACTTTTTTGCCACCGATTTCGGAAAGTAAATTTACCACTTACTTTTTAGTAGAGATGGACCCAAATTCGGCTACTCTACCGAATTTCGACATTCGGCCGAAGTTCGGTTCATGGACCGAACATTCGGTTTAACAAACCTTTACCAATATGTAGGTCAGCCTAGTAGTCGATTTCCTGCATTTTGCCAACCGATCTCACTGCTAGTTCAAGAAATCAGAAGAAAATACTAAAATATAGGTATATAATTCTTCTACATGTACATGTCACTGAACTGCTCCTAATCGCTGGACCGATTTTGATGAAATTTTGCCATTCAAACACTCAATAAAAATTCATCATCTATCCATCAAACCATCCGGGACCTCTTACTAATTATGTAAAAAACGTGATTGAACCAAACTTCGGCCGAACTTCGGCTTCGGCACATGTTTCAACCGAATGTTCGGCCGAACTAGCCGAATGTCGATCCATCTCTACTCATTAGTGTTTTTTTTAAGTCGTTTTTTTATTGCTAAAATTCTTTTATTTTACCCGTTTTAGTTGTGGTATCTCACACAAATCCTTGTCAAGTATCAATTTTACATTGTTACTAGAAGTTATAAGAAGATCATCCACATAAAAACGAAGAAGAAAAATGCATATTATAGAGGATAACTCATAAAGTAGTTACTGAAGCAAAGTGAATAAAATGTATTCGTAATTATGTATATGGGACCACCAAGCGAGCTTCTTCTACCAACAAAAAAAAAGATCACTTAAATCGGACTAGTAATCACGGAGAAATCGGTGAACATACATGAAAAAAGTAATAAAAAAATAACTTAAAAACCCGACTGCGGTAAAAAACTTAATTTAAAAAAAAAAAACACTAGAATCTAAGAACAAGCGCATTTTTTTTTTGTAACTAGTTTTTTACCGCAGTCGGGTTTTTTAATTACTTTTTTTATTTCCAGCTTTTTAGTTTACAAATGTGAAAGATTTCGCAGACGATTAGTCAAACAAATTACCGCCTTCACCGCATGGAGGTATTCCCAGCGTAATTATGTTGTGTTCTAATTCAAAATGTATACCCGGTGTCACTTTCACAATTAATACGAATCTAACGACACCTTTGAAGCTAAAATCCATCGAGCCGTTCAGGTTGCTGAGCGTGCCAAACATTTGAATTTGGCGCCAAAAATCCGCCATTCTTTTATGATTTTGATATACCCAGTGTCACTCTCACAGTAAATACGAATCTAACGACACCTCTCAAGCTAAAATCCATCGAGCCGTACAGGCCGCAAGCGTGCCAATTTTTTTTTAACCCTCCTTCTGGCGCAGTCGGGTAAAAAAAATGCTGGTGGAATTCATAACCACTTCCTTTTTTAGAAGTCGGTTAAAAATCAAAGACAATTCATAGCATAACAATGCTTACTTACAAAAACGTTTCATACACGAACTAAAGTATCTTTAGTAACTTGGCTGTTTTGAGTTTTCTCTACTTACCTGCTTCTACCTCTATTTGTTAATTTGTTATGCCTGCAACGTAATAACTGCGGACTTGCGTTCTGAGAAGTGTAGTGAATACTACTATGCAAACAACATAATAATTATGAAAAATTGCGCAATAATGACTTTATGACCTCTTGCTTTAGAAAATTATACGTTTTTAAAGTAACACACACGTAAACATGGTTAGAAAGGTTAGAACACAGAGCCACATGTATAGTTTTTTTTTTTTTTTTATCGTGGAATCTTACTATGTTTAACTCATAAACGCCAAAGGTTTGTAAGGATGGATGGATGGATGTTTGTTAGATACTCTTTCACCCAAAAACTACTGAACGGATGTATGAATAAGCTAAATTACTGTAAAGTTTACAGTATTTTAGGCTTTCATTTATAAAAACGCTGTAAATAAAACTACGCGGGCTCGGCCGCGGGCGGAAGCTAGTAATACATACATGTAGCGAGGAATGTTATGGTGACTAGCATTTCCGGTAATAAAACTTGCTCTATACCACTAACGCAAAAGTGTTATTCTGTGTGATTGAAAAAAGTCAAACGATTATCACGATCGCGCCAAGATCCAACACACGGCACGCGGGTAAAACCTTGGCAGATAATAGGAAGGGGACGAGTTTCCCGCGCTGCATTTGTTGTTTACGCGGCGTGTCGGACAGTGAGGTCGACGACCTCGTGCCGCACCACGCCGCCATATTTTTGGTAATAAATAATAGATAGAACGGCGCAGCGCAGCACGATCGATCAGGCCGCGACCAGTGCGGCGGCGCGTGCTTGGCTCTGTACCCAAAACATTGCACCCCCACCCCCCGAAGAACACGAACGCACTTAGAAGGAAGCACACTTCGTAAAATCTTATCTATGCGGACTGGCGATGGCGGAGCGGAGGAGACACTGTTTTGTTGACATGCTTTATTTAACGCATTAAGTAGGTTTCCGACTATTTTCTGAACTGCACGAGTAGACGTCACCCAGCCAAAGCCATACATGACTTTAAATTGTAATGATTTAGAATTTTAGATTGACGCAAACATGTTTTGTAAAAAAAATGTGTGTGTGTGATACTGATAACGACACCATAACATGATAATTTAACTTATCTGTCATTTACTCATTACATTTCTATGAAAATGAATAGATAAAATAACAAAAATACCGAGGTATTTTAGATTACTTAGACTTACAATTTGTCTTACTTAGGTATGGATTGAATGAAAAATCTAGGTTGCTTTCCGGCTTAACACTAGACCTTAATTGTTATTTATAATTACATAAATGATTACGACTACCAAAGTTTAGTGTTTATGACAAGATTTATATTGGTAAATTTTACAAGAAAAAATACATAATATTAATCAGACAACTTTTTTACAGCACGTTGGGGACTAGCTCTGAAACTATATTAAGCATTCAACGCTAATACATAACTAAGTACTTATCGTATTCTTATGGTGTGTCTACAGATTAGCTATATCGATATACTGTGGTAAAACGATCAAAAATAACTGTCAGCTTCTTAAAGATTTGCTTCATAAATACGATTCTCTGTTGCTTATACATTTATTCGTTTTTTGTTTGATCATGATAACACGTGTCGATTGTCAACAATGAAACAAATCTATAGACAACTTTTTTTTAATAATTTCTTATATTTATATAAAGTTGACAAAAAACAAGGTAGGTAGGTAAGTTAGATAGATAATGTTGTGTTGTCCTATTCTATAAAAGATTACTAGAGTACTTTCGTAAAACAGACAGGAACACGGGACATTGGGAAGTCTTCTCTCTCTCCTAGGGTTGCCAACTGTACTCTAATCTATAGTATTATACTTTATTTCGAGTAGGCGTACTTTATAAGCTGTTGACATTGAATTGAATGAATTTCTGCCACTTCAACATTCATCGAGTCTTTTCTATTATGATTGCAAAGTGAGTTGAAAGTTGATATGGTACAAAAATGGGTAGTTTTACAAAAATAACAAGTAACTATTCTCTGTCTCATAAATCTCATTCCCATTCTCACTACTACAGAAGTACTCTATTCCTTCTAAAGCCAACTCTACTCTCTCCTCACCTTTATTATTAATAGGTACAAAACACTAACGACGTGTATTTTCTATTCTATTTTTTATATGGCAATATGTCGAATTGTCAATGTTGTCAATTTTGACAATTGCGTTACGAGCCGTATACGGTTTCTTTATCATCGTTTGATACTGCAATACCGTATTTTGTTATAAGGCCCAACTTTTAACGAAAATGAAAAAGTTTTAATGAAAATTAGGCCATAATATTATAGCAAACTGCTCTTACGCGGTCTTGCACGCGCGCCGACGCTATAACTAACTATGAGGTAGGTAGGTACTTACCTACTTTATTCCTACAAAGATTTGCGCGTCGGTATTATGCAGAGGTGAATCGAATATTCCAATACAGTAATATAATTAGACCAAAAGCGCAGTTCTGGAATAATTTTCTCAACTGTCATAAAATACCACTAGCCATTTTGAAAATCTTAGTTACACTGAGCCAGTACAGAACAAAGAATGCAACAGATCGCATCAACAAGTTAATTCAAGGCCAAGAGAACAGTAAAAGAACGTTGTTTTCAGATTATTGTTTTGATAAGACTTCAAGGTGTACGTTTCTTGCGCACTCGCTTATCGATAACTAATTCTTAATATTTCAATGTCTACTACAAAAACATTATGGTACAGTAGGTAGGTAGTTAATTGCGTTATTATGACTGACGGGAAGCTACTCCTGAGCGAAACTAGAATCCTGAGTGCAGGTATCACCACCACTCAAGACGAAGTCCCTTTATCCCCGAGGAGCATACTTTTCGCATCTACTCTGAGGTTTGAATTAGTGGTTTATAAACCCGTTCCAAAATCAGATAGCCAGATTTTGCCTAGATGTGCAGTTCATACACTATTTAAACTAAACTCGAGCAATTTAGTTAAGTTACGCTACACAGTACGTAGAACTGTTATCAGACTCGCGGCCCGCGTGCCCGGCTGTTCCACGTGGATTCATGCAGGACCCACGACGGGGCACCAGTGCCTGTTTGTCAGCTTGTGGAAACTTATAAGTATAACACACACTTCATGGACATAGACAACTATGTTCTCTTTTTCTAGTAAATAATTTAAAACACTGGCTATAAATATTCTTTCACCACAACCATAATCTAAAATTAATTAATTCATTCAAATGTTATAAACTTATATAAGACAAAATTATCAATACGTTTCCGTTCCTTATGTTTTCCTATATGTAACCCGTGGACAATCGTGTGGGTTAGGTATATGTTTACCTATTTATGTAGATTATGACTCATAATTTTAAACGTGAACATGTAACTGTTTTTTGTCCTTAATAATAAAATTTTAAAAAATCACCACAAAAAGACAATAAATAATATCGCAACCAATCGCAGAGGTAAGCGCCAACCCGATCTTATGAACGAGTACTGTTGTCCTAGACAGATTTCAGGTTTTGATGATAGGAAGGTGGTCCTAGGAACTCGATAGGCCCGCTGTTTTTGGGCTTGTGTGGGGCTTGTCAAGACAAATGTAACGATACCAGACACGACGAGCCTCCCATGTTTCTTTGAGGGGCTCCCTCTGGCTACATCATCTGACCAGTTCCATGGTATCACAATAATGCATTAACACAAGTTACATAAGTATGCCAAGCTAAGGTTTTGCGGAAGTTTTTAAAATCTTCTTGGAGACTAGTAGAGTAGTTTTGACACTCTGTTTTTTTTTAGTGTGAAATCTAGTATTATTTTCTTTATGTATTCTAGCTATCACCGGTAACATAATATTGTTAGCAAGGGGAATGTTTACTCCAAAATACTTACATCAAAATTAAATGACGTACAAAAGACGCCATTTTCATCAATATTTTTTCCATTTAGCGTGCCGCTTCTGAATCTGACTGCAGTGTTTGTGTAAAAGTTATATTGGGTGTACCTACCTAAACCAAAATGACTAGTCTAATTTTATATTGGAAAACTGGATCTCCAAATCCTATCTGTGCTTATTTTTCCTTTTTAAATGCATAAGTTCTAGTACTTTTTAATGAAGGAGAATTTATAGCAATCGTACCTTGGGAGTTATTTGTAATGAATGATTTAATGAATCTACTAAAAACTCGATGACTGTATTAATTCGCCTTCGAGCACGATTATGGAAGACGCGTCGGACCGTTGTCACCGCTCCCCGCCATCGCGCACATTTCGCTCGCCACCTCGCCTGCGCCGCACCGCCCGCCGCGCCGCAGCCGTGCGCGTTCGTGGAGAAGGGCAGAGTTGTTTACACCACCGCTCACACCACGTGGTGTGCACTGAGTATTCATATGGTCACGTGGTTCTGTTATTACAATTAACCTGTATTTCGATGCTAAACCGCTTAACTACCTAACAGTTTGGAACCCAAGTCTAGTTCTAGTCGTAATCAAATCGAAAACAAATACGAAACGCTACCTGAGCTCGGTGCCTGCCGTGCTTGTCTGCTCCTCGCGATCCACAGTTTATTTATATTCAGATCCTTCAGAACAATATTTCACTTTGTCACACAGCACTAAACACTTGAATTGTGATTTTTTTATAATAATCACAACAATAACAACACTATTGTAAACATAATACGCGGCGAACAGCGGATAACATGCGGACGAGTTATCACAAACGACGCGCGCGAACGACTGAGGGAGGGAAGCGGAGAGCGCGGGGCCTGCCGTGCCGTCGACCCAGTCGAGGAATGCGGCTCGGCTCGCCCGTTCTCGCGTGCTTATTTTTTTGCTCAGTCCGATGGGACGCTCAAGGGGCGTTCTTCCTCTAGATTTCATTCGAACATAGAAAAGTAATGGAATAGGTACTGACTTAATGATCGAAATAGCATTGTTTGTTAAGAATTAATTATATTAATAAACCTAGTGATAAATAAAAAGCACAAGATCTTTCCATTTTGCGTTTGATTCACTTGTCCTTTTTCTTTCTGATCTTACATTGAGTTAGTTTCAACTTTTAGCTTTATGAGTAAGGACCTAATTAAATGGTTCACCTACCAAAAAAAAACCCTAAGTTTTGTGGAATAAGGAAATAGGGGGGGGAGGGGCGTCTTCCGGTTCTGTAAGAGTTCGGGCTTGCTCTTTCATTCTGCTTAAGTCTACCAAGTTTCTCTTATTTTTCTATGAATGGTCGAAATAAAACCTTTCCGACGTAGGGTGCAAAAATATCCGTGCTCGCTTCGCTCGCACTAGCTTTGGATCCTCCATCCAAGTAGATAGGTACTTCTCCAACTTATCTGCATATCGGAGCCAAATTTAATTCATCTGCCTCAGACAGGGTTAGCCGCTGTTTTGTTGTTTATAAGTATGTACCTACCTATAGTACCTATAGTAAAACTAGGTACCATAGGTAATTAATTGCCATCAATCATTCATTACCAGTCATAAATCAGATTACGCGGGCTGCTTGCTGCTTCTGAGGAATTTCTGATGGATACACCCAATTACGCTCCGCTTGGAGTTAAATCCAGGACCTAATGTTCAGCAGAAGCGCTTTCGAAGTTGCGACCACAAGACCACTGTGGGTATAAATCCGTACCTTCTTCCGTAATGTTCTCCGGCAGTTGGAATTTTCAGGAGTACCTATGATACATTACTACACCCCTACGCAACTATCCCGTATTTTTTTTTCGAGATATCTGTGTCAAGACATATTTTTAGGAAAGTATCATTTACCCTATTCGCACACGGAGTCGTATCGTAAGCGTATCGTAATACGCGCGTAGGACGGGAACAATACGAGCGCGTACATGTACATATTTATGTTCAAACAACTCTGCAGTTCCGCACACGAAGCGGTGCTGCCGTAGTGCAGTGAATCGTAGGAGAATGGAGATGTTTATTGTCATTACGATAGTCGTAGCGTACTGGCGTAAAAAAGCAAGCGTAAAAAATTAATTGTTCAATAATTTCTTTAAAAAATCGTCGGGGTATACCAGCTAATCCTAAAAAATTGCGGAGTAAAAGTTAAATTTACTCCAATAAATATAATAAAAATTGAATTTTTAATAAATAAGGATTTATAGATAATCCAACAGATTTTTTTTTTTTTACTTAATATGACTTTTAATTTCAATATGACTGAAAAGTGATTGAATTCGTGAAACTGGTTGAAGTGTTCCCTTGTCTATATTATAATCATTCATTAAGTAAATATTCAAACAAAGATGTAACGGATAAAGCTTGGGCAGAAATATTGTCAAAAATAAACTGGACAGGTAGGTAAGTAATGAAACATAATATAATATATTATTTTATTGAAAAAATTACACACAATGCTGCCACGGAAGAGAAATACTGGGTTTCACATCCACATCTTGACGCTATGATTTCAACTGAGATCTTACAAAACGATACGTCTACTCGACGATTCGTTTGTAGAAAACTGCTGATCTCGTACGCATTGCGTCGTAATCGTAACGATACGCTTACGATACGACTACGCTTACGACTCGTGTGAGAAGAGCCTTAGTTTTTTATCAAGAACCAATACCTGACAAATGACATCTAACTTTGTATTTTTTTTTCAAGTACCAATAAAGAAAACAATGTAATAAAAGTAGTAAGTACACAAAACCTGTTTTTTAAGGATGTATAATTGTTTAGAAGTAGCTTTTACTTGAATAGATAGGTACCTACTTAATGTGCGAGTATTTTGTGCCGTGATTTGGAAGCACAAATTAATTATCAAAAATCGCTTATCGTTCCGTGGAGCAGTAGAACGGAAATGGGTGTCCTAGACAAGGCTACATTTTAGGTATTTCTGTATACCTACTTTAGCGAAATTATCTCATGGGAACGTACTAGCCACCCAGGTAAGAAACCCTATACCTATTTTAAATACCAACCCAGGTTATGATCTATCCGTGTGCCTTTCATTCAAATCAGTTAAACCGTAAAGGCGTCAAAAGGTACTAGCCAAATAAATAGATACGAGTTCCCTTACCATTTATTATGAACCTATTTGTAATAAAGGTGTTTAAAATTTGATTTGGTAGGTAGGTAGGTACTTAAATCACAAAATAAACAGTACAAAAGTAGTACAGTAGTAGGTACAAAATAAACAGTTAAAGTTTCTTAATTCTATTTTAATGAGGTAGACTCATATCTACGGCATTTCTACGATGTTTCTTTTTAGGGTTGTGTGCTTGTGTGCCAACAGGACTCTATTAGGGCCGGACTCCACCGAAGCGGAAACGAGACCAGAGGAGAGGAGATGTGTTGTAAACCACCAATAGAATTTCGTTATTAATACCTCTCGTCTCCGCTTAGCTTTAGTGGAAACGGTTGAGTAGAGCGGAGAGGAGATGTGTCTCGTAATTGTTTAGGCCAGCGGAAACGGGAAGAGACGTGAGCGGCGTGCAGCTGTGTGCTGTGAGCGGCGTGCGGTCAGCTGTGTTTTGTGAGCGGCCGCTTTGCACACCTACGCACGGCTTCGGTACACCCTAGTTCATACGCATCTCCTCTGCTCTTCGCTTCGCACATCTCCGCTCCGATATATATAAATCCAATAATCGTAAATTGTAGCATTTGTGCATTGTAATTAATTAGGGTACAAATTACACTAAATTATGTAGATTCATGTATAAATAGAGTGCTATACAGCATGAACTTTATCGATTGTTGTCGTAATTGGCGAAAATAACCATCCTTATCAATCTGGCACGTACTTACGAACTCAACATACCAAAAATATGTCGCTATAAACAAAACAATCCAATATCATGTAAACTAATTATGATATTTGAGCACTCTGGACGTGACTTAGACTACTGTTACAAACGCACTTTAGCGGCCATTCGGCAGGGTCGCGGCGGCGGCGGCCAGGCGGATCTTGGCGGCCAATAATTCTCAGTTGACTTTTAAGCGTTTCTTTCAAATGCCCGTCGAGGAGTTAGCAGTGCTTGTGAATTTGATTATGCGGAAGAAATAAACGTAAAACATATTGTATGTGTGAGATGGAGCATGGAGCATGATTCTTTAGCCGTAACGTGAAATTGTCTTGTTGGATAACTTTGTGAAATTAATTGCCTGTGAATTGAAAAAACAAGATAGTGGCTTTAGTTTCGACTGCGGCTGTGGCCAATAACCATGCAGCACTATAGTACAAGAAGTATGTAAACCTTAATGTGGTTTGTGGCTTAAAACTTAACAAAATAACCAGCCAGTACCGTTTAATACGTTCTTAACAGAGCTCAAAGGAATGTCAATGTATTTCACAAAGTTTAAGAGGTACAAATATATCAAGATTTTTGTTGACAAAAAATATTATCAACAAATTGCTGAACGGTCAAAGTTCAATCTGTTTGGCTTATTATCTTTAAAACACTTGAGCCGACCATGACGGTCATACGGCGTCGGTCACAGTTTATGTTTCGCGAGAAGTTTTTAAGTAGGTACATAACATAACAAGATGAACAACACAGTATCTGTGACAATTGAGGTTTTACGAATATGAATTAAATTGTAATGGAATTTTTAGCTTCACGATTTAAGAGTTGTGAATTTCCCACCGATTTATTATGGTTTAGGTAGATGTAACCTTTCTGCGTGATAGAACTGCATCTGATAATGCTACCTTCATTGTATTATTATTAGGTTGATGAGTAAGTAGTACCTAAGTAAGTATAATATACCTTATATTTTAATACCATAGGTGACACTTAAGTACGCTCCACCTGTAAGGAGATACTTGGTAACATAATGCGGCCACAGATAATATAATACTACGATGCGGCGAATACCAATGCCCCCTTCCCTTCTTTAATAGCCTGATTTTCTAAACTTTTTTCACTGCACAATCTTTTAAGTACAGTGGTCTGCGAAAGACCATAATATTCAGCTGAAGCCTGTGGGTGCTGCGTGTTCAATCATTTTGGATTGTATAAGCGGAAAACCTGTTTGTAATTTATTTTTCTAGAGTTTGATTACCGATGCAACAGCACTAGTGCAATCAACGCATTTTTCATATTGATAACTAGATATTGCTAAATTCTGTGATATACTTGTTTACTTCGGATACCAATTCGTATAATTAAATAAAGTAGGTATAGATAAAAGGTAGGTAGGTACCTACATGAGTACGTCAATGAGAGCTGCATCTTACTTAATTTGTTGAGTATTTGCCTATTTATTGAGCACATACTTAACCCTATTATAACATCACGCATGTAATCCCCGAAGGATTAGGCAGAGGTGTAGGTTGCTAATAGTACACCCACACTTCGCTAGTTTTGTTTAAGTCCAATGTAATAAGTAAAGGGCGCGTGGCTCCGTGGTTACTAATGAGTTTTTTTTTACTGAAATTGTCCGATCTGGGAATCGCATACTGGGTTACAAGCACAGCAGTCGCGCTTGCGACCACTAGACCGTCATCGAGGCAAGAGCAACGAGGAAAAAAGATGTCTTGTGTAAAATACCAAAAAACATAACCTAAACTTATTAAATAGGTACTTACCTATCTCAAAATACTGTGAAATAAATGCCAACTTTGCCAATCCAGGTATCTTTGCCCTAAACTGAAGATGGACAAATTAATCCTAAACTATTCAGACCCATCTATGCCAACATTTTCCGTTGTCAAAAAGCAGTCAGGGTGGTCACATTTATTTATTTCTTTTGTATCGGGTTGATTTAACGCCAAAACTTTGAAACGTAATATCAAACTTCTCAGTTACTTTACTTATTTCATATGTAACACGTTGTATTTTAAAAATAAAGTACTTCATAATTGATGTTATATATTATTAGTATCTGCGTATAGTTAAATATTGTAATATGTTACAACATTAGTTTTAGTATATGCGAAACCTGAAACACGTGTCTAGTATTTTTATGTAAATAATCTATGTACAAAACTTCAAAACTGTATCATGAAAAAACACAAAGTTATAAGCTTGTTATGTTACCTGGTTGTCCGTACAAAACATACTCACCACGCGGCGCCCCACTGTGCGCCCGCGCCTAATGCTTGTGTTGTGCGCGTATGATTGCGGATAGGCACTAAGTGTCGCTCGGTGTCCAACTCGTAACCTTTTTTAAATATTTTTGGGACAAAATATAACATGATATAAAAATTATGGGAATCGATTCAGTTACTTATTCTGAACAAACTATATTCTGGTTTCGCATATACTAAAAATGATGTTGTATATAAAGAGGTGAAGTCTGTGATTAAATGTCTCTTTGCAGGATAGGTAATATTCCAATGCATACGGGGTGGAACACCGACGCATAAACGGAAACCACATACTCAGTACATCATTCTGAACACCCCCCCATAGAAATTTTTCGTCAGTTATTAAAAAAAAATGCTGGGTCCTACAAAAGTGCGATATCTACACTGTCAAAATGTATGAGATTAACGAATCCCCGAGTATAATTACTTAGTTCCTCATAATTTTATACAACGAAATTGTAATAAGCCTTTAATTATGAACATAGTATTTTATTTAAATAGTATTTTAACGTCTATACATATGCATCCAACACCTACAAAAGAAAAGTGAAAATATAATGTAATTAACCATTTTACTGGGATGTGACAACCCTAAAAATTTTAAATCGTTTCTTGGGCCTTTTATGGAAAAGAGCACTAACCTCTAGGTAACATTACCCACTATTTTTATCACGTAAATGTTTAAACTAAAAACAATATTTTAAAATCTATGTTAAGATTGCCTTAAATTGTAGTCGTGGTTATTATAAGTACTTATTTTTATGAGCCAGATTTGCATGAAAAATCGAAGTGGGCCATGCTGGCTAAAAGTCCGGATTATTTTGCCGGCCATCAAAATCGAACAAATCTTGGTTTAAATTTTAATTTAAAAATACTTAACAAATCAAATGCGTGCATACGGTTACGTATAGTTGTAGTTAATGAAAAAATATACTCAGGTTCCCATAGAAAAAACTTGAAATATATTCTATTTTCGTAAAAAACGGGCAAAGTTGGCTAGCTTCACGTTAAGTATTTTATTCGTCCTGTAAACATCTGTTGTAGGGCACTGTTTATCTGCAAGTGGCGCCACGGCAGTGACGCCTGCTTATCAACGCCGCCATTGAAAAACATACGTTTACGCAAGCAGTATTTTATCAATGAAAGCAAGTTTTTTCTTATCGTACGCGGCTGTACTTGTACGAGGTGACTACTTGAGAACTCGACGATTCCATTTACCTTCGTGTTATAAACAACTTTTGAAGTGGTTGGTACTATGCTTGAATTACCCAGTTACCCCGCAGTAGATAATATACTAATGATATAAGTACTATATTTACTAATTATTGTATTGTAACTAGGTTTAAGCTACTGCAGATGTTTAACCTCCACGGCCAGTCTTATTACTGGTAGGTTAGTTATTATTTTAGAGATTAACACTAATATCGTATTTATAAGGTAATCAAACAGTTTCCCTCTGCTGGGATACAGCGGGTATGGCTGACAGCGGGCGTCAAGAAATAAATAGTATAATACCTATTTACTACTAAGTACTTACTTTCCGTACGCAATATACGCGCTTTGGACGTGGACTTGCGGACACGTAGTACTTACTTTTTATAATTATCTCAAATTAATAACGGATAGGTACGCCTTTCATTTTTTCGGTATGGTACATAATATTAATGGGTGTATCTTTACTTATTGGAAACTGGCCCCCGGGCCCATACATTGTTGTTCGAAGCATATTTTTGTTGAATGTTAAAAAAAAAATTAAAACAATAATAGACATTAATAAATGAAATATGTACATGTTAACAAAAAGCTCACACAAATCCTTTTAATATGTAAGTTATGAACAATTTTAAGAAAAATCATGACAGGGCCAAGGTTTGTTTGAAATAAAAAAAAAACACATTTTCATTGAACATTAGCAATCAGTCTTTGCTTTATTTACTACGAGATTTTGACTGCGAATTCGTACGCGTGGTACCTACCTACTTAGAATCGAGAAGAAGAAGTAAAGAAAAAAAAAGATCATTTCCTGTGGTAAAATGTAGCCTATATTTTAAGCTAGGCATCTAGCAGTAGAGCGATGAAACCTGCGTTCAAATCCATGTAGTAGTTTTTGCGTGATGCGCGTACAAAGATACAGACAGAAAGACAGACAGACAAAAATTCTAATGATTTAAAACTGTTGTTTTGGCTTCTGTTACTCTAATTAAGACCCCCCATATACCTATATATATATTCTTCAATTTACAAACATCGGCCTGTTACAATTTTATTATCTTTATATACATATAGATAAGAGTTTTACAATATGTTTTATATGTGAATAAATCATCAATTTCTAAACAAATAATAGTACTTAGATTATACAAAAAGTGAAAAAAAGATTATTTAATTCGAAGGACCAAGTTAGATCCCGAGAGAAACGAAGGATTCTAGAGTAGAATCGTGAGCGGAGCGGGGGATACAAGGACTGAGATGTTTTTTTTTTCACAAGTTATTATTATACATATTTCTATTGAGCTATGACATGCCAAAATAGCCTTTATATTGTATTTATTAATATGTAGAGCTCAGTAATGACAAAATTTTATAAAATATGCACGGGACTAGGACTGTTTTCTAACTACCCATTACGACTGACAAATAGTTATAAATGACAGCCAGGACCCCCGGACAAACGGCTTAAGGCGTGGATATACGTGAATTGAGCTTCATTTAGGATACATTAGAACCTTTTTGTTCCGTAACCATCACCGGATGTTTTTTCCAAAAAATATATATTAATCTACACAATGTAAAGCATGTCCTCTTGGCTTTAAAAAAATTAAAAATATAATTTAAACATCATAAATAAATACGCAAAGTAGCCTCTGTTTTTGTAACTAACTACCATTTTTCTCCTAAACTATCAATCATAGGATCTTTTTATTGCCATCAATATATTATATTAAGTAATGCCGAGGGGACCTTTGGCTTATTTTTGCCAATAACTTTCTTAATTATTTATATGGATTTTTTTACGTAATCGAGGCGCACGCGGGGGGCTTTATCGTCGAAACGCCCACATGACCAAGGTCATTGGCGTATATCCAGCTCTTAACGTGCTTTCCGACGCTGGAGAGGCCACGGACCGAAAGCCGCGTCCGCTTTCGGTGTGTGTTAACATTTCATAAGAAATCAAGATGTTTGGCGGTTGTCTGTATAGGTTCAGCAGTCAGCAGCAGCCTTAGGCTTTTACTCTTTGGTCTGGTGTTTTAAGTACTACAATCTGAGTAGTGGTTTTATAGGTACTTACATGAATTAAAACGCTTCGTAAACTTGCCAAGCAGAGAACACAAAGTAATATAAAAATACTGAATTCTGAGTTTGTTGATTTAGGTAGCGTGCCGCACGATTATATTCCATACGTGTGCAAAAAACAGTTTTGGTACATTCGATGTATAATTTCCTTGCATAAATAAATAACAAAATGGCCACGTTTGTTTCAACAAGGCCTATATGCTAATTGAGCTTCTGTAACCTACTGAGAATTTTTTCCAAGGTTTCAATACGTCTTGACTTATCAATAATACAAGCTGACCTGACAGACGTTGTCTTGTGCCAATCGAGTTTAAAAAAATCTGGATGTCGACAACAGATAACCCCCTAAAAACAAAATGTAAATTTACGCCATTTTATTTATCAGGTTACAGGTATCTCGGAAGGGTGACGCTTTAGAAGATTTTGTCTCATACACAACTTGTTTGTTTTGATACCAGATATTTATTAAAACTAAAATTAAATGGTAGAAGTTAGGCAGGCCAGGCTTCGTACAAAAATAATCCAACCCCTTTCATCAAAATCGGTCACGCAGTTTTAGGAGTAGCAGAATTGCGAAGACACGCAAACTGGATTTTTATGAAAGATTGTCTCAGTAGACAGAAATATTGTAGTCAAATCAGTTCATTCTGTACAAACAATTATTTAAGTACGATAAAAATAAATCAAGAAAACACCACACGTGGGGCGTATACAATAATTTCTGAGTAGTGCGTTTTTATTGGACATAATTGGCAAATAAGTTTTCCAGGCATGGCCGACGCATGATGTAATGCGTTGTTAGTAATGTGACTCGAGTGTTCGATGCGCAGTTGACCCCAATCGCCCCCAATCGAAGGACTAAATTGTTTGTCCAATCAAGTGATATTATTATCTTTATAAAAATAGTACACCATTATTGTTGTCATTTGAACGTTACTTCAGCTTGAGCGGCTTTAGCAGCTTTGCTATATGAATCTGGGTTAGAATTCAAACTAGGAACCTATTGACCTCGACTCCATGGTCCACAACGAGACCAGAACATTTCCAATACCCCAGATACATTGGGATAAGTGCATGATGATGATGATGATTTCTATCTAGTATTCTGAGCGGCTGCTGCATGATGTGACTCAATGGATGACTAATCAAATATACAGTGACTGTCCTGACTACAGGCTTTCGAAGACCATAGGCTTTCTTAAAAAAAACACTGCATGCTTTCGTATCTCGGAACGAAGACTTCTAGGTCTTTCACTCGACAGCAGCCGGCTGTCACCGGGTTTGTAACGTGATAACGTGGCTGTTTGTAATTAAACTTGCGCATTTTGGCTGCATCATTTCAACATATTTCTGGGTTGTTTGACTGTTGTAGTCAATTTTAAGAAGCTATTTTTATCATGCGATACAAACCCTACTAAAAAAGGTGATGTCAATTTATTACGTGTTCTTTGATTTGGTTGGCTAATTTAGTACATGATGGAGTGGCAAATATGATCCAGTAGATACTACTAAAAACTACAGAGAAGGATACTACATATTTCTTAACTAATAATGCAACTAGCTGTGATCTAACTGAGCTATATATATACGAGAATGTAAAAGCATGTTTTCATTAATTAACATATCCACGCCGATGAGTTGCTGCGAAGTATTTCCAAGGATGCTGTCACACGTAGCTAGGGCGACGATCCCCTTATTATTGCTAATTGACCCGCTTGAGGTGACGCCGGCCGTCTCGCCTTTAGCCAGCTGCTTATTGATGCCAATGCAAAAATTATTGAGCTAATTTACTGCGGACAGCAAATAGAGGGTGGGTTACTCTAAAACCTAACACGGTGCCTAAACCTAAGTAAGCTATGTGTATTTATGATGTAAGGAATAGAGTATATTGTTCTTGAGATGCTTGTTTGTTAATGTAGGAACCTCAACCTACCTAACTGAATCGATTTCACCTCCGCTACCGTATTCTGCAGAATGAGCTCGGGTAAGCTTAGAGCAAATGAATCGGACTCAAAATAGCAGGTTTCTGTCCAACACGAAATAGATTTTAGTATCGGCATTATTGTCAATAAATCTGAAGTAAGTTTTTTTATTCTTCCTGAGTTACCTTTCACACGCACGCCACTCTGATAAAGCCTCCTATCTAGAATTTCAAGCAGCCCAGTTTTGAGCCGGCCGAGACGTTGGCGAGTTATCCAGCTAAAACATTCACGTAAAAATAATGTTAGTTTTTGCCTCCGCAGCGAAGCCCGCATCGTAGTAAAACAGCGAAATAATAAGTTGTTATGTTTTTATATTTTCTACTTATTTAAGTTTAATGTGCATGTTCAGAGACTGCTGTACAACAATAAACTTGTTCAAGTTGGAGTCATAATATTGTTCAGAGGCAATATATCGCTATGGTAATTGTTGTGAAATCTGTTTGTACTAACAACACATTACAAATGAGTTACGGCGATGCATTTGGCTTGAATGGGACTGCGTATTGCGTTGCGCAGACAGGATTAACGAGTGCCTACTGCCGACTAGTTAATTCCAACGATTCGACGCAAATGTGTTTACGGTTTACACTATAAAAGGAATGTTTGTGGTGTGTTTGCAGGCAGATATGATAAACGATGGATTGAAGGGTATGCCATAAAACATGTATTATCATAATCAATAGCTGGTATCAATACAAACAAATATTGCATGGGAAAAAATCTTCTTCTAAAAACTGTGATAGCAGTGTTTATTGCATCCAGCAGACTCCATACTAAATCAAAGTCTTTACTAGTGGAAAAACAATGACAACTTGTTTACACTTTGGCCGACCCGGGAATCGAACCCAGGAGCACGAATGCTGATTGTGGGCTCAGCAGTCGCACTTACGACCATGAAATCAACGGGGCACTATGAGATTAAGAAAATGACAACCCTTTGTTTTTGTAGGAACTTCTTATTTATTTAACAGACACAATCGCTTACAAAAAGTTGCTAAAATTCACCTTGATTATTCTGAGGTATTCGCGTTAAGGTAATACAAGGCTGGTTCATCTATGTCATAGACTTCTTTCAAAGTTGTTAACACTAGAGACTGTATGTATTCAACCTGAAATACAAACAAAATAATTTTAGTAACTTTGCCTGTAAAATAACAGTCAAAGTAATGTCCATTCTTTATTTACCTGATGTGAAGGACAGTAGCCATCATCCGTAGACCTAGCAACCGTGATCAATACAGGCGGCGGTATGTTCTTGAGCAGTGGCACCAGAGCCTTCTTAACCAAGTTTTGTATCTCTTGTTCGGAGCTGATGTGGTAAGGCAGTCCTCCTTGGTCTCGCGTGCAGCCTCCTGCGAACACTGCCCACCAGTCCGGCTTTTCGTTTAACCGTTCAGCTTCAGTCAATACTGCTGCTGCTAACTCTGCGACCTGGTTAACAATAATATTGTTTATCAATGGCTTTTCTACCAATTCCAAAAGTTCATAGACAGATTCTACTAACCATGTGATACAATTTAGATTTTTCTCCTTTATATTCATCCAAGTTATCGTATTCCTCCAAATGCTGGAACAAATGTTCTAGTTCTTCAAGTTGTCGTTCCCGTGATGCGACAACTACATCGATTGTTTCCGTATCGTTGTCGTCGGGAAGTTCAAATTCAAATATTGGCAGCAATCGATCGTAAACATTTATGTTTTCATAGAGACTGAGAAAAGGATTTCCCGTACTGAAGAAATCTAAATCAATGTCGAGTACATACGGTTGTGAAATATTAAGATTCGTTATAAGTTTCCGGATATTGTTTTCGTCCCCAGCAAGTAAGGAATCTGAGAGTTCGGCTGATGTAAAAATAAACTTTCTCTTATTGACTAGTTGTGATGAGTAAAGTGCATCAGAGAGGTAATAAGGTTCCTTGCAGTCGACTCGCAGCTCGCCCGATGTCGGATGATCGCCGACGTGTATGGGTCGCGTGTCGTCTCGGAATTGACTCGCCCACGGAGGACGCAGCCACACTACTCGGCTGATGTGTCCAGCTGCCGCTGCCGGCACAATCCAATTTTCTATTTGTAATAATGGCAAAACATGTCTCCCAGAACGTGCTTCCTCTCCTTTCAATTTACGATCAATGAGCATATCAGGATGCGCATCCAAATGTAGCAGAGTTGTTCCTTCTAATGGTAACTTCTTGCCACCAATTGCTGAATATATAAATTGTAATGCATCATTATGTTCTTCGACTACATAAATAGGAATCTTTTTGAATCGCTTGGCAGGCGTTGTTTCATCACCGATTTCAGCCATTGATTTTTATTAATTTCTAAGAGTCTTATAATGTTTTTTAATAGCTTAACATGTTCGTATTTTAGAACTGAAAAGAAAATTCTAAATTAGAATACATTATTTTTGTAATTTTTATTATATCTCTATTTTATTGTTCGGATATGGTAGATCAAAAACAGGTAAAATAAAGACAACTATGGAACAAAGGGCAATCGAAAAAGTAGGCACTTAGGTTGGTATACGGAAGGATGGCCATTGGCAGTCCGACTACTATTGTACCAGTCCTCAGCCACATAATGTGAGACTCTACGATTGAGGTTAAGATTACAAACTTAAAGTTTATATTGCGAGAATTTCATGGGTTTATATATACCACTCCTCAATATCGGTTATCTTATCTACTTATTCCCCAAACAATATAAATAGGGTCCGTAATATTAACTACACTGTATTAGGTAGTTATATGTATATGTAAACAACCCAGCCGTCCCTTGCCGAGACAACAGACTTTCGCTCTCAAACTTATTTAGTCTATTCGAGGGTTTTTCTAATTTGGGTCAAGGGCAAACGACAGAAAAATTGGAGGGAAGGCCCACCCCGCCGATCATAGCTACTGCGCACTTGTTACAACCAATTTTGCTTAGCTGATCCACGGTTTTGTGTCTATGGAATTCTTACTTATAATTTAGTTTTGCGTTCAGCCCGGATATTTTTGCTGGACCAGACTTGCACTAATGAATGGATATGGATAGTATATCAATCATTTCATGAGCTTTCTGTAATAATGTTAGGTATTCTTAGCGATAAGTAAGTTTATTGTATTGCTGCAGTACCGTAACATAAAAAGCGTGTCTTAACCAACATTAATTTAGAATCTGACTAAATATTATGTACACAAGGATTGTGACTGTTCAAGCTAACGCAAATTGTATCAGAAACTCATAGGAATTAATTTAATTAAGGTAAAATAAGAATTTGATATCGTATGAAAACTGAACAAAAGCTCAAGGAGAGAATAGCACCACAATATCAAGTAGGCCCTCTTTTGTGGGGCGTCATATTATTTGAATTCATCGGGGTATGGGTTGCGGCGCGCGAATCTCATCAAAGCGGGCCATGAGCGTTTTCCATTAGCGTCGGCAAACTTCCGGCTGGCGCGCTGCGTAGTTGCGCGGTAGCTCCAGCGGAGGCCGCGGCGCGGGGTGGCGCGGGTGGTGCGAGCGGCGGGTGCAGGGTGCCGCGGAGGAGGGGTGTTGTGACGGCACTCGCTGGGGTCGATAGCGCGCGTCACTGACGTCACTACGCTACTACGCCCGCCCAAACATACCCCCGCGCGCGTCTCTCCCTTCTGACCTATTGCGCCGTTACGCCCACCTGGGTCAAGGTGTGGAAGCCCGCTGGACCCGCCCGGATGTTAAAATACCTTCAGCCGACATTGTTACACTATATTACGCAGTTAAATACAAGTGAACAATCGTATTTTTCTTCATACCTACACAAACAGACGCCCACGTTTTGAAAGGATATAAACATTCATTGATCGTAGCGTGGCCCTTGATGGACCTCACACTATTAAAGTTAATTGGTTAACTACGTTGTACACGAATTTTATGTATTGCGTTTGATGCTACTCAAACAGTGAGAGGTACTTAGTTGATGAAGTTCAAAGGTATGATAAAATTAAAAAGACGATATAATTCGACAGATTCTTTTGGGTGCACTATTGCACCCAAAAGCTAAAGATCCGTGAGTTTGTATAGCTAGCTAGATTATCACAAAACTGTGGACTTAGACTAAATTTTATTATTATTTAATTTTATATTTCCTATATTCATTTTTTTTTCTTATCGTCTACATTTTTAAATATTTCTTACAAAAAATATTTAAAAATATAAAAAAAGTAGCCCACCGGCACCAGGAATAGGGTCCGAGCTACCAGTGGTGAGGGCTCTTGAGAGAGGAACCTCCTAACAATACGCGCTGTGTACTGCTTTCTGAATAAAACCCTTGATCCAGCTGCCAAGCGAGAGCCTCCTCAGATGTTGGTCGAGGCTCTTGGCTATTAAACCATTGGCCGACACGACTATCGGCACAATGACTGCTGTACTCACGTCCCACATGTCGACAACCTCGCGAGCAAGATCTCGATACTTGAATTGCTTATCTTTCTCTGCTTTCACGAGGTTCTCGTCATGCGGGACCGTTATATCAACAATCATTGCGCGACGCTCCAATCGATCTATCACCAGAATGTCAGGCTTATTAGCAACAATAGTCCTGTCAGTCACGATAGGTCGATCCCAATACAACGTGATATTACCATCATCGAGAACTCGGTCGGGCGCATACTTATAGTATGGCACTTCTGATTCCTCAAGGTTGTACTGCAAAGCAAGTTGCTGGTGGATAATCCTAGCAACGAGGTTGTGTCTGTGCAAGTACTCTCCGTTAGCTAGACGAAAACACCCAGAAATAATGTGTGGGATCGATTCTCCCGGACGGTGGCATGCCCGACATAATATGTCAACCGTGCCATCCTTCACAATGTATTTCCGATAGTTATTCGTCATCATAACTTCGTCCATTATTGCACAGACAAAACCTTCGGTTTCCCCGAAGAGGTCACCGAAATGCAGCCAGGATACGGACGCTAAGAAGTCTACATCGGGCCCATGTAGGGCCCGGTAAAAACGTCCGTGAAGCTCCTTGCTCTGCCATACCTCCCTGCGGTCATTAGTGTCTAATACTATAGGTTTGCGTCAGTTCCCGTTAGCCAGGGAGAGCGGGGTAAGGCCCTTGTCCACTGCGACCACATCTCGGTGCATCCTCACGTCGGCTTCTAGAAAGTATTCTCTGAGACTGCATACCTCACGGTTGTGCAGGGTCTTTCATTTAATTATTTTATATTATTATTAAAACAATTAAATGATCTGGTAAAAAACGCCTTAGCTTAGCACATGCGATGCTAAGGGGTCAAAAGACCGTAGGATTATACTAAGTGTCTTAAAACCGTGTTTTGAGGCAGCAACTGACTTAGCACACTTCCTATTCTTGGTCATCCCAACGGAACGGATATAAACGCGTGGGTTCGACTGGATCCGTGCCATCCATCAGAGTGCCGAGAATCGGGAGCGCGCCCGTCAAGACCGGATGGCAGATCCGTACCTACCTTGTGCATAAGTTCTTGCCGTATGCATTGTTGAGTATTGAAACCATTCTATTATAGGTAGGCTGCTATTATTTTATCTCCCCCAAAGAGATTTTTTTTTTTGATTGATTCTCAAACAACACTTAATATAATAAAGCTCTTAAAACATACGGATGTAGAGTGATTAACACAGCGCCCAGAACAACCCTGTGGCAGTTCAGCTAAGATAGGTTGAAATATTGATATTAGGTAAGTATGCCATATTTATGTTATAGTCAATGATTGGTAGTATGTATGTCGCGGAATGACTGGTTTATCCTGGGTTCCAAAATAAATTCCAATTTCTGGCTTTGACTGATGTATTTTTAGGCAAACTTTTTGGACGAACGTCCAATAACGTCCATTAGAATAATCTGTTTTAGACTTTTCCTAGTCTACCTACGACCTATCTATCTAGCGACTATGGCAAATTCATTAAACGTCGATTTGTTGTACTACTCATAAAATTTCAGTGGTTCAAAATTGTGTAAATGTAAAAGGTCAAATGTATTGCGCAATAAATGCATATGAAAGTACATACATACATACGGTATTTGTAACAAAAAAAAATATTTTTGAATTTTTGTCTGTCTGTTCCGGCTAATTTCCAAAACGGCCGATTTTGGCGGGATTTTTACTGACAGGTAGCTGATGTCTTAACGAGTAACTTTTATTTTGGAGAAAGGATTAAGTTCCATGCAAAAAAAATACTCTTGATATTATTAGCAAAATCCGATTCAAATCATCAATCAAGTAATATTTTAATAATAATTTCACGCGGACGAAGGTCGCGGGCAACAGCTAGTATAAAACCAAAAAATGAAAACCAAAAATTACAATGGTTCTAGCTATTTTAGTCATGACTGCACTTTAAATTGTACTATGCAACCAAATTCAGTGAATAACGACGCGTGTGTGTGTGTGTACCTTTGATTGTGCAAATGATTGCGCTATTTCTACCTAAATACACATAGGATGCAAGAGCGAGCGAAGCGAGTTCGGGACTTGAGGCACCCCGACTCAGACAGGTTAGGTTAGTGGTTATTTTTTTTTAAAACCACCCTGTAATAGGTCGACCGGGTTGCGAAGGGTGCGCCTAATCCAGCCTAATCATTGTATGTAGAAGCTATCATATGTAGAATCTGTCAATAGTAGACTATGATGTCAAAAGTAGAATCTGTCAAATGTAGACTAAACGAAAATTGTTTTAAGCCTATTGCCATAAACCGGGCACAAATCCAGACTCAATGGCTGCTACTGGAAATTTCTGAAGGAAAAACTCAATACCACTTTGCCCGAACTTGGGTAAATCGAACCCAGCCCTCATGCACAGCAGTTACGCTTTTGACCACTAGACCAACAAGGCAGCTGAACCGGCCTGAATGTCTTCCTTGAAGAATTGAAAAAAGTTGCGCAAAATTGTGACTGATGGAAGGAATGAGAGGAGACCTTTGCCCTGTAGTGGACAGTACCAATTAATAATAATAAGAATTTTATGATGGAGTAGAATGCAGATAGCTGAATGGTCTTAATGTTGCCTAAATTCAATCAAATTGGAAAACATTTTATTGGATGTCAAAGAGCATAAGGCAAACATAAACATCTCTCTATCAGATGGAGTGCCACAGGATCATTTTGTGGGCCCAGCACTATACCCCTTGTACATTTTAACCTACCATCAGGGTTGGGCAGTATTTGAATTACTTGTAATTAAAATACGTAATTGAAATACTAAAACATATTTGGTATTTCAATTACTTGCTTAAAATGTAATTTGTAATTCATATTTCAAATACCTGACGCCGAGGTATTTTGTAGTTAGTATTTCAAATACTTATGGCTTCAAAACACATTTTAACATAAATAAATTTAACCTTCATTTAACAATCTTATTAATGGGTGCATGCTGAAGAAAATAGCGCTCTTTATCTTTCGTAAAGCAAAATGGCGACCGCTAAATAGTTTTTCTGACAGTACATTAAAAAATCCAGTGTTCATGAAAGGAAACTCTAGTTTTACTGATAAATCTTCTTTTACTCAGCTTTTTAGCCCATGCTGGGCTGAATTACTTTTTATTCTTAATAGTATAGTATTTTGTAATTTATATTTCAAATAAAAATTGCTAAAATACTGTATTTTGTATTTTACATTTCAAATACATTGCCTGAAGATATTTTGTATTTTAAATACTTGCGAGACAGTATTTTTTAATTTGTATTTCAATTAAAGCAAAGCATGTATTTTGCCCAGCCCTGTCTACCATAGGGTAAAAATGTTTTCAGTCAATAAATAGCTTTCTTTGCTATATAGATATTTAAGATAAAGAAAAAAAAATGTTGTGAAGTAACAAAGCTAAATAACTTTGAACAATGAAATTAATCACAGTATGCATTAATGTAACAATCTGAAATGTAACAAAGTAGGCTTGTAAAAACTAATTAGATTTTTTCTTTTCTGTAGGAAACTGAAAATAAGCTTTGGCATGTCCACAACTTAAACTGTTTCTAAAATACATGCTTTTTTTTGATAGTTTTAAATCAATCAGTTCAGCCAAAAACCCAGATATGTATAAAAAAAATTAAATGATGTAAGAGTTGCATTTTAAAACTTATGGTAGTACGGTATGTAGTTGCATCTACGTACTACGGAGAGCTGACTGTTTCACTAGGTCTGCTGGATAATTGAGTTAAGAAAAGGCTTTAGAACTTCTTAGATTTTGACTGTATTGCTCGTCAAAGTGCTTACTAGTAGAAAATGAAATTATGATAGTTTTACTCCGTGGTTAATTTAAAGTAACCACGGAGTAAATACACAGACTAATTGTTGGTACGGTATACTTACAGATTACATGCACAGCGGCTTTATAATAATTGGTAGTTTATTTATTAATAATATTTGAGGTTAGAAAATTTGTTATGACATCTTACATGACAGTGACACTTTAAATTAGGCTCAAGCATGGAACTATTATGTCCTAAGGTTTAGGTACTAGTGTTTTTTCCCATTTGTATATTTCACTTTAAATCAATTCATCGCTATATACATTAAGGTAAAATAGTGTAAAATTACTACAAACAAATATATGGCATTAAAAAATCTCTTCATCGCTGTCTACTGGTAATGTGTCCAATAGACTAGCGGCATTGCCACGTTGTATGGCAATGCCTCTGGCCAAGGTAATGGCCAGTACGTACAACTTATTTCTATAAATAAGTTGCTTCACGCGTGTGCTTCTAGCACACGCGTTAAAAACCGTAGAAAACCATGTGCGAAAAGGACATCAGGTAACCGGAAACTCAAACTGTTGTAGCCATGGAATATACTATATACATTCACAGGCAGAGCACAGGTGGTCAGGCACAATATAAATTCGTTGAATTAATATATTAATCGTGACACTTCTGGGAACTCAATAAAAAAGTTGAAGTTGTCACATGAAAATCGGACCACTACAGACGAGTTAGCTTCCGACCACTATAAACTACGTTCCGTCTTTTGGAGCTTGATGAGAGAACGCTAAAATTATAATACCTACGAAAAGTTTTGGATAGGGGCCCAGAGTATTCATCTGTTAGATATATTATATTATATATAATATGCCCCTAAAGTATCGGTAACCGTTAACCAAACA
This sequence comes from Standfussiana lucernea, assembly GCA_964057025.1. Lineage (NCBI taxonomy): Eukaryota > Metazoa > Arthropoda > Insecta > Lepidoptera > Noctuidae > Standfussiana > Standfussiana lucernea. Next base: position 13,528,760 of record OZ059785.1, read on the forward strand.
CATTGTATAGTCAAGTTAAAGTAATTATTATTACTGCTGGGACGAGGCCATCGAGACACACGGCGAAGCACTTGCTGTATCGCTTGATATCTCGAAGGCCTTCGACAGGGTCTGGCACGCAAGTCTACTCAGCAAACTTCCTGCTTAAGGCATCCTTGTTGATTTTTGTAGCTAGATATCAGACTAAACTTCCTCAGTGAAAGGTCGATCCGAGTAGTCGTTGACGGTTGCTCCTCAGACCTCTTGGCTATTGATGCCGGAGTTCCTCAGGGGTCAGTTCTCTCTGTAACTGTTTTCCTTCTGCACATGAATGACCTTCTTCAGCATGGTATTGTTGGGTACGCAGACGACAGTACGGTTTCAGAGAGATACTTGTCCAGTGCAAAGACCAGCAGGGATAAAGTTCGTTCTTTGAGAGACGCCATGGTAGAGCGGACAAATTTGACCTTAAGCATCGTCTCCCGGTGGGATGATGACAATCTGGTCTCTTTTAACGCCACCAAAACTCAGGCGTGTCTTTTCACTGTAAAAAGGAGTAGTTTCGACCAAACTCCTACTTTTCGGGGTATAGGTATCAGTTCCTATAACTAATCGACTCGAGCTCCTTGGCATGGAGTTGACATCCAGCCTCAACTTCAGTGCACAAAGTCATTGTGTACAAAGCCCAAACCGCGGCCAAAAAGCTGGACATCCTTAATAGAGTGAAGCGATACTTCACGCCTGGACAGCTTTTAACACTTTACAAAGCACAAGTCCGATCTTGCATGGAGTATTGCAGCCACCTATGGGATGGCTCAGCAAAATACCAACTAGCCGCGCTTGACTCGGTGCAACGCAGAGCTGAGAAGCTCATTGGCGACGTAAAACTGGTGGATGCCAAGCTTCACAGTTCGGCTCATCGCCGCAAGGTTGCCTGTTTGCCGGTCTTCTACAGATTGTACTTCGGTGAGTGTGCCCATGAAGTCCACATCCTCATCCCACCGGCCCCCTTCTACCATCGGACATCTAGACGCACAGCAAGTTACCATCCCTACCTTGTTGATATTCCGCCAATTCGCACTAAGCGTTTCCAAACGTCTTTTATTATGCTCACAGCAAAGGAGTGGAACTCTCTGCCTGCGTCTGTGTTTCCGAACGCATTTAACCCTAATCTCTTCAAAGTTAGAGTAAACAGGCTTTTTCTGGGTAAGCTCACTCCATCGTCGACTCTGTTTCTGTCACCTGTGATCTAGACTAGAGTCAAGAGCAAACCCATCTTATATAAAATAAATTACTTGAGCTTAAGTAATTACTTTGCAATAATTGTTTTTATGCAGTAGACAAGAATTTACACGAAGTAAGAACCGTCAAAGAAAGCAAAGCTAAGAATTTTAACTTTATACAGTTCTAACTGCAAGCAATTACTCAAGTAAATAATAAAAATCGTATCTAAAAAAAATGACATTTAATCAAGTAACTTTGACTTGTTTATAGATACGCGTGATAGACTTCTCGGAGGTTATATATTCTTTAGTTATTGCCACAAACTTATATTAGCCAGTGGCAAAAAGAGAAACGAAATCACTACGTATAGTGACAACGCCCCCCCCCCCCTCGGAATAAACTGGTTACAGCCTAAGGCTACAACTATTGAGATAAAATACAGGACATAAATACATAATACACATCACAAACAAAACGAAATCTTGCTTTTCGACTGTTACTCTGTGAATCAGACTCTCCACGATTTTCTTCAGTCTTCATAGCGGCCAGAGACAACCAGATATACTATATAAAAATCAATGTCTGTTCGAAATTTATATTCCTAAGAATTATTAAGGACTATACAACATTTTGCAGCAATATTATGTCCAGCACGGTGTACTGCATGAAATTGTCATAAAACTACTGAACCGATTTTGGTGAACTTTTGCAGTTGTTCTACATACATACGCCAGGGAAGGTTTCTAAAGGGTAGGTAAGTGGGTGGAGTGGTAAAAGATGCATTGCAACGCATGCCGGGGTACAGCTAGTACCTTGAAAAAGTAGTTGTAGTGGGGAAAGTGGTTAGAACAGAACACGCGTGCGTTCACCTGCTTGTTGGTCAAACCCAGATTAAGACGCGTAGGGACTCTATTACCACTGCCCGAACAAGCACGATCTTTACAAATTAATGGAGAAACGAATAAGAAGATCTTGTAACTGGGTTGTAGAGGTCAGATGGGTGTTATATTTGTTATTCATATATTTTTCATCAATTGGGTTGCATGGAAGGATTAAATAAAATATTGTGTAACCTTAAATATAATTTTATTTTAATATTATATGGTTTATTACATGGAAGATATAAACTGGGTCCAAACTAAAAAGGTCTCACGATTACTCATAAAACGAAAGTAGAATGACAATGAATCAGATTCCCTCCTCAATGATTAAAAACAATAATTAACACCAAGTGAATTACGTTAACGTAGCAACTTATCTCTTTAATAATTAAGTTTACTTCATTAACAGACAATATTGTAAATGCTATTTTTTTCATCCGTTTTGCTGATTTAAGAGCCTTTTATTTGAGACTTGCTTTTTTGGATTGAAATTAGCAATCAGGACCAATTGTTTTAGGCGACGTGTTTCTGATGTCATATCTTCCGTTTAAATGATTGAAAATGCTATTACAAATTAACTAAATTCTCCTTGGATCACTCAGAATTTTTGATACAGTAAGTTTGAATGACACAATACAGAAACGTCTTAGTTTATAAAGCGCCTATATTTTGTTGAACTCCTAAATTACTATAGGTGCGAAATAACGCTTACTCTAAATCGCCATCTTTTGTGATAGTCGGCAGAGACTTACAACTAATACAGTGATTTATCTAGTACAAGGTCACTAAGAATAATGATATTAGTAGATTTAATCTACGCATTGAATGATCTGTTACTAGATGAATATTTTAAATTATTTTATGGATATAAAATTTCTTATAACTCAAAAAAGGGTGGGGTGAAAAAACTGTATTTCTATACTTACCCACAATGGATTGCAATCCCCCAAAGGAGTCTATGTCGGTTATTTTATGCTGGCGATGGCGTTTCAGTTGGCGTGTGCCAAAGATTAGTTTTACTTGTCTACAATATATATCATCTTCATTTAGTAATAAAAAGTTCACTTTATATTACAGAAACGTTGCGGATATTTGCGCAAATACGCCAATATTAATATAATTGTGTGGATTGGTTTAACAATAAAGCAAACGAAAATGATGTTGTAAACTGTATTCATGTTTTATCTTTGAAGGACTGCAATCATCTCACCAATAAGTGAACGAACTTTTTTTGTACTTTGTTCACTGTCTATATATTATATTATAAAAGCCATATGAGGCAGTGCTTTATACTTATATAATTTGACCAGAGAAAAAAAAAAAACGACAAATTGTCACAGAAAAGACGAACATAAAAGGCTTTTTCATAGTTTTAAGTAATATCTAAGAGGCATATAGCTAGAGGACCATGGAACTTAAACTTGAAAAAACATTACACTGAAAATACATTAATTACATAAGCAGCACTCTCCGTTCTATTTGGGTATTTAGTCTAAAATCAGTTGCCTTCCTTTTTTATTAAATTTCCTTGAATAATGCCATATGCCTGTTAGATAGTACTTATTTATACTTCACAATTTCACTGATATTTTCATTCTAAAACTAATATTCTTTTAACATTAATTTTGTGTTTTGCTAATAAAGAACTTTATTAATAAACGTAATTTAATTCTTGTCTAATTATAGCTTCATTGTATTTAATCCGATGTAGAAATGAAGACAGTCATTAGTAAACAGTTTGAAAGCTGAGGGTGCCCATAGGGCAGTCCATAGCTCCACGTGAAGCGTGAGGCACCGTGTGGCAATGCGGCGGGGCCACTCAGCTCCGCGCTGACACTTACATTATGCGACAGTTCTCTTCTCCCTCACGTAGCTCTCCCAGCTGGAATACCAGTAAAATATAATAGAGTATGAAACTAAATCTAGATCATAGATATCTAGGTGTGGACTTTATAAACTTCTTTTTACGCTACCTTTTTGTTAGACATACCTGTTCCCGACGGGGATATTTATGCGCGAGCTCGCGGTGTCTCTGGGCGCTGGTGCTTATCTGTCGCCGTTGTCTCTCCGACACCGCTACCTCCTGCGTTATATAATTTAAGATATTAGAAAACGGTTTTACATTAAATTGAAAAAAAAAACCTTTACTGCTGTTTAGCACTCGGAAGTACAAAAGGTCGAAATAGAATTACCTCCTGGTCGTTGTTCAGCAAGGTAGTGGTGAAGGAGTCTGCGACGAACCACTTCTGTCCCTTCATGACGATGTCGCGTGGCGGGTCGTGGTCTACGCCGGCGTCGGCCGACCACACAGTGGAGATCGCGCCCGGCTCCAGTTTCACGGTGCGGTGGAACTTGAACACCGTCTCCTGCTCGCCTGCCTTGCGGAGGATCTGGTAGCCACCGAGGCTCAATTCCTATGTAATACAATATTTGTATAAGAGCATAGATCAAGTAACACAAATACATTTTTTTTCTGTTGCCTGTGATTAGTCTCGTAAAAAAATTGATCACACCTTTGAGTTCGTGAACTACGTTTCATGAAAAAAAAAACAGCACACAGGTGGGTGTATACACAAGAAAAATAACAATAACAGCATATCACCTTAGAAACCTAGTACATTTGGAGTAAATGATCTCACCTTCTTGCCCTTGTTCCTGATCTTGACGAAGCTGCCATCGGGGCAAGCCTCGGCGACCTCGAGGTCACCCTTGGCGCTGGCCGTGACGCTGAAGTCGTTGAGGCTGCGTGTCTCGGTCTCGTCCAGCAGCGTGCGCTTGCGGGCGGCGCGCAGCGGCGTGGCGCGGCGCGCGGGCGTCACGCGGCCCGCGCCCGACGCAGACGCGCTGCCAGACGCGCGGGACTCGCGCCCGGGGGACTGGCTCGTCAGGTTCAGCCTGTAGGTTGTTTCAAGGTGCTTAGTATGTTGCCTAGTTTGTGGAGTTTCTAAGTTTGATTTGATGATAATAGTATTACACTCTTGTCAATATGTTTTTACCTTATTTTATGTTTTACAGGGAGTTTACCTTATTCTGATTGTTTCAAATTATTCAATATTGCAATGTTACACATTATGTTTTACACTGTTCAAGATCTGGAAAAAAAAGATTCCTGTGGAAAGCCAGTGAGATGACACCGGCTAACAATAACAGTGATGTTCTACAAGTTCTTACTATAAGTAAGTAAATACTTAGTATTACCTGTCTTCCTCTCCCTCGAGCAGCGCGCGGTAGGTGGCGATCTCGTAGTCGAGCGAGATCTTGATGTCCATGAGCGTGGCGTACTCGCGCAGCTGCGAGGCCATCTCGTCGCGCAGACGCGCCAGCTCCTGCTCCAGCGACGCCAGGTCCTCGGCGTGGCGCGCACGCTCCGTCTCCAGCTGACGCTCCAGCTCGCGGCAGCGGTTCTGTACGACCAGAATAATGTAGCGAGAGTCTAAGAGTTTATTCTTACATGCAATTATAGTCTTGGAAGAAATATTGTTTTTATGAAATCCATGTGTGAAAGAAAGGATATTTGTTTATCATGGTGAATTGATATAAGTTGATAGATTGCGTGACAAGTACACATCGGATTAATCCTCATTACAATGATAAGAATCTTTTTAATTTTCTAAGTAGCTCTCCTATTCATTTCCAGTTCTCATATAATATCAAACAACTTATCGCATCAACTGCAAAAAGTACCAAGGCCGCAAATTCGGAGGGGCGTTTCTTGTAGCGTGTAGCGGGGCGTCTAATATAACTGCCCACTGTTCATGCTTCTTCGAATTTGCGGCCTAATTTTTTGAACCAGCAAGAAGTATATTTTAATCTACGGGAAGTGATGTTTTAATAGTAATATCAGCACTCACACTAAGGGCCGCGTTCTTGTTTTCCAGATCGTTGAGCGTGGCGTTGAGGCTGTCGATGCGTGTGCGCATGGTGCGCAGTTCCTCTACGGCGACGGTGGCGGCCGTACTGTTGCGGTTTGCCGCATTGTGCAGATTCTTCATCTAGAGAAATCATTAGAGTCATATAATAAAATTATACAGGAATGTTATGTATCTCACACAAGCAAGTAACTGGGCATGCTAACAAGTAAGAGACATTGTGGCACCACCGTTACAATAGATTATGTTTGGTTTTACCTTATTCTCATAGAGAGCTTCGATTTCATCACGGTTGGCCTTGATGTTGGCCTCCTGCTGTTCGCGCAGCTCTTGTAGACTCTGCTGCAACTTAGCTTCATACTGCTGGGCCAGACGACCATCTATAACAAAAACAAGTTATAAGTCAATTCAATAGCAAATCAAATTGTAAATTAGCAAATTATATTATTTTAAGCAAACAATTGATTGCAACTTTTCTCAAATTCAATGTCAGACATTTTTTTAATAATTATTATTTGTACTGAAGTCAAACTAGAGAACTTCATATTTCTCATTTTGTAGGCAGCTTTGGGTACCTATTTGATTGTTTTTATACATAACAAAAGTGCAAAAAAAACGTAGGTTCATAGGCGGATTTAATGCTTAAGGCGATAAAACCTATTGCACTAATTAAATATATGAGTTCAAGACTTGATGGTTGTTAAAAGAAATAGACTCACCAATCTCAGAGATCTCGACCTGGCGCCTGGTGCGCGTCTCCTGCAGCTCCTGCTGGAACACCTGGTCCTTGAAGGACAGGTCCTCGCGCAGGCTCTGCACAGTGTTCTCCATATCGATGCGGCACAGCATCTCCTCTTCCAAGGTCTTGCGCGTATCAGCGTAGACCTTGCGCAATTTCTCCAGTTCCTTAGCCATCTCCTGCGAATAAATATTTGTTAGATAGTCATTGTTTCTAGGAAACAGAATAAAAATAGCCTTGATTAATGCAAATAAGTTGGTTCTCTATAAGGAAATAGCAACAATAGTCAAAGGGTCTATGTGTTAAACTCTCGACAAGGAAAATTGTTTGACCTAGAGTCTAAATTTAATTTTCATGAATTATTACAGATAATGTTGATCAGCATTTATACTGTATAATTATACTGACACACGCGGGATTGTGTCCAAGGCACCGGCATAACGCGGTGCACAATATATTTGTAAAACTGAGCGCGGTATGATGTTAGAGTGAAATCCCATGCATAATCAGAAGCTGGGGCCAAAATTATACGAACCCTGGCTTCATCTTGAGCCTTCTTCTTATCGGCGAGAGTTGTGTTGTACTTGTTGCTCTCCTCAGTGTAGCGCGTCTCGTAGTGACGCGCCAAGTTCTCTGCTTGTTGACAATCCTTAGTCTTTTTGTCCAAGCTGAAAAGAAATGGTATTTCGTTTGTTTATTCGTGAGGTACGATGATGTCATTTTTTTGGTCTTTATGAAATACCATGACAATAAAACGTGTGTACTTTGTCAATGCCTTCGTATGTAAATAAGTAAACATTGCATTCACATAAATTAGAGGGACAAGTTATTGAAAACACGAAACCGTGACATCAAAACGAGGTAATTCTCAGAAATAAAGCTGCGTTACCATGCGCCTTGTTGCGCAACATGCGCGGAATGTTTTTGTAAACACGCCACTATCCGGTTCTCGCGTGCTCTTGTCGCCGCCAAGAAAAACCATTTGTGTGTATACGTCGGTTATTTGATTCCCGTGTTTCCCGCCCGTTATGATACAACGTCGTTTGACGTCGCCAGACCATGATAAACCTTGGCCAATTTAAAAGTTAAGCAAATGATGACTCATAAATTACGATAAGGAAGGAGAATTTACTGTCTCAAACCAATTGTTAAAGTGGAACGGAAATGCACGACGGATAACTTTAACATAACAAAATACGGCTGTTTATTATTGATACAACTTCAAATTGAATTCTAATAAGTTATGCGGATTTTTTATTTAGAGATGACTACAATATGACACACAGTCATGGCGTCATTTTCGTCATTCGGTGTACCTGCGTAATATTTACAGAAGACCGAGGTCAATTACTAAAATAACGATTACGCGCTTATTCCCTCGTCCGTGCCCTGCCGAAGTTTTAGTGATCAAACGAATAAATAACGCCATGGTAACGCCTGTTTTTTTTTCATTTATCTACATTTATTCGCAGAACTTTATTTATATCACTGAATTTTCAGTTCATTAAGTGCACGGCATGACACTAAAACTCTTTGTTGTTATAGTTACATCCGAAATACCTAGTCGGATGTCTACGTGAGGAGTACTTTGTCGTCGGCGCCTAAAGTTTAGGATCTATTTTAGTTTACACCCAAATCTCTCTAAAAATATTTTCCAAGTGACCTAGTTTCCAAGCATTAGGAGACATTTTAAAAATATGTTCAGAACTTAAGAATTTAATCTATTACAATGATGATAAATTGATATCACACGTGTATAGCGAACAGTTCGCGATGTGGGAGGCCTATGGAAATAGAGCAATTTAGATTCAAGAAAAGCTTGACGTTGTTGTGACTAACAGTAATATCGATAGACATATTTTCAAGAGGTCGTCATCGACATTATTAAGTCCAGTTTTGACTTGAAGAAGGCTCTATTGATGTCATAGCTCCACGTTTATATGTATTACGTCATTGGCAACGCTTTGATCAAATTATTAGACAGGAAACGCCCACTTGCGGGTTTAAATATTAAGTAAGCGATATTTACGATAAATATATTTGGTAATAATGATTATTATCTTTGTTAAACAATATTTGTTAACTGTGTGTACCATGCGTCGTATTTTACTTGATAACACGTGAAAGCTCACGCTGCGTGGGCAGTGCGTCGCCGTATCGTATGCGTGTGGCTGACGTAAGCTTGCCAGGGTCAACATCCGTAGCCTTTAAAGTTAATCGGTATGCCTAGGCGGAAACTTGTTCAAACTCTAAATAGCCTGTGATTTGTACAAAACGACTACAACATATGGCGCACAGATGTCCTTTCTACATTACCTGCCTATAGCCATGATTGTGTAGCTGTACGGTATATCTTCGTAGGTAGTTATGAAAAATCTCTAATTCAATTTAGTCTAGAAAATAACTTGACCATCTTCTCAAAGTGTGTTTTATAGGTTTGGGACATAGATAATTTTCGTGTGTCTTTATCTTTTAACTGAGGAATTAAACGATTTTATAGTATTTAACTGATAAGATAAAATTCCTTGAAAAGACGACATAATGAAAGCAAGTGAAATGTTTGTATTCACATTGGGGAGAGCTCTTTGACCTAGTTATAAGATTTGCGTGCGCCAAGGTCGCGGCACCGTAGCCTTGGCTCCTATAATAATATTTGATGCTTCGTAAAATAAGATGTTTATAGGATTCTATTATTTTTACAAATACATGCAGGCTCAGCCTACCCATCACCCCCATGTTTGTTGCCTCATTTGGTTGCAGTGGCTATACATCCATTTATTTGAAATGAATACTGCCAAACTATTTCCTGTAACATAGTACTGTTTGTTTTTTGAGTAATAAATTATAAAGTATAAGTATTAAGTTTCTTGTGGTTGTATCTTTAGTACAACATATTAGTATTTTAATCATTCTGAATCAATCAATCCTTTCATAGAATGGTAAGCATTCTTCCACAACAGGTGCCAATCAAACTAAGCTTGAAGTACTGATCCAATTTTGTGTTCAAGGTTTATTATTAAAGTACATTGTTATCCCTTATGTATTGACTAGACATTTGAAAAGATCAAGTTATAACTTTACTCAAGGTCTACAAAAATGTATTCCGACACCTTTTAGCAGTATGTTTCTACTAAGCTATAATGTATGAGTGTGACCTCTACACTTGATACTAACATTGAATGTCTGCCGAAACTCGCAAACAGAGTCAAGGTGAACTTTAAAGACATTTATTATCGCCTTATGGATGTAGCCATGCACAATGCAATGCAAATTAATGCTGCACTTTAGAGAAGTATTTCAACAATGTATTAAAAGAATTTTAGCTAAGTATTGTGCACATGCAAATTTTTATCGTGTAATACTAGAATCAAACTGAGTAATCCACAATAATCTTTATATCAAACCTTTGGCAAGGTCTGCAAAATTATCTTTAATATGAATGATTATTTATTTATATTTGATCATAAGGCATGTTGCATAATTATGTATTTACTAAAAACCTATTTTAAAATAGTAGCCGGCTTGAAATATTAGTTTTTTTAGACGAATTTATAAAACTAAATGAATACAGCAAGCGTGTATGTATAAATCATTAGAGCATGTATAAAATTAAATTTAAAGATGAGACAATTTCTCCTTGACATAAATTGATTGCTATCTGGGCCGTTTCCTAGGACTAAGCATTTTGTTGGTAACATTTATTATTTTGAGTTACTAGTATAACAAAATCTGTAAGTATTTAAGTCAAAAATTTCCAAAGTGTCTTAGGTAGGTATTTGTTCTACAAAATTGAGAAATATAAATAAAATATGGCTTCATAAAAACTGGTTGACATTGTATTAACTAGAAGATAAGATGGCCGGAGGGATTACTAGCTAGCATGTAATTCAGGCAATCTGCAATAACCACATGATATAGTTGTAGAAGTCTACTACATTGTAGTCAAGCTATTTTTAGCATTACTATGCCACTACCGTATTGCATCCAAGAATTTGTTGTTGTTATGATTGTTTATAAACAAGTGGAACCACACTTGTTTCAAGAACACAAGTTTTTTTGGCTCCCATAGCAGTTGTTACTGCTAATTAGTTGAACCTGTAACATTTGTTGTGTAATACTTTCAAGTAATATATCAATTCACTGCACCTGGGAAATCTTTCATATAAAATTAGCTGCAAACCGGAAATTAGAAATACTGATATAATCAACCTTAATATCTTTGAAAATCAATAAAATGTGGTGTTTATAAACAAATTAGTGCAAATTGCAACATCATTGTGAGACGTAGTAGACATTTTACTTGTATTGTTATACTTAGGAATGTGATTAGTTTGGTTAAATCGGGCTATGATGTCACTGTGTCGTAAAAGCGAGGTCGGGCGCGCTCGTCACACCGCACCCGCCGAGAAACTCCGCCGATGACGTAAACTTGCTATGCTAAGGTTAGCCGGAAGAACTTGCTTCCACATGCACTACATTATTTTATCTAAAACAGCGTAATCTACAATTATTTATTCTAGAGGTTCACCACTTACCGCTTTTTCAAATCATCATTTTCCTCATATAACCTCTTCAGATCAATTTCTAATTTAGCTTTCTCACGCGATGTATCGTCTAAGAGCTTTCGGGCATCTTGCAATTCATGCTCATACATTCCCTTAATATTCGAAACCTCGCGGGTGACCACCTCCTGTGTAGTTTGAATTTCACGGCGCAAACCAGAATTCTCACTTTCCAACTGTCTGACTTTGTCGATGTAAGCCGCCAAACGGTCATTGAGATTCTGTAGGGCATCTTTCTCTTGAAGTCGGGTGTGTCGTGTAGGGCTCAGCGGGCTGTTCGGCCGGCCGGCTGAACTTGAGGGACGGCTTCCCACAGGAGTGCTCGACTGCTGCGGGCTTTGCACCGATGACACCACACTTATATTAGAGGACGACGACGATACAGTCTTTTTTGTTTTTGAAGACATTGTAATGTTCTTTTTCTGTCACAATAAATAGAATCAACACAAAATATTTAACTCCGCACGAGCGTACACTCCTTCAGCCAAGCGTAGAGCTCAAGAAAAAGCAAGCAAACGCTCAACACACCAATCAAAGCGCATTAAACCCAAGCTTGTATGGTCACGTGACCGTTGACTCATAACAAATGTTGCCAGGTTTTTTTTTAATCAATAATACTGGTTTTGATATGCTAGGCATTTTAAAGCCAAAGTAGCCCCAAAAATGCTTTAATTGCAGGTCAGTATCAAGTTGATTTTGCTGGTGCTGACTGATTGACTTGCAACTACCGAAAATTAAATCAAGAAATTCTAAACAAGGTACTACAAGATACTCTAAGGGCAAAATTTATTTAAGGTGGAAGCACCAGGGTAAACAACATTACCTTCTAAAGTTCATTTTACCCCATTGAATTACTTTTTCATAAAATAGTCATTCAATGGGGTAAAATGAACATAGAGGGTGGTTTTGATGATTATAATTCTGTAAATACGTTTTACCGCCGCTTTTGGTTTAACATACAGCCGCACACTGACCAAATTGCAAAAAACGTAAGAAAATTTGAATTTCGCGGGCTATCCCGGCACACATTATAACAATTAAAAGCGATTAAATAAACTTTTTTATTTTGTTATTAAATAAACTAAACTAAGAAAAAACATATAATCACATTAAAAAAACCCTCAACGCAGTCAGCTAATGTGCCCTGGAGACTAGCGGCTTTCGCAAGTGCTTTATTGTACTTCGTACCAAACCTATGTACCTTCGTACCTAATAGTTCCAGTTTGTTAGATTGTATAAATCAGATTTTGGTGAATGATAATAGTCGAATAATCGAAGCACATCACTGGAACTTCAGATTTTGAAGTTTAATAACAGAACATGTTTTTAATGTCATTTATGTCGAATGAAATCATGAGAAATTGAGGATATTTCTAATGGTAATTTGCGTTAAGTAATTAGAAATGGCAGACGTGAATAGTTTATTCGATTGTTTTGATGATGCGGCGCCAAATGAAGCGTCTGTTCAGTTCCCAAACATAAAAAAAGAAGATGAATCGTAAGTTAACCTCTAATGTTATTGTTCCATACTTTCTTGATTCCATGTGACGATTGTGTGTTTTTCGTAGAGAATCAAGTGTTGAAACAGAAGCTACCAGTCTAAAGCGGTTACATGAAGAAGTGGAAATTATTGAACAAGCCACGAAGAAACCGAGACAGGAGGAAGATGATGCAGAGCTCACTAGTGACATAAAGTAAGTTCCCCTAAATTGTCCACTGTCTAGTCTAGCACTTAATAAACAGATCTGATATGGAATAATATTCCAGCTTTATTCCTGTTTGCTTTCACAAAACCTGAAATCTATAATGTGTTTCAGTTTAGAACTCCTGAACGCCAGAATCGTGATACACACGCTAGAAACTCATGAGGGTTGTACACATGAGGTGGCAATACCACCCAACCATGAGTATGCGCCGCTTATACCCATCACGGGAGAGCCATCCAAGCAGTACACTTTCATACTGGATCCGTTCCAGAAAGAGGCTATTCTGTGCATAGATAATTTGCAGTCAGTGTTGGTCTCTGCTCACACCTCTGCTGGTAAAACTGTTGTGGCTGAGTAAGTAACATTGTCAAGTGGATTTTGTGAAGTTTACTGTCTTCAATCAACTACATTTTTTACATTAGAAAATCAAATATTTATTCACTCAATTCAACTGCACTTCAAAATAAAACAATCTTTCGAAAACAAGATCCGATTGCTTTGATTTCGATTTGTAGAAAAAGTCATTTAAATAATTATATTCTCTGTTATTTACAAAATTAGTTGCATGTTGTTGCAGTTATTAAAAATACATCAACATAAAATTTATTTTTTCCATAGGTATGCTATAGCGTTGTCATTAAAGAACAAACAGAGGGTCATATACACTACCCCTATAAAGGCCCTATCTAACCAGAAATACAGAGAGTTTTCCGAGGAGTTCCATGACGTAGGTCTTATAACCGGTGATGTGACCATCAATCCTTCTGCTTCTTGTCTTATTATGACTACTGAGGTAAGAACTAAATATTTTTACTTTTGGCAATTGAGACAAAGGGACAAACGGCTTCGGTTCTGTCCATCTCTCTCAGCTCGTTTAGCCTCGGTTATGATAGCCTATGAGAGGTAAAGCTAAGTCGTGACTTTTATGGTTCATTATTGTGTGATACGAGTTTTGGAGTACTCAGTCTTGTTTATATAATAACGTCTGTGGGTATTGCAGTTTTATATGGAACAGATGATAAAATAATAATTCGGAAAATTTAATTCTGGGGGTTCTTGCATTAAAATTCAATCATGTACTGAATTCTTGGAAAATTTTGTGGCACATTGTTTATTACATTCGGAAAGGGAAAGGGGATTGACTTTACTAGCCACGCATGAAGCCAGTATTGATCAATAGCTTATATAAATACAAACAAGTATTTTGAAACAAAATCTATTAAATGCATCACATTTCCCAGATATATGCTAACAACACTACACTGATGGCGAGATTGTAATTTTGATAAAGAAAGAAAAAATAAATATTCAAACCCCTTCCTGTAATTTGAAAGTTGTTGAATTTGTGCGATAACATTGTTTTTCATCACCTTTGTTCTTTATGTTACAGATTTTAAGAAATATGTTGTATAGAGGATCAGAAGTTATGCGTGAAGTGGGTTGGGTCGTATTTGACGAAATTCATTACATGAGAGACAAAGAGAGAGGTGTCGTCTGGGAAGGTAGGTAAATTATGTAAAATACTGTGTGGAATTGGTTTCTATATTGATTTATCTTCATTTATCAGTCTATATTATGTGTCATTAAAAACATTTTAAGGTTTTTTTCTGTTCTTGTGATAACCCTTTGTTTGGTTTTCAAAGAAAGGAGTATCTCTGAATTAGCTTGATTTACAACTGCCAATATGTTATCTAATATACAGAAACCCTAATCCTGCTGCCTGACAATGTGCACTATGTGTTCCTCTCGGCCACAATCCCGAACGCGCGTCAGTTCGCCGAGTGGGTGTGCCGTCTGCACTCCCAACCTTGCCATGTGGTGTACACTGAGTACCGACCCACGCCGCTGCAGCATTACATATTCCCAGCCGGAGGAGATGGGATACACCTTGTGGTGGATGAAAAGGTAAGTTGTGCTTTCGGGATAGATGATGAGTATGACAGTTGGTTCAAACCTAGTTGGAGTTGTTGGTAATTTTGCCATGTTGCTTACTGCCATACATCTTAAACTGTTAACTTTTATCACAATATTGATATGCCTTGGAAATCATCATTCTAGTTAAGCTCCACAAAATATCGATTTAAAAGATTCCCATAAATGGTAAAACTGTCTCAGCGTCTACAAAAAGTTCGATGTATTCTTTATCTTCAATCAGGGTATATTCAAAGAAGATAACTTCAACACGGCTATGGCAGTTCTAAGCAACGCGGGTGACGCAGCCAAGGGCGACCAGCGCGGCCGGCGTGGAGGCCCGCGCGGCGCCAATCAGACTAACATATTCAACATCGTCAAGATGATCATGGAAAGGAACTTCGCACCCGTCATCATATTCAGTTTCAGTAAAAAGGATTGCGAGGCTTATGCTATGCAGATGGCTAAACTGGACTTTAATACAAGTAAGTGAAGACGTGTTTTTGTAAGTTGCGAGAATAATCCTTTAATGTTTTTTATTTATCATTTGAAATTCAAGCGTCTGTTTTGGTTATTGCCTGACTAATTTCTAATTCAAACGGAGCCCTAATGCATGAGCTTACCATTTTGTAGCAGGTTACAAGTCAAAATGACTACCTCTAATTAATATAATGGCATTTGGTTTTGGGTATGCTATATATAACTGTACACTATGTTTAATTCTCAACACATCACTTGCAGTCGAAGAGAAGAAGCTGGTAGACGAAGTGTTCAACAACGCGATGGACGTATTATCCGAGGAGGATCGCAAGCTGCCTCAGGTCGAGAACGTGATACCTCTGCTGCGGCGTGGCATCGGCATACATCACGGTGGACTGCTGCCTATACTCAAGGAAACTATTGAGATTCTTTTCGGACTGGGACTTATAAAGGTATGGAATAGTTACATGACCAGTCCAGCTTTGGATTCCCCATCTTAAAATCAGTTTAATAATAAATTGTATTCTTACCAGGCACTGTTCGCGACTGAAACATTCGCCATGGGTCTCAACATGCCCGCCAGAACAGTTGTGTTCACAAACTGCCAGAAATTCGACGGAAAAGACTTTAGATTTGTAAGTATCTTCTGCTGTATATTTGATTATAGTGCCTGAGAGAGAGAGCTCTATTTATATTTGCAACTTGCGTGTATACTATTAAACTCTCTCCATCTGTTTAAGTTTTATAGGATTGCATTAATATCATGGAAAGTTTTTAGTGCTGTATATGTATTTAGCTTGAGAAGTACAATATATTAGGCATGTATATAATAAATATTATACAATGAGCCGCAATATCCTGCATAACTTCAGAAGTCTATTTTAACCAGGACAAATACCTCTTGTGAGTTTACCACACTGACAAAAGCTTCAAAATGACTTGCACCAACTTCATAACTGTCCTCATTTGTAGATAACGTCAGGCGAGTACATCCAGATGTCAGGTCGTGCCGGCCGACGAGGTCTCGATGACAAGGGTATCGTGATCTTGATGATTGATGAGAAGGTAACACCAGCTGTCGTCAAGGGCATGGTACAGGGCAAGGCTGATCCTATCAACTCTGCTTTCCATCTCACTTATAATATGGTAAGTTATTTTATTAGGTACATGGAAATAGGAAGAGAAATGACTTTAGAGAAAATGTGTTGCCAGTCTGATAAAGTTACTTTTATGTTTTTAGGTCCTCAATTTATTGCGAGTGGAAGAAATAAATCCGGAGTATATGTTAGAGAGGAGCTTCTTCCAGTTCCAAAATCAGGCAGCTATACCTGACCTTATAGATAGTAAGCATAAGTATATAATATGTATTTTATTTTTAAATCATCATCAACAGACGGGATAGTATAACAGTGCGTAAAACATGAGGGTGCACAATTAAGAAAAAAAACTGAAACCTTGTAGATTCTGACATGCTCAAGATATGGGCTCAATGTAACACTGGTGCTCAAAAACTTTTTCTTACAGTTTTTATTTTCAGCCATGTAAAAATTTGGTTTAGTATAATAGAGTTTCTTGGTCAAGTTCAAATTAGTGACCACTATTAAATATGTATCATTTTACATAATATCATATTTTCCGCACCAACAGAAGTGAAATCGAAGCAGAAAGAGTACGATTCCCTGAGCATAGCGGAGGAGCACTCGATAGCCTCATACAGTGCTATCAGGTCACAGCTCGACCTCCTGGGAGCGCAGTTCAGAGCCTTCATCACTAAGCCAGAGTATTTGAAGCCCTTCCTACAACCAGGACGACTTGTTAAAGTAAGTTTTTCTAGAATATTGATGTCGGAATTTTTCTATATTTCTCGTACTTTTTATGTGTATTTTATGTGCATTGAATTATGATATCATTTATTACTTAGCAAAACGATCTCATATGATTTTCTTGTTTGAAACCACAAACTCAATTTCTGAGTCTGTACAACTGCCATTGTATTCAAACATTTTTGAAGAAAAAAAACAACTTAGACTAAATAATACTAAAGTAGATAGATGAGTTATTGATGTTATGATAAGTTTAGAGTTTCTCTTAAACTATGATTCTCTATGTTTCTTCTATATGATTCTATGATGTTATATGTGCAAATGTTTACACTTTACGATATTTATACATATTACTGAAGGACGTTTATAAACTAGGGTAGTCGACCATGGCATTAATTAGCACCTTTTTTTGTTGTTGATGGAGTGCAAATTCCGAAAATAGTTTTGAATTCAGAGAATTTGGAGTCACTTGTTATTGGCTTCCTTCCTTTGTTCAATGCTATCCTATCCACTAATGTTTGCCATAAAAAACACCACCACCCAGCATTGGGCCCATCCGGTGAATGACGGGTCCCAACAGAGGGAACATAACCGGTCAGATTCTATAACGTATATTTTAGGTAAAAACAGAAAAGCACGAGTTCGACTGGGGCATCATAGTGAACTTCAGGCATAAGACTGGCAAAGGGAAGAGGGGTGAAGAGAACCCGCTCACTGCGGAGACTGTCATCATCGTGGACATACTGCTGCATGTGAAGAAGGCGACCGGAGAGGACACGGACACCAAAGTGCCGTGCCCACCCGGCGAGGTAACAAACCATTTAATTTTATAAGTATTCTTATTTTATTCTGAAATCTTCTCATATATAATTTTAATTTAATAATATAATAATAACACAAGCAGTGATAGCTTAGTGGTGCGACCATTGAACTGCCAAGTCAAAGGTCTCGAGTTCGAACCCAACACACTCACCCTTGATTTTTCTGAATCATATGCGTATTGTATTATTATCACTTGCTTCGGTGAAGGAAAACTCGGTAAAGAATAAAGAAGAATAACAATCACTTTCTACTATTAAACAAGCATTAGTCTACTAAAGAAGTAGTAAGTGACATGTTTATACAGGACCTTCTGGCAAATGTTCAACTTATAATATTATTTTGTAAATAAGTTGTTGGTGTGTAACACACAAGGTGTTGCTTTGCATCCTCGTCAAATTCAAGGAGGTAACTTTGCTAATGATTCTCGACCCGAATCTATAATAAAATGGGTAGGTAATTTTTTATATTTTTTTCTCAATAATCGAAATCGGTAAGTGTACACCACCCGTATTAAAACGCGGCCCGTCTAATACTAGCCCTATAACCGCGCTTTCACACACTCAAACAAACGCAGACGTTTATTCGATAAACGAGTGGTTCTCCTCTTTTGAAAAGGGCTTCATTTTGAAATAGTGTCAAATTAAAACAACTAAAAAAAGCAGCGATTATTATAAGTGACCAGGTACCGTAATTTTTATTGATTATTTACGTCTTCTATGACAACCTCCTGAATTTTGACGAGGATCAAAACTACACCTTGTATTATATAAATCCTAAAAGGATATTAGCAGTCTTAGAAAAGTTGTAAGCAGTCGAATGTAAGGCGACCTTGTTTTATTCTTGGCTTTATGTATACTTTTGAAAGATCATTTATCACTATGGACTAAAACAATTGCTACGTCTATATCATACTGTTTAAATCCGTCAGACAATTTTCTACTGCATGGTTCTGACATCAAACAATTATTCAAGTGATGTTATCTAACATCTTGTTTTCTTTCATAGTCAGGGGACGTGGAAGTGGTGCCAGTAATCCACACATTAATTTACCAAATAAGCTCTCTACGAGTGTACTACCCGAAGGACCTAAGGCCCGCAGACAACCGCAAATCTGTGTTGAAGACGATCGGCGAAGTCAAGAAACGGTTCCCTGAAGGACCGCCCTTATTGAACCCTATAAAAGACATGAAAATAAATGAATCTGTTTTCAAAGAATGCGTCGATAGAATAAAATTGTTAGAAGAAAGGTGAGATATATTGTGAATTTACAGTTAATAGTTTTAGCCGTCTAAACCGGATAAGGCCTGGCCATGGTCTATGCGTATGCCAAATTTGATCGTAATCTGTTTAGCCGCCACGGCGTGACAAACAAACAAAAGTCAACAATAATAACTATTTCATGAAAAAGTCATTCAATGAGGTTGTATGAACTTTGAGGGTTGTATTCATGATTTTAATGATTATAAATCTGTAACTAAATACCTATTACAGCCGCGAATCATATTTTGTTCAATGTACAGCCTGACAATGACCGGCAAATTGCAAAAAACGTAACAAAATTTGAATTTCGCGGGCAACTCTGGCGCTTCCACCTTAATAGTATTAGTTAGGACGAATTTTGAAACCATACATTCGTTTACTGCTCAAAGGCCTTTCCCAGTTCATCTGTATTTCGTGAGGTTTATAGTTGTTCATCTATTTAATACAGGGAGTTGTACCTAATCAATCAAATAATAGTCTTTTTTCTCGCAGACTTTACTGCCACCCCTTACACAACGACAAGAGTCGCGGCGCCCTAACCGCGGCATACGAACAGAAACAGGAACTGCACCAAGAGCTGTCCGTAGCGAAGGCCGAGCTGAAGAAAGCCAAGAGTATTCTGCAGATGGACGAGCTGAAGAAGAGGAAGCGAGTGCTGCGGAGGATGGGCTACTGCACCGTCGCTGACGTCATCGAGCTCAAGGGACGCATCGCATGCGAGTTGAGCAGGTTAGCTAATAAACACTATAACAAGGTTACGGCACTCCATAGCGACAAAACAGTAGATCAGAACTACAGTCCTTTCACGTTTATTTTACGTCTGGCAGCTGCAATTTAACAGCAACCTTATTGCAAGGTGAATAAGGATCACTGTCATCTTGGCAGACTTGTCAGTAGAAGCAACCTAACACCAATCTACGACGACAGTAAAGATCTCTGTGATTATTACAGTGATGCCAAGTTAGAAGCAAAATAACTGTACTTCAGTTCTTTTTTCAAATCCCCTTAGCATAAACGCCTTAACTGGTTTGAGGTGCGCGTCCGCTATGTTTACAACTTGTGTCCGAATCTTATCGGGGAATCTTATAGTATCATATGTACACGACCCACATTTCGCTTTTAAAATCCTCTGCGTCGTTTTTAAGCTCTATACAAAAACCTGTTTTGCAGCTCTTTGCTGCGATTTTATTACATATTATACAAAGTTCCTGGGCGATCGAGCTCTGCCCAGATATGAGACCTGACTAGATCGATTTTTCGCCCCCGTAAACCAGAGCCGTTTTCGAGAACGTGATTACAAATATATATACAAATATTGCCTATTTAATGGGATGGGATAACATACCGCCCCTCTTTCTGCATCGGGGCTGAAAAAATATATAGAAATAAAAGCATAATAATATATTCATTTATGTTAACCGTCTCGTATAGCGCCGACGAGCTGCTGCTGACAGAGTTGATATTCAACGGCGTGTTCAACGGCCTCACCTCGGAGCAGAGCGCGTCGCTGGTCAGCTGCTTCGTCTGCGACGAGAACTCTTCGCAGCAGTCCGCCACCGGCGAGGAGCTGCGCAGTGTGCTGCGACAGCTGCAGGTGACATATTATGATGTATTTGTGTATTGGGCTCGAGCCATACACAGGTTGCAGGGTAGTGTAGGCTTAAGCGCAGCGTAAGTCAAGGTAAAATAAACCGCACTGCACATCGTTTTAAATCTATTTTTTTATCTATTTACCGCAAAGCCAAAAGGACCAGGCCGATTGATAACCCATGTGATCTACGAATACGACGTCTTGACGAGTATGTGTGATGACAATGTCAGTAAGTGTTTACTAGTGGTCGCAAGTGTGACTGCTGACCATGAGGTCCTGGGTTCGACTCCTGGTCGGGCTAAGAATTTTATTAGGTTTTTCCATCAGAAATTTCTCAGTAACAGCCTGGATTCTGGAGTTAATGGCTCGCCCTCTACAACATGGAACTTAAAACTCATAAGTGGCGAAATGTTCACGTTAGGACAGTTTGGTACTGCCTAAGCCTCCGGGGATTACAGGTGTGATGTTATGTTGTTCCAGGAATACGCCCGGCGGATAGCGAAGGTGTCGCTGGACGCCAAGCTGGAGGTGGACGAGGACGAGTACGTGGGCAAGTTCAAGTGCACGCTCATGGACGTGGTGCACGCCTGGGCCAAGGGCGCCTCCTTCCTGCAGATCTGCAAGATGACTGACGTGTTTGAAGGTAGCTATTTATTTACATATCTGCTTTACTTTTAAATAACGTTTTAGATGAGGAGCTCGTGAAATAAAACAGCCGCTCGGGTCTACCTTCGGGTTAACCGCGCTTGCCTAGGTTGGCCCGTGGTTGTGTGACCGGGTATTCCATACCAGGTTTCGTGCCTCGGAAAGCACATTAAGCCGTTGATCCCGACTGTCATTTGTAGATCTTTGACAGTCGTTACAGGTAGTCAGTGGCTCGAAATCTGACAACCAGTCTTACCAAGGGGTATCGTATTACCCAGTACTAACTGGCTTGTGGAGGTCAGATAGGTAGTTGCTCCATGTAAAATACTGGTATTCAGCTGCATCCGGTTAGACTGGAACCGGTCAGATTATGATGCTTTACTTTAAAATAACACGGTCAAAGATCAATTATTATTATATCGCTGATAATAATGCTTGGCTCAATGCTAGTCCTGCTCCACAAGGACAGGGGCGCATAAATTGATAGCATTAAATAGTATTGTTGGGGCTGCTGAAGATTGTTCAACTGTCTTTGCATTGTATAAATTCAATCTTTTTAGTATTATAAAGCTATCATTCACAGGAAACCTACTTTTTTTCTCGACTTGAATGTGCCCTTGCGGTTGAGAGTATGTCGTGCTCACTCAAATGTCTCGCTGGTGGTGGCGTGTGTGTCGTGTCATTTAATTCACTTCAAAATGGTTGAGTTGAATGAGGGCTGATCCATGCGTCATGTTCGTGAAGTGGCGCTGTCAGTTGTGACTGGTCATCTCTTAGTTGCCACGGTTTATTTGAACTAATTATTTTGTTTTATAATTGTCTTTTTTTGTTTGTACTGTGGACACTTTTAACGTGCACGTCTTGCTACATCGTTCTCACATAATGTACCATCTCACCAAGAATGATGTATCCAAGATTTTTGTAACAACATTATGATTTAAAAGAGTGTCCATGGAGTTTCTTGCCCATTCTTCTCCACAGAGATCTACGCTTTGGAATGGGCAACTACAATACTTTCACAGTTATTATGTCTTGTGACTGGGACTGTAGCTTCATTTTTTATTGCTGTCTTTGTTTCGACAGTTCAAAAGTGCCTGTAATTGCCCTACTTGAAATAAATGCTTTGATTTTGATTAAATTAGTCAAAGGCATGTTTGGTAATTATCTTATATTATACTTTTCAATTTATTGTCCAGTTAGAACAGCCTCTGCAAGTGATCAGAAGTAAGCGTATTTAAGAGCCTATAGAACCTCAGCTCAAATTCTAATTTGGCCCCCACTTCCCCGCGCCACCTCACTCTATTATCTCGCTTGCACACTACTGCTCGCGGTGACGCGGGCACACGAAGTCGAAGCGATTTTGTTAGAGTAAACTACACTATTATCGGACGAGTACTAAGTACTTAACTACACGGTACCTTATACTTAGTATTTGTTGATTCGTCATCCATGACGATGTTATAACTGAAGGTCACGATTGATTCTTAGAAAAAACTGCAGCGTTTGAATAATCGCAACTGTCCACTATTATTGCACACATATTTTGTCTTATTGTACTTAATATACCCTCGTCAGTTTAGCGGTCGCAAGCGCTACTCTGAGCCTGAGGTCCTGACTTTGATTCTCAGGTCGGGCATAGTGTTATAGGGTTTTTCTATTAGACATTACTCAGTAGCAACCCAGCAACCACCAGTCTGGTATTGTGCCCGTTTGGCCCCATCACAAGGGGACTTAAACATAAATGAAGTCCCATACTGGTTAATAGTAGGAATTAGGTACACCTCTATTTAACCTTTATGTCTTATTGAATAATAAAAAGTTTTCAAATCATATTATATTTAAAACTTGCAATAACACAATATTCACTTTCTCCAGGCTCCATAATCCGATGCATGCGACGCCTGGAAGAGGTATTACGTCAGCTGTGCCAGGCAGCCAAGAACATCGGCAACACCGACCTGGAGAACAAGTTCAGCGAGGCCATCAAACTGCTGAAGAGGGACATCGTGTTCGCGGCCAGTCTCTACATGTAACTGCTATGTATGTAGCTAAGAACTTTTAATATAAGCGTATTCCAATTTATCACTGTATTTTATTCCCTGTAGTCCGTTTTGGAAGTTAGTCGTTCACCATGCTGAATTAATTTGATTTGTACGCTCTAACAATCATCTAGGTTTATAGATAGTGTATTCAGCGTCATGTAGACAAACACTAGTGGTCGGCCAGTAACTCTTTTTTACGTTAAGCCTCGTCCGCGATAGCGCACAAGTCGTAATCTCGCGACGACGACTCTCTAGTATAGGGCACATGTATTAACACAATGTTGAAGATAGCAGAACACGTTTCGTTACATAAAACGATAAATGCGTGTTGTGCCGATACCTTGTGCCGAAACCATGTTGCAATAAAAATGTGGCCCAGTGCGGAAAGGCTTTACTTTACGTAAAGGCGACTGCATTAAGGGTTCCAACACTTACACACCTCTAATTGTAAGGGTTAAGGGTTATCAATTGGATATAAATAGGTTGCGCAAGCAAAGGAAATAAAGCACATAGTCACAATGTTATAAGAGAACTTTATTGTTGTAATTACTGTATATCTATAGCATGAACTGGCAAGTAACAAAAAGAACAGTATTTTACTAGAATTACGCTAGAGAACCATGTTCACGCAGATTGCCGAATGCAACAACTTTTAACTAACACAAAGAAAATTATTACAAACAGTGACGTTAAAATTTGCTTTCCAATCCGAATAATTTTAAAATTTACCCACACGAATTTTGATTATAGTTCTAAAAAGCATTAGAACTGAATTGACAGATCTATTACGTGAAAATCAAGAACTTTGGATTTATATAAAAATGTACGATATAGAGATAAAGTGTACGTGGCAGAGTTTCGACGTGAGCGTCCACTCACACGTATCCGTCGGCGCCGCTCGCCGCACTACGCAACTATTTTAACGAGGACCCTGTCAATGTGGGATCATTATCGCGACTCTACAAAACATTGATAAAGACCTTATTAAAATAATCGATATCAGTATTGTAATACATGAAAAAATTTAAAAATTGCTTACGCTATAGTCTCTTTTGGTGCCTGAATTGATATGTCCAAGAACTAAACGCGAAATAAACGCTAACTGTGTCTAACTATAACATTTTGAGTAACTAAACGAGGTATTTGTTTTGTGTCTATAGTTAAATAGAACTAAATCCCGCGAAGTGCAAGTAAAAATATCTGCACATGGTACTTGACGCGAGCTCGGCCTATGCTATGATAAGTATACGCTATTATTATCGTTTAATACTTAGACGTAACAGTAAACACTCGCCCCGCGTTCGACTGCTATGGAAGACTCGACGCTTACTAGAAGCACTTTCAATACATTACCAGTCGTTCGCCACTCACCAGTTTAAACAATCTCTACGCCATTAAATCGACTCCTTACTGTATTATTTATACAAAATGTACAATTTCTCAAAAGCGCTCTCAACCAACGATATCTGTTGTATATTGTGAGTATGCCGTGTACGATATGATTATGTTAGCTTGTCGGTGATATGCGCACACTGACCACAGTAACCTCGCTGCCACTCGCTAGGGAATATACCGAGTTAACTTTATTATTGCTTTAAATTGCTAGTATTTCTCTATTGTATGTAAGAGAATTGTAATATCTAAAACTTTTGGGTAATGTATTCTAACTAGTGTACCATATAAATGTTGGTAAAACTGCATACAATTCCCGATAACAGGCAACTATAAAAACTCTAAGCCCGCTCAGTTCTCTTTCCACTTAGTATTATAATACGCGAAGTACACAGTCAAGAGATTACTGCCGTCAATCTACGTTGTAGAATGTCTAGCTTGCTATTGTCCTACGTACACACCAGCTCCACTAGCGGCACTAGGTACGCGGTCGACACATAAACTCACTATCATCGGTTCATCATCCATACAATAAAACCCGTGTGATATGTGACACATATTGTTATACAGTGGTTTGGCACTCAATCTCTGTCAGCTATGTTAATTAGGAATATCTGTATAGGCATGTATGGCTTTTGTACTATTTCAAAAGTATGCAATAAAATGGACAATAGCAAGCCGTATACTCATGTACATTAATGACTATTCAATATATGATATATAAAACTCTATTTAATGTAAGTACGTGGATTTGATCATTACTCCTATGTAACATTCACATTTAGGTTAGGTACAAACAAGTTAATAGGTAAATACGCTTATTCTCTTATACTCCGAAATTTGAAATTTACGTATGAAAGTATTATGTCAGTACTTATCCAATGTTCCGAGGCCTTGACTTCTCAACTTGAAACTACCCAAAGAGAACATTTTGATATGCAAACAATAATTATTGTAACAGATCGATATGACGAAGTTATTCTTTACGACAGCAGAAGTCGAATTTGAACGACCTATATGTATATTAGCAACACACTTTCTTAAAATTGTAGTAGGCCATTTAAGTTAGTAAAATATTTACAATAAAAATACGAAACTGTTTACAGTTTCTTTACGACATTACTCGAAGATTAGGCGAGAAAATCACTAACGACTAGAATGGAAAGTCGTCAGAGAAGCAGGCGTCGCCGCGCCTGGGGACACGCCTCTCGGGCGCGCGGCCCGGTGGGCCGGGCTGGCCCACAGGCGCCCCCGGCCGGGCCGCTGGCGCCCCCGGCCGGCCCGCAGGCGCCCCCGGCTGGCCCACCGGCCCACGCGCCGAGCCCTCACAACAACGCGCTATCAATAGTTTGTTCCCCTGTATGGCAGTGCGTGTTAGCGCTGCGACGCCTTCTCGACGACACAACGACTTTACAGTACACAGGCACACATAAATTTAGCAAAGAAACCTCTCTACAAACAAATATTCTTCTTATTTACATCAACCACTATGCAACTATTCAATAAGTTTGCGATAAATTTGAATGATAGATATAAAGAAATAAATCGAATTAGGTCTCAACATAGGTAAATTTTTCTAAAACAGTTAAACGATATTAATATTTTACATTAATTATCTTTCAATACCTATTAACATTAGCTATAATTTATAAGATCTCCAAGTTTGTGATAATCCTCGATTTAAATTTAACAAGATATTCGTTACCTACCTATTTACCGTATGCGTCTGCATCAGTTACAATATGAAAGTGACAACTTAACAGAGAGGAGAAAATATTTCAATAATCATCGTACCCTAACTCGACTATAATCCTGTCTCAAAACAAGATCAAAAGTTCACTTGGTCGGACCAAAACTTCAGTCGGTAAAATTGATCAAAACTGTGGCGAGCGTCGTCCGCCACACACATACAGCCGCACTCCTCCACACATCACTCGCAAGAACACTCGAACGCCTTATTTGGTAGAAGCTTTCCCTGGAGATGTCGTGAAACTACGAGATAACAGTTAAAAAATTGACCGGTTGCTGAAACTGAGTGGGGTACAGAAAGCTTCACGACTCGCCGGCATCCCGGGCGTAGTTGGTACTGGTAGACTTTACGCTGCGCCGCGCAGTCACGTGCTGAGCACGAGCCGCAGCAGCAGCGGCGTCACCACAGCCCACAGCGCCGGCACCATGCGGCCCCCGCGACCGCACGATTGGATCTCAATTTCCTGCGGATATATTAATTATGTTTCATTTGTAAACTCTAAACTGATAGCGGGCTGAAACGACGTCGTGACCGAGGTGTGCTGATGAATTGCATAAGTTTTCATTTTAGAAGAGGTTTATCTGAGGCACTCGCCCAGAGCCGGTAACAAATCAGAGCAGGAGCGGAAGCGATTTGTGTCACAACACATCATAGCTAGGAAATAGTATTTTGACAGAGAAAAAAAATAGCGGCATTCACCTCAGGGTGGTAGGAGCCACAGTGTGCGGGGCGGCGGCGGTGCAGCGCGGCGGCGCGGCGGCACGCGGCGCGCGGCGCGTGCTCGCGCGGCCGCACGTCCAGGCGCTTGGCGCCGCACGGGCACAGTGTGTCCACCACCAGCAGAATCAGGTTGCTGTGTGGGATCTTCTGCACGCTGAACGGCCTGGTGCAGGTGAAACAACTTATTATTTACCATATCCGCCAACATCGCCTAAACATTCATTTTAACTGTTTAACACATTTCTTTTTCGTAATGAGCATGACACGATTTTTAGTCCGGAATTCCGGAAGACCATGTTACGTTTAGGGCTCGATTTAGATTCGAGTTTCCTTGATACCTCTATAATGACTGAAAAAAAATGTAGGCAAAACTTTAGTTTTGTCTAGCTCTCAACTAGGATTGGTGCTCGACAGCCGTTGGGACTTGGGCCCCCTCTTTTAGCGGCTGGTGCCCAAGTTGATGGGCGTGAGGGCGCGCTGTCAACGCTGCTTCCCAATCTGGGGGGCCCGAGCACCGCCTATAGGTGGTTATACGTAGGGATCGTGCGATCGATGGCTCTTTTATGGGGCCCCGGTATGGGCGACCGACCTGATGGCCCGCACTATCGCGGTTCTGCGCAGACCGCAGAGAGCGATGGCCGTCAGGGTCATACGGGGATATCGCACGATCTGCTACGAGGCGGTTTGTGTACTGGCTGGATCCCCGCCGTGAAAGACCCTCGCGACACTATATCAGTGGCGCGATGGGGCCAAGGATCGGGGCGAGAGGCTGGTGCAGTGACAGATAACGCTGCGCCGGTCTCAGCTCCGGCGGTCATGGTGGCGGAGTGGCGGGGGAGGCTAGCGCTCCCTACCTCCGGACCGATCCGGCCAATACTCAACGACTGGCTCGGGAGGAAGCACGGCTCCTTGACATTTCGGGCGACGTAGGTGTTCTCGGGGCACGGCAGCTTCGGCACCTGTGTCTTATAAGCAGGGAGCCGGACGCTCGGTGCCATCACTGCGTCCACTGTCTGGAGGAAACGGCGCGGCATACTCTGGCTGAGTGTGTCGCGTGGGATAAGCCGCGCCGTGCTCTCGTTATAGAGGTGTGAGAAGACCTGTCGCTGCCGACCGTTGTGCGCTCGATGGTCGGCAGCGCAGAGTCCTGGGATGCGGTGATGTCCTCCTGCGAAACCGTCACGTCGCAGAAGGAAGCTGCGGAAAGGGAGAGGGAGATGACGAGCTCCCGCCCATCCCGCAGCAGACGCACCGGGCGTTAACAGAGGGCGGATAACGCCCTCTTCCGGCCCCCCTAAACTGGTCCAGGGGCGACGGATTCGAGGACATCCGTGGCCCCCCGTCATACTGGACTCGAGACGGCGGCGCGTAGTGTTTCACGCGCACCTCTCTATGACGTAACGGGGGAGTTTTGTACACCTCATTCCCTCCCGGGACGAGGCCCACAGATGAAGCGGGCCGGCACTAGTTCAGAGCAGCGGAAGTCGCATTAGTTCCCGCTGCCCTCCGACGCAAGTGTGCGATGTACAAGTCTGACAGAACCCTCCGCTCTTCCCAGGGTGGGGGACATCCACTGAGGATTTCCACATCTTGAAAAAAAAAAGACCCTTACCTCTCGCAGCCAGAGTTGTGGCAATTAGTA
Source organism: Standfussiana lucernea (assembly GCA_964057025.1). Taxonomy (NCBI): domain Eukaryota; kingdom Metazoa; phylum Arthropoda; class Insecta; order Lepidoptera; family Noctuidae; genus Standfussiana; species Standfussiana lucernea. The sequence continues at coordinate 13,557,798 of OZ059785.1, forward strand.
AGTTTGCCCTTGAGCGGCTGCGCGGTGTTGAGCCGCGAGGACTGCAGCGTGAACAGTTCCGCGCTGGTGTCGCAGGGCCGCACGGCCGCCGAGCGCGCAGCCTCGCGCGGTGGCGCGGGTGCGGCGCCGGCGGGGGGCGCTGGGGGCGGGACGGGCGCGTGGCCGCGTGAGCTCTCGCCCAGCCCGTCGATGATGATCTCGTAGGTGCCGCGGTCTCTGTCCAGGTCGTCATCGTTCTCCATGTCTTCAGTCTCGTAGTCCTCGTAATCTGTTAACATAAATACACCCGGTAACTTTGTGTAACCTATTGGTGAAATCTCGGTTGTATCCGTTGACTGAGGGTATTGTCTGCTTACCGGCTTCCTCTTCGGCGTAAGGCCTGGCGTGTGCGCGTACAGGCTCCCAAAGGGGGAACCACATTGCAATTAGACTGGTGAGATATCCACCGAGCCAGGAGAGCGGTTTCATGGGCTGCAGTGGAAAATGGAAACGTAAGTAATGGCATGACAGGTACAAACTAAAGATTTTTTATGTCGCATTTCTAAGGAATTTGTTATTTAGTAACATACCGTAATTTTGTGTCCGTCTCCACTAAACGAGTTTCTGGAATCCGGACATCGCCCTTGATGATCATGAACGACAACCTTTTTGTATATTCGATCTTGTACTAGAGAATCCATAATAGTGCCGTCAACCTGGCCAAAGAAGCGGCCAGTTTGCGAGACGTCTTCGGACAGGATAATGAATCCATTGTCGTCTAAAATGTAGCAGTCTAACTCGTCGCCCGCGCAGGTTTTCTTACATGACGTGCCACCTGTGCACTGTAGAAGAAATGAAAAATGAGATTGGGTTACAAGAAGGGTCGCCGATTTGAGAATGACTTACTGCAGAAGTAACGTTGAGGAAGTGTTTTGCTAGCGAGTCTAGCTGGAAGTGTAGTCCGACGACGGCGGCGGGGGCTCGGTGCCCGCGGGACTCCACGAACACGGCGTGCGTGGCGAGCACGAGCGGCGGCCGCCCGCTCATCTCCTCGGCCTCCGAGCCGTCGCGGAACGGCACCGAGAACACGAAGCTCTCGGGCTCGATGGCGTGGTGCTCCACTGCGCGGCGGTACCACTCCGAGTCGTAGGCTCGCGCGTAGCGTTCGCTGAAGTGGCTGCAAGATAACAATTTGGAAATATATAATTATTATGTGGAACAATAATTATAGTGTGCATGTTTCTCACACTCCAGACTCGCGGTTTTTGGCAGAGGCCTCGTTCGGTTTTATTTCAATCAATATTCGACGTTACAATGTCATCGCTACTTACGGTTCAGCAGAGTCAGTATTCCTAGAGGTGTTAACATTCTCGGTCCAGCGCAGCAAACCGGAGCGCGTCGCGATGAACGACAGTGTCACCACGAATTTGTGGAACCGACCTTGTCTGCAAAGATATTAGGAGGTCAGCATTTCATCTTGATTGGATCTTATTGTTGGGGACTTATAAAGTACGTCACCCGATGGTGGGTATGGTTCATATTAGTTTGTTTTCTCTAATCTGTTTCTAGTCCTCTTGATAAGAAGTAGAAAGCAGTAGGTTTGAAAACATATACCTTTGAGGTCTAGTTTGGATTTCAAGGTTAAAGTTATTCGACTCCCTTTCTTTCTTATTTGCTTTGTTCAAGTAAAATAACATGTTAGCTCTTTCATCATGGATTAGATTTCATTTCTTAAACACACAAAGCGAGCTTTAAAATTAGTTTAATTCGAGCAGAGTTCGTTTTTATCGATATGCTTTTGTACATTCCTTTCACAGTTGTATTACCTCTGACAACAACAACCCTATTGTAATGAATTTATAAGATTATTGTGCTTCTGACATATTAATATTATGTGCCACTGGCTGCAACTCAATAGCAACCTTATTTAAACGAACATAAAGATAACTGATTTTGACAGTGATGCAAAATCAGAGTAAAAATTTATGTGAAAGGACTGTAAGGCAGGTTTAAAACTCCACGCGGAAAGATAAAGTCAAATCAAGAAATATAAAAGAAATATATCCGTGCCGGCTAAAAATCCACACAAAGTAGCTTAATGGTAATTTTACCTGATCCTCGGTACACATGGTAGATTAATAAATAAGTAAAACACGGGAAAATAAATGAATCGCAGAATGTAAAAATGTACATTATTACAAATGCAGATATGTGCCTGAATATTTGATCAATAGACTACTTTCGAACAATGTTCGCTTCGTAGTAGATTTTTTTCTGCAGTATTAGATAGGTCTTCTATGCAGGTTGTCCCTACTACACCGGTTGGGTCCATCCACAAGACCTCTTCTCTTCTCTATACAACTTGTGGTTTTTGCATAGAAGTCAATCATAATCAAATATTCTCGGCATCTTTACAAATAGCAAACCCGAAGTGTGATTCAAAGTAACTCGTAAGTAATAAAGACCTTCCGTGCGTTCAAGAGCAGTTTACATTTTGGCGTACAAATCTTCACTCTCTATTTCCAATCCAATAGCCATTACGAATATAAGAGAAGACGTCTGTCCTAGCAGTTAAATATTACTAATAGTTCTAAGTACTTGTTCACCAATGTGAAGAGTTACGTTACCTTGTAAGGAGTGCCATTAAAGTCGCTATCGGGCTATTTGTGTGACAAACACAAACAAATTAGTCATCAAAATTATAGAGAAAGCAGAAATCTTATTGCTGGTGGTGGTGCTAAAGTATTGTGCAAAAAGAGTCTTATTCTTGATTGCGTGAACTTCGTTTTAAAGGTGTCTTATTTTCAGTGGCGGTACGAGAACTTCATGCAGACAGTTGGACGTTTAGAGAAGGCCTTTCTATTGTCAAGAGTTCATAGCACCCCGAAGGAGCAAGAGGTGTGCCTTATAGTTCACTCACATTTCGCCAGTTTAAGTTTCGTGTTTTAAGGGGGCGAGCCTATTGGCATCAACGGGGCACGAATCCAGACTCCATGGCTGCTACTGAGAAATTCCTGATGGAAAAACCCAATAACACTGTCCGACCTGGTAATCGACTCCAAGACATCATGCTCAGTAGTAGCGTTTGCTACCACTCGACAAACGAGGCAGTCACCGACAAGGGTGTTCATAGAAGTAGATGCAAATATAGAACTGACTTTTAGAAACAGGTCTCACAATGTCTAAGCGCCTAGGCGTTGTGTTAACAGCCCTTTTTGGCGTTTAAAACAGAGACAAATGTCGATGAGGCTTACTCTGTCAATATGTACGTATTATCTCGTACCACCACTTAGAACTAGGGATAGATTTCCCTCCGTTGCAAAACAAAAGGTATTGCAAAGATTAAAGAATGAATTATATCGTGTGGTGCTATATCATGCTCAAATACAAGGTGTACTTACTGGGAGTGATGACTCGCGTGTCCAGTGTGAGCGTCCAATTCTTTGATTACCATCGCATCCCTAATCAGTGATTGAACTAAAGTTTTGTCACCTGGAAACAAACGATTGGTTTAGTAATAGTGTTATAAGGCTGAGGATACTGAAAAGCAGAGCCTCTTCAGTCTAAAAAATAAGGCTTCGTGGCTAGGAATATTCCCGAATCCCAAAGATCTAAAAAATTCTAATAATTATTATTAATAGTAAAGGTTCTCTGAATGCTAAATATGGTGTTGTCGTCTCCTGTCACTTGTACGGGTTACCTTAGATGCATAATCAATGGAACTCAGATCGGTGAAAGCTCGATCTACAGGCGAGTTGTACAATATGCCCGGTGGCCCACATTAGCCATGGATTGAACGAATTATAACGATCGGAAGTCATGGAGAGAGGTCTTTTCCCAGCAATGGGCTGATGAAGGGTAACAGTAACAGTAATACGCACAGTAATAAGAGTCTCTGTCCTGCTTCTTATGCGCGTTGTGTAGCGTGAGAGCTCGCGGGCGCAGTGACATCCACTTCCAGCCGGGCCGGCCTGCGCGGGACAGGAAGTGCACCAGCTGCTCCTCCGGTGAGTTGAACGACTGGTCGGACGTGGACGCATATTCGCAGTACACCCTGTACATAAAACTTGCTTAAAAAACGCTGTTCGGTGTCTTGATAGTTCTCGTAAAAAAAATAAGGTAACTAAATCCTGTCGGTGATACGCATGTCCTCTGACTACCATTATTGGATTAGGAGTTGGGAGATATTTAAGGTTGTCCATGTAAGTACCCATTAAAAGATCTCCAACTTTTATTTTAGAGCTGTCAAAGTGTCCACCCGAAATGCACTCATAGTGCAGCTTCTAATCGATAATTTCATGGCGGAAAAGTTAAGAGAAAATAGGAAAGTAATTCTTACCAGTCTGGGTGGACCTTCCAGTTTTCGCCTTTGAAGTATTCCGTGACTGCAGAAATGACAAAAGTTAGTACGTATTCAAGCTTCCATTTCAACCTCTCGTTTGCGTGTCACCCTTACCATTAATAGGACTATGCTTGACCTCCTGCTCGGCCTGCAACTCGTACATCCCGTACCCGTCAGGCAGCACAGCCGCGAGAGAGAACGGCGTGCCATCCACTGGGCTGTAGAAATACCGCTGGCGTCTGGTCGCCACGCGCCGCATATTGTCGTATTGAACTTTTACCGCGATTTCTGTTTCACCTTCCCGCTGTTCTATCATGTCGTGACGGAGCTAGAAAATGATAGTAGATTTTGAGTGATGTTTAGGTTAAGCCCGCATAAATATCTGTTTAAACAATATAACATTAAAAAATATACATCAATCCTTCCGGATACTAAAATGGGAGTTTCCGTTTTAGTATCTAATCGAGCCTGAAATAAACCAAGTCTGAATATAGATAAATAACCTTAAATGACGGAGGACTTAAAAATAGATATTTTGGGTACACTCATTTTAGCCTTGATCATTTTGACCTTGATGTAACCAAATATAGACCCTTGGGGTACTCCCATTTTAGCAATCACTCCTGTAAGAGTTATAAGTGATAACTTACATCGAGCAGTAGCGATGTGAGGTTGACCCTGGAGTTCTCATCAGAGTCCACGAGCAGTTCCACGTCCGTGAGGTCCACACTCGAGTACAGAGGACGCAGCGTCTCAGTGTACTGTGGAGTATAGTAGCCATATTTAGTTTAACCGACTAAACTCAACTAACACTATTCAAATTCTCATATCCCTTCTTGATAACGGATTAAAACTGTAAAATAATTCTTTATGGATAACTTTTTTCAAGTACTTACTTCCTCGTTCGTATGCTGTAACAAGAGATATGGGATATATAAGTTTTTTGACGAAAATCATAAGCATATTTTGGCATTATTTAGCTAAACTAAAGTTTTTAAAAGTACATACCAATGGTCTCAAATCTGGATGATATAATACATGTCCGTTGTTATCCACCATGAACGAATAACCGTTCACACCCAACTGAAAATACGTTTTCATAATAAATATTTTGATACTCTCAAAGAAAACCAGTTTATAGATAGATGGGTATGTTTGAACTAGGATCATCTACCTTATATGGTGGTACGAGCTTCTTCAATTGATCGATAGGCACATCGGTTCCCACTACGCCGAGTAAGTTCGCTTCTCTTTGCTGAAATAAAATGTATTGTGATAAATAAGGCAGTGACAATCATAATACGAACACGAGTTCTAGGAATGCAAAAATACGAAATTACAGAAATACGGTGCGGAGATAAATACCGTGTGGTTTCTCCTATCGAAGATGGGTACGGTGACGGAGGACATCAGTTGGCCCATGCCATCATCAGACAGGCTACTGCTCTGTAATGATAAACAGTGCTCGTGAATTATAGTTAGTAAACACTTTTTCTGAGTACTTCGTAAAAAGCAGCTTTTGGAAGTGAAATGGGATAATAATGGTTGTCGATTGAGTAGCTCACAACTACTCTCAAGGCGTTCTAGTCCTCACGGTTCTGTTAGTTCACAGTGTCGGCGAAGCCTCGAATTCTGGTGGAATTGGGCTAAGTTATCACCAGTGCCTCTTTTCTACGAAATTGATACAAATCGAGAAAACATCCAGTCATTCAGTTAAACCTCAGGCAACTATTAGTTAAGCGGAAAAATGAAATAATGTCGTGGTTGCAAGTGAAAGGAAAATAAGCGGACGACTCAAGATAAGACGAAAGAACTTTTACGTTTACACAAACCCCGAACTCTAACATATTATGTCTTGGATGAGATGGCAAAAGAAAATGGACATACCATCATCCAATGGCTATGTTACCTCTAACAATGCTACTATCATTTTTGTTATGGCACAATGCCATATGTTACGCCAATGTTATGATGTTACGACAGACGTAGAGAGGATGGTGATAGCTAACCAGACGGACTTAAAATAAGCCCTACCAACCAAAGTGAGCAGAAAATTTTGCGCCGCTGAGAATCAAACCCAGGACTTCTGGGTCTGAGATAGGTGATCTTACCACTAGACCAACAGGCGGTTTAAATGAGATATGTATTATGATAATATACAATGTATACGTACCCTCCCGCCGACATATGCAGGGCTCCAGTGCACGGGGTGCACGGTCTGGTACATGACGAGCGGCCTCGCCAGCACCTCCACGAAGTGCAGCACTTTCGACTTGATCTCTGAGTGCTCGTTTATCGTCACGTAGAAACCTGTTTGATAATGATTTGGTTGCTGTTAAGTGATCAGCAGAATATGGTGAAGGGTCACAGGATCACAGGTGTCTCTGTTTTTTACTTCATTTTCTGTGTGAAGAATTTTGAGACCAGGGCAGGCAGAACTGTTAGCGCAGTATGTTATGTTGTTTGTTTCCTTATCTGTCGCCTTACATTTACTGGCTTTAAGTTCATCACTCCTCACACAATCTACGCCTTAATATAATGTATTGTTCAAGTAGGGTCATATCCAAGTCTTTTCAATATAACCAGCAACGAAAGTAATTACCACTATACCTTTATTAGTGCACGCCATATCCTTCATATTATGGCCAGCGGTGGCGTCTCCACCAACTCGGTAGGTGAAGATGCGCACGGGCATGTGCGGCCAGTTCCACGTGCGGAACACCCCCTTCACGCCGCCCGCACCCCCACCGGCGCCTATCACGGCGATAGCCTGGTTGCATTGACAACCAAGACCCGTTCGGTTGTACTGCAGGGACACAGTAAGAAGAATTATTAGTTTTTGAGTCTTTTTAATTTCATTTTTTTCACAATACTAATAGTACGAAAAGCGCTGCACCACTTTCCTCTTCTTTTTCAAACCCCTCTTCAGTTTCTGTAAAATCTCTAGAATAAAATAATTCTCACCCGATGTAAGATTTCGAAGCCAGTAGTGAGAGCACCGGTCAGGTTGGCCACTCCTCCGGAAAGTTCCGCGTTCCATATTGCCGTCTTCAGTTCTCTTATCGTTTCTGGAAGAGCCTGTAACAAAATGATTATCGTGAAATACGTACCTAGTTGGTTACCTAGATAAAGCTCTAGTATTCTTTTTTTTGGGCATTGCTTGCTTTCAATATTTTATTGAGAAAAAGTGTGTTATTCATGCCAGTCTTCTGAAAGGAAACATTTCCGAGAAGGCATTTATTCTGAGGTAACTCAATAAGTTCACTTTACTACATCACTTTGTCCATAATTCGCGCAAAGTAGCTCCAAGCGCTCTGTAGAGATCCTGCAATTTTATTGGTTGACATCAAAAGGTAGTAAAACGTGAAGACGTTTGAAAATATGAATATTCATTCATTCTCTTCATAAGGCGGTGGCATTGAGATAAGGAATGAGACTAATTAATTAATTGCTTATCTTCTCTTCTCTGTTTTTGTTGTAATTATGAGGAAGATAGAAAGTAGACTCAAAGTGTGAGCGCAGATTCTTCGGTTGCATTGTAAATGAGTAGGTACAAAATGGATTCATTGTGTTAGAAAATGTGCCAGAAGGTACATGATGTAACAGCTTTATCTTCTGATGAATCTGCAAGGTCTCACCTTGGCTCGCATTGTTTAATAAAACTAGCCAAGTTACGTGTTCAACTAGCGGTGAGTTAAAGTAGTGTCTAACCACGGACGAAGGCTGCAGCCGGCTGCAGGCGAACAACCTTGAAAGTCACTGCGAAGGCCCATTGTTATGAGTTCCAACTACCACTAGCATGTTTAGCGTTTATTGCTTAGCTATCTTCAAGTTTCATGCACAACAAGGAAGTAGGTACGACCAACTGCTGACGTTGAGTTGTTTATGTAATTACTCATGCAAGTTGTAACTTAATTACCTGTTGTTAAGGAAATGTAACAAGTGTGAACAATTATACAACACGCACATACTGCGGCTTTACTTATATGAAATTAAACCGGGTTATTTTTGGCTTGTCTGCAAGCCGTGTAATCCTATGTGAAAACTGATCCCAAATCTATATTTATCGTGTCCAATAACATTACCGATATTGCTTACAAACAGCAAATAAGTCATAAGATAAAAATAAAGCGTTTGCAGAGTCGTTAACGTGAACAAACAGACGAATATACGAATTACTAATGAAACATGGTGCGTGTTACTCTTAAATATACAAAGTTTCATTTCGCCCGGGACGACATAAAGCCGGGAATGTTTGCCATGGAGGTAATTGTTGGATCGTATATTAGCGAAGTTGCCGGCTCAAGAGCGAACCATTTGGTCGATTTCGAGTAGGTACGGCTTGATGTATCGACTTTATCTATTTGATGCGATGGAATCACTGAACGGTGGTTTAATTAATTGTAGTTTTCAGAATTATTTTTCTCTATTATTTTAAACGACTTTGTTTCTGTCGCTATTGTTCGTTACAAACTATAGTGATCTCGAATAGAGCTGGAGTATTATCTAGTCATCGATCGGACTTGTGAGTTGGCTCGACCCGCTCAGAGAAAGTGTGCAAGTATCGCAGCAAAGTTGCAAGCTCGCGCGATAAGGGCGCGGCTCTCCTCCCGGAGTGCCACAGTGCCACCACTCCCACCTGTCACGAGCTACGCGCCGCTCTCTTCTTTGTATCGTTGATTTTATCTCTAAACTTTGCCGAGTCTTATGAACTAATTAAAGTGAGCACACCAAGATGATATTCTCGTTGAAATATAGTTCTTTACAGACACCTCGGGAAATGTAAGGATGTCTTATCAACTAAGAGATTACAGTTATAGTTGAAGCCACACAACAGTTGGACTGAACTTTGAATTTTATTCTATCTAATCTGATTCTACAGTTAATCCAAGTCCTTCATATAATTAATCTTCACCACGTGTAAGCAACGTCAAACAAAGTAAAGCCGCTGGATTCAACATCAAAGAATATTATCGAACCAGGTGATCGTACAATCGGAAATGGGTTTTCAAAGCTCGGGGTATAAATATTTAAATGTTGTCTATCACTTAACGAATGTCGTGTTAACATCGGGTGGACCAGAGTTGGGTACTGTGGTAGTGCGTGAGTCAACCCAGCGATTGATGAATGTTGCTCGCGTGTCACCGCACTGATAATGAAGTGGTTTTGTACGAACCCCTAATGTTTTCCCTCGGGGTGGTTTGTAAAGATCACCAGATTTATTTGTTTAACACCGTAACGAGCCAGGTGTATAATTTCTTGTCACTTTAATATGTGGTTAAGCTCTATTTATCTATTTGTGAATAACTACGGTCGTTAGCTCCACGTGTAAGGTGGGTGGACCATGGAAGGCCATGCTCCTTCGAAGGCCAATTATTAAAATTTCGTAGTTATTGCCATGTGATGACAAATTCCTTCTATCTACATAAACATCCATCGAACTAGAAATCACAGACGCGGCGGTGAAGCGCTCGCGCCACTATTTTGGCAGTACGGTCCCTTGCTTCATTGATATCGGAAATCGGCGACGTTAAAATAAGGTGGGTGTACCATAGAAGGCCACTCTAACAAATAAATAGTTATTATTCGTTTATTTACTGGATAAATGAAACTAACAAATATTTAAGTAATACTTTGTTTTATTACGTAATATATAAACCACTTCTTTTTATTGTAGATTTAATGGCTATTTATTAACTTTTAGTGTTAAATGACTGATTTATTATAATGGCCTTCTAATGAGCCTTGTTCCTAGCAAGGCCATTTTTAAGAGTTCAATGAAACTTAAGTTTAATCAATATTGATCAAATCTGAAATTTAAAAAAGTGGTTTATATTTTACGGAATAAAACAAAGTATTACTTAAATATTCGTTCGTTTCATTTATCCAGTATATGAACGAATAATAACTGTTTATTTATTAGAGTGGCCTTCCATGGTACACCCACCTTAGTTCAAATATATTTGTATAGTGTTATCAACAGTTTTTGTGGTTCTGCTTGTTAAATACAAATCTAGGGAATAGCTGGTACTGTTCGGTGATAATGTTTGGTTGATTTTATGATTGATAAAAATACACAGTTGTATGAAATGGTTTGGTGCAAAAAAAAACCATTGTGAAAAGATCACGATAAAATCAGTAATGTTAATTTTATAACAATTTCTATAAATGTGGGATATGTGTGAAACTAAAATTATCTGATACCCGATATTAATGGCGTCGCATTAAAGTCGGCTCCATGGAATCCATTAAGGTGCGTACACACGATGACAGATGAGTATCGGCGACGAACGCCGCGCCGCGCGGGGCGTCGACACGCGATACTTGCATTAATTTGTCGCCATCATTTACATCCTTGTGTACAGGCCGATTTTATTGAGGTATAGTTGTTGGGGTACATACTTCAGATGTAGCGCAAAAAAACCAGTCATACTTACTTGGTTTCATGAGCCCTACGTAACCTAACCTAGACACTCGGCACTCAGGTTAATTATGTTTGACAAGTAAAATATTTATTTCAGTTTTTTGTAGTGAGATTCTTTATCTGCGTGGCGTTTGCCCATATTGGTTGGGATCGGCTTCCAGTCTCACCGGATGCAGCTGAATACGAGGATTTTACATGGAGCGATAGCTTATCTGACTTTCATAATCCAATGATTGGGTAACACGTTACCTCTTGGTAAGACTGGTTGTCAGACTTTTGGACTTCTCACTACCCCCAAGGACTGAATCCAGAGAACTTTGAACGTGCTTTCAGAGGCACGGAGGGGTCAGGGTATAAAAGCATGGTCACCTATTCATAGTCCGACCTGGGCAAGAGATGCTTAACCGTGAAGATTGTCCCTTGCACCTATTATAATATAGCCACGAAGCCCTGAGATTGCTGTATATATATATTATTATTTTAACATCCTGTATATTCAGTGATTAACAATATTTTATTCGTCTTTTCAGTAGGTCAAGTAATGGTATTTTGATTCGAAAATATTAATGAAATTCGTTGTCGATATTGCCGCATTCCTTTGCAATATAAATATAATTAAGTTTTCTAATTAAGTCTAATTATATCGAAGTTTCATTTAACATCTTAATGCTATGTTTGTACATTAGCTGAATTACCATGATGTTAATTATAAACATATGTATTTACATAATAATGATGATGGTCATATAATTACTGGATAGTATTGTACTGTCGATATAGGCTTAGGTATGTGTTTTCACTAGTCAGCCTAGTGATATATGTATAACATTATGTAAGTACAGTGTAGGTAGAGGGTAGGTATATGGGTAATGCTGCGGGCACAGCGTTGCCCACGATTGCGGTTAGCTCCAAGGGCAATTTCTATATGAAACTAGCTTCGGCCCGCGGCTTCGCCCGCGTGGCCTACATGAAACAACTGACAACTGACATTATTTTTTTCAGAAACAAACATAAAAACCGCTCTCAATCCTTCTCATTGAACATACCAACTGAAAATACCCCGAACAAAGCAATAAGGACGAAGTTCTACGTAAAACTAAACTAATCTCTGGGATGAGAGTAACTGTATGGTTTTAACAGAACTCAAAGTGTGTGTGAAGAGATCTAATTAGGAGACAACCAGAAGTGGATAATAAATAATTAATATTGTTTACAACGAAATACTTTAACTACCGCAGTATTTCTTTGTAAACAATATTTTTTGTTTTTCCGTCAGGTGCTAAAATCACCAGGCTGCTCCGGGAGCTTACTCTAGAGCAGGCCAAGTGTAACTGACCGTGTGGAAAGCAGTTCTCCCTTAAGTTTACCCCCGGTAAATTAAGAGTTTGGCTTTGAGATTTACTTATGGTCATGGCAAAGCAGACTTTGAGAGCAATCTGCACTCTTTTGAACTTAAAGGGGTAGTTCGATGGTGTTAGAGGAATCCTCGGAATAAACTTAGACTCTCACACAGATTACTGGGGCGCCAACTCTCAATTTTAATATGTGAGTTGGCAGACCTTCAATATTGGTTAAGAAATTCAACTTAGTAATGTATGGCGTCATCATTGTTCAGTGAGTCTACTGATTTATAACGATTTTCGTTGGGGGATAATTTTGGAAAAACTGTGATACACGTGTCTCATAACTCAATCGACCCAGAATATATAAAGTTTCACAGAAAATTCAACCTATGGGAGGTTGAATTTCACCCACTTAGGGGTGGAATTTCGAAAAACCCTTTCTTAGTGGATACCTGCTCTTAACATAGAATACACCCTCCAAGTTACATTTCTCTAGGACCAGCGGTTTAGGCTGTGCGTTGATATATCAGTCAGTCAGGACTTTGAATTTTAAATGTATAGATAAGCATCAGTATAATCAGCTTATACCGTTCCCACTGTTGGACACAGCCACACACGCCTTCTCTCTGGGAGAGAGAGTGGGGCCAGCGTGGGTTGCTCGATATCACATAATATCTTCGAATATTCGGTTCTGTTATATGCCGGTTACCTCACGATGTTTTCTTTCACCGTTATAGACAAGAATTTGAACAAAGTAAGAACCGTCAAAGAAAGCAAAGCTAATAACTCTAACTTTTTACAGTTCTAACACCAAGCAATTACCAAATTACATAATAAAATCGTATCTTAGAAAATTACATTTTCTCAAGTAAACACTTTTACTTGTTTATAGATACGGGTGTAATTGTGTAGATATATTAACTCTACTCTGAGCTTAAAAAGCTATTCTTGACCAGGCCACTTCAGATATTGTGCGGTCACGTATCTTAATTAAAACCTATTCCAAATAGGGCTTGGTATTTAATTATGTCCGCCTATAGGAAATACGGGTCTACAATTCCACCGGACTAGCTTAGAGTTAGCCTTTAATTAACTAGGCCTTACAAGAATCTGGGATTCCTAACCGTCTAACGTCTTCATTGTGTAGAAGATTAAACTGGAACTCCTTTCAGCTTTAAAATGCCGATGTTTCTCTTCAGGACCGTATATTAAATCAGGCCCATAGACTCACAAAATAATCATAGTGGAATTGGTGCGGTGGCTTATTCCGCTAGTGAAGCAGATAATTATTTACGATTTCCAATTTTAATCAGTTTTATTTTCCGAAATACGGAATAATTAATAACACACGAGCACTCAGCTTCGATTCCGTCACGCCCCGCGACCGCGCGAGTTTAATTTAATTTCGATTTCCACGAAAATTTCCATATTCGTCAGTATATTTTCCATATTTTTGGTGTATAATCCTTAACATGCTGTTCTTGTACAATATCTTGATGTGACCCAAGACCCGGCATTGTTAATTCAACGCGGACAAGGTTCCCCTCCAGTAATTGACGCACATAAACCGATATTAAAAGCTTTATACGTCGGTAGGTAGGTGATTCAGAAAGGAATTTACGTCATGTTTAAATCAGTACTGACATGAAACAATTTGTGTCGCCCACCTGTACCTGCAACCCTTGCTTTAATTAAACTTATGTCGTATAATTACTCTTGATTGTTGTTCGCGCTTAGATAATAACGTGTTGAAACTATTAGCCACGTTTTAATATTTTATAAAACGTTTCCTTAGCGACACTTCCAATTATCGTTTTGATTGTAAGAGTAACGCCCTTTTGAGTAAAGGTAATGGATATGGCTGGATGCCAATTATAGAATCAACCAATCAACTCAGTCAATATCAGTCACAAAATAACATAACATTTATTTATTTTTAGGAAACTTTGGCCCATAGATAGAGAAGACCTTACAGAACATACATAAATGATAATAGTAGATTATGCACCAAGGGGATAAAGCAATTTCTTAAGTCACGGGCACTATTTTGAATCCCGAATGCAACGAAGGATTCTAGGGCGCGAGGGAGCTTTGAGTTAACTCCTGAACGAAGCGAGGGAGTTAAGACTAGAATCCTGAGAGACATGAGGGAATTAAGCTAGTCCAAGACAAAGACACCTTAATCCCCGATGAGCAAACTCTACTTTTCACACCTACTGCGAGGAAATGAAAATCAATTCGATTTTCGAAATATGGCGTTGCGCACCAATGTTCTACCGCGGGGGTGCGCCAGTGTTGGGAGATTAAGGATATATTTCCCTTTTTCAGGGAACATATCGTTCTAGGGGAAAAATTGAGAAAATTATATCCTTGGAGAAAGTTACAACACTAAAAAATAAGGTAAAATTTAATAATTCATCAGACTTTTACAGCCGAATTACTGATTTGTAATAATAACTTGCGTTTTATAAGCCAATTGCAGGGTGTCGTGTTTGAACGGGATCAGGGATCAGGAAATACATACACTGAAACAAAATGCGATACTCAGTGATACTTTTTGTGGATAAAAATAGTTTTACATCTCTGTTTAATTTCTTCTTTGAAAAATAAAATGGGGAAATTATATGAAATTATATATAAAAAATGAATTGCATACATTGAATGTGCGAAAAATCCAAAAACTCGATCTAGCAACCCTGGGGTGCGCACCACAGCCTTCGATCAGCTGTTGTGATGACTTGTCGCCATTACCGCTACAGATAAAAAAAATTGGGCCTGTCAATTCTTTAATCATTTAGGACTTGACCATGTGCAAAAAATAATAAATTATTGTTTTTAATGTTGTAACTATTTTTGTTTAACTTATTTAATTGATTTACAATTGTTTCTTATTATTTTAATATTACTATTAAGTTGCGTAATTTAATTATTTTGTTCATCGACGGCAACTAAAACCTGTGCAGCGAAAACTCTTTGGTAAAAGTTTTCATGCAGTGTGTTATTTAAGGTTCCAAATTCAAATCACATTATTACCCAGCGGGCAGTTATGAAATTCAGTACAATATTACTGCCCTAGGGCATTAATGACTTGCTTTACTATAGGTTTGCATGACATTTTTTGACATTTACGATTAGGTGCTGTGAAAAATACAATTTATGTTAGTAAATAGAACCTTAAAACTATGTTAGTTACACTTCACTTGTGCACTATGTCACTGTGCGTTCATGTGGGACTTGTCTGTGAAAGCGACGGAACACCACTCTCTGCGGCCAAAAGTCCTCTACCAAGACGAGGTGCAGATAACACGTTGGAATTCGCACCACGAACGCCTTAAAGTTGACGTTGCAGCGCGCGCGACTCATGCAGCTGCACTCTCGCCACGTACTTTATCTTCTGGCGCACGTACTCCACGATATCCTCCGCCGTAGTGGTGTAGTGTAGGTAGGAGATGTACACCGGAGTGTTCGGCTTCGCGGCACGAATAGGCACGTTGGGGCTCCGATGGCGCCGCGACGCAGCGGTTCTTGTTGGTCCGCTGAAGATGCTTCATGATGCGTCACATATGCAATACTTACCGTATTGCAATAGCAATAAAAAAAAAACAAGATAGGTATCTGGAATCCATTAAAAGAAGCTGGTTTATTCTACCGATTCCTGTATCCGTGCGTACGCTAATATGTGTATTATTACCGTTTTACTCCCATATACGAGTGCGTGGGATTTACACCCACAAAATATTAGCTCACGGGTAATCGAATATCCTAATAGAGCAAATAAATACTGGTGGATTATTCAAACGCCTACGGACATCCTGCCTACTTGTTTTGTTAAATCCGACTCCTATTAAATACAGGACTACCAAAATTAAACCACTATTAGATTGTTTGTGAACTCTTCTCTTTACGTCCATAATTGGATACATAATATCTAATATGTAAGAGAAATATTTTTCACAAAGTTATAAGCCACTAAGATTCGATAACACGAAAACTAACGTTAATAAAAAGCCAATAGTCCATCGTCCAGGGCGTGAACTTTGGATCGAAAGGTCGCGGCTTCAGGCCTCACTGTGTTGAACTTTTGTTAAGCTTATAACGCGAGTGGTATTAATATAATATGT
This sequence comes from Standfussiana lucernea, assembly GCA_964057025.1. Classification (NCBI taxonomy): domain Eukaryota; kingdom Metazoa; phylum Arthropoda; class Insecta; order Lepidoptera; family Noctuidae; genus Standfussiana; species Standfussiana lucernea. Next base: position 13,574,007 of record OZ059785.1, read on the forward strand.
ATCATCGTAATACGGTAACATGTTTTAACCATTACTTGTGTGTCAAATAATACCATTTACTTGATATTTCCAAGTAAATGCGATCATTTATTAATATTTTACTCATGTTTCTTTAATAATTCAAATCGTTGGAACTTTTAAACCGATTTCAGTGAAGCTTGCCAACTTGAAGATGAATCGCAGCGCAGATCAAAAACTAGGATACTTTTAATATTAAAATAAGATTTGATTTTCGTGGAATTTCCAGTGATAAATGTGTTTTCAATCTGAGCGTGAAGAGCGAGATCTTTTAAATGTTTTCCAATCTAGTGAGCATGGGAAAAATATATAAGAAATGTTACGTAAAATGGTGCTTACCTGAGCTAGAACTTTCGTGTAACAGGAATGTAGCTCGGATATCGTGTCACTGTATCTATAGATATTGACGAAGTCATTGGGTCCGAGGGTATCCAGTAACGCAGAGACGGTAGACTTGGCCAGCCGCCAGTAGGAGGAGCTCAGGTCATCGGAGTCATCGAGCAGTATCACCAGGTCCTTGGGAGAGGTCGCCGCCTCCACGAACCAGTTCGAAGACCTGAAGTCGTAGAAGTCTCTCGCGTGGTGCGAGTAGCCGTCTTCTGGTGGCCAGGACATGGCTGCGATATACAAATATTAGTTTGAAAATGCAAGTAGGTTAAAAACATGTTTAATATTCTCTATAGTCACATTTACTTATGTTGTTTGTCCCCAAACAAATAAAATGTGTAAAGTACAAATAAAACAAATACGTATGTATTAGTACAATTAAATCAATCAAATAGTTTGTAAGTTCAATATGAGATGAGATTGGGTAAATGTTTGTCTTTCATCTGCGCCGATGTTGGATGGATAAACATTTTACGTGGCGCGCGTAGCACACGCAGCAAACATTGATTATTTGTTAAAAGAAAAGTACATATACTACTTACAAAGAAGGCAGGTTAAGAAAAATACACTTTACAGTTTAGTTTGTGGCAAACAAGTATTGTTAACTGGGATTTAAACTTTGAGGCTGTTTTGAGGTAGGTAATTAAAAAAGTAAGCTTTTTTTTTACAAAATCGTGATCTTATGGCGTTGTATGTAATATAAAGGAGATACGTGTTACAGAAAGGGTGTAGTCATATTTAAGGGTGTGTTGCAGACCATCAAACTGAATAACTTTCTCCATTGGACCAGCACCGTAATTGCGAAAAAATAATCAGCCGCCCCATACAACATTTCAATACCTACTCGACCCAAATGTATGTAAATGTAAATATGACTAAACCCTTTCTGTCACACGCTGTATTTAGTAATTTTTTGTACAAACCTGGGTAGCGCCTCATGAAGCCAGAGGAGGAGGCGTAGTACTGCCACGACAGCGTGGGGTCAATTTCGTAGTTGTTCACGAACAACGGGTCCAAATGCTCCGACCACGCGATCTGGTTCTGAACCTCGCCATCTGCGACAACAGGCCAAGTTTCAACTTGTCTCCAACTTGGACAATATTTTATAGCTACGTTTATGCGAACAGTTCTTCCGGAAATATTTATAAGATAATTACGTAGATAACACGATTTTCAAATGAGGAGAACACACGTGATTTATAAGTAATAATATGAATACATTTAACTTTCCAGAGTTAAAAAAAATGTCTTGAAAAAAAAACAATTTATTAAACTAAAATAAACAGTTTTATACACATAACAAAACCGTACAACATAAATATCATACAAGTTGCTGAAAATTACGACTGACGGAAACAGTTTAATCCATCCTGTTTTTAAAAATATAATTTAATTTGAATTGTAGTTGCCGACCATTTTTATGGACACCAATAAAACTGTTTGTGAAGCGTCCACAAGCACGAACAACTTTAAATTCAGCTTATTATATGTAAATTATTTCACGTGCTGTTAAACTTATGAATTATGTATGAATGCAGTAACTTCGTTACAAAATAGTAGATAATCGCGACACTGTTGGCACCCTGTCCACCAATTAGGGAGATTTTCTTTAACTACCCATTAAAAGAAGTGTAATTGGCAAACTTGGTTCATTGGGCAGCCGTGATTGCTTTCTACTGGACCGGCGGCCGGAAAAATTAATGGTTCGCCTGTATACTATGGGTTTGTTAAATAAACGCACCAGGCCCTATGTAATTACGCCCTTTAAATTAAATACGGGCTGCCAAACGATATTTTGGGGCATTTCGGAAGCGTGAAGGATTTTGTGGGAAGTTCGCTGTATGTGTATTTTTTGATGGCTCAGTTATACTTCGGATCTTATCTATTTAGCGATATATATATTGAAATTTTAATCCCAATTCCACTAGATCCATTTCATCAAGCCAAGTATACTGGCTTCTAGTACAGATTTTTTTCTTTCAAAGAATGAGGATCTTAATTTCGTCAACAATATTCATCGTAGTTTTGAAATAACGTTTGTTCGAGTGAGCGCTACTAAATAGTGAGGAATACGTCAATCTATCCATTAATCATCTGTGGCGACCACCCTGAGACCCTCCGCCCTGCAACCCCTCCCCCTCCATCGTCCCCTGCCTTGTGTGTCAACAATATATTAGCTTCTATTATATAGGGATGGAGTGGATTTGTATTTTTTCTTGCGTTTTATTATTCCGCGTAAAATATGAGGTTGAGTAAAAACTGTTGTCTGTCTGTATGTCTTGAAATCTGCTCGATTTGGGGCTTTTTTATTTTATTTATTTAATTAAATTCATACAGAGGTGTTACTTAATTCTAAACTCGCCAAACTTTTACGTTTGATGGCGAGAGGCGCTCTTTTACACTGACCACTTTCACATTTTTATTTTAAGTTCGTACAGTCCATCCAAAGGTTGTCTGGAAGACATCGCTTTAGCGACAAAATCACCATGTAACCATAGAGTTAGCAATATTATAAAACAGTTGTGTAACAATTTTGGTGTACAATAAAGTACATTCTATTATCTTTTACTTATCATTATTATATTGTTATCGTTTAATCTAATACAATGTATTTAGTTCTGTTTGCAAACCTGTATTTTTTAATTTTGTCTTAAGTGATCCTGTACTAATTTTTACTTTTTCTCTTAATAAATCTAACTTAACCCTGTTCAATACGTATTTTATATCAAATAATGAACTCATTTTAATTAATTAGACAATTAATTTGATTCTTAGGCAGATATATTTTTTTTTTCGAAAAACTATACATATTATTATTTTTTTATATATAAAAACTTTTTAATGAATGTAATTTTTTGCCTCACATTCAGAATTTCAACTATACATAGTTACATAATTATGTATCTGCTCATTCATCATCATTCTATTAGTCTTATCCCAATTTATTTGGGGTCGGCGCAGCATGTCTTCTTCTTCCATACTTCTCTATTACTTGTCAACTCATCAGTCACCACCTTTCTAGTCATATAACCCTTTACATACATATTAAATACAGGGGAAGGTACAAACCGTCTGTATTGATATACGGCGGCATAAGCACAGCACTGTAGCTGCTATTGACGGCGATGTGGTCGAAGTGCCTGCTGGGCGTCAGCGCCAGGCGCCGTGCCCGTGCCGCCAGGGTACCGTCGTCAGCATGCACGTTCAGCCATCGAGCATCGTAGTATGAGCCGGGAGCTCCGTCGCTTCCAGCATTGCCGGCTGATAGGGCTGCCGCCTCTGCACTGTCCATTATGCGCTGTGTGATAACATTATCCAAGGTTATAAGGTTTTTTATATGTATTAGTTCCTTTAGTTATTTTTCATTATTATTTTTAAAATTTTTAAATATTCACATATAAAATAATAAAAAAAAATAAAAAAAAATAAAATTTTATTGTTATTGTTTTAAGATTATTTTGTGTATTTTAACTATGGGCCCTAGTTGCCTGAAAGTTAAAATGATTATTATTATACGATTAGTATAAAGGTACAAGGGTGTTATTAGGATAAAATTGGTACTAGATTAACTGGCGGGTTTGCTTTTGCAGAAAAGCTTATGATGAAATCTTACGTGACTACGACGTGAGAATGTTATTTCCTCAGTCTAAAGTTCAAGGGATAAAACACGACAAATAGTTCATTGTGAAAATCACTTTACATCATAATGCATTGTAAACAAATACAACTGATTAATACAATAGTCATCAAAACAACAAATAAACATGTCTAACGTAAGCCGACATCAGTCCCTAACGATGACAATTGCTAAGCCAGGCGTTTGTAAAAACTAGCGGCTGTACTGCGACAAGTGAAATTATTAAAAGCAAGCCGGTTTAAAATAAAAGTTTGTATTTGTGTCAACATTTCCCCTTTTGGTATGATTTACAAGGGTTGAAACAGTCAAGTCATGGAGCGAGCCGCAGCCCGCGAGCACAAAGAGTGGCCGGATAAAAGCGGTAGACAATTGTCGGCAATTAGCCGGCATGGAATTGGGCTGATCGATAGCTGCCTTTGTCCCACCGCCAGGCATTAGCGAACGATCAAAAATAATCAGCTCCACTCCCCCGCCACACCTTTCCCTTGCTTTATTGAAGACAGGACGTGTTTTCTCCGGCGCAGGCTTTTTATAACCTTTTCGGGGGAGGTTTCGCCTTTTAGCGTCTTAGTAAAAACTTAATTTAATAAAAACATCACAATGTCTATGATACCACCGCTACATTCATTTTCTTCTAATTTAATTTTATTAACCTTTTGTTTGGTAGAATATTACAAAATAGGATTAACAAGCTAAATAGAATTCTTGGTGTTAACTTGATCGCAAACTTTTGTTCAGATTAAGGCCAAAATAGCTAATTAAGCTGATTAACATGTAAAATATAGGTAGTGGTCAGTCAACATCTTAAAAGAAAGATATCGTAGATAAGTGAGGTCGTTTCCAGGTCACCTCACGTGCAGACATTTGGCAATCCTTTGACCTCCGAGTGTTTGATAATAATGATAGGGGTTGCGTGATCTTAACGACCCAGAACCAATTGCCTCAATAGCTATGTGTTGTTGTACGTCATTGTATAAACTTCATTACTGTCACATCCAGGCCATTAGGCCACAGCTATACAACACGATTAGGTACTTAGTTCAAATATTTTCAAAACAAACCGCAGCTTATTTATAGTAACAAAGACCTTCCGCTAATGTTCATGCGATACTGAGGTTATTAGTGTTATCACTCTCAATTCGACAAGCGTACTCGATCATTAGCTCTGAAAAATATTCTAATTAGCTCTTGTTACAATATCAGAAGCTTTAAAAAAGATCTACAGGAAACACAGTTTATAAATGAGAGTTTTTAGTTGTGAGACGATATAGCCCCATCCTAGGAACAAGCTCGCGAAGTGGGGGCGAAGTAATTAAAACTTGCAGTGAACTGAGCCCGCCTCCTACACCACTACAGCGCACTTGCAGCGTGCGACACCCTAGCTCCACGCAAAAGGATTTTTATTAAAATTAATCCTTTGATAATAAGGAGAAAATCTTTTAATCTGGGAGCGCCGCGATTTTTTTTTTTACAAATTTAAACATGACTCTTTATTGTAATGAAGCTTAAACTTACAGTATATGCATATAACAGATTGGATATAATCGGAAAGTATGCTGTGAGTCACTGCGATCCATGTCGCGCGGCTAATAGAGAAAATCAGCAATTATATAATTAGAAGACACCTCAAATACTTTATCTCGGCCATTAAGAGCGGCTCTGAAAGTGGAGTATTCTTGGAACAATGCTTAGTGCCGGCCGTAAATACATTCCTTTATTTTGTTTCAGCTACAGTTTCATTAAGTGCGAAATGTTGGCGTCGTTTTTTCTCCGTGCGACGCGACGCCCGCAGCGCAGCAATCCTCTCGATTTTTCAACTTTATTGTTGAGCTAAGTTCCGCCGCTTTCGGCCCACTATTGCCGTCCTATTCTCAACTTATTATGCGAACTATTCTGTTTGCGAGCTTCTTGTGCAGACAAATGGAGTCTTTGCAAATGTTGTGCTGTTATATTTTAATAATTGCAACGTTATTCACAATTGTTTGTTCAAGTTTGTTGTTTTAATAGAGACAGAATTCATTAACCGCAAGGAATGCAACGCGCGTGTCTTAAGTAAATACCTTCATCGTCTTTAGGTACTTACTACAAGAGCGTGTCTCCTTAAATACGTATTTGCAAGAAAAAATCAAGCAAAGAACGTTTCACAAAAGTTGTATCTAAAAGAGAAATACAGAGCAGCGTCGATACGCCTCTCATTTTGTAGCAACCGGTAAAGATGAGGGGTTGAGACGAATAAAGCGAAGATAAACGCCTCAGATAAACTCAACGTATTCACTATGATTCCGTCTCGTTGGCGCTCAATGTGTCGCTATACACGCCGCCTTTAAATAACTACTACATGACAAATATAAGGAACATTTTTTGCGAGCTTGAGCCTAGATGTCAGCTTAGCCAGGCTGAGCAAATACTTTGCCAACTTGAATGGAAACGTAAAGAACATTGTGATGTCAGAGTCGCTACTTTAAAATATTCCGTTATAACTTTACAAAATAATTTTGAAACAAGTTCAAACGCTGAAGTCCTGTCATTCTTTGTCAAGAGCGACATGTTTTGAGACGGGTTAGTGAACTTTGCTCATGTCACTTTATATCATCGAGTATACTGTATACCTAGGTACATATGTGTGTCCTGCTTGCACTTGACTAATAGTACCTACTTAGTACTGGTAACTCAAATATACAGTTACACATACAGTGCATATTCTTCAAACAAGATGGTTTAGAAGTATTTAGAGACTGTATACCCTGCGTTAATTCAAATCACAACTTCAAAGGGAGACATGCATCACTTCTGTTAATCACGTGACTTAATTCATACTGCAATAGTGCCACGTCATGATTGTAGCATCTAATTTGGGCGCTTGTGGAGTGGTGTCGGCGTGTTTACGGAGGACGTGCCTCCGGCCCGCCGCCATGCGCCATAATGCAATAAGTTTGCAGCGATGAGCACGCTGCTGCGGTCGTCTGTCGGCTACACATGAATAATCCGATTACACACCACACACCGATACTGCATGTGTGTTCACTTTTCACCATAGATGTTCTATGGTGTGTGCTATTTGGATACTTGTGTACCAGAGACAACAAAATTAGAAGTCATTCTTATTTCCTTCGCTTGTAACATAATAATAGGTTTGTGACTTGTACTGTTAACAATCAAGAAATCTGAAAAAAAACCCGCCATTTTGTAAGGGAAACCGTCATCAGGTTGTAAACCATGTATAATCATATTAACATTCGATAAAACCATTACCCATACACTAAGGATAAAGTGATTGCAAGTGCAATTTTCGATTTCCATTAATTTCACATCGAGTCAGCGCGCTGAAATGGTTAGCCAAGCAAAATGAGTTATACTCGTAGTGAGTGTAAGGTAAGGGCGGGTTAGCCCTCATTGATATTAATGGATTACTGTAATCTTAACTCAGCATTTACTGTTTGCACACATGGGGTTGAGTGGTGCTTTAACTCTATAGTTTTTAATATGCCTAGAAATAAAAAAGCAATGACTCGAGCGGGCCATCTAGTAAATAAAACTTGCTTAAAGGTAGTAATTTTTTTGAACCAATTTCTGATGGCTGCTGTGGCTCTAAAAATACTTTCATTAAAGAAAAGGGAGCTTTGTAATTGCTAGGTAGATATTGGCTTACTGAGAATGTGTTTATAGAGAGCAACAGTTTTTTTTTTCGATATGGTTTGATATCCTGAAATCTGTTTTCAATAGACTATCGTCAGTGACCACTGTTGGCGGGCCAATTGAAATGCGTTGGCGGGCCATATTGTGGCCCGCGGGCCTGGGGTTGAGCAGCCTTGTCCTAGAGGATTGCTACTGGCTGATGATGATTAGAAAGCAAACTATATTATCCCACGAGTGCCACCAGTGTGACTTTTGGCATAAAACGCGCTAGACGACACGGATCTCATAAGCCTGATGTAAGTAATAGTGACAAGTGTACCGGCGTTCTAACCGTACATCAAGTTCCTGGTGGTTGCGCAATATGTAATACCTAACAGTTATTACGAGACACGTGCAAACACTTCCCACTTGCGCGCAAGATATAGGTTTCAAAGTTATAAACTTGAAATTGTGCGGAGACGTAGCATGTTGTTCTACAATAGGTAGGAAATCGTGACAATATATTATGCGGCGCAAAATCACGGTTGGAGAAACTGTTTGGTCTGCTAATGAGTGCAAAACCAATCGCATTTGATAAAGCAGACTAGACTCTTAAATCAAATACACAATTAATCTGATGACGATTATTTGATTAACCAAGGTAGAGTTTTTGTTGCAACAGCAAACGTACTGTATGAAACCCAGAGAACAAAAAGTTATACACGCAAGTCTCAGTTAAAGTAAGGCCCCAGACGCATTTGAAAACCATAGTCGAGTTAGTTAGGAGTGAACTTAAAATCGATGATTCGGAATATGTCTTTGTTTGATTGCGAGATTTTCTTATGCAAGAGGAGCCTGGGTAATGCTCAAATTCAGAGGGAAGAGAGCATAGAATACGACGCTTTTTCATTGGGGATGAGATTTTTTGTCGGATACAGGTTTCAAATTCCGTCACGATGTATTCGTCAGCCATAACTCAGTTCTGTTGTCAGTGAGTAATTTCCAGAGTGTGACATCTGAATACATATTGATTTCTGCCAGATGTTAGAGCATCTAGATGAGGTCAAAAAAGTATTTGAGTATCAATTGTGAACAGCTTCGATATTGCTGAAGTCCTAGCTTCGGAATATGAACAAACGTAATCCGACGTGTCGACAGAGCTCAACTCGAGGAAATCGCTACAGCAAACTTAATCTATTTATGTTTCACGTGTCGGGAACTTTTGCTACGACATGTTATATTAAAAACTAAATAAAAGCTTGTAACACTCGTTACAGTAAATCGTATTTGTAAAGTTATTTGAATATAGGTATGTAAGATTGACTTATGGTTGACTTCGTGCAAAGCTAAGTTAACTTTCTGACGCTTTATGCTACGGGTTATATTTATTTTTAATAACGGAAGCAAAGCGAAAGCAAGAAAAGTTCGAATTTTATTTTATTGAGCATACTGTACCTACCTACGTATGTTACTGTTACTGTTAGCCTGTATCATCCCACTGCTGGGCAAAGGCCTCTCCCCATGACTTCCAAATTCTTCGATCCAGGGCTAAGGTGGACCACTGATTGTTGGTTCTGTCCAGCTTGTCCTGCCAGCTCCTGCGAGGTCTACCGCGATGCCTTTTGGCTGTATCAGGGCTCCACATCGTGGTTATTTTGGCCTACAGCTCGTCGGGCATACGGCAGACATGGCCAGCCCAGTCCCACTTCAGCTTAGCGGATTTTTGAGCAACGTCGGTAATTTATGTTTTGGAGCGCAGTGTGTTGTTGCGTACATGGTCGGTAAGTTTGACGCCTGGGATACTGCGCTCCATTGCACGTTGGTGAAATGGTGAAATCTTAATTAAATAAACCTTTTCATGTAATGTACCAATTCATAAGCCTCACATAATACCCACTAATGTATTCGTAAAGTGAGCGATAAAAATTCATTGCTTCAGTCACCCTATTTAGTAAATTCAGATGTAATCGTAAAACCGTCGACATACTTGTCACAGAACATTTATGTTATTTTCTCCAAGTAATTACAAATTGCTCGATTCGTGCGAGAAAAGCTATGAAACTAAGGGGCACGTTTAATAAAGCCACTGAACAATATTTTTCTGTAATGGCCTTTCACAATGTCAATCTTCTTTGCAATTTATTCAAGAAAAAATGATCGCATGTCGGATCTCAATGAAAAACTAGTTGGGTTTTGTTCTAAAGAAAAAGTCCGGGAGGCACGTCTAACAATAACATGATTACTTTGTAACGTTTATTAGAAGGCAGTGGTCGCTAAATTGAGTTTTATATTGAAGGTAGCGGTGCAGGTCAACGACCCCCGCCCTCTGGCGCCGCCGGCCGGCCCTGCGCCCACGCGCCAACTATACCCTCATATCACTTACATTTCCAGCAAAATACATAAGCTGCTTTAAAAGCAATATCTTCTTTTCTAAAAAGTTTAATCAAATGTTTAGTTATGTACTGACTTATAATAAATTCTTTTAAGCGCATTGTGCGCTTTGTCATAATAGAAAAGGAACAAGAATGTAACAGCCGCGCTACTTCTTTGGAAGGATTTTATTTATTTTCTTAAGTCATAATATCTAAAAGCATTTCTGCTATACCGCTGATGTTATTATTGCGTTAGTGGTTGATGCTGTTCCATTTCCGTTCTTAACATTAGCTAGGAGGCAAAGACTAGCGTGCTATAAATTGTGTTGTCATTTGATATGTATAAAACGTAGTATCGGAGTATCGGGAATGATGGTAGTAGTGCAGGCGTCGGAGCGCGCTTTAGAATATTGAGTAAGTAGCCTACAGGAATCACCGCCCTCCATCCCGGCGCGACGAGGCGCGTGCGAGCGGGACGGGGCACCGTCTCAAGACTGCGAATCAATAAAGTCCACTCGTATAAGTCGGGCGGTGCAGCGACTGGATATGGGTCACGGTGCACTCAGCCCCCGAGATGGTATTTAATAACCCTCTACACGCTCTGACAGATATTACTCGATCCTCCTTCCGCCCGCGACGTGTTTAAATGTAAGTTAGCGATGGAGCGCCGGAAAGATTTTTAAATGCGCTTTCAAATCGTTATGACATGATAAATACTGAGATCGCGTTTTTATCGTTCGCATTTTAAGTTTGAATGGGCTGCAAAGATGACGTTCGTAAGCGGAGTCGTCATAAATGTCGCATCGGAGATGATTGTCATAGCAATTTCCGGCACCGATTGCGGGCCAATGGCATGAATTATGTCAGAGATTTCTTGTCACAAACAGCTGGTGTTTCGCAATTTGCTGATGGCGGCATTAAGGTCGGGCAAGTGCAGCGGTCTACTTGGTGTGTCCTCCCCCCCAAGCCCCCACACGGTGGGAGACCCGCTCGCCCTGCGGCACGCCGCTGGAATTTGGCGGTGCGCCTTGCACTTAGGCTTGCTACGGAATTTAAGCATACACATGTATCGTATAGCGCGGGAGGCGTAACGTATTACCTTACAAGCCGAACGGATATTGTACTCGCTTGTGTGGCTTCCAACCTTTAGCTCTCAAACGATTTAATAAAAATAAAATACGCTGAATAAATTACATGGACGGAGCATACAAGTGAAAGTAATAACATAAGATACAACGTTAAGATTATAAGGTTGGTACCTAAGATTCAATATGCATCAATTATTTCTGATTCTGTGACATTATCCGTAATTTTGGCGGCTAACCGCTCATAGGATGCTGATCCATTCTCACCATAAAATGTTATATCCTAGAAGACTCAAGATATTTTACAAGAGCAATATTAGTCTAAAAACCTGCATGACGTCGTAAGTTCGGCCCCACTCAGCACAAAGAGTTTTAGTGAATTTGAGGGAGTTTCATACTGCGAAAATTGGTAACATGTTTTTTTGGTGAAATATGGTTACCATGTTACTCTATTTAGCATTTTATTTGATTCACAAACAGTTTCCTCACTACACTACTAAGCTTTTAGTGTTTAGTTTCAACTCTAAACATTTCCTTTTAATGCGCACCACTGCTGCCGAAAAGATTTATGACTGGCCAGTAAGCTACGAACTGCTACGCCGACCGCTACGAATACTCTTTGATGGTAGAAAATGAGGCAGAGTGACGTAGTTGGGAATTGTTGTGAATTCGAAATTGATTTGACTAGGGTAGCCGAAGTAGGTATTCCAAGTGTTTGAAGGCAGCACCTGTGTTCGCATAGTTGTGTCGCGCGACATCGCGTCGTGGCAACTTGCAGCAAGCGCGCGACAAGCCCGCGGCCGCGTGTGCTCACTAACTTGACGAATTGTTGGCGTTACATTATAGGAATTATTGAGTTTATCATAGTTCGCGAAGGCATGCATGAAGCTGCACCCCGATACATTATCAAGACATTGTTGCTGGAATCTGTTGGTGCGGAATTTTATCTATGTAAATGTTGAACAATATTATAAATAGTTTCCCACATCCTGATCTTTCGCATGCTTTGTTACCAGATATAATATATGAAACTGAAACTTACCATAATTTTAGTGACTTCATCTTTGATTTGAATGATTAATTCTGGTGCAATCGACAGTGAAGTAAAGTGCTCAATTCAAAATAAATGTGCAAGAGAGAAATATCGAGAGTCGGACGTGAATAAAATGAAATAATTCCATTTGACATACGGAGCTGGCAGCGAGCTCGTGTCGCTGTAGCCGTGGTTCCGTCGAACTTATTTATACTACCCATGCTTACCTACCGCAGGCAATATCATTAATCCTGGGAACCGCCGAGTTACTCCGCGTTTTATTAAATGCAATCAATGCAATTAGTGTAGCTTTATACCGTAAACAAAATACCGAATTAAGCATTGAATTTTGATGTACGTTACTGTACGTTATGTTCATGATATAATTTTTTTTTGTTGGAACGTTGGTTTAGGGTCCAGTCAACTCGCAGGTCCTCACCGGACACGGTTGTTTCGGGAGGTTCCTGCACCGAATCAGGCGGGAGGAGACGCCCGGGTGTTTCCACTGCGAGGATCGACCGGAGGACACGGTGGAGCATACGGTGGAGGTCTGCCCCGCTTGGGCGGAGCAACGCCGTGTCCTCCTAGCGGCGATCGGCGGCGGCGACCTCTCGCGTCCGGCCCTGGTTCGAGCCATGGTCCGGAGCGAGACGGAATGGGAAGCCGTCACCTCCTTTTGCGAAGCAGTCATGCTAGCAAAGGAGGAGGCGGAACGTGAGAGAGAGCGTTCCTCCTCACGTCCCAGCCGCCGCGGGAGACGCACCGGGCGTCGGGGGCCACGTGGTGGCCCCCGGCCACCGTAGACGCGGGCCTGTGGACGGTGAGCTAAGGGCTAGCTCGCCGTCCCTCCGTCTTAGGACGACAGGCCGTGTCGACGGCGCGTTCGTGTTCCACGCGCGCCTCAAAGAGATGTCAGCATAGGGAAGGGGCCCGCAAGGGCCGATGCCTGCCGGGTGCTGCGGGTTGTTCGAAAGAGATACCGCGGCCCCGGAACACAAAGGGCGATGAAGGAACATGGATGGGTTTTAGTCAGTAAAAGTCTGACACTCCCTCCCGCTCAGCCCAGAGCGGGAGAAGTCATTTGATGATTTCCCATCCGAAAAAAAAAAAAAAAAAAAAAAAAAGGGTCCAGTCAACTAATTATCAACTTCATGTTTTTATAAAGCAACGTCCATTGATTTCGTGTTTGATAGATGGGAAAAGAAATATCACAGTGTGTAAGCTTGCATTAAAAAATAAACAAATTACCCAATCTATGCTGATTTGTCAGGCTCTTTATTAACTACCAAGGTAAATAATATTTGCAAACAACATTTTGCAGTCCTTACAAGTACCAACAGTAATTAAATACTCGTGCAGAACAGAGGTAATTAGCGCATTTGAAACTAGGCCGTTAGTTGTATTGCGACCAGCGCCGGTTCATTGCACTTCCTAAATTATGTCATTCATGCGGACAAACGAATCTTTTAATAATTAATGCATGTTTTCACATTATGTTATTAAATTACATTTCTGTCCATTTTAGGTTTTTAAAGCTTGCTTATACTTTTAGAGCGACTAAGGGCTACGATATCTCGTAGACCACCTACGAATTTTTAAAATATTTAATTTAAAATATTTTTTTACTGCACTAAGTGCTGTACTGTACTTTGAACTGTACTTACGACGCGACAATGTTATTTTATATCCGCGTAGAGTGTATGAAAATATTGTGCTAATATTTGGTAAAGCGCCCGAATTTTCAATCTAACCTGTTCCATTGTAAATTTTTGTGTGTTTAAATAAAGCATGGTGGCAGCCGGGGCCGCGCGGCTGAGGTTAGCGGGGGGGGGGAGGGGGCATCACCCGCGGCCACTGTTTACATTATACCCATTATATTATTATGATTTATTGCTCAATCGATGCGCCACCCGCCCCAGACACTCGGGTAATTTCACCGAAATGTTGCTAAACTTCATGAACATGAAGGAATTTCAACTATGCTACAACTTTAAAGGAATCAGATGCTTTGATACGGCAAAGGTAGGTACTGGTAAATAGTTTATGTAAAAATGAAGAGGAATTTATGTGAGGGTGAGAGCCTAAAATAATATGCTTTGTCTCTTGAGAACACACCGCCTACGTCTTTCAGTCGGGTGTTGATTTTATGTTTTTGAATAGGTGGTAAAATATGATGAATTGTGATTTAAATTGTAAAGTGATCAAATATGAAAAGTATTAACGGCGATTTAAAAAGGAATCGTACTCAAAACTCGATTTACAAGAAGTGATTGCAGTTCTGAAGCCCAATGTTAACACAACGTTCGAGTTCATCCAACAATGCGTCAAATTGGAAGTGCATAGTCAGAAAGCAAACACAGTGACAGAGGAACGAGTGCATTCAGCGAGTTCTGCCGGCGCCGTGCCGCGTCGCGCCGCATGCCACATAGCTCTTTGAATATCGCGCTCAAGCACCACCGTCTCTTAATAAACTATTCTGTGTATATGTAGGTTAGGTACTACTCAAGTTACTAAGTATCAACTATTCAAAAATCATAAGAACGAGACGTCGCATATATTTATCCTTGTTTTTCTTCGTCTGTTATTTTCCATCGGAGTAAAAGGTGAATTGTAGGCTACGTAGCAGTTTCTTTCAGTTTTTGATCGATTTAATTTGCACGAAGGCTGCTGGTAGGCACTGAATTGACGCGCGTTGATAGAATTCCTTACCGGGTACAAATCACAAAACATTCCAATCCCTCCGGTTAATTGAATCCTGTAGGCCTTCATTAGAGATGGCGGGGGACGATTCGACAAAAACGAACTTTTATGTAAAGGAAAACGTCGGGGTACCGACAAAAACCACAAATGACATTCGGGAGGTGGCACGGATCGAATAATTACGTTGCCGCGGCTCATGCTCAACTTGGCTTTCACACTCCAAACATCGTCGCTGCTTCATAAAACTTTGCGAACAACTTCTCACTGCCTGAATTATTACATGTTTTACCAAAATGTAAGTGCTTAACAAACTTTGTCTAAGTGAAAAGATGACATGGGTACCTAAATACTTGTCGCGTGTCATTCTGTGTACGCAATCAAACACCAAAGAGGCGAAGCGGTTTTATGCAAAACTTTCCTCAAAGAGCCTTTCGTGTGTATAATATGTAATGCTGCATATAGTGAACAGAAGGAGTTGGTGGAGAGATTTAAGTATTCCCTCGAAATTGTCAACTTAGCATTCGACTGAAAGTTGGCCAGGCAACAGCAGACAGAGGACTAGTTGAGATTCAAAAGAATTCCAATATCAGTGGGAGCGGCATATCACGAAGACGATGAGAGTCCGCGGGCACTAGTAGAGCGCGGCGCGGCGCAGCGCGGCTGCGGGCGGTGCGGCGCGGCGGAGCCCGCACAACTTCTACATCGACCATTGCTGAATATGTTAATTTCGGAGACGCCACGCTCATTGTCGCCGCAATATCGTTACTTTCAATTCGCAACTCGCCCGCCTCATCGTTAACACATTCCTATTGAGTTTTATACCGAAATGGAGCTCAGCGGTTTTATTGCTTTTGTTACGCAAATTGAAAAGTGCCTATTTGTGCTTAGATATTATGTATAATTAAAATACGTGACAAAGGCACGGTTACAATCGAACGAAAGATTTAACTTCCTAGTAATTAAGTCATGTTGTTAAATATCTCAATTGAGATTAGATTATTTATCGTCTATTCCATGAAATGCCAAGTCATTGAGTGTAAATTGTATAGATATTATAGGCCAATATACTTTCAAGAACAATCCGTTTACAGTCTTTACATATCGGGGAATGGAAGCGTCGCTCGATCTCGACTCGCATGACAATTCACTTTGAAAGGATTTATGTATGGTGCACTAGATTCACAAACACAGGAGCGGCACAGTGGCGCGCTGTGCCTACACGGGACACGACACGCTCACAGCATCCACTCGTCCCCTTACTATGCAATTTAACTCGCTACTAATTAAATTCAATTACATTTTATTTACGTATGTAGGTAGGCTTCCAGTTGCTAAGAGGGATTATTCAGTAAATCGTAGCATTAGATGCTTCGCTTGCCCTACCTACTGAAACTAATAAAGGATTTCCAGCTATAAGAACATGTGGGGAGATATCGCGGGAGTAGCGCGAGACATCTTATGTTTTGTGACTGAATCTTGTAACTTTTATATCTAATATAACGCTTTTTTCCACCAAAGTAACTATGGATGGACTGTGTGAAGGATGATATGGCAAGAAAAGAGGTGACTGATGAGATGACGAGTAATAGATAAGTATGGAAGAAGAAGACATGCTCCGCCGACCCCAAATTAAATTGGGATAAGGGCAGGAGAATGATGGTAATAACCCTTTTTTGTATACACTATTATACGCTTTTCTTGGAAGCCACCAGTTAGGAGAACAGGTCCAAGTGGAAGATGTGAAAAACTTTGTACAAGAGAGATGGATCTCCTAGTAGCCGTAACTCATTGCACTGACCTCATCGCAGTTCAGTGTTGGACTCACAGTGGTACAGCTAACTGTAAATGCTTAATTTTGAAAAATACTAAATGCTGTATAAAGATGGCGTCAGTGCTTCACTCCCACAAAACTTTGAACGTTTAAATTAATTGAACATAATCTAAGATCTGTTAAGCCGGAATGTCACAATGAGAAATTATTTTCGCTTTTTCTGACAAAATAAAAAAGTGCTTTGGGGAGTGTAAACAAAGGGACATGACAAAATACAAATGAGAAGCTTATCTAAGCCCCGTCATTTGTCGGCGTACTTAATATTTTATTATACTCATAATAGAACTCGATTCATCCTCAATTGATGAGCCATGAATATTGCATTTGCAACTATATTAATATTTGAATACTCTCCATCACTACACATGTCATGTTCCTAAATAGATCCCGAAATTAGAACTTCAATAAATCCTTCAATATTATAAAGTTCAGTGACGCATATTTAACTTGTACGCCCGTCTGTGTTGGCACCTCTCCTGCCTTAAAAGTAACTATTTTTATTACTATTATTTAAAAATAGTTACTTTTTTACAAATGCTCACTGTTATCTACTGTAAATACGCTTTCTATCTTCATTAAATTGGAAGTCTAAGATCTATCAATATCTATCTATCTATACATATAATAAATCTGTAGACGTGGCGTTTCTGTACATTGAAAATATTTAGAAAAAAAATAGTAGGGGTGTTAAAGGATAAGAAACAGAACCCATTTCTACTATTTTCTGAATTTTTGTCTGTATGTCTGTAGTCTGTGAGTCTACGGGTATGTTTGTTTGTTTAAGTATCACTTGAAAATTCCAAACCAATGTGGTTAGTTTTAATGCACAAGTATTGTGCGTAACTAGAAAAGGTATTAGTTTTTGTTTCATTGCAATCCGTGCTCTAAATCAAAAGATATATGAATTTAAAATGTTCAAGAAGCAATCATCATCATTACTTAAGATACATGCAACGACATCTATTGAACCAAAATGGTACTAATGAATAAATGTGCTCACAAGATCACTCTTAAATCGACCGCCCGAGTTTTTCAAAAAGTTATGATGGCAACAGGTACCCTATATGGCGTTGCTTTGAAAATCTACATACCATAGAGTGATTGTTCGATCGCTTTTCATACATTATTTTTAGCAGTTTAACTCCGTGCTCGATAGATGGCGTTGTGCATTTGTCGCCAGTTTCTAAATCGCGTTGTTAAGATTTTCCTAGAATGAACTCTGCTCGCGACAGTATGTGGTCGTAAATTTTGATTGATTAATTTTCTAAATCTAAACATATTTAAATTGTATAAATTCAAAACGATGTTCTGAACTTCCAAAATGGCTCAACAACTACTGCATGTGTGTATTGTTCAAATTTTGCACAATTAATATTCCTTCCTTAAAACTTTATTTTTACAAATACTCCGTTTTCGTCTACCATTTGAAGGCTTCTTTAAATAGTATGTAGCCTTTAAAAGGTGTAGTTTTGTAACCTCGTCAAAATTCAGGAGGTTGTCATAGAAGACATAAACAATCAATATAAATTACGGTACCTGGTCAACAATAATAAACGTTACTTTTTTAGTTGTTTTAATTTGACACTATTTCGGAATGAACCCCTTTTCAAAAGAGGAGAATCACCCGTTTATCGAATAAACGTCTGCGTTTGTTTGTGTGTGTGAAAGCGCGGTTATAGGGCTAGTATTAGACGGGCCGTCTTTTAATACGGGTGGTGTACACTTATCGATTTCCGATATTAAGGAAAAAATATAAAAACCTACCTATTTTATTATTGATTCGAGTCTAGAATCATTAGCCTCCTTGAATTTGACGAGTATGCAAAGCAACACCTTGTATATTATCACGTTATGTGCTTGAGGAGGATCATTACGCCCATATTCTTCAATTATATGTCATTTCAGTCATGACAAGCATGAGAACGGCTATTGTTATATTATATCAACGGAATAAACGGCCTAGCGGTTTCATGCCCGCTCTGTAAATGACGTGGTTGCAAGTACGAGCCCAATATTAATTTCACGTTTTGTGATTTGTTTGAATATTTTTTTGATGCTATGAGATTTTCAATTTTTTTTTTGTATTGATATCGTTTGCATTTCTATTTTTCTTCAACAATTTCTCCATAAAGTAATAGGGAAACATGGAAGAAGAAGACATGCCGCGCCGACCCCAAATAAATTGGGATAACAGTAGGAGAATGATGATGATTTCTTCAAAATCCAAAAAAAAAAATATAGGCGACAGATTCTGATAAGTTCACATGTTCTTGCTGTCGTATAAGTATTTTTCTTTCTCTACTTGCAAATGAGCGTCTTTTTTAATTTTTAAGGTTATTAACCGTTGGGTTTGGGACCCAGGATAGATCATGAGTTGCTTTCGTTCATAAATTTCCTCTTGCGTACCGATGGCTATCTAAATTGATTCGACTCAGAAATTGACTCTGAGTCCTCTGACTCAGTCCCTCTGACTCAGTCCCTCTGACTCCTTTAATACTTAAAACAAAGATGTACTAGCAGGTTTTAGATTAAATTAACAGTAAGTCAGTTAATCAGTATATTATTTGTAGAGGATGTTAGGAACATACTATGACTTCACGTTCCCATGTAATTTACCCGACAATGCCAAAATAATACGCGGTCACGTGAGCGAAGCTGCAAGCACAGCTACATGTAGTTATATAATATTCAAGTAATTATATTATTTTAATTATATTTTTATATGTTTATTTAAACTTCATGTACAAGAGTGGTACATAGGCGGACTTAATGCCACAAGGCATTCTCTGCCAGTCAACCTTTCACACCACTATGAAACCACACCACACCACTACACCCACATGATACCACTTGACATATAATTTTTATTTTGCTTTCTGAATTGTTATTATTACAAGATACTGTATGGCATTTTAATATGATTATTGTGAGCATTTTAACGTTTCGGTAAAAAACTGTAAGCTTTTAATGTATTTCTGAATAAATAAATAACATGTAGGTGTTATAATTGGTGGCTTACTGTTATAGTATTAAATAAAATAAATTTGCATGTTCAGCAATCAACCTTTGCCACTCATACCCAAAACATACTTTACATGAATACTGGAAAAATATTTCCTGAAATGGCTATGTTAAAATGTTTGCAGCGCAAATTGTTTACCTTCGTTTTCGAGTGTTAATTAAACATTTATTTAATAAATGGCGTAAATAAACACAAAATGAAACTATCAGTCATTTTAAACATTTGAACACCCAATTATCGAACACATATATATTATTATGATGTATTTTCTTCGGTCAGACAGATTTAGAATATTGTATGTGAGAAAAAATAGATTATTTATGCGATAACAATAAATACATTCACCGAAGACAGTTTAGTTGTTAGCCTTGAATTGATCAGACAAAATAAAGTTACGGGGAAGTAGCGCTACAAAAGCTACGCCGTAGCTGTGCGTGCTACGCCGTAGCTTTTGGCGTAGCAAGCGTAGCGAACTTGTATCTGTTTTAATAATATACGGATTTCAGTATAGATTTACTAATTGATTTTGTTATTGTCTATAGCATAAAATTACTTGCTTAATCACCTTTCTGAATTCATGAAAGTGCAAGATACATTGATTATTTGAAACTGGCTTAAACATATTTCTATAAAGCTTAGTAAAGTTTAAAAGTGGCTCACCATGACGGCGTTGATCTTGAAGTCCATGTGGTTCTTGACCTCGGCAGCGAGCTCGCGCACCAGCAGCAGCCCATCCTTCCGCACCACGTCCACGTTGTACTCGTGGTATTTCTGTATGGACACAATATTTTTACCATTAATTTATATCAAGCATGCTGTGAACACACCTTTTTCGGTATTTATGCAATCAACGGCTGCGTAAAGAGTCATACTAATAATTGATCTTGTAAGAGCAGTAGTTTGTTTACATAAAATACATGGAGAGTGGCAGGGAGCTTCTCCAGTAGGGATATCTGAAGTGAGCCAGTGACAGATTTTATCCTCATTGGTCAGTGTATCAGACTGTTAGTTAGGTACGTTAAAATGAAATCCTGGTAGAAAAAACGAAAAAATGCCTGCGAGATTATGTTGTTTCATTCATATAGGATGCAGATGTGTCTACCACGATGGTCATTATGGCAAAATTCCATAATTACCATTGCTGGAAAATATGAACACAAAGTTTCCGAGTTTATGTAAACCGTAGTTTAACAATATGGTAGAGATATCATGAACTGCACCCGATTTATTATCTCTCATCAGCAAATACATATAAAGCATAACAATAGTTCACAGCAAATAGACTAGTGCAAGTAATATCTGCGTAGAGCACGCGTAATTTAATGCTTTCACGAGCACAGATAAACATTGGCAGGCATGTAGCGTTCGCATAATTTGTGAAAATGACAACAATCGTGTCGCATTCGCGCTACATTACGCGTTGAGTTATTGGTTCCCAGCATGGCGACGCGGCGCGGCGCGACGGCGCGCAGGCCATACCGCGCGCGACTCGGTCGAGACCTGTCAAATTTAAAAATGGAACGAACACATCGAGAATTTGGCGGATGCTGGCTGCCAAATTATTGTTATTCGGCAGAGGCGCCCACTCCGTGCTGCCTTGTTATTGAATTTTGGATGTGCCCGATGTCGCCTTTGTTGTACTATCAAATATAACGAGATGCGTCACTGTGCTTATAATATTTTTTTATTAACGTTTTCACCGACCGCTTTGACAAAACCGCCGCTTATCTGTTGCGGAAACGTGAGCCTGCAATAACAGAGTTATCTCCCAACATCTCTTAGATTAAGGATGAGCAAGAAAATAAAAAAGAATACAGCTTATAGATAGGCGGTAATACATTTTACGGGAAACCAGCTGCCGCTCAGTCAATAAAGTTCGTTTTAAGGATACCATCGGCGGCGGATGGGGAATGTCGGCGTGCCATAGAGACGTCCGTCCGCTGGCCACGACACGACGACACCCCCTTCATATTACATTGTCTTCAACGACACCCGGAGATCCCATTTAATCGATCGACCACTCGAGCTTTAAAATGGGGGATATGGTTAAGTGAAATCGATGCTTTAATATCACATTTTATGAGCTAAAACAGTGATTTAACTTTGGGGAAACATCACACAGACATTTATGCGTGTGTGATCTTTATGAAAATTAAAACCAATTATCCTTAAAAAGTACTTTTGAAAATGTTTTAATATTAGCTTCGGTATTCTAGCTACCTGTTCAATAACAGTTTATCAAGGAAAGCCATATTAATTGCGCAAATAGAGTGTCTCGCTGGTCGGAGCGGAGTGGCCGAGGTAGGGTCGCGGCCGACGGATATTTGATTTGATCCGGCCCTATACACGCGCCACTAGGACTTTACGGATCTGTAGATTTAACTTTGGAAAAACAAAAAAGTAAATACGAATATGTTCGCAATTTAGGTCTTGCAGTTCTATAAAAAATAAATGTCAAAAGAGAAAGTGTAAATAGTTTCTTAGGAAATATCTACGTACCAGATTACAATCATACTGATTAAAGTTTAACTTCAAAATATTTTTACTGCATAAATAATCAAAATGAACAGCAGACTTATCTTGAGGAACATATTTATTAAAAATCGGATGCTTCTTTAAAAGCTGGAAGTGTCGATAAACAAAAAAATGGGTTTACGTGAGTTTAGGGCGCCTCATGGGAGGGAGAATTTACTGACCCTTGGGTCCAACCCGCAGGGCTGCATTATGTACGGACGGGGCTGTTAATCGTCTCTGCCGTTTATTATTTTAATGAAACTAATTTAATAATATAGCAGACATAAAATTAATTACGTAAACAAAAACAATTGAAATTCCCGCCAATTTTGGGCCACTTGTCAAATAATGGCATAATTTTTTTTATTCTAAATTACTTTTAATGTTTTGGTCTCCATTGATTTTTCATCTTTTCATAGTTTGCATGGTAAATGTGACCGCCGGCATAAGAGCACACAAAAGGTGGAAAAAAAAATCTTTGTATTTTTCTTTTTCTTTCAGAAAAACTGTCTTCACTGTCATTACGGTTGTATGTTTAAAAGGATGGTTTGAGGTTATATTTGAATTTTGGTATTACATCATAATTGCATCTTATAGGCAAGCAAAGTTGAATCCTTGTCGATATCATAAAACAAATAAGACTTCATAACCCTAAGTAAGTAATAGACACCAAGACTCGTCGAACATCATCAAAATTGACAATTTATTAGGTAGTGTTGTATTTAATTCGTAATTTAATCGGTGGGTTGGCGGCGGGCACTCCGGCCGGCATCACTGCGGCGCGCGGTTGCATAACGCCCCCCGCCCCGCGCTCCCCGCTCCCCGCCCGAGGGACCCCCGGACACATTGGCTAACAAGGAACCTAAATTCAATTAAGGCAGTTAATTTAATCCGCTTTGTGTGTCAACACCACCCTCGCGGACCTATGATTAATCCTATATATTCAACTATTTTAATTTATTTTTGGTGTCAAATATGAGGTGTTTTCAGTAATGTTACGGTTGGACATGGCAGTGAAAGGAAACGGTCGCGATGGAATTTATTGAAAACTTCTTTGGTTGACTAAATATTTTTAGATCATTTATACAAACTAACATCATCATCATCTTTTGTAGTATTGTGTTTTCAACTGATGTATGAGTATAATTTACAATTATTTCTAGAGTAATAACAAATATATCATGACTAAAAGATACGTAGCAATTTTCACTACATGTCTACTTATTAACTACTAGCTTTTGCCCGTATTTTCGCTCGCGATGGTCGGAAATTATCCCATAGGAACGTTTTAAATATAACCTATGACCCTCGGGAAGAATGTAGCTTCCCATTAGTGAATGAATTTTCGGAAGCGAATCAACAGTTCCGAAGATTACCCCTACATCCAAACTTTACCTCTATGTAATATTAGTATCGATTTACTCGCCTACTTCTGTTAGTATGGTAGTGACGCCATGACCACTCTGCTACAACAATCCAACGCCTACAAACCTGCAGTAGAATTAAAAAAGTCTTGTTTCTGAACTGAACCGATTTATGGTTAGCTGAATGAATGGCACGCCGAGCATTGTCAGGGGTCAATGTCCACCGGTCGCGGTACGAACTCGTACGTACTACAGGAATATAGGTGGCTGATCTGCTTCATCTGCGAATATGGCTTCTGAAGTGCCGTATTACGGAGTATTTGCTGGCTGTATTAGAATCTTTATACACCCATTGTGTGCGGTATGCGTTGTGCCGTTCAAGAATGAATCT
Source organism: Standfussiana lucernea (assembly GCA_964057025.1). Taxonomy (NCBI): domain Eukaryota; kingdom Metazoa; phylum Arthropoda; class Insecta; order Lepidoptera; family Noctuidae; genus Standfussiana; species Standfussiana lucernea. Next base: position 13,597,976 of record OZ059785.1, read on the forward strand.
GGGTTTAATGAAATCGGTCAAAGAGTATACTCTTTGACCTTAATTTGAATATATTTACATAACAATATAAATATATTTTGAAAAATAAAATGTGAACGTATAAACGCTATAACGGCGTACACCTGTATATCCGACAAACGTTTATTATGGGTCTGCGATCCCATGCTTATGTGGCCGTCCACTTACAAAACGTTGATAAACCCATATCTGGGACAGTTAAATAATCAACTGCGTTTAATTTAAGCAGTAAAAACGCGGCGTCACGGTCGGTGGCCGGTTCGTCGGTCCGCAGTTTCTTGCTCGTACCGGACAGGATTTTCCACTCCGCCCGGCCGCATTTGTGCGTACTACGCACAAGGGAACTCCATTTGCGAACAAAAAATATGTAGTGAAAAGGGCAGGATCGCCTTGTGTGCTGTACAATTCTAAGCGAATTCCAAAACACGAGCCGATGGGAAATATATTAGGTGGGCGCGCCTCTCACAGTTCCGAATACATAGGATGGAAATAAATAATGGCGGTGGTCGCGGACGAGCCCCGATCGAATACGTTCACACCCTGTATGTCGACATGATGTATGGACATGAATGGACTTGATCTTGAAATAAAATCTATTGTTGTTCTAGGAAAAATGTTTTGGACAACCGAATTTACAAAAAAAAAAGTTTTATTTATTATTCTTAAATCGTCCTCCAAGGCAAAAAACGTGTTATGTCGCCCCAAGCAACGTGGGACAAGGGCAGAAAAATGATGATGCCCTCCAAGGATATGTATGTTCCGTGTTTTATGTAAAATTGGGTTTGAAACACGATGAAAGTTACTTCATTTGTTACTGAATATTGATTAACAAGTTTTCGCAGAAGACACTAACTCCAGTAATGGGCCGACCGCGGCTCTATTGTTTCTGTGTGATTGGTAAACCCTCGGGGCAGTGGGGAGGTTCTATTACATTAGTTAGTTATATTTTAACTAAAGCTTTGAACTATGTTGAAACTCGTTGAATTGGAGTTTTTTAATAATTTAATTAAAATGCTAAAAAGCATTACAAAGCAGTAGCTTTTAATTTTCAGTAAGAAAAACGTTACAAAAATATTTAAGTAGGAAGATATTTCATGTAAAATATAATTAATATTCATCAAGAAATATTTACTTAACTATTTTATGAATGTTAAAAAAGCAGTGAACTAAAATTTTCTTTTTAATTAAGAATTACGTACCCTATGAAAAAGAAAACTGTTTCCCTCAAAACAATATTAACTAAATACGTAAAAGTCTAGTTTTAAGTAAATACTTAGCTCAATAAGGAGCAGGTCTATTACCGATGGACCAAAACCCCATTATCTAATAGTAATGATACGAACAAGTTACCTACATACCAAAAAATCTTTATAATGTAAGGAACAATTCAATCTAGGCTATTATCTATTAGATATCCAAGTTTGTATAAAAAATTCTAATCCGGATCCTGTCCGGGTCCTGTGTAGGACAAAGCTCGAGAAGCATCAAAATACTTCATTAAAAAACCAAACAGTTTATAAAAAACAGGTTTCACAAGCATAGAGACGACAAGAAAGATTTCGGGTTTTGCTCTTTACACGAAAAAATACGAGCAGAAAGGTGAGCGCCGATATACAACGCAAGGACGGCGCCGTTCTCCTTTAGCAGAAGTTTTAAAAAGAATGAAAGGTGTTCGTTGCTATGATTGTGGACTACAATGGGCCGGGAAAACAAACGCTCCCCACCTAGTACGCACTGTACTCTTGTATGACTTTGAAATCTCTAGGTAGCTGTAGAACATCTATATCTGTTATTTGCACGCGTTTCTACTTAATAGGCTAGTGAACACTTTATATTTTGTGAAGTTCAAAGTAGTCCTTCGTTTTACGTAAACACTTACTTTGGTTATTTTGACGTTGAATCATATTGTGAAAAAAAAATACAACCAAATTGAGAACCTCCTCGTTTTTTGAAGTCGGTTAAAAATGTAGTCATTGCCTATGTATACAGTTTAAAAGAGCGATGTTTTCATGCACCTTATTCATTGAAGCTTTTGTTAAAATGTATTTGCTCAGGTAATTCATCTCTGGGGACAAAGTGTCGTCCACACCAATTAAATTTTAATTGCGACGGCTTGCCAAAATGCCAAACTTTTAATACGTAGCAGCGATTAATTAAAAATGTATTACTAATGAAATTTAAGTTTTCGAAAGGCAAGAGCGAAGCGAGCCGAGCATCTTGGAATTTCATATTCTCGTTAGAATGTCGAGATTGAGCGTGCTGAAGATTCATTTCACAGAAAAACTTCATTTTGAATGAGATTATTGCAGCAGTGTATGCGTTTTGAAATATTTTCATCGTCATTTTGTTACTGCGCAGAGGATAGATCTTCTGCAGCTTCCGAAGCATATTGAGAGGTTTTATACATTTTAACAACTATAAAATGGACGGTAGGGCATTAAAAACTTCTGCGTTTACTCAGTAGGTAATAAACAAATGTTCTAATCATTTCCGGACATCCACGGATTTGCGTTCTGCTTTCTCTATAGTTAAACTGAACGAACAGTCAAAGGAAAACATGTCAAATATACCTGCTCGCAAGTAAAGCCACATCGTCTACAATGTACTCAAAAAATGTCTTGCATAGTTCCACAATGCTACAATAAATTAAGATTACCCCTAATTAAACCCTAACAGTAATGACCTTAATAAAATTAAGAGACGAAGCTTAACAAACTCCGCCAATTTCAATTGTCCACTTGTAATGTTTTGAAGCGCGAGTGTCGCGGTGGGGCCGGATCCGACGAGCGCGGGACAACTGGCGCTCTCTGGCGGCCGCGCACAGTTTAACCTAATTTGATTGTGGAGTGAATAGTGAAGGCTTGGACCTTCACAGAGTAGTGGGTTTAGGTCACTCGTCTCTCTTTGTGAGATGTGGGACAAGGTAAATAACGGAGGCAAGGGAAGAAATTAATGTGTCTCAACTCTCGCCAGGTTCAGCCTATTTCGTTCATACCTACAAATTACATATATTTGGCCCGATTTTATTCGGGTCCACCAATTTTTTTTTAATACCAAATAGGCTTGCGTTTGGCCGCAACTCGCCTGATGTAACGCCATGACGCGGCCAAGGATGGAGCATGCTTGCCTAGAAGAAATTGATTCACTCGAACCTTGAATCGATCTAGATTATAATGATCAGCGAACAGAGAAGCCGGCAATTAAGACTGGCGGTTAGCACAATAAATGTGGAAACATAGCGCTCAAATAAACACAATTACGAGTCAGTGCAATACCTAGGTTATAGATCTGATTTCCGTCATGATGTTGGCAGTACTAAGGAAAACTACCGCCCAAAAACAATTAATTTAATCAACAGAGTAACAACCTAAAAGCTCATATTATCAGTAAGTACAAGCAAACATTAATAAAGAAACTACATTAGATAGAAGCGAAGGCACGTAGGAGTGAACAAAAACAATAGAGAAGCTAATAAATAAATAGGAAAGTTAATAATATAAATGATTTATTGAAGTGATAGCGGGCAGGGCACAGGGTACAGGGTAGGGGGTCGATCAGGCCTTTAATATTGAATAAGTTGCGATGGCGAAGTTTCCCGCGAAACATCACATTATTACTCGGACGGCGCGATGTACACGGAATTTTGATTATTTTATTACAACGTACGATACGTTCTTAAACTCATCTTTACTTCTGTAAAACGTTTTCGATCCTTTTTCTTCGACTATTAAACTTACCCATCACCCGAACTAAGAAATTGGCATAAGTAGGTACCTACATATATGTCCTTCTAAGTAAGTGCGTTTTAGAGTAATCTCTAAAACGCGCTTATCAATATTTTTTTAATTGAAAGGATTGATTGATAAACAGTAAAATAATAGCGCAGAAAGTTTAATTATATTAGCAGGGAGGGAACAGATATTCATAATCTAAAATTTTTCAATGTAAAAACAGTAAACAGGTACAAAATCAAACAAAGCTTTCATTGATTAGGTACTAAGGGACGCTTTTGCATATTTTTTGCCATATCAAAATACTCTATTTTGTGTGATCATCATGAGTTTCAATTTTTAAAGTAAAAAGTGATATTAATGGTATTTGACATAACTAAAGTTCACTACCATTTAATACACAAAAGGAAATTGACTTCCTTGGAACTTGGAATTAGTTACAGTAACATCAGCGTAGTATCATGCTCATTATATCTGAATATGCATATACATAGTTAGCTTAATAAAAGCCGTTGCACAACCCGAATGGTGTCTAGACTAGATCAATAATTTTACAGACAAGTAACGTATTTCAGTTGTTTTTCAAATTACCTTCTGACTTAAATCTTGGGATAAAACGACGCAATATTTTATTTGGCTTACGATTATTTTCTATTTGCGAGTGATTTTTTTTTTTCTAATTTAATAAGCTCTGAAGGTACGGTAATGTGCCCTGAAGATTTCTTTATTTGTTTGTTTAAACATTGCATACAAGAGCATGCAAGATATTACATAGTTTGAGTCCAATCATGTTTAGCTGTAAGCATCGGCGTACAAATATTTCCATAACATTACCTAGAACAGGCACTTATAAAGATTATAATTTGGAAAATGTATAAATTATTATTAAATTTGCACAATTGGCCGATTTTCAGTGCTAGAGTTTAATAATCTTGCAAATAATAAAATCACCACCCAAAAAAACAGTAGTAGTACTAATCACATGCCCATTTGTGTTTTGTTGTATTAATTTCAAGATCCATTTTCTCGTTCCAGCCCTAAAACGACAAAAACTAGTAAAACTCCCCACGTAAACATTACGAATAGCATCTAATTGAAACCATTAAGCGATCAAGATGTATCGATAAGTGACTAATACCATGCTTTAGTAACAGTCGCTCGCTGTATCCCTATCTTTGGTCGGACACGTAACTGGGTCGCGGGTTGTGAGGCGCCAAGGGGTGTCGGGGGGTGTTGGGGCGCTAGGGGGCGCCACGGGAGCGGACTCGTAGTTTTTGTACGTACGCGTCGGACCGGCGATCCGGCTTACTTGCTACACGCTCTCTCGCCGCCTTCAAGAGAGAAACATCACACGTACCTCCACGCACGACTCTCAGGAAATGGAAACTTTTTTTTGTTTTTTAGTCCGACGTGCGGCTTTTACTACGAATGCAGAACTAGACGTTTCTTTGTGTTTTTGCGTACCTTTATTATTATGTAAAAAGGAATGATATAATTGGTGTGATTATACTTACGTTTTGAATTTGATTCATCTTCGTGAAATGCCTTCCGAACTCCCATAAGTCGACACCAAATTTTAGCGCCCAGTTTTTGACTCTGTAACAAAGATGACAGTTTTAATTAAAGGTTACGTTCTAATCAGTATTTCTACAATGATAAAAGTAGAAAATAAGTACAAAACGGAGGAAATAAATTCGCACGATTCTAAGAGCAAAAATTTTACATTTATCATAAGTCTGTGACGGAGAAGTAAATGTGATCTGGGAAACAGGTTAAGCATTTTTTTCCACTTCGTCAGGCACCCCTTATTCGGTAGGAGCTTACTCGTACAATTTATATTTGTCGTAACAGCGTACAAATGTATAGCCGTTGTCACAGGATGAGACCAATTTAATGAACGTCTCGATACCTGGCGCCGGCGCTTTGTCGTGACTCTAACACCCGTATCCATAAACAAGTCAAAGTGTTTACTTGAGTAAATGTAATTTTTTAAGATACGATATTTATTATGTAGTTTAGTTATATCCTAAAATCAGAACTGTAAAAAGTTAGAATTCTTGGCTTTGCTTTCTTTGACGGTTCTTACTTCGTTTAAATTCTACGAGTAGTCTATTCCATGAAAAATTTTGCACAAGTAATTACTTTAGCTCAACTATTTATTTTAACTTGACTATAGATATGGGTGTAAATGTTTTGATAGCTACCATTAATATGTATAAGGTTCTCTTATCATAAATATAACTAAGTAATACTTTTCTAATAGGGGTCTAGAGGACCAGGTACCAGGTGGTAGGGTACCAGGTTAGGCACTAACCACACGATAAAGAAAAGCGAAAGAGAAGAACAATAAAGAAGAAGAATGGGGTCTGAGGTTTTATTAAACTATTTAAGCAATGTTATGCTTTTGGATATTTTTTGGACCGTTTGCTCGTGTCTTAACCGATCGGCTGCACGAGTACGGTCGTCGCGTCCACGTGTCACTCATTTGTTCAGAAAACCGGGAGGCTATCTTCATTGGCGAATAAACGTCCGGGCTCGCCGAGAAATATGAACGCGGCGCGCAACGATCGCATGCACGTGTGACGATCGCTTCGGTTAAGACGAAGCCTTAGAAATCTCAGTATAAAAGAAAACTTTGTTGATATTCACATTTCTGCTTTTTATCGTGCTCAAGTCGAACATAAACGGTTTACATAAGGCATACGAGTTCTAATGACAGGTTAGCAATAACATAACCATTAGGGTAACCAAGTGCAATTTTATACTTTCAGGAAATATGAATAGCCACTAACGATAAAAGTGCTAAGACTTGCGGAATTGGAAGTGCCGTACTATAGGTACGTGCCCGACCCAGTTCTCGAAAGTGGCAATGGGATCTGTACTGGGATCAATCCATCATCACTGACAGGACTATTGTGGCCAACAAGCGTGATATAGTGGTGGTGGATCGATTATAGCGGCGCGCAATGATTGTTGATTGGTCCGGCATGACGGGAGCGTCGTGAAAGCCGAGAAAGATAAGCAAATCAAGTATCTTGACTTGGCTCGCGAGGTTTTCGACATGTGGGATGTGGACTCAGCGATCATTGTGCCGATAGTCGTTTCAGCCAATGGCTTAATTGCCAAGAGCCTCGACCAATACCTGAGGAGGCTCTCGTTAGGCAGCTGGATCCAAGGGCTTGATTCAGAAAGCGATACTCCTGGACACGGCTTGTATTGTTAGGAGGTTCCTCTCTCTGGAGCCCTGACCCGGCGGTAGCTTGGACCCAGTTCCCGATACCGGTGGGCTACTATTTTTTATATTTTAAATGTTTTTTTATGCTGGTTTTATATAGGAATATATAAAAATGTAAAAAATAAGTATGAAAAATAAATAAAGGAAATAATAAAGTGCTAATATATATATTAGCATGCATATATGCATTCAAACTAGATTAACATTCGCTCGAAAATATGAAGTAAAGATTAAAACAGTTCGTGTGAGTCCATTCAGCTTCGGGAATAGCTTACGACATTGCTATTTTAAAATACTACTCGTGATAGTCTGGGTCTCTCTCGTCGGTAGTAGACCACTGAAACATTTGCATATTCTTATTGTAGCTCAGTTTTATGTGAATCAGCCATTTTTCTACGCCATTTGTATTTTTGCGCTAACGTTTTCACTAATGGAGTTATTAGTTGCCAAGAGTAATTTTAGACCAATCGGTGAGACCTAATTAAGTGTATCACAATATAGAAACTTTATTTATGCTAAGAACGTATTCGGGCACTTTCACATTGTTGCGTGCAAGTATGAAATGAAATGGAGTGCAAAGAATTTTGAGTAAATAAAGTTACTGGGGACAGTTTTATTTATATACTAATTATTGAAGTAATTTCGAATATGTGACTTCAAACTATTCCGAATATGAAAACGTAACCATAAAGATATTTCAGGTGAAGCTAAAGCTCCTAAAATTTTTTCGGATTTTTTTCTAAGAGTTGACAAAAAAAATCCAATCCACGTGGAGGAAATTCCAATATTTATATGTAATAAAACTGCTTTTCCGTCCTTTAGCATTTAGTAGAGCTTTCACCGGTCTATCTATGCGGGATTATCCCTGTCCTGAGCAGTCCTATGATGAGAAATCGATGGAAACTGCGCTGCACCGAAATGAAGCACGAGGAGACGACGTCTAGACTTTATGTCATAAACGGTTAGCTACAAGTCTTCTTAAGATTAGAATAACTTTGAATCGTTTCATATTTTGCTTCAAAGTTACAATATACAATGTCTCAACTTTGAGAGTTTATTTGAAAAGAGATTGCTTTATCATCCTTTAAGGGTTTCTGAACCTTGAATATATTGTCACAATCTTTTTATCACTGATATGGTATAAGTAACTGGAAAGAAAATAATAAGGGTTTGACTTCCCTGTAGATAGCTAATGGAGTGATTTTTTGTGTACTTTATCAAAATGTCTTGGGAGTCGTTTGCTATGTTTTCTGCCGTTTTCGCGTTCTTTTATTCATTCCTTTTCTGACCGTATCACGTCCCTATCTATTTTTAAAAGATCTCGCTGATAACACAAGTAATAATAAAAGAAATGTAAAAGACGAGAACGGTTCAGCGAATTTTTGGGCAAAACTTCGTTCTTATTTCCTTATTCCGTTTCGTTTAATTCAAGTTGTTCCACAATGTCCTCATTAGCAATCAGGGAATGTTTCGCGGGCATTGTTCGCCCAAGTTCGGCCGTCACCGGCACCGGTTCGGAATTTAGAATTATTTAAAACGTTCGTTTCGGTGGCCGGCAGGTGCGCGCCGCGCAGCCGGCGCCGTCTCCGGCCCGTTACGCGGGATACGGGAAGCTTCCAGCATCTTTAACAAATCTCTTTAAGACTGTTATGATTGTCGTGGGCCTTCTTTAAAAAATCTCGATGGTTTAATTGCTGACAAAACGATCCAGGCTTATGTTGTATTTGCTCATTTATTCAGTGGACTTACAAGTGGTTAGTACGTACATACATAATTATGTAATAGTACTATGCGATTAGTGTGCAAAACGAAGAAAAGGGTCTCAACTCTGCAGTGATCCGCTTAAAATATCTTGTTACTGTAATCGGTTTAACCCTGGTGCCGAGCATAGGGTTTCGTCGCCGGGGCGGGGGGGGGGGGGTAAACCGATTTACGTTTCACCTGAATTTAATATCATTCCTTTGCGTATGATAAATTTCTGTTTAAAATACTGGGACTTAGTGAAACGTGGGAAAATTGAACCGGAGCAATCGGCGACATCAAAGCGACCTTTTAAATTACTTATCTAATTTATGATTGCAGTTTAATTAGGGTTGATCGTACCGTGGACCTTTTAATTTAATATGATGAAACAAGAAAGATGGTGTTCCTAAAAGGACGAGTGTCGAGGAAAATTCCTTCCAATTGTCACCCTCCTTATTTCCAGGAAGTGTTGAAGAGGTACTGTTATGAACGCTTAAATTTCTTTGAATATTAAAGCGATCGATACGAATTAGGAGCCGAGCTATTCAATTAAGTGTCAAAGTAAATTAATTGAAGATAGGAGCCGATGACGTCTCGGTTGCAGTGAGTCGATAACGGTTGTTTTATTAATCAGTGTCGGCGAGTGCTGGCAGACGGGGTGTCAGACGCGCTGCGCCCTTACGTAAGGCAGCCTCCGAGTCCGTAGTACGAGCGGCGTCCCGCGCCCCTCGCCCCGCGCGCCACCCGCGCCCCCGCCCGCCTCGCTCTAGATCAATACCGGAGCCGGCGCCTTTGACATGTGCCCCGCGCCGCGTGCCGCTCTGCAAATATTTACGTTGTGGAAACAGATCATAACTAGTTTCATTTGCCTGTTTGTTCGGCACCCGCGACACACCAGCCACAATAAAAACTAATTTAATAGACAAACGTTTAATTTATGTCTCAATTAGTTTTAGTTGATTGCTTTTTTTAGCTCTAATTTCTGGTTTTCAACGTTCGATTGTGTAACTGAAGCTTACCTACAGATTGACTCATATCAGTTACCGTACAAGTTGAATAGCCGTTATTTTTATTCAGATTAAACGTTTTATGGTTCAGTCAGTTTTAACTAAAACGTTTACCGCATGTGGTGCCGGCCAATCATTGATAAGCCGCAATCCACCAGATAAAATTAAGCCAAATTAATTTGTACTCTGAATTAACTTCATTTACGTGAAACGTACAGCTTTAATTTAAATATTCAAGTGTTCCAAATGATAACATGACATTTGTTTTTATATTAGTTACCCCTAATGATATCATACAAATAATGTTTACAGCGAAATGTATTTTTTTAATCTTTCTAGTTTGAAGTTAAGTTAATATTTAGATTATAATTTAACTAATCTGAAAGGCTTTAAAAACCGTATCTCTTAATTTATTATAATTTACAAGAACAAAAAACTGTTCATTTTCTACCCGCATTGAATATCGCACTGGGTACACACACTGCACAGTGCAACTACAGCGTAGCACATTGAACGCTACGCGAGATGCTACGATGCTACGAGCCTACGCCGCTTGTACAAATTGTCTACGCTTCTACGAAACAGTTAATTGAGTTAGGATTGTAACTGGGACGGACTTTAATACCGTCATTAAAGGTTGTTGTTAGTTATAGTGCTTTTATGTTAAAGCAATTCTATTGGCCGGAGTGTATGGTTACTATACGTTAGTCTACTAAGTATTTTAATTGAAATAAAGCGGTATTTTGACATTCTATCGAGCTTGCTATACCTAACAGGCAGGCAAATTGAATTGCCGGACGTTTTAAATGGTTAAACGTGACACTGTTATACTGCATCGAATTTTTTGTCACAAATGTGACAAAAAATGCGATGCAGTATAACACGAAATAAACAATAAAATCGTTACTTATGTGTGTTTTTATTTGCATACCTTAAATATTTAAGCTCTTGTCTTGTCTCAAATATGTGACAAAAAATGCGATGCAGTATAACACGAAATAAACAATAAAATCATTACTTTTGTGTGTTTTTATTTGCATACCTTAAATATTTAAGCTCTTGTCTTGTCTCTTTAATAATATTGTTTCTTGATAAAGTTTTAAAATACCTATTGTTTTAGAAGGTATTTTGTTTGTATGCTGTGAAATTGTGGCTTGGCGTGGAGGGCACGCGAGTGCGTTTATGCTCTGGTGTTCAAAAGGTTAAAAAGCATGTTTAAAAAAAAAACTTGTGAAAATGCTCCATAAAAAGGATTCGCATTTTTCACAAAAATTCCACAGCAGAATTCAATTAAATCGTCGTCATCTGGTTAACTATAGATTTTTCAATCATCGTTTATATGTCGTTAAAAATTTCTTTAATCACCACGGTTACCAAATGAATAGACGATTATTGTATACAGTAGCAGATACTGCTGCCTAATTGCTTAAGGTGATCGTATCAATATTTTACGACACCTATTGGAGGCTTTTTGGCCAAAAGTGCCACACACACATAACCACGATATAATAATATATTAAGTAGTATTTAAATATCTCAATTGCTGCATAGCTCCAGTATTTAACCATTCTTTACGTTAAAGCTGAACCCATAAGACCAAAGCACTTAGCAGGAGCGAACTCAAAACTACAACATTTGCGCGGTTTTTCCTTAGCAATGTTTAAAACTACTGGACAAGTTTTAATGGAACTTTCATTTATATTATCCTTAAGAGCTCTGAACCAGGCTATATAATTACGATATGTCTAGACAAAGTTTTGTGATCAATCTCGGGAACTAGCCGAGGGGCGAAACGGCTTTTATGATCATTTTATAACTAGTAAGCAAAGATAGCCATGCTTATCTTGCAAAGAAGATTATATTAAATGATATGACAAGGATTCTTCTCGAGAGTGGTTAGTTCGTCCGATTTTGTAGTACGAGCATGGTAAACCAATATGGGCCACGAATTAAGGATCTTAACTTGTTCGAATTAGTTCGTAGTAATAACAATATAATCTAGAAAAAAAATCAGCAGACCATTTGCATTTAATTTTTTAAATCTGATGGTTTGTACTCTGTAGTGTACCACACTCTTAAAATATGACCACACCTTTCTCATACATGCTGTATAATCAATGTTTTCGTATTTTGACCTAGGTTTATGTATAACTTAGCCTGATATGGTGACATGAACGTTTAGAAACTACTGTCTGATTATCCTGCAGCGTCAGTGGGTCCGGTAGTGAACTATCAGAAATAAATGTATTTGTGTGTGATATATCGTCCACACAAGTTTTTTTCCTCAGTATTAACCAGGACGGATAGTAAATATGGATGCCAAGGAAAAATGATGGATGGACTGTGACTGTGTGAAAGATGATATGGCTAGAATGGGATACCTAGGTACTCCTGAGATGATGAACAAAAAAGTAGTACCTATGGATGTAAAAGACATGCTGCGCCGACTCCAAATAAATTGGGATAAGGACAGGAAAATGATGGGTCAAGGTCGGAATCCATTTCGTTGATCACATTGATTTTAGGGAACATACAAACTAATATTACAATTTGGTGAACTTCGCGTAACTGTCCGTGGGTTCAGATCGATAATATTTATCTTTGAAATAGATTTATGATGGTTTTGAAGGTGAACTCACTGCTACCTCATAGTTGCGTGTTAACAGCTTTAGGTTACGGATTAACCCGAAGCGTTACTCATACTACAAACAATTTTCTGTGTGTGCCTTGATTTTTGGTCGCACACTAGGAAAATTACTTCATGTACCTGGATACAAGTTTTCTATATCTTTATCCAGGCCTTGGTCCATCTCAGCATCATCAATCTCCTGCCCTTATCCTAATTTTATTTGTAGTCGGCGCAGCATGTCGACTTCTTCCATACTTCTTTATTACTCGTCATCTCAGCAGTCACCACCTTTCTTTCTGTGCGCTTGAATTCATATCTATTAATTTTTTCCTTCGATTGCAATATATGTACACTCCAAAACTACGTATCATTCATGGCATGCGCTTTATTATTCCTTTTCTGAATATTTATTAAACAAACTCTCTCACTAGTCTCGTCTCACTTGTGTGAGCCGCGTATTACGTGGTTGTAGTACATCCTACGCATTGAACCTTGACACTACACGCTTATGAGCCCACAGATACAACCGCTGTGTAGTAAGTGGTCGCAAGCTCGACTGCTGACCATGAGATCCTAGGTTCAATTCCCAGGTCGGGCAAAGTGTTATCGGGTTTTTCCCGAGGTCAGGATTAGAGTTAAGCCACGGAGTCTGGAATTGTGCCTGGTTGATGGCAATAGGCTGGGACTTAAACATAACTGGCGAATTGTGGGTGTACTATTATGTACACCTCTGCCTATCCCTTCGGGGATTACTCGCGTGATGTTGTTTTATGTAAAACTGCATCAAGGTGCTTATCGTGATCCGATGAACTATGACCGTATCTCATGTAAAGCTATTGTTTCCAGCGCTGCTATCTCGGCCGCTCGGCGGGGAGCGGATATTGCAGCTAGCAGACCACGTGTTGCTTACTAAAGACCTGTGTACTGGTCAAGACGAGGTGCTGACATAGACTGGATGAATGTGGTCTACTATTGTATGTGTGGTGGGAATATAGTACCTTAGTGTAAAGAAAATATAGTTATACGCGTCGAATTGGAAGCATCCTCCTTCTTTTTCGTCGGTTAAAAATAAAAATAGTTCAAAGAAAACAGAAGTGCATTCCAGTAGATTAACAACTAACTACATCACGGCAAAATAAAAGACGTCTGTTTTACTAGATCAAAAAACCTCTAGAGATAAGGATACCAGTTAATTTAATATCGCCAGGAGCGGGTGTACAGTTTAAAGATCTAGTTTTAGAAATATTTAATATATAAATTGATCGCGTCTTTGTCATGAGGAAAGCTTTGAGTATGAATGTGGATGGCTATAAGAGTAAAGGAAAACCAAAGAAACGATGGATGGACTGTGTGAAAGGTGCTAAGCTAGAAAATACTACTGAGATGACGAGTAATAGAGAAGTATGGAAGAAGACATGCTGCGCCGACCTCAAATTAATTGGAATAAGTGCAGAAGATGATAAGGTTAATATGTAAGGCAACACGGAAGTTTTTCGCTTATTTTTAGTTTACGAACGTGTACTAAAAGACAGAAGTGCGTTATGTAGATTCCAAGGTTAGACAAGTCATTAAAAGTATTCTCTTGTAAGGCACGAATCAAATAAGAATAGTCCATCTAACCATAGCGTACTAACTCGTATAGCTTCATCTGGTGAACTCTAGTTTAAAAAATAGCACTAATTTCGGAGAGGTACTTTAGGACTTTTAGGCCGCGTAGTTTCTCAACTCTTAGTGCAAGTAGGTTTTAGTTGAACCTTGTATTAATTTTGTACCCGACTTACGAATTGTACGTAAGTCGCATGTTCGATTCAAAGGCAGGTTCACTTTGTGTTATTTATTTCACCGCCACTTCTCTCGAAACGTCTGCGTCGTTGGTCCAGCGGTCGGAAGCGCGACTGCTGAGCATGGGGTCCTGGGTTATATACCCGGGTCGGGCAAATTGTTATTGAGTTTTTCCATCGGGGATCCTGAGATTCCCGAAATTCGGGATTTGTGCCCGGTTGATGGCAATAGGCTCGCCCCCTTTTACATGGGTCTTAAATATAACTGGTGAAATGTGAGTGTACTATTAGGTACACCTCTGCCTACCCTTCGGGCGTTACAGGCGTGATGTTATGTTCTCTCTAAACGCTGTAGGAAACCGGAATGTCCTACCTGAACCATGCCGAAGACATGCGACATGCGGCGAGGAATGTAAATATGGTACGTACGGACACTTATTGTCTGCTAACTAACCTACAATTTGTGGCTGTCCAGCTACCCATCGTGTCTATAAATATCTGCTAATCAACAAATACATTCCTAGTTAACGTTTTCATATGATTTAAAAGAATCTACAAATGCAAACATCTTTTCAGTCAATTTATATTGTAAGCTGCTTGAAACCAATGTTCTATGGTCTTTGGAAAGCAATCATTTACTGCTTTTTAGTTTTTATTCCTACGTTTAATTCTATTAATATATTTTTCATTAGAACTGAACCTGAATTTAATACAAATTAAAATGCAGATACCATACGGCACATAGCTAGGAGAGTTTGTTTGCGCGCGTGATCACGCCGCGCGCGCTCGGGGCCTTAGCTTGCTATTTTTTTGATTTCGTTTAAGCTTTACATTTGCACTCTTGATAAAAAGATTTTCTCCCCTCCGATGTGTGGGGAAATTGAATGAAATTCCCACGTTCGTTCACATCCATAAACGAACCCACATTTGTATGAGTGCAAATTGACTTCATTATTTGAAAGGAAAATTTATTGTAGTAATGAACATGTTAGATAAGCACTAGCCAAAGAATTTATTGAAATAGCTGTTGGTTTATATCATAATTTATCACTAAAACTATTAAGGCAGGATCTAGTCTATCACTGAAATGTGGCTAGGAAGCAGAGTAGACATTCTGAGACACCAAATTGTCAACAAGTGAAGACATCGTGTAAGCTAGAAAGAAAACTTTACCTACGTATAACTTCATAAAGTATTCTGAAATGCTTTCTAATTAATTATCTTTAAGGCGGAATCCATCCACAAATACTCGTAGAAGCACACATCGTAACATGCATTAATAAAGCAACCCAATACATTTAATCAGTGGCGCGGATCCGTAATTACTTTAACCGGAAATCCTCGTTAATATTTCAAAGTTTTTACAACCGCTTCATTGTATGATTGGCCAGAGGGTAGGCGGGTAGGCGAGCAGGCGGGCCGTTTCGCCATTTATCACGAATTGATCCATCTCGGAACTCTCAACTGTCACTTGTGAACTTTTTCGTTTAGCAAATCGCGACGAAATGTCATTACAGTAATTCATCTAAGTAGCGGGAGCGAGAGCGGGGGAGGGAGCGGACTGAATGTCGTTCTGTTATTGGCTGTCAATAAGGTGCTTGGCGCTGCGGGGCACGTCCTGCCCTACATACCGCTGCACATCGCAAGGCCGGGTGCAAGATACAGAGGATGGCCGCCCGGCAACATTCGTTTTATTGAAAATGTTTTCTAAGCAAGATGCAGCTCGGAATAAGGAGTTAAAGGAAAATACTCAATGTTGTACACATTGGACAGATGCGTATGTCTCTGATGATCTTAATTCACAATATAATGAGTTTGTTATAAATGCTATGGTAAGGTTCAGGGAACTGATTATAAAATGATGACGCTAGGTCACCATGAGTGAAATTGTTTTATTACATTTAAAACTTAATTTGTCTCCTCGGCCTAGCCTTCTGCCAAATTTGTATGGGTCACCTTCCAGCTTGACCAAATGCAGCTTAACAGGATTTCAGATTCGCAGAATTGGTTTCTCAAGAGGATTGTAATGTCTGGACTTTGTCAAACAATAAAAACTTGTTTGGTTTGCAATTAACAATATCAATTACAACCCTCCGTACCCATAGCAATAAAGGTCAATATACATGTACAGGTACTTCCAACACCTACTATTATGTTCAAACATACAGCAGATATTGGTTATAGTATGATGTGGTATTACATCCACCTAGCTACAGATAGCGTGCTCACCGCAATTTTGTAGTCTATATTGAACCCAAATTACATAAATGATACAGATCGTTTAAACTTTTTAAAATGTTTTATCAATTTACGATTAAACATGGTCAGTTATATGTATTCGTCTGTTTAATCAATTTCAAAAAGTATTATTTGAATTGTTTAAGTTTGAATGGTTTCTGATTCAGTTTCTATGCTTTATCCAGAGATAGTTAAGACTTTAATACTATCTGTGATATATAATTTTCTTGTAAATCCTCCATAGAGATTGCTACTAATCTGCGTGATTATATTATCGAACCCCAGATACTTTGTCTATTGTTCAGCCATTGCGAAACTCGTGCCGTGATTTAGTAATATACATAAATTGGCAAAATATCTAGTTGAACTTTTCTTAAAGCGAATTGTAGCAATATATTAGGAACTAGCTGACTCACGCAACTTCGTTTGCGTAACATTTTTTATTAGATTGATGCTCTGCTCATATTGGTCGCAGCGTGATGTTACATAGCCTATAGCCTTCCTTCATAAATGGACTATCCAACATTTTAAGAATTTTTCAATTCAAACCAGTAGTTCCTGAGATTAGCGCGTTCAACCAAACAAACAAACTCTTCAGTTTTATAATATTAAGTATAGATTTATCACTAGCAAATCGAAGTCTAGAGTTGAGTCGTATCAATGCCAAAAAGCTGTCCCTTTGGAATAAAATGTTGTCACCTCTGTTTCCGCTTCAGGAAATAAAGATCTCATGTTATGTTAAACGTAAGTGACAATCAAATCATAACATAATATCACGCGCACCTAATATACCAGCCACGTCTAGTCAGTTATGTTAAGTCCCATGTAATAGGGGGTGAGCCCATTGCCATCAATCGGGCACAAACCTAGACTCTGTGGCTTCTACTGGGAAATCCCTGGTGGAAAATCCCAGTAACACTATTTCTCAGTTTCTGAAAAGCCATTAGAAATGAATGACCCTTGAGATCTAATTTAGAAAAGGCTTCTTAAAAATTACACGAAGCGTTTCGCGTAGATACCACCCGGAGTAGTTGTGAGTAGATCTATATATGATTAGATAACAGTAGTGGCTAAACCGCAGAACAATAAGTCAAAACTGTGCAGGGTTTCAGTCATGCCTGCAACCAATTTCTATCATGAACTCCACAACTTATGAGGGATGTCATACTTCGCTCCCCATGACAATATCACCATAAGACTTTCAGGAAAAAAATGGCGCGAATATAGTCGCAACAGGTGCAAATAATATGATTAATGTACAGGAAAATTGACAGTCGTGGGTTGCGTGTCAATTTTCAACATTTTCTGTCATCTCCTCGAATTATGCTGCGGTTTCACTGACGATTTAGGTATTAAACATAGCCATATGCTAAACAAATTTTAAATTAAGTATAGTATCACTCAAGAATGACTTATATATAAATGTAAAATGTAATATCGAGTTATACGTAGAACGTCTCAAAGGATATCTTCGTGATAAAGACCTATTGAAGTGTATCTCGCCGCTCGATTTGACAAACTCATCTAAGTTATCAAATGTTCCGATGAAAGCTATCTATAAATATATACACGATGGAATAAACTTGTTACCCTTCTTCAGTACCCTTCTTCAAGGAGTCCTTGGTTGATGTAGAGGTTAAGGATTAGTGGATGTCGTGCATACACTCGCAGTGAAATGTAATCAGTCTCTGTCGGTTCAGTCGCTTCGTTTGATACTACTACGATACATGGAGTAAAGCGTAGGCGATGATACGATTGAAGGCCTTGTAAATACTATACCTAGTGTTTTTATAATGGATTATTTATTGTTTTCCTGTGTAGGTACTTGGTACACCTTCCTGAAAGGATTTTAATTATTACTTTAAAAGCTTTTCTTTACTTTTTCTCTCTAGCTTTTCTAAGCTACAGCATTATTCGAGTAATTAATGGAAAAGCTTTTGGAGCGTGAGCTTACGATTATTTAAAATACATTCTACACAGGTTGATTAACTGATATTTGTAAAGAGCTTTAGTACATTGTTTGTGGCAATTGTTTTGATTGTGTAACATTTTCCTTCAGGTGAAAATGTGAAAATTGGTGTGGGAAATTGTGTTGCAACATATCTGAGTCTAGTGAAATCTAAATCTCAGCCAATACTTTTGTTTACTTAAGCTCTGATGATATAAATGTAGTTATTGAATGACAATGCACTCCAGTAATAGTCTTGTTGTCTACATTTCTTGGAATGAACAAATTAATGTGATAAGTCAATCTTAATACTTGGAATTTTATTATACACTCTATCAACGGTCAAAAGTTCAACACAGTTATGTGTGTGTATCAGTGACGTGACGGGTGATAGGTTATCTAAAGCACTCACTCATTGTGCGGGATGTCCTCGAGCTGGTTGGCGAGCGCAGCGGCCGCGAGCAGAGCGACGAGTAGGCCCAGCGGCCTCCGCGGACACATGCTGTCCATCAGCGCCATCGCACTCCCCACATGACAAGGGCACACGACAACCGACACAGCACTGACCGCTCCTACATGGAACAACACAAGGCACTAAACTCTCCTGACAGTGTGACACAGGGCGTACGTTTGTGCATGAGTCATCGAGTGTAGTGTCAGTCAGGTTGGGGACCGGGGCCGGTGTCGTGCGGGCGGGCCGCAGGCGAGGACAAGCGAGTCGCGCGCCGAGCCGCGCCGAGCGCGCACCCGACCTCCCCCCCGCCCGCTCCGCGCTCGCGCCGTGCCCCGCGCCCGCACTGACGCTGCGCGCGAATCATACGCCCAATAACGCAGCGGCCTACTACTTATTACTGAGATTTATTTGCTCATACATAGGGTTGATGGTCAGCGACCGTTGCGAACGTCTTCGAGCCACTCTACGATAACATCCGGCCTAGTACTACGAGGAGCGCGGAGTAGCCGGCGAACGGCCAGCAGGTATGATGACGAGATGACGGTGGCAGGCGAGCCGATGACGAGGCTGGCGCAGGGCGCTCGCTGGCAGTCGCCTCGGGAGCGCTGGTGGTGCGAGGTTGTGCCGGCCGCGACACCGGCCGTCACGCACATGCGTGGGCAAGTCGCCAGGAAATCCTTTATTGATTCCCGCGCTCCCGCTTTCTAAGGAATGTCGCAGGCGTTGCTACCGCCAAAATTTCACCCTCCCACTATTATAATTTAAGCTAAGCGGATCACAGTACGCTTCGCGGATTGCATTCGTTACACTTACACCTGACGAAAGTTAGGGATTTGCTTCTGAAGAAGGTAAGTAGGTATGTATTGGAACCAATCAAGTTTAACGACAACGTTTGGGGAAATGTAGGTTTTGTTTTCAATTGTTTGCACTTGTTTATCATTGAGGTTTCAGAAGTATCGCTTATATACATGCCAATCAAATTGTTTAGCATTGTGCTATCCAAAATGTTAGTTCGTACCTATCTACTACTAAAAACTTCTAAGATTATGAAGAATGAAATGACAAATTGGCATGATTACGACACGTCGAGGCGCAGGTATCCTAAGGCATACATAGTACGTGGCAGGTACTTACGCAACATACACTTCGATAGCACCAGCGGAGAAGGGTTAGACTGATCTCTTACAATAAGTATGTAGAATCTTTCTTTTAGCCATTTCCTTGAAAATGTGCACGGCAAAGTATGAAGTTTTAAGTACATAACGCTCAACTTCAAAGTTCTACAAACTTACCACTTACATGGGGCTGACGAGGTTATTGAGATCATAACTAGATGGCATCCTACCAGCTACAGCTTGGAGTTTTATATAACTACCCTCTATTGTTGTAAGACAATCCGAATGCGCTTGTAAGTCATTTTTTCGTTTTATGATAACATCACCCTTGTAATCCCTGAAGGGCTAGGCAGAGGTGAACCTAATAATACACGCACATTTTACCAATTATGTTTTAGCGCGTCTAATAGGGAAGGCCTTTTGCCATCAACCGGGTATAAATCCGGACACCGTGGCTGCTACTGTGAAATTCTTGATGGAAGAGACCTATATTTTTTATTTTTTTCTTACCTACTACCTTTATTATATTGAAGTGTCTGTTTGTAATTTCAAAATAACAGCTTTTTACTGAACGTATATGAAAGTACATACGGTAATTATAACGTATTTTTTTTATTTTTTTGTTATTTTCGTCTGCCTGTTTATTCCGGCCAATTTCCGAAACGGCTGGACTGATTTTGACGGATCTTGTCCTGGCAGATAGCTGAGGTCATAAGGAGTAACTGAGGCTACTTTTATTTTAGAAAAAGGATTAGAATACCGTGCCGTACCGTACCGTTATTGTTACCAAAATCCGGTTCAAATGGGAATTATTTTTTATAATAATGTCGAGCGGATGAAAGTCGCAGGCAACAGCTAGTTTTAAATAAATAAACACTACGCGACCGGGGAATCGAATCCAGTACCTCATGCTTAGCAGTCGCGCTTGCGAAAACTAAATCGTTGTTTACGTACCTACATCTTTCTACCAACAGTATCAACTTCTATGCAAAAGTTTTGCATTGCCTTAGATTTTATTTTAAACGAGGTTTATTTTACCTAATGTCAAGGTTCGCAGATTAGATAAGGGATTCAAATAAATAAGATGATTGTACAGTTTAAAAGTATTTTATTTTCTCAATACAGTCGACATTAACTTTTGTTTTAACAATAACAGTTATAGTCAAATAGTGTGGCAAAGTAAACTTTATTTCATTAGCAGATTGGTTTTGAATTAAGTATTTTACTAACGAAAATGTTTTGTTCTTTTTAGAGCCAATTTTAGCTTAATAAGTAATTGTACTTGTGCGTTACGTTTTCCCAAGAGTAAATTATGCAAAGAAGTGTCTTTTAAAAGTCCACATTAATCCATCCTTCAATGATATAATTTAAATGCTCGTTGTAAATAAATGGTACCTGATATATGAACAAAGTCAAAATAATTACATTTCCGCACTTCATTTGTTAAATCTTTAAAACCTACAAAAGTTAATCAACGCTTCCACTTCTGTTACAACCTACAGTTTTTCGACAATATGTCAGTTAAAATTGTATAAAAATAAATGATACAGATGTACGCAGCCGCCACAGGGGGCGCTGCCTACGAGCAGTTACACTTACTTGCTAGTGTTACAGCTATATTTACAGAATATCATTAAGTTATATAGGTACGTATAAATTAATATATGCTACTAAGTACTTTGCACAAAGCGTTACAACGTAACTCGTCGATCATAACGGGAGGCTCGTGGCGGTCTGCGCGCTGTGCTGCGGCACCGACGCTGGACGCGTCACCTCGCCTTATATTCACACAATACTGTGCTTTGATCTTTAAATGCAGTCTTCACAATTACTAAGTTTACCTAAAGATCACAACAATACAGTTAGGTATAAAACATAACTAAGTAATCTCATAAATAGCCGTCTAACCTAGTTACAACTACCTACATAATTTGTACAATTAATCTGAGATTTTCCACAGATTTTCCTGGTGACAGAATAATTATAGACATACAAATAAATAATATTATAAATTAATAATATTTGACCACAGTCTTTAGAAGTATAAATGTAACAAAGAGTTTGGAGACAAATGGAAATGTCTTTAAAATAGGAACACACAAACAAATGTATAGATATGACGTCTACAAATGATATTTGGTTTTATACAGTAAAGAATTCACTAGCTTTGACACTGGAACACGTCTATACCGAACCACAATATAGAAGTACTAGCGCCCGCCATGGAATGATTTCAGTACCATCTTGTATGCACTACAGCTAGTAGTTACACACGTTGACATTAGATACTAGCACTCCCATCTTGTACCGAATAACAATATAGCCTCCACTATATTCATATGAAGAGTAAACTTAAAATTACAATTCACGTAATACTGTCTTAAGGTACTGATTATAAGCGGTATTGCCAACCTTAAAACATGTTTTACGTACGATTGCTCAGCTTATAAGAGATAAACTCCGTAACTTTAGGTAAAGATGTCAAATCGTTCAGATCATTACATACAGTATAATTAGTTGCATTCCTGCAAGTAAATCTAGTTTTCACAGCGTGTTGACACGGTGTGGCTCGTTGCTCAAGTGACACATTATGTGACAGTCTCTGTGCCTTCAATGTCGCGAGGAGTCGCTTTCGTGGCCGGAGTCTCGGCCGTTTTCTCTAGGTGAGGCGCGGTGGTCCCTTTCGTCTCTAAACCGGTCCCTGCGGTCTCGTTCCCGCGACCTGTCTCTATCCCGGTCTCGATCCCGCTCTCGCTCTCGATCCCTGTCTCTGTCCCGGTCCCGGTCCCGGTCTCGGTCTCGGTCCCTCTCTCTGTCGTCGTCGCGATCCCTACGTCGGTCGTAGTAGTGATACGACCGTCTTGATTTTCTATCACTCGGTGTGACTACTTCTACTTTGATGTTCGCTGTCGCCGTTACCTGCAAAGATTTGGATGGATTAGAATGCGAATAATTAAACAGTAATTGTTTTTAAACAGAAGATTGTATCGACATGCATACAGCTAAGTATTACTAATACAAAACTAACCTTAGTAGTAATAGCACCCGGATGAGGTGTCTTTGAAGTAGGTGTCGATCGTCCTGAGGCCGAATCACTGCCATTATAGGTGGTGGTTTCCACGACCACTTCGGGCTGCACCACAATGGACTGCATCGAGGACTGCACGGAGGGCGCGGAGGAGTGCCAGCTCGGCGGCTCTTCGGTGATGGTCGTGAGCGAGGGGGCGGAGGGCCGCGGCGCTGACTTGCCGCCGCGCCCCCCTTTGTCGCCACCTCCCGACCCTGAACTTGACTTCCGAGGATGCACAGGAGAACTCTTCGGTGATGGCGTCGACAATCTTTCAGGGTGTTCTAACGGTCGAACCTGAGTAAATAAGTTCAGCATTTTTGTTCAAAATTTAAATTGACGTGACAAAGAGCAGGCAACAATAATTTATTTTTCATACTGCTAAAGATCGGTGTTAGGTAGGTTTTATAAATTATTTAATTTTAAGCGTATATTTGGTTTCAGTTTGGTTGGTGAAATTAAGGAAATTTACCTCAGCGTTGGGTCCCAATATGGCGAGTACAATTGGGAAGAACAGCAATCCATCTATTAAGCCGAGGAGTACTAGAGCCAGCAGTAGTCTCAGGAACAATCTTGCCACGAATCCGAACTCGCTGGTAGCCAGCATTGATGCAGCTAGAGCGGCTGCCAGGGCACCATGTACCACCGGAGCTAGCACTGACTCAACGGCCAGAGACGCACGTCGTCGCTTGCAGCCAATCGATGTTACGAAAGCCTAGTAGAAAAAATACTGATTAGTTTTAATTTTAGGATGCATTATATTAAAAATAAACTAAATTATAATCGGATCATCCGTTTAGGATCTAAGATAACACAGGCAGACTCACAGATCCACATGTTAAATTGAACACACCCCTCTTCTTTCGTCGGGGGCTAAAAATGATTTATTATAAAAATAAACGACGGGTTACTCACCAAACACAAATGTACAGTAAAGTGGACGCCCCTGCCAATGGAAAGGACTAGAAGTACCGCTGGCACAGCAGATAGCTTGACTCCCAGCAGGGCCATCGTACCCAGCAGCTGCAGCACCAACGTTGCTAGTGCCAATGTTACTAGCACTGCAGCCCAGAAGTTTAGGAGGAGTACCATTACAGCCTGTAGAAGAGAAAAAGAGTTATAACACAAAACTTGGGATCAGGAGTTCAAGTAATAAAATTAATAACAAATATACATACATGCAGTGAAAGACCAAGAAAACTTACCACAAAAACAGCAGCCAAAGCGCAGGCGAGGGCGAGAAGCAGCGATGTCCTCAAATACAAGTACTGCTCCCAAAATAGGAAAGGAATCCCAGACGGGAAGTTAGACAATCCCTTCGCTTCGAACTTCAAACACAGATCCCGCACAGACATTATCAGGTTTTTAATACTCTCCGTGTCACTTAACCCTGATAAGTAGAACGGCAGCTGCGTGTAGATCAATGGGGATGATTTCGGTATCTTTAACTCTACGTCTCCTGACGAATGCGTCCATCTCTTCGGTTGCGGCTTCAAGTTTCCTTGTGAAGCTCCGTACGCCAGGGCATCATTCGTAGCCCAGGCTGATAGGTAATTATAGAACGCTTTCGGGTTTATGATACCGTCCTTATCCACTAATCTGTGACCGTTCTTCGTGTCGGTCGTAATGAGTGACTTATCGATGGGATTGTCAACGTGTCCAGTCTGCACCATTAGTTTGTAAGCCAATATGCCCTCGTCACTTGCGTTTTTGCACCAGTACTCTTGCGTTATACACCCGCTCTCCACTTCCTTATCGTAAGCTGCCTGTAAGTCCAGTAACCAATCTCGGAAGAGGCTCAGCCAGAACTTCGTAAGTCCTCCATTATCGTTCTTTATGATATTCGGTATCCTAACAAACTGGTCGTGATATTCGTACAGTAGCCTCTGATTGGTGGGATATTCGAAGTCTCCTTGCGTGACGGCGTACATGCTGTAGAAGCCGAAATATTTCTCCTGGCGGTATAAGAATTCGTGTTCGTCCGTGTTCTCTGGTACTATGTCTGTGAGATCTAGACCGTCTTTGACTTTCGTAGCTCCCCAAACACTGGCCAGAATAACTGCGATCAACGCTAACATTGATGTAACCTGAAAAATTAAACGCACTTTTTAGCTTCTACATGTTATAATTAAAAGTATGGTGTATATTTCGTGAGACTGATGGTAAATCCTACCTTAACGGAGGGTCGCATGATGAACGGCGCGTAGTAGTTCCTCGCCCACTTGGTAAGCGAGAGGCTGAGGCACGTCACCTTCGACTGGTCTCCTAGATCTTCAGGATCTAATGGTTGTCTCGTCGTGTCTTTCCAATTAGTCTGCAAATTAAATGTATGTTTTAGCCCTCGGTCTTATTTATTGATGCAGTTAAAGCACATTGTACACCATTACTTTCTGTGAAAATGTTAAAGGTCCAAACAAACCTTATCAGTCTTTCCACCCCTCCCACGGGAGCGGTCTGCAATCTTCTTATTTCGCCTTGGCATGGGAGTCTCCGGCGTCAGACAACACAGCAGGTCGGACCTGGCCGCCGAGCGGCGCCGCAGGTCCAGCGAGATCATGGCGGGGAACACGAGCAGCATGGAGCCCAGGGTGAACAGCAGGAGGATGGCCGCCTGGGGATAAAG
Organism: Standfussiana lucernea; assembly: GCA_964057025.1. Taxonomy (NCBI): domain Eukaryota; kingdom Metazoa; phylum Arthropoda; class Insecta; order Lepidoptera; family Noctuidae; genus Standfussiana; species Standfussiana lucernea. Next base: position 13,623,565 of record OZ059785.1, read on the forward strand.
TAGCTCATGAAATTCAATCGTAAAGTTTTAGTTTCTTCGTTATACCCATCACAATAAAAGTTAATTCCAACTGAGAATTGAGTATTACTGCTGTATGTGGTACATTTGCCCAGAGACGCTAGGATATAATCTCGAAAACATTGGTGATCGTTATAAGATCTTACCTGCAGGCAAAACACGCGCAGAGCAGGAATCGGCAGTAAAGCGGCTGCCAGGAATGCCAAGACATTGCAGAGTGAAGCCAACAGCACGCTGAGACCACTCTTCTTGAGCACCAGGCCAGTCCGCTCCTCGCGAGGCACGTCTCCCGCTTGCTCCACGTACGTGTGAGTGAGAAGGAACATGTCCTGCACGCCCAACCCTAGTGCCAGGAACGGAACTATTTGCGTACTTGATGCGTTGAATGGTATACCTGAGTGTCGAACAAAGAACATTAGTAGTCGCTCCGGATTAAACAAAATATAACAATATTAAAAACAAAATGTTAAAAAATAAATTCTATATTGTGTGCAAGCGGATAACGTCGATAAAAAATAATAATCACCTAACAAAGCACAAAAACCTAATCCGGCTGCGACAGTGATCGAAAGCAGCAATACCCCAGCTATACCCACACCGGCTTGCGAGCGGACGGGGTCACGCCATTGCATTAGTGTCACGGCTACGTATATTAACTGGAAGAAAAATAAACAAACATAAAATAAAGCCAACAAAACAGGTGCAATAAAAACAAATAAAAAAACGATAAAATAGAAAGTGCAAATAAATTGTGAAGTGTCTGTGAAAATATGCCTTACCATGAACATGTATCCCAACATGATATTCTTTAACGATAGTTCGGAGAACTTGCCAAGAATGTCATTTAGTGTTGACGTAGAGAATGGGTAGAATGTATAGGACGGCGAGACTGACTCGGTCACTGTCATCTTGCGCACCTCCTGGAAATTAAGGCAATATAAATCTAACATTTAATGGAAAAGTCGTAACTTAAATAGAAATCTATTTGCCAAACCATATCTCAAGGTAAAGTTATGAAAAGTAAAGTTTATGGAGAGATTAAATAAACAAGCAAGAATTCCATTACTTTAAGGCTGACACTTTATATTTTTTATGTGTTTCTAAAATGTCTTAGTGCTCATTTACGGAGACGCGGCGCGTCGGGCGGCGTCGGGGCCTTGAGCGGTGTCCGCCGCGGGCAACGCGACGGTGCGCGTATGTGGACGCGCATACACAAATCAAAAAAAGTTTGCGATCAGTTTGATCGAGTTTTCAAACAGATCGCAAACTTTTTCTGATTTGTGTATGCACGTCCACCGCCGCGTTGCCAGCGGCGGGCGACGCGGCGGGCACCGCTCAACGCGCCGCCCGACGCGTAAAGTCGCTTCTCCGTAAACGCTCCCATACATCGCCATAATTATGTTTGAATTGAAAGCGGGCCGCGCCGCACAACGCGCCACGTCTCCGTAAATGAGCCCTTACGTGTAAGTATTTTCTTTTTCAGTTTCGAAATTGCTTAAAAAACACTGAAGCAGGACGATCATATCTTAGAAAAGTAATCTTAAGGATTGATTAGAATTTCAAAATATAAACTTACAGCAGCAAACTTCCTCTGCCATGAGTCTAAGACGGCAGCGGCTTTCTCTTGCGTCCAGCCGACGTGGTGCACTTTGTAGTGGTCTGCCCAGTACTCGTACATCTCGCGCTCGCCCATCAGTTGCACCACCGTCTGTAACGCCTTCGCGCTCCTCAGGGCCGAGGTGGAGTTTCTGGTTGCTCCACCTACTATCAGCTGTTCTGGCCACTGCATGTATGCTGCTGCGAAACCGTAGCAGCCGTGAGACAGTTCTGCCGCTACGTCTGGAATCTGGACAAAAAATAGTTTTTTAAAGGAGCTTAGTATTAACATTGTACCTGCGTGAGTACGTGCAGTTGACTATGGTAAAATGTTATAAATCAATGGATATTTTTATAACCTATGTTTGTAAACAACAAACAGCCTATTGAAGAACCGATTGAATGTTAGTACAGTCAACAAATTAAACAAATTCCTGGAACGTCATTAATGATGACAATGATGATAAAACAAAGTTAACTTTAAAATTTATGAGGAGTCCGTGGAAGTGCTCGCCTCCATCGGATGGTTAGCATTATTGATATAATAGTGTCATTGTGACGGCGATAGCTGCGGCAAACGAAGCCCATTGAAGCGTGTACAATGTGCCCGCATAATGCGGCTGTCCGGCTGCGCGGGCGCACCAAACAATGCGCGCCCGATCTGCGCCCGACCCTTCGCCGAACGTGGGTGGCGAAAGACACTCAGCAACGAACTCACAAAAACCCAACCAATGCAATTGAGTACCCAACACGAATGTATTACATATTTGTTAAAGACAATTTGTTCACTTAAAGAACCATTCACGATTGAAATATTTTTTCTGATTTATGTGTTTATTGAAAAAATAAAGTGTCAAAACAAAATGTATGTGTAGCAAGTAAAGATTCAGTTGCGAAACCTATATTTGGTGATGATGTTATCACGTATTTGGTAACATAACTTTCTCGCAGGCGCAGCTCCGGCGGCGGCGGCAGGTAGTCGCACATCTGCCCGGCGGCGACCGCTTTCATCCTGCCTTATTGCCGTTTCCAAAAATATTTTATTATTATGGAAAGTATTTAAACTTTATGCGTTCGTCTCGATAAAGATATTTTATTTGTCATGATCCTACATGCTTTATTTATGTGCCAGTAAAACTGTCGTAAATTGAAGTCTTTATAAAAGGACCGGGAGTTGGCGTAATGGTCCCTAATGTGTATTTCACGGAGCCGTAACAAATGATTCATACACAACAACTGACTACACAAAGGAGATTAATTCTACCTGAAGATTTGGGGACTATAATGTGGAGTATTAGCGAATACTTACATTGCCTGTTTTCTTGTTGGGTGCCGTGTCTGGACAGTGGGCGTCGGTGGGGTCGAGGCACGGCTTCTTCATGTAGGCGGAGGTGATGCCAGCTCTCTTCATGTACGCCTCCATCGTGCTGAACGGGAACTGGAACCTCAGCTTCCTTACTTCTTCTAGAACCTCTTGGGGGTGTAACTGAGTCCATTGTAGCTTGTGCTGAAGACCACTGTGGGGTAATAAAGCTGGCAATTAATATCACGCTCAAAATCAGATCGGAATAAGCTTGAAGGTTGGTTTTAAAATTATGGTACTTACGGAACATAAATGGGATAATCAGGTCCTAATAACTTGGATCCTTCCCAGAAACAGTCAAGCGGCGTGATGATCGCGCATGGAATGATGTTGTCGATGATCTTCTCGATGTGGTAGGCTTCGAAGTCGGGTATGCTAGGGCTGTAGCACAGGTCCTTTAGCCGCCACTCGATGTCGTACATATGAACTGTGACTCGCGTTGCTGCGTGAACAACCTGGGAAAACACAATGGAATTTTTAAAACCAACACGCTACGCTAGCTATCGATGAAGTCTACTCAAAGAACTTGCACTTGTGACATCTAAATCATTTCAGCAACTGGCAGTATATATATCGTAAGTTTGCCGTCTGCTCACATGTTTTTACATCTTTGTTGTGTGTTTTGTTTGATCCCAACAACCATTACAAATTTAATGAAGGTTGTTAGCTAAAACGGTTAAAAGAACTACAAACTTCCGTTTTACAAGGAAAATTAGTTACCTTTAGGTGTTCGAGCAGCGCCCCTGCGTGCAGTAGCGACACGTCAGGGTCCTTGGCAGTCTGTATGATGAGCTGGTGCGTTGAGGAGTCAGCTTCTCCTAGAGCTTTCGCGGTATACTTGAGTTCGGCTTCTAATCGACCGCCCTCTGTTGACAAATAAAATATAAACTTAGATATCTAATCACTGATAAAGAGCTAGCTAACTACTGTTCTTTCACAGTTAGGTTACTTCTGATTGCGTTTCCCTGTCAAAATGGCAGTAATCTTTATTTTCGATACGATAAGGTTGCTGTTCCGTTGCTGCCACTGAAGTATGTTAGATAACAGTGATCTTTATTTGTCATGAAATTAAGGTTGTTGTTAGATTGTCAGACGTAAACTAATTGTGAAAACTGTCCTTAAAGCGGAATGAGATCTTGGTAGCTTAGACTTGTTCAATTAGCAAAAGAACATCGAGGTATCTTTAAAAATATATGTTTAATCGCGATCCAATTAAAGCTATTAAATATCTTCAATAGTATTCGCTCTGGTGGGCGACGCTGTTTTAACATCAATGTCAAATTAGCGCTCAATTTGCGAGTCCAGCAAAAACTTTTATGAATCGATGGAAAAGCAATTAACTTTGCATTGAATTATATTTTTCTTTATCGCGTGGCTCATGCTCATTTAAATAAATGTCATGTTTAATGCGACACTGCTTATGAGCTGAGATCTCTTAATAAAGTAGATGCAAGTTATTCCCTTATATCGCAGTTGGTAACGAGCAAAGATAATTCCCACAAGGTCATTTATTTACATTCAAGAAATATTGTTGAAATTACTATTTTCAGCACGTCACTGATAAAATTGTTTTGATGTTTCTTAGTGTCAGACTAATTAATAATATTCCGACTAAATAAGATAACACTCAAGTTTATAACGAATAGTAACTACCTAATTAGTAATTACAAATCGTCTTAAGATTTATCGTGTGTGGAAACGGTAGCATTTCTCCTCATTAAATAGGGAATAGGCAAAGTCAGACTGTAAAAACATCCAAAAATAGCCGGAACGCCCGTCTACGCGAGTTTAGTGTGCAGTCGACACATTTGTACCGCGGCGCGCGGGTGGAGCCGCGTGTTAAGGCGATGCCAGTGATTTACTGCGTTCCTATCCAACGCCCCTGTGATACAACTGCCACCATCGTCGCTTGACACCCTTTAATTTGAAATAGTCAACATTGCTTTTAATTAAAACAGATGTTGAACGTTTCAACGCCCAATTATTTCGTTTTTGTCGTGTTGAAATCTTATTTATTTTAGGGCAATATAAATAAACTTATAAGTAACAATGTATCTATGTTCCTCATAGCAGTCCGATAATTTGAAAAGAAAATTGTATGCTACGGTTTACGCATATAAATTAAAATAGGTTCGTGAGTGTCGCACGTAAAGCCGGAATCATTTCGCATGTTGTCAGCGAATCGGCGAGAGAATTCGTTCCAATTAACACCCGTCCGGCTGATTTATAAGCCGGTTCGTAACATTTTTTGTGCCGAATTAGGTGCACGACGTGTTAGAATAAAAAAAGGTTTGACAGGTTCGCTTAACCTTAAATTATCTTGTGAAGACACACTATATTATGTGGCTATAAATAAAGTGTGCTTCAGAGTACATATTTGGAAATTCATCAGAGAATAATAACGAAAACTGCAGGATACTTATGCGTGTTTGTGCTCACGCACATTCTGCATTTAGAGATTGCACAACGTAAGCCTCGTAATATTGTTATAAAGCCAAAAATATAAATTCTGTGTTCAAAAAACCAAAAATAGTTTTATAGCAGCAGAAACACTTAAGAAAAGGGGTGATAGGTTATAAAAGTTCAAGCACAATGACCAGAAACCTTACTTTCAAAGTAGTTGTACCGCGACTTTAGACACTTGAAACCCGTCGGTCCCCAGTCCCCACCCACCCACCATTGGAACTATTTCTCACACGTGTTCCGTGGAACAGTGAAACAGTGGCAGTTAACGCCCTCGCTCCTCACTCGGAATGCTATTTTATTTTCGTCGCTAATTTATAGCGTGACCCTTCAATGTATTTTGTAGTGCATAGAAAGCGAGCGCAGCACAATGAGCAGTACCTTGCAAATAAACAACGATGCTATTTGCATACTGGCAACACTAATGATTTATTTCTAGTGGTTACTAGTAGGGCCAGTGTACCAATTTCACGGTTGTTACCTTTAATGAGCAGAACACCGCACGATTAACACTTGGAAGCTTGCATAGCTCTGTACATACAGCTACACTGCTGCAGTTGTAGATACAGCCATAGTAATAAACTTTCGAATAATATATTATTTAGTGAGATTCTGGGATATCTCTAGACAGCCACACACTACGACATTTTTTCATTTCGAAATTGGCATTAAACCCACTTAAGTTATAGAGACCTCACACGGGCGTCATTAATGCAGACGTTCTTGAGGTAACTGTTTAGTGTCGATATAATAATTATTATATTACTACTGAGTATTCTCGTTGGTGGTTACGCGACAAGTGGCGCAATGGCAATAATGTTAATGTTCCCAGTCCGCAGACCACCTAACAGTCGCCAGTCATTTGTTCACAGCTACGGATATTGTACTAATGCTAATGCCATTAACATTTCGCAGAACACTTTGTATGTAAATGAGATTAATAAGCATTAAAATTACAAAACGAGTATGAACAAAAAATCTGATGAAACGTGCCAGATTTTTTTGTGCACCTCACACCGTTGTGTGTAACTGTGTATACCTACTAATAAATGTACTTACGGACTGATTCAAAGAACACGGTTTCAATCTAAAAACCGACAATATGTTTTTAAGATTATTAGGCCTTAGGCTAAAAAAACAAACCCAAACACACTTCAAAACTACCTACTATTTAACTAATAATACTTTCGACTTTGGTTTTCAAGAGGGACGGTAAAGAATAAACCTTTTCTGCTCAAAAATAAACTGCGTCAAATGAAGTGTCCAGGTACAAGAATTTGAAAAATGTTTTAGTTCGTGATACAACGCTAATGGTGGCGTGTTAATGTATACAGTTTGTGTTTGATCATGTTTATTATTCGTATATTTTATACAAATTCAACAAAACCACTTAATTCTTCAGCTCCATCATATATTTATGCTTGAAACATTAACACATTTCAGCGTATTGAGTAAGAAAATATAGAAAAGTGGTTTCAAGCAAAAACAAGAACTAGGTATTATTTCACGCAAAGCTATATTACTATATGACATTCCAAGACTTACGTCCTCATAATACGCATGGCCGTTTTACTTGGCCAACAAACCCACATAAAAATGTAAGCGTCAGTTACAACTATCGACGTAGAAAAATCAACATTGGAAGTGTCGTTCCAAGTGAAGGGCGCGGGCGTTGGTTTCGTAATCATTCAGCTATACATAGCCCCACTCGTGCCGGATATTAGGGATTATCATAAAGCAAGTGGAATGGAATCGAGCGTGGTGGCGAGGTGGCGGACCGCTGGGCCGCACAGGGCGCCTCTATTTTAACACATACCAAGCCGTGGGCGCGATTTACGGCGCTGCACCGCTCCACGCTTGTGTTGGATCACGTCAGAATGGATTAAGTATCGGTATCGATGCTCATAGCCAAGAGGAGCTCAGCTAATATTATTATTATTGTGGCAAAATTTTGTTGAAGTTGCGTTTGTGTTGCATAGTATTTGACTACTACTTCAAAACCTTGGTTTACAACTTGCAAAGGAATAAAAAAAATCCTCTCCTTATAATTTCCGTACAGCACAAGTTTATGATTAGCTTTTGGACACAGTAGATATCCGCTACAAATTATTGAACGCTGTAGGGCGGGCGGTGAGGTGCGGCGCGGAAACCTCGCAAGGTCTCGCGGGGTTATCGCGAGTGTCTGCCAGAGTACAGCTTTCACACTCACCGCACCGTATCGTATCGTACCGTATCGTGCAGCAGTGCCTTATCGCGCGCCGGCCGGCGGGGGCGGCGTCTTCATACAGTTTAGCTACACTTGCGCTTATCGGACAACGCACATAGTCGTTGCATAATTCAACATAACAATAAGCTGTTCTGACAACACAATGCGTAATGACCTCTTGAATGGTATCTAAATCAGTCAATGTACGCTGGAAATAATCAATGCGAATCTCAAACCTTTTATTGCATTCTCGATGCGTGTGCGTCGATAATGACAACATTTCTACTCGATGTGGTAGCGGACGATCAGCGCGGACAATCGCAATGAATGACGTCGCGGAGGATCCGAGGACGAGGGGAGTGCGGCGGTACGTGCGCTCGCGCATGTGGTTGTGGCCACCCGCGCGTCGCCGCCGCGCCGTGCCGAGCCCGTGTGGTCCGGCCCCCGCCCCCGCCCCCGCTCCGCGCACCGCCAAGCTGGCCCTCTATGCAAATTAGCCAGAGCGTAGACAACAGATGGATGGCGGAATAAACAAACCGCGTCCTTTGCGGCCGGCGCGCGGCGCGAGCGCTCGGTGATCGCACAGCCATGACGCGACTTAGTTAGCACACGCTCTCCGGACCTTTAATTGACATATCAAGTGCTACACACAAGTAATCCGATAGCTGAGAACTGGTTCGCAAGCTTTCTGAAAAGTTACTTATAGATAACATTAAACGCAAAGTTTGAATAAGACAAATCTGTAAAATTTCGGTCATGGTCGCTAAATCGATCCAGCTTGAGGCCGGTTTTTGGACAAAAACTAGTCACATTTAGAAGTCCATAGCGCGGCGAGTAACGAGCGCGGTTTGAGATAGGCGGCGCGGGCGCGGTGGCCCACACCGCCGTGTAATCAACCGGCATATTATACCGTGCTGTATATCAGTTAATAACACGTGTGCCATATCTCATTTGACATTCGAACCAGGCTGACTTAACTATGGAACTGCTTCTACGACCCTCCACCGAACGGATTTAAAACCTACTTTAGCGAAGGCATATCCATACAACCGTCTGTCTGTTTATTGGCATGCACTTGGAGAGTTTACTTAAGCCTTAGTAGTTCGCGCGAGTGTAATGTATTCACATGCTACAAGATGCGTGGTCGTGGACTAACATTATGGCTGGATTTGAATGTTGTACGGTAATGCAACCTGGTCGAAGCTTTCTTTTCTCTCATCAGTATGGTAGGAATTCGAAAACGTTTTAGGATATGATTACATTGAAATTTAATTATTTTTGTACTTGTTTTCATTTTTGTAATTATCGAACAGGTAAACTGATTCTGAATTGTCTAGCAGAACATATAATGGATACCGTAAGTCCTTTCAAGTCCCGCAAATAATAGGTACTATAATGATTCTCTGCGCTCACAAGTAAACACCAGTTTACATAGAACTCGACCACATCCCAGCGTCAATAAAAAAGAGGGAAAAGCTCAGGTTAGGAGGGGTCGCGGTATAATGGACGAGCGTTGCGCGCAGCAAGGCGTCTTCACACAAAAGCGACCGGACAATCAGATCCCTCGTTTTTTGTGAGTCAATAGAAATGTTATACATTTTTTTAGTTTTATTGGTCGTAATTTTACGTAGGGATATTTACGGGCGGCCGCGGGCCACCTAATTAAGTTGTTAGGTGACTCGGGACCTTCGGCATTGTTTAACTGTGCCGGCTTTGTTCCGCGATAACGTCTGGGAGGCAGTTACCTTTCAATGTGTTGGTATTGTTTGGACAGTAGCCGACGACTTCATATAAATTGACATTTCAATCGTTTTATTTAGAGAAAATTTATCGTGTTGACTCGGCCCTTAAAAGTTTGGAGCAACGCGAATAAAGTTTCGTTATCTGTGTTGTAGTTTTGTACTGGTGTTGAAGCAGGTGCTTCAATAAAATCGGTCGCTTCCTTTTTGTTACGTCCGCCCTTTTGCGACTTTTTTTAGATGCCTTTCCTGCTAAAGTTTGGATGAGGACTTATAGAGCTTTTATAGTCTTACTGTTTAGAAAAAAACGGACCGTTTACAAAGAAATAAACAGTCACTAACGAAACACAACGGCAAACTATTATATTATATTATGGTTACTTTAACCAATTGCAATTTCAGAAACATACCAATTTACAAAACTGAACTGAATTGTGAGTTCATACAGAAAAACGTCACAAAGATTGTTCGAAACTGTGTTAGTTACGATGAATTTCTGTTTACTAGCATTATATCCGTGACTAAGTACACCATCCACGGGATGCTGCAATCACGGAAGTTGCACTCGTGAGCTTCCTTCCCGCCTAACTCATGACGTCATCATCCAATTAAAAATAACCTCCGAAAAATAAAAATACTACGAGTCGATTCATGTGTACCATTCCTGACATTCATAAACCCAAGACCACCCAAAACTGTAAGGGTCGAAATAAGAAAAAAAAACAGTTATTCGCTGCTTTTGTATCAGTTTTGGTTCCAAGGACGCTTCCTGGAGCTGTATTTGTTTTTAAAATGCTTTTCATACAGATTTTGCAGATAACACTTTTGTGATTTGGATGTAACACTAACAGTTCTGTTATAAGTATCATGAATGCGGCCCTTTTGCCCATTCGCACTCATAAACGTCAGCTGTTTAATAAAGAGGGAAACACTTTACGACTGTTATCTTAATTTCTTATTTTATTCGCGTTGTATTAATAATATTTTTCCGTAAGTAAATAAAATTGGCTCTGATTTAACTGCTTTTAGATATCATGCGATGAACTGCCATTTATGTGAGGTCGTAACGTTTATTTAATTAGGTAGGTAGTTTCTATGCGTTTGATTTTACGAGGGAAAAAAGTCAAGTAAATCACATAACTATCCATAATAAAGTGTAGATATAAATAACATTCTCGCGACATTGCGTAAATGTTGTCCTGTGCAATAGCAATTAAAGGGAATAACGAGCTTTACGTTACATCAAAGAAGTTAAAAGCAAACGTTGGTAGATAATAAATAGTAAAGTTTAATGGTGGGATGTGTCCATAAGAGATACTTGGTGTGGCGGTGCGCATGCGCACAGCTCACGTCTGACGCGGTTCCGGGATCATAACTAAACATACGTGCATCTTTAAACATTGCATTTTTATGAGCCGGTTTTATCTTAGTCTGTATTTCTAAACAATAGGTTTTGAAAAGCTCTACATAATTTTCGTTAAATAAATGTTGATAACAATATTAATTTTTGTGCTTTCGAAAGCAATCAATAGGAGGCAATTGATTAGGTTAATATGAAAAAGAATAAACTTTATAGGTAAAAGATAAACAGATTGATGATAGCTTCGACATCAAAATGCTGACAAATAAAAACAACATCATCAGCGCGACGTGATATTTTACAGCAATGTGATAAAACTATAAAAACACCAATTAATCGATATTGATCCCAGTATATGACTCCATTCTGTTTATTTTATTGTATAATTAAATTTAACGCTTTTAAAAACTTTTAACTGCTGATAAGAAACGAAGACTGGCTTTTTTCTATGAATTGAGAGCATCCATTTTCTATCTTATTTGAAGGTGAATATTTGAGAACAATAATACTGGAAAGAAAAATATTTTGATACTAAGATGGACAGGAGACAATGCACCAATTAAGCAGATCAACCCGTTTTTCTGGCGAAATGATAAGGTAAACTTATGAACAGTTTCCCTAAACACACACGAAGGTAAATGTTGTGAGCTGCACGAAAGAGATGGGTCAAACCTAGTCTTGACAGCTACATTCCCACGCCAATAGCTAACTACGTCTTAGCTATTGACGTGGGAATTAGCTAAGGTACCAACTCATTTTAGCCCTTTATCTAGTTTAAAACCCCTACTCCTTACTACACTGGTATCAACAGTAGCATTTTACACAATTTTCATGATTTTATACTTTTGCTACGTTCTACTTCTGCATATTACGATCTCGAGCTCAAAATAAAAATAAATAAAAACCCGGAAAAGTGAATACACTATTACACACGTTGTTGGCCACATCAATAAAAGATTGTGAAGTAAAATTAATAATTCACGTCAATGAATATAAATCAAGCGAGTACGTGCAACGACTGTACGTGGAGCGAGTACTAACACGCTTACAAGGAGGATAGCATGTGCAATAGTCGTTAATAACTTCTTTCTTATCGGGAGATTCTTATATTCTGTTCCTGTATCCAGGGCTGTTTTTAACGTATTTTAGGCTCTTGTATATTAGGATAATGGAGCTCACGTTATCACGTAGGATGCGAAACGAGCTCGAATATTTTAGTACCTCGCCTGGGATATGTTAGGTTTTATTTTTTAGCAATGACGCTTGTAGGAACTATGGACTCTCATGAATCACGGGGGCCTGGGTATTTGCCCAGAGCGTGGAAAACATGGACTTGCCTATATCAAAGAACTGGTCGTTTGAATAATCAATGCATTTTCCCAAAATACTAACTTTTACTAGAACAAAGCGCTGCGAATATGGATCAATATTAATAATAAGTATGTATGCAGAAAGTTGAATTATCTTCTATTTTAACGGAACCCTTTAACGTAGAACCAATTATTTTTATTTACTAAAGTAACTTTTAACTCGTAATCGCAAGGATCTACAACGTGCTACGCGACTACGCTTCAATATGTTTGTTATGTTATGCAGAATAACGAAACAAGCAAGGGGTTCTTCCAAGGTTTTTACATCGAAAACCTAGTCCAAAACGAAGTATTTACGGTTACTAATTTATTTGCAGAAAACTAATCTTAAACTACGGTAATTGTCAGGGTCTACGAAGTGCTACGAAACTACGCTTCCATACATTATGCATATTTAAAATACGCTAGTCATGCTTTGTACATTAATAGTCGGTAATATAAATTAAAACAGACATTGGTGACATAGGCAACGATTTGATGAAAATACGTGAAATCAATAAAAAAAAAAAATATTCAAAAATGTTTGCTACGAGGTTTTGCTACGAATCAATTCATTTCTTGACATTTTGTAGAATTCGTAAGAAAGTTTTACAACCACTTGTTAATCAACTTTTAAAGAAGTTTTTCAACATAGGTACCTATATGGAAAGATAAGTGGGAAAAGATACTTATTTTTACACGTTTTAAAAGGCTGTCTTAGCATTGTAAAAGTCGTAGACCACATAATACGAATTTTACTAATCCATTTCTAAGAATCTGTGCAAACGCAATTCTAAATCTTTGTTAAACACTCTTTAATATTGTAATACTTCATGGGAATTATTTAATAATATGTAGGTACTTTAATTAGTTATGGTTTTCAACATAAATCTTCACTTTTATTTGGCTACGGCGTAGCAAGTATGAAAACTTATGTTAACATCATTTTACCTAAACAATCTTTTGAAAAATTGTGTAACCAATATTTTACCTCAGCGGTGCTTGTTATTGCATATATGTAAAACAGCTATTGTGGCAAAGTCAATTGAACAATACGACATTTTAATGAGTTTGTTGGAAACGTTTACCATTCAAAATAATATGTAAATAGCTTTACATCGTAATACAATACACACACATTGAAATACAATTAGACTAAATCGAGTAGCGCACCGGACGCAAATGCCCATTGAGATTGTTGATTGACGAATTTAAATTCAAGTTTACAGAGCTTATAAGGGCGCTTACACACCGCGGCGCGCTGTGTAGATGCGGCGCGCATGCCGTGCACGTACGCGAGACGGAAGCGGCTCCACAGACGCGCCTGTCACTCTGCATTGGTATTCCACAAGATGCACAATGTACCACAATGTCTCTATCGTGATGTGCTTCACCCTTCCTACCTATGCGACTAATAAAGATCAAAGATACACTGTCTACTACAATTTAACGTACCTTGAACCCAGAGTTGGTCGACCCTTGAGTGTATCTGCGCAGATTTCAAGCCAACGCAGAACGTGGAGAGCACAAGGATCGCGACAAATAGGACTTTGCCCGCGTCACCCTGTAGGAAACAGCCTAGTATGAACAGCTGCTCCTGCAGCCAGGCGCGGATCCACAGCGACGTGCGCCCGCCTTCGATGTTGCCCTGCAAAATAACAAACGAACATTCATTTAAGACATTATGTTTTGATCTTAGTACTATTCATCATCGGTTTTAATAATAAATAAAAATCGGAAGCAGAGTTGCAAGACTATATTGAACGGTAGCCGCCATACATGCTGTGTCACCACAAACATGACGGTTTAATAATCTTCGATCTTATATCAATAAACACACAGATTATGAGATTGCTTTGGCGGCAGATATAATACCATCGAACTCTTTAAATGTCGAAATAATTTCTGAGATGATTGTGATTAATGAGAGTGGGCTGGGGGCCCGCAGCGGTGGCGCCGCGCTCCGGCCGCTCGCGCGCTCTCGGGCGCACTCGGGCGCTCTCGGACCCATGAGACCAGCCGACACACTCCGAATCTCGTGAAGCGCTTACTAATTGCATAATAATAACTCAATCGACGTCTCGTGTTGAACGCAGCGATTAAGCGATCAAGGGTACGTTTGCCCTTTAGTGATGGTCATTTCGATAAGACGACGAACAGTAATGTGAAAATAATTAGCAGTTTCGGCTTTATTTTTACCTACTTTTTTAATATGTTACTAATTTCCTCTTTTATCTGGCAAAAAGTTTAAGGGCCCTTGAAAAACTTGATTGGTTTATAATGACATAAAAACTTCAGTACCTACTTATTTTATTTTATCAGCCTGTGCATATCCACGAAAAATAATAAACCATAACATCACTTGACTAACTAATTTAGAATCTAAAACACAGCAATTCGCATAAAGACACACGAAACCGTAGCGATATAAAATACGTGGCAATCAAAACATCATTAGTGATTTCAACAAGTTCCAGGCGCTTATGGTCAATCATCCTGATTTACTGCAGTTGGTATGGACGTGTGGTGGGTTCGCTGAACTGTCCGATATTCCCCGCCGAATCGTGTTGTTTAGCTACCGAACGTAAATAAATAAATCGTAGCAGCAATAATGGCAGATACAGTGGAGAGTCGTAGAACGGTCCGGGCAGGGCGCGGGCGAGCGGGCGAGCGGGCGAGGTGAATGTCGGGCGCGCTGGGTGGGCGTGACGTCACGGCCGGAATGCGCCCGCGCCGCCCGCGCCCCTTCGCCCCCGGCCGCTCCGCGACCCACGTGGAGCGTACGCAACACGCCACCGCGCCGCACCACCACCACCACCACCACACCTTCATTCATGCACCAAATTTGGCACACACATGCATAACGCGCAACGTGATAAGCTCCGAGTGCGGCTGCATCGGTGTCCTACAAACCAACAACAAGCACGCTGACGCAAGTACTACGGGATTATTTACTATGCATAATCCGCGATGCGCCGGCGCCGGCGACCGCGCTTCCTGCAGATAAGAGATTGGCCCACTAGAAGCGCGTTCTCACGATGTGGCTGCCAAGCGCCGGCTGTGATCAACTTCTACTCGACTCGACAGTACACGCGGGTACTTTGTCACTACTTCGTGCCTCTCCAAAGATTTCTGAATAATTTACTAGCTATTAATAAACCATTACATAAACAACTCTTTATCATCTTGCAGGAAACAGTTCTGAGATAATTTTAGTAATGAATAGCGAGTGATGGGCTAGTACGTTCTCGGCGGCTGACTTTGTTAGTTATCTGAGGTCAAGAGAGGTGCAATTATTGTCTCAATTTAATTACTCCATAAAGTGTCTCCAAATAGTAAAAAAAAAACATTGTCAACATTATCGCATAGGCCACACACGAGCTGGTAAATAAAATATATTCACCAATCAATTATGTGGAGTGAACACTTCAGTCATACATACCTATGTCCCAATAAATATGTTCTACATTCCCTAATTTTCATTATAGAACTAAAGATTAACGTTAAGCTACTATCTATGCAGTGCTACGCTTGGCGAAAATATAAAATTTAATTATTTTAACGAAACTAACATACATAAAATAATAAAATTATGATTTATATTGATCAAGTTGCACGTCTCAGCACTAGCCTTGTACTTATTATTAAAAGTATGTACGGAATGTGCGCCATATTCCTCTGTTAGCGGAGAAGATGGGCGATGCATCATTCAAATCTGTCATGTCGGAGTTTATCAGTTGGACGTAGCAACAAGAGGAGTGAGTGGTGTGATTGGCGCGATCCCTGACATCCTGTGCGGCGCAGCATCCACGGGCCCCGGCCCGGTCACTCGGCTCCCTATATCTGCATATAATGGGACGTGGGTGTCCCCCCAACATCATCCCATTACAATACATGAGTCTTGTGTTTCAAACTTTCCATCAACATTCAAATGTCTTCGCCTTTTCAAGATTTAACAAACCTATAAAGAGTTTGAAGTAAAGGAAAGGCAAGCTAATACTTAATTAAACTTTCCTCAAGAAAGTTTGTCCATTAAGAAACTTAGAGCCACAAACTAGAGCCTGTCGTACTTAACTACCAATTTTATGAGTGTTAATAAAACATTCTGTAATTAATAGTTAGAGTCCGCGCAAGGTTTAGATTGTGGCTGATAAATGGCCAAACGCAATGGTCTGTGGCTTAACTCATTGGGACCTTACCGCAAAAACGACTTATTTTATAATAAGTCGTTTATAGGACAAAAAGAAATGTAATGGCATGTTTTATCGCTTTCAGCCTACTTTGTAGTATGCATGTATGATTAAAGATTCGAATGGCCCTCGTCAAGGACATCACGTTTGGCCAATTGGCCAGTCGGCCACCGGCGGCGGCGGCGCGCCATAAGCCAATGCCACTGAATGTCAATGACATTTTAAAATTCTTTACGTAATTCTACGCACACTTCTGACACTAGGACAAATCGATGATGCCTTTTGCTAGACTGTATATCAGGAAATAGATTTTGTGTTTTCGTTCACGTAACTGAACATGAGTAAGTAGCAGGTACAAAAGTAGATGGATGAAAAATTTTAGACGGATAAATGAGCCTGTTAATTTTTTTTGCAATCGCCAATAGCATTTCCATCAACCAATTTTTTATTACCGTACTATCGGGATAAATGACCGCCCGACTGATTTTAGACCCAAAAACATTCAAGGGTCAAATTAATAAAATTTATCATCTGCTCGTTAAAATCTCATGAGTTGCTCCAACCATCGCGGTCGCCGGCCGGACGGCGGAAAAGTATTGAATAAATAATCTGAGCACCAGCTGTGAATGTGGCAATTCTCCCGAGACATCGTCGAATCTCATTTCCTGTTTCAAGACAACGATCACCTGTATGTGGGGGACCTACTGGGAAACAGAACTTGCAATAACTGCTTTCTGATCCATAATATTATATGTATAAAGTACATACTTTTGTTTATAACAATTAAGCCTAGTCGCAAATACATAATATATGTGCCTTAAAACCTTAAATTTTAAATTGATGAACGCAAATAAATACATAGGTATGAATCTGGGGGCTTCAAAACAGAAGATGTCGGAAACAGGCAAATCTATTGAAGCAAAACTATATTATATATTATACAAGTTGCCCGAAAATGAGTTAGCGGTAATCAACGATCTCTGGACAAGCCACCATAACTTTATTAGATTATTACATTTATACTATTTGCGAATCAATAGTGGAGAAATTTGTTCAATGTCAATCCGGGGCGAAAAGCATTCAATAACATCGAGAAAGTTGCCATGTTAGGTGGACAGCGTAACCGGTTCCAACGGCCATATGATAGCGATCATATCGATAAAGCACTAGGTTAATAGTCAAGATCGAGAGATTCACAACATCTGGCTGCATACGTTGAATTTCTGGGTTCATTCCAAAAATAACGAAAGGACAAAATCTAATAAACATGGTTTACAGGGGAGATGAATTGATAATGGCATGCAAGAGACAGATTTCAATTTTCATCAAAAGCTAATTGCATTTCGGACTACTTCGTCCTCGGAAGAGTAAAGGTCTGTTCTAGAAAGACACTCAAGCAAAATTCCCGACTTCAATAGTGATTTACAGGAAATCCGACAGTATCCTAATTATTTCGATATTCATGTTTGGACTAGAGCATATAGTTCTGCAATTGGGGCCTGTTTTCTGTTCACAAACAGAATTTGGTAATCGCGATATATCAAAGAAACCGACTGTTCCTATCTAAACTCTTCGAAGATTCCTGAGATTCCTCCACTGGAGATTGGACTTGGGCCCCGATAAGTGGTACTTACACACAAACGACCGGGCTTTCCTTCTTATGTTGGAACTTTATGGAAATCATAGTGTAAGGACTTCTTATGAAGCTCATGAGCTTCGTAAATACACGTTATCAAACAAATATTCGTGAATATGCAGGAACCAATGCGGAAGTTATGAATATAATGGAGGGGATGTCCAGGAATTTGAAAAACGTGTTTTAGAAGGAACTGATTTTGTTCTATTTGATATTAGTATTCGTCACAAATATTTTTTACTTTAACTCTTGATTTGCGGTTTTTGTGGAAGACTCAACACATAACTGACCGTAATTTTATTTTGCCACATAGGCGGTAAGTGATCCGTAATATTCAACGAAAATTTTTGATTTTCAAATCTAGTTGCTTTGCAGATTTAACTGACACGGAACTCAGGAAATTCCTTTTTACACTTGAGTGGTTACTAAAACATGGGGAAAAACAGCTGGTGTTGTGAAGCTACTGAGACGGAGGCAACGGTCAGTGATGGGGAAAATTGCTGAGTGTGCAGTGATGTGTGTAGGCCACGTGTTGCGGCGCCCCGCACAGTGCATACCGTAATCCGATAGCAAAATTGCCGCCACCACATGCATTTCATAGTCTAGCAAACAATTTCTCTGATTTTATTAACTCGCCAGAGTCGCAGTATCACCTATAAGATCCGAAAGACTTGTGTACAAAAAGCAACATTGCCAAGATTTAAGACAACTTTAAAACCATGTTTCTTTCCAAAATATATAATGAGGGACTGCTCAAAAGAAAACCTTTAAAAATTGTGGATGTACAATCATTTATAGGTCTCCAGCGCAGCTGCCGACCGCCGGCGAACGCAATGTTTGGACGAAGACAGACGATATGTGGGAAAAACTAGTGGAAAAGAGATGGAATGTAAACCTTAAAGAAGAGGAAAGAAACTGCCCTTTTGCTACGAAAGAACGAGATGTAAGATCGGAAACCACAAGATGTCTCAATTCCACGAGGCGAGCTCTGTGCGGTCTTGTCAGACATAAAACTTCGTAGAATAGCATTCTTTTATTTTTATATTGAGGAAGCAGTTATGTAATTTAAATGTTTGTTCATAATTTGAGAGGAGTCTCAATATCTATTTATGTAGTTTAAAATTTTGAAAATGGCATTTGTAACGTTATTATAAATTAACAATGTTGTGTTTCCGTAGTTTATTGGTAATTATCGTTACAATTCATAAATTTTAATTAAGTATTATACTTTCTGAATGAAAATAATTTGTACTAATTAATTACTAAAGTTTCTAGCTATTAATTTGAATTAAATTCACAAAAAAAAAAAAATGTTGAATAATAAGGCTGTGTGTTTTGTTAGTGTGCGCGGGTCGTGGCGTGCGGGCCGCGTTGATGTCTCTATCGGCGCCGATGCGCTGCGCGTGCGCAGGCCCCCGCGCGCCTCGCTCCCACTGCGCCTTAATTGCTTCATCTTGCATACAACCGACCAAGTTCCTACATTATAAGTAACTACACATCCACTGGAGGTATGTTACATTAACCTTACCACAGATTACAGCTGTTTTTAATGATTTCCATAAATGTTCCTTATGGATATAGCTACGAATACTCGTATATAGTGTGTTTTAGGTGCCTTTTAATAATTTTTGATGACCTGCATATACCTAAGTAGTTTTGCAAATGTATCAACAAAAATATTTTGAAAATAAAACGGAGTCTTAAAGTTTTGATTGCACGCTCTGTGGAGGCTTTTTTGAGACATTTCGGAGTGGAAGTTTCGCGAATGGCGCTGGTAGGGGTGCGGACCACCGCAGGGCGTGCGTGCGGCCTTCTAGGAAAGCGCTACCTTCCCCGAACCCGTCTGCCACTGGGACCTATACATATATGACGTGCCTACTCGACTCGACAATTGCAAAGATTTCTATAAGAACTTAGTTGTTTTTCATAATGGCTCTCGTTTGAATACATTGTAAATCTTGGGTCTCACAATTTCTTTGGAATAATTATTGTATAGAAATAACTCAAACGGGTTACTTTCTTATACTTATATACCAGAGTATTCTAAGAGGAGAATTGGCCAAATCGGAACAGTAACATAATAATGCAGAAAATATTACATATTTTTTGTTGTGTCATTCAACACTACGAAGTGTGGAACTTCATAAATGTCATCTTCATTAAGTACGTAGCCTAGATGTTTTTCATTACAAAATACGCGCGGCCTTGATAGTACGCACAGTTACCACTAGTGGGCGCCACAGCTTCGCGCTGCCGCGTTCCTCAACGCGATTGGCATTCGCAGAAAAACAATCACACGTGCAATATGACAATTGAAACTCAACACTGAACTGTTGTGTATCTAGTGAACACTGCACCTTTTCAAGTTCGGAGAGTGCAAGGGCTGCGTCCACCCAGCTGGTGCGAATGTACAGGTCGGCGCTGTGGCGCGCCTCGGCGGCGGAGGGGCTCTCGTGCGCGGCGGCCGCTATCCGAGGATTCGCAGGAGCCTCGGAATCGGGAGCCACCATGATCTCGGGGCCAGGCTTGTCACCAGTATCCTCATGAAGACGGCCGGGGTCCGTCTGGCGGCGCACGCTGTCATATCACTCGCCGCCACATAACCACACACTTGTACACCAGGATTCAACACTTCTATCTCTCACTTTACCGTACGAAACACGGAACGATACCGAGTTTCATTACAAAAGGTACGTCGCGTTTGCGTGTCGACAGCGGCGCGACTCGGGCAATACTGATTCGAGCTTCGAGTGCGTACACTGGATGTTTGTTGAGCCGCCATCATGATTCGAACGATTATGTTGCCGTCTTGGGGCCGAGACCGACCGAAGCTCGACGGAAACGGCCGAGCCCCCTCGCCTGAGGACCACACACATGTCGTTGCTGTCTCGCTCACACAATTGAGAGGAAGAGGGAAGCTGAGCGGCAAAATAAAAGCATTGAATGAAGCTGCTACGAATGCCACCGGATCACAACGAATACACTATCATTACCGATATCGGCGGTATAATTTGATACCGTGGTGGAAACGAGGGCACGGAAAACTAAATAAAAATACCAAGCGGCTTTAGGGATTTGCAAAACACAAACAGTGAAGCTAGAAGTTTTCAGAAGAACTTTTTCATTGACAAACTTCAATGGTGTCCACGAGTCCTCGAGGGCTCCAAAGTTTCAGAGACTGTTCAAAGCGTTGTTTACCCGTTCTCTCAAAAGTTATTACATCCCCACAATTACCACAAAGAGTGTACGATGGCTAGCCAAACATTCTCTCTGTATACAGATAATAAAGGCGGATCAAACATTCGGACGCACCATATCATTTTGTTTACAAAGTTTTCTGAGTAAAAAGTCGGACGAGCGCGCCCCCGGCAGGGCGGCGGGCTGGCCCTTTGATGTTGCCGACACAAAACGCCGCCGGCGGTGATTTAACTAATGAATTTATTTAGCGGTCGCACTGACTGATTGCCGCCCTGTCCCCATGCACTCGACACTAGACACTGTTGTAATTGATCATTGATTATCAAGGAGTTGCACAATTTCTAACAACAACACGAAGAATTTGGGACAGTTGGAAAATTTTACAAAAGAAAAGATAGAAGACATAGTTGTGCCTAAGATAACTAAATGACCTGCGTGGCGAGTGTCTGACCCATATTTGGAGGTCCAGTTGAACTTGATGGAATGGAAACTTGACAAGAAAACGAACCCATTGCATATCGTCACGATGGCTTACGCTGCACATCGGACAAAAGCACAAAGCTTGGGCTTTCTGATGCCCTTCCTACTTGAAGGTAAGTCATACAGTGCGATACGACTATCCAAAACTACCGATGTGCCAATTCAACTTTTTCTCAAATGACAAATGTGATGCGCAAGAGGGAAGCAGGGCCGGGATCCTCAACTAGCGTGAACGGTGTACCGTATCATGTTTTCGCGAAACGCGACATGAATATATTCCGATATCAGGGGATTGCCAAATACTAGCCGCCGAATGATTAGTATTCTAAGACATCGCTGATTTGATGTGCTTGAAATCTTAAAGCAGTTGTTATACGTAAACGAGCCATAAGCCTCAAGCATTCCATTAGTGAGCACCCATACATGTAATACGTGTGGGGTTCATCAATGTTGGACTTACTGCTGATAAATGTAAGAATAGTAGCAGAACTAGTTTGACATTTATCAAGTTAGTTTAGGGCACGCAGTCTTCCATTAATAGTAGAAAAATAAACCGCCAACAAAAGTGTTCAGGTTACTGCATATGACAGACTGTTGCATGTTTCATTAGTGACTGAATTGTCGAAAATTCCGAAGATGGACTCCTAAAATGATAAAGTATTAGAAGGGCGTCCTAAAAAAATAGCACCGCTAACTGGTGTCACTATCCCCTAAAACTGTATCATATACGTTACCTACTTTGCATTTGATTCACAAATTTTCAGATATAAACCCCAAAACTAAACAAGAGTTTTAGTTTCAGCAAAAGTTAAAATATTTTACCACCGGAATGGTACTTCTAAACACAGTTGTAAAGCTGCACTTCACTACAAACTTAGTATTCCCTATCATATAAAACATTTGATGCGTCACTACGTCGGCCTCATCTAGTTTTAAAAAAGAAGACGTGTAAAAGTGTTTGTAAAAACCTATTTGCAAAATAAACATCATTTATCATTTACGCCAAGTTATGATTTTTCCTGATTCTCCTCTCCTAGCGAAAATCATATAATAATTATTTTTATTTGACTTTTCAGAGACAAAACCGAATGACCATAATGCCATGGAAGTTGTGTAGGCCTTTAGTGTAATATCATACGCCTGCGCTATCTAATACACTTACGCCTTCCCATCTTCTTGGTACAAAATCTCAAATAACGCAAGTATCTGGTTGGGAAAAGGCTAGGCTATTACGAGTATGATGTTTAAGCCGTTTGGAGTTGCGTGGTATTAATTGAATAAGTGACCACTTGAATGACGCCTGACAATTATAATAGTTATTTGTTATACAAGAGTGCAAAGTTGCTTTTTAACCGCGTGTTCAATTTTGATGACCGAGCAAGCGAAGGATTCTAAAATTGAATCACGAGCGCAGCGAGTGATTCAAAATTAGAATCCTGAGCGTTAGCGAGGGAATCAAAAGAGCACGAGGTGAAAAATCTTTGCACTCGAGTGCAACACGTAACTTTTCATTCCACCTCAGCGAGGAAATGACTAAATGCAAAAAAAAAAACGTTTATAATCACAAGATAGGTACACTTTTATTTCAGTTTAGGTATTAATTACTACATTATGACAGGTAAGTATTACAGAATAATCTTTAAATTATAACAAAATAATACTAAGGTATAATTAAGAAAATTTTAAAGTAACGTTGCTACAGTTATTTAAATTGAGTGTAATATTTTTGTTTGGTACTGTAATATTGGTGTTAGTCACTTGTGTACTGTTTTTCGGTAAACTATCTGTCATACTTAATAGTTGTACCGATTCATCGGATTCCCTTGGCGTGAATGTTGGAGAGAGAGGGAGATGGTTAGGTGTTTCATAACGGCTTATTTTTGATGTAGAAGGGCCAGTCCAAGGATCCGATTGAGGCTCTTTCAGTGTAATGGCTCCTACGATGCCTTCACATATTTTAGACTTATTTTGGATGGAATCCTCTATGTATCCCTCTACAACTACATTGGACTTCCAGCCTCCGTGGCGCTTAAGGGACAGGAGATCAGCTCCGGAATCAGCCAAAAGTGTGGCTGAAGTTCGTCGGAAACAATGACCCGTGTACAACAGGGGTTCTGGAAGTTCAAGAAATGTTGCTATTTCTCGTGGGATACTGCCAATTTTATTAGTACCCATAGGCTGTCTAACACACTTTCCATTGCGATACTGTAGAAAAAATCGATTGATTGGAGTGTTAGGCGGGCGTAAGGCTTGATATTTCTCAACAATCGTTACGTATTCCTTGCGAATGACGAAGTTGCGGTCTCTTTTTGTCTTTGTATTAGGTAAATTAATTAATAGTAAGTCATCTGAATGTTTCTCAATGTTTTTGACATTAAGTTGTGTTAGTTCATTAGTTCGACATGCTCCGTTTATTCCAATAATAAGAACAACCTGTAACGTAAAGAGTATTGTAGTAGATAAATGAATAAAATTGATATGAACGCATAATTATGCCTATCAACATCTACTAAGTATACTATTTAATTGAGATTAATATACTTAAGTAGATACTGAATGTGCAACTGACTTACTTTTGCCGCCAAATATACGGAATCGGGTGCTTCGTTAAGAAACTTTTCAATATCAGATACTGTGAAAACCTTCGATTTTTTTGGTTGATGACCAGATGAGGCTCTTTTTAAAAATGCCACTAATTTAGGATAGGTATCGATATGTTTGTCTTTTTTCATCTTTATTGTTGCTTTTAGCATCGAATACGTACTCCATAGAGTGCTTGCTTTCTTGTTCTCGGATAATTCTATAAAATATGCCAGCAAAACGTTTTCTGAGAAAGTTTTGGCTCCTTTTGCTAGTCGCCACGTGTTGAACATATCGTACTGTTTTAAATACTTCTCGCGTGATTGTTGAGGGAGAAAGCTCATTTGCGCATTATTAACAGTTTCAGTCAATTCTGTTGGCGTCAAGCAAACTAACTCGTCGCTAGAATCACTCATTTTAGTTTTTTCATTTGTTTTCAAGTTTCTTGTTTTTAATATAAGGTTTAACAATGACGTGAAAAAATGCCGCGTAAAGAACCGCGTACAAAGCAAATTGAAAAAAGAACACCAAGAAGGTTCCGAGTCTGAGTTTTTAACAAATTAAAAAAAAGTTGTATGATATATTCGGCACCATAGAGGTAGCAGTAAATAGGTTTAATGTTTTTTTTAATTCACAAACTTAGTGCACACGATGTTCTAAATTCAATTTACTTTATCCTCTAGAGAATAAAAACGGCTTTTCCACTCAGATATTGAAGATTAAAAATACTCTTTCCGAGATGGTGGGATGAAATAGTACATTTTCATACAAGTGGACAAACGTTGTAATTGCAGCCGAGGCGGAATTCACAAACAAATTATGTGTCAAACGAAGTTTTTCAACACACTTACATAAAATAATAAAACTATGATTTAATTTGCTTTTTATTCCGCGTTTTGTCTTCGCACGTTGAAGGAAAAGCAGAGGTATGAAGCAGCAAAAAAGTATTTTATTAAAAATAGAAAATTCTAATACAAAAGTATTAGATAAACATAAAATAAAATATTTAGGCTTTTAAAGGGATGCTCCTCTTTGTTAAGATTTAAAAAAATAATCACCGCCGACTATAGGAATCTCTATGATAGGAATTTAACCATTTGGACTTAGTTTATTCTTATCTTTGGAAATAAAATACTAATAGAAATAAATGAAAACTAAAACAACGAGTGTGAAATTCACCGCATTCTGAACCTAATAAAAGTGCGATCTTTCTTTCTTTAATTCTTTCTTCTTTATCATGTGGTTAGGGCTTAACCTGGTATCAGAGTTTTTATGTCACCCATGGGATGGGCCTCTGACTTGGCTTAAAGAGCGATAATAACCAAAGTTTATTGAAAAAAAATTCTTCGCAATATACTCTCTATTTTATCAAAAGCTTAAAAAAATCGAACTGAAAAAAAAAAACATTAAACTTCAATTAGATTTTTATAAGCCTATTAAAAAATCACTTTTCCAAAAGATTATTTTCAACATCTCGAATTTACATAGATATTTTTAACGAGGCAGCGTAAAATATATCTTACTGATAAGATCCAATAACAACAATAAAAGTTTACTGCATTATAGAGATAATATGAAGTTGAACGGATTAACATCTCGAGCCACACCCGACGACAACTCGATTTCACGGGGACCGGGGCCGGGGCCGGGGTGCACAACCTTCCTAGAACCCGTGGAGGTGTAAACGTCCCTATTGAATTCATTCTACTCATAATGTGAATGTAACTGATCGATCTCGCGATATTAGGGACCGCAAATATACTACAACTATTATAGATACTGCCCATAATCACCAGACAATACATCGTATTTCATTAAATATAAAGTCAAATATCCTAAAGCAGCTCGTTCAACCGTTGCTATATTGTTTGGTTTCATAGGGGTGGCTAAACTTGGACATTTTGACACTTCGGGCGAAGACGCCGCGGGGTGCCGCTCTATACATCTTCTTAGAATCTCGCGTGAGGTACGGGATTGAGACCGTCCTGTGAAATGTTTCAATTATGAGATCAGACCTTGAGAAATAAGCATGGGTAGATAATAGCATATTTGAATACATTGTACATAACTCGCCACACTTCAGTATTTAAAGCATGTTTCACTGTCTAATTATTCTATAGATTAAAATCTTCACACCAAAGGATGTACTCCTTTAAAATGGCGTATTCGATATGCATCTAACTCGCATTCGTGATTACCTTTTGGCATTCCAGTCAGCGATCACGATGCTTAATAAAAATTAGTAGTAGTCGTGCTGTCGACAGGCGTGACATTGACAAATTTATGGCGCCGTGCTGCACCGTACCTGCCTGAATTTTAGCCAATCGTTGCATACACAGAGCTAAACACTGCTGGAAAAGGCATCGGACATCCTTGGGACCAATTAAATATACATTACCATTATTTACTTGTAGTGCCGGACGAGGCAAACTGTGGTTGGATCGTTATCGAACGTTGGGCACTTCCAGATACTTTTTGAATGCGCCAAGTGGAAGTACTGGTGGCTCATTGACATGTTGTGACTGCGCGCGACTGACGTGCATGTCGCCATACCATTTTATAGTCCTCGTAAACTGAGAAACGTGTCAGAAGATGAATTTAGATGCAGAAATACGGTAATTCTGCACACATACTCTATTATACAGATCAAGGACAGAATGGCACTTCGACTAAGTTATTTGACAGCCAATGGATATTTAAATAGTCAATGTTTAAATATCTATATTCACGTTTTATTCACGAGAATCAGTCATACACAGAACCAACACGTTTAAAAATATTAACTGACTCGAAGTGCATCCGGCAAATCCTCCTGTATGTAAATATTAGAAGTAAACAGGTTCTAACACATGATTCATAGGGTCATTTGGAAAAACAGGAAGAACGTAAGGTACATTTGTCAGATCGAGTATACCGAGCTAAATTCGGCGAGTCAGTCGGTCAGAATTTTCCCATGAACCCAGCACTTCTTCATATCATATCTACAAGATGTTTTGGCTAGAATTTTATGAAATGCCTGAAGAACATAAACTTAACTTAGCAAGCAACACGGTGCTTAGGGGGAGTCAAATAACGAATCAGTCAGTGATACATAGTCGTCGTTTACGAAACCCACGTCCGGGTTAATCGTAAAATGGGTTTACACCATTATGAATGGGTGAACAATAAAACTTGTGAGTTTGCAGTTGATACATACATTAGTTGGCGGGAGGCGGGCAGGCAGGCAGGCGGCTCATGTATGCGCGTGCGCGTCGGGCGTAAATCAAGCACTTGGAGTATTTTAATTGCACGCTCTTCGGTTTCGCACCTCGCGGCTCGCAACGACATGCGACATCTTGATAAAAACATGTCACGTGGCCCCTCGTTAAATAATGTAGTAGTTACCGCTATAAATTGTTTGATTTAGAACTCTCTGTCACTTCATTTACGTGCCTACTATAAGCTTTTTAGTTACGACTGCTATGTGGCGCCGTACGGTATTATTTACTCTATTAACAGCAATATTAATGTTTATGGATTAAAGCATCTGATTCCATGCAACAAATTAATAAATGTTTGTGGGTATAATGTTACCTCATATATGTAATAAACACTTTAATACAGTAGTTTTATTGAGATTATGATGGTTTATAAATTCATTAAATACTTAGGTCGTAAAATGCTTGCAGTTCCTTGGAATATTTTGCAATATGTACCTATTAATATTTTTATGACTTCATAATGGCATAATAATTTTCTATCGTTTTTTATTCATATCCATTTATTTTTCTCCGCTTAAATACGATCGTAGCTCTCCAAACCCATAAAACCGAACTTAGAATAAACCAAACAAAACTATATCCTCTCGAACACATTCATCCACTAGCTTCCAAACCGCAGCAATCAGTGAGGACCGAGAGCCAAAATAAACTTTACCAAATTATTTATAATTTATGTTTAATAGTGGAGCGCGGTGGGTGGTCCAGCGGACGCCTAATTGGATAAATTGCCGAGTTAGACGCACGATACACTGAATTAAACAATTTGTTATTTTACCTGCACGTTGGCCGCTGAGTAACTATCGCTTGACGGCCGCGCTACGGGCGCTACGGCGTAGCCTGCAATTACACAAACATGCAACTCTTCTAATGTTTTGCGTAGTCGCGTAGAGCACGTCCGTAGACCAATGGTTTGCTGGCGAGCAATTTATGTTAAAAATAGTACGCTAATATGACTTACTTGGTGACAGGTGACAGCGCGGTAGGATTAACGAAGGCTTGACTTTTATTTAAAAACATTTGAATTGTTGCCGTGTAGTTATGCTGTTTTAATCTCGAAGTATTAACCTAGTATTTTAGACAAATATACTCCCGGTTTCTGGAATGATAATTACTTAAATTAAACGATGAATTAATTTATCACCAGTCAAGTCGTTTTGCGCGATTTTGTGGCTAAACAACGAATGACCACTAACTATAAGGTTAGGATAGTAACATAGTTTACATAGTAAGTATAATGCCACGAGTTAAACAATACATGGCACTTACTTGTTTATTGGGCGTAAAAAAACAGACCACCTGCTTATCATGCCGTATAAGTCGTAAAGGTGGACAAAAGGAAAGGGAAGGGAAGTAGTGTACGAGTAGATAGTGCCGTCAAGTGTCAGAAACGTGGAGTGATCGTATCAGCTCTTACCCATTACATAAAATTTACGCCACGCGTGATTCCAAGCATAACTGTTACCTTAACGGACTGGTTAGGGAACTAAACGTGGTTTAAGTAAAATCTGAATTGAAAATATTTTAAAAAATCTACTCAAAAAGTTTACACAAATTAAGCTTTGCTAGTTTTGTAAAAGCCTGAAATTGAAATCTGTCAAGTTTATTTTTAGTTGCTGTAGTTTTAATTACACACATCACACCACTCAAACTCAAACTCAAAGCATTTATTTCAATTAGACCATTACAGGCACTTTTGAATGTCAAAACACAAAAAAAAATAAACTAAGCTACAGTCCCTGTCACAGGGCATAATAACTTGTGAAAGTACTGTAGTTGCCCATTCGAAAGCGTAGATCCTATGGAGAAGAATGGGCAAGAAACTCCATGGACACTTTTAAATCAATATACTCTTTTATATCACTTATCATGACATCGAGCCTGTAATCCCGGAGGATCCAGCAGTTATATTTAAGTCCTTTGCAATAAGCGGGCGAGCCTATTGCTATCAACCGGGTACAAATCCAGAGTCATATATATAGACAAACTTTATAACTTAGCTCAGTAGTCGCACTTGCGAAAACTGGACTAACGCAACATTTGTTAATTACAACTGCTGCGTCAACCGAAATGTGAAACACTAATCATATTTTAATTTGACTTAAGCCGACTGGCTAGTTGCCCTTATACCTTGTGATAAATGACTAGCGCGATTGTAATTTGTTTTCGATTGACACAATAAAATAAGTCATTGCGATATCTCGCACTATTTGATTAATCACCTTCGCATTTATACTGCGCTCTTAGTAACTTTAGCATTAAATAAAGGTCAACTTCGATATGAAATATATAGTATTAACTGAGGCGATGTTTAAGATCGTCCTTTACGTGTGCACTTTAAAACTACTTTTAAACCGACTTCAAAAAAAGGAGGAGGTACTCAATTCGGTTGTAATATTTTTGTTTTGTGTTTGTTTGTGAAAAATTCTTCTTTTATCTGAAAGGATATACTTACAAAATCGGTTTTAAATCAAAATAGCTGGAACAAAAAACATGTCATCCAAATTAAAACAAAAATATTGCGAAATTGATATTTGACTAGGATTTGTGTGTGACACGATAACTAAAAATGGTAAAATAAAAACTTTTTTCAAAATAAATAACCTACTTCCAAAAAAAACACGAAAAAAGTGGAAAACAGAAGTCGCTGGCAAAAAATCCAATGAAACAAACAATATTCACCGACTTCCGAAAGTAAAGTTATTGTGCACTTTTTTTTTAAATTAAAATAGCTGTCGGTAATTTTTTTGCAAAAAACTTTTTTCTAAAGAAAGTATCACCGAAACTCCGAAAGACACTTCAAATAATAAATAAACATATTTTCACGTACCACAAAACCATATCAGTTGTCCAATTTAAACAAATAATAACAACGTGTTTCAAGTGTTATTTTATTAATATCTGCTGTACGATAAGTCTTTTCCGAGTACGATCGGCTAGTAGCAAGGTGCGCGGTGGGTGGTCCCCTGACGTCTCTATGCTGGCCGGTTATGGACATGCATCTAAATGTCCTTATAATTCACTACATCTGCCACTTTGCTCCAATGTAGGAGCACCAACATTCAACATGTATTCAGGACATGCAGACTGCTTCTATTGTCACCTGAAACTTAAAATGAATCAGCTGATTTATATTCTGCGTAAGTAAAAGGAAAACGGGTTACTATAGTATCCGTAAGCATCGGGTTGACAACCATTCGTTGCTTATCTTTTATTGCGATCTCATTGAAGCGTTTGTTGTAAATTTATAGCGGAGGATTGTCCTACGATGATACTTTATTGTTAACTATATTTGGATAGTTATCTATTCATCTGTCACACAACGACATTCAATTGAGTTATCGTATATTCATTCATGACCGATTTATTGTATTTGGTGAGCTCCACGACACGCTAATTAAGTACGATACTAAATTAAATTAACATTGTGATTTTTATCAATATTTTCCCTATGTTAGTCCTACTGATAGTCGGACGTAATTAGAGTAACAATCAGGTTATTACTGTTTAAGTTGCAAGGACACAATTTCCTAAAAAAAAACCCCTAGTCGCATGGCCACCCTCGCAGGCGCATCCATAATGCAAGCCCGTCTGATAGTTTCCATTAATGATACAGAATCTATTTTTTGTTCCAACTTAATTAATACTTAATGCATGTTTGTAATACCTTAACGTGTACTCTCTGATAGTTTAATTATTTTAATCAATGGCCGCACACTGCTCCCGGCGATATTATCCGCACTCAAAGTATAAAATAAATAATTTGTACTTTGTATTCTGCTTCTAGTATGATTGTTTAAGAACTGGGTAATTAAGATGACAATTAAGAGGCTGTTAGTAGCATTTAATCGTCCTTTTAATGATTTTTGCGTTGGCATCCTTAGACCAGTAAGTTTACAATGTTACAGTACGAGTCTAGAATGGACTTTCTTGGTTAATATTCTTGGACAGAGCGGTCTGTGAAATTGATTTAAAAACAATTTCACAGATTACATCGTATTTTTTTTTAGTTATTGTGTTAGTTGTGCCCTACATAAATTCAAAAGATATCGCAACAGGCCCAGACGTCGGGGGATGAACTGGACGCCTTTAAAACAAAGATTGGTCCTTGGTGGCTCTGAAAAACGAGAGGCGGAAGGACGGTATGAGGCAGAAATGGGACAAAAACGCCTAGAAAAATTGAATTGAATGTTAGTGACCAAGTGTGTAATTTTCAAAAATTTCATTGCCAATTTCAAGATAAAAAAGATAGTAAATAAAGTCGTGCTACTTTTAAACCGTGGAAGAAATGTAATGAGGATCTGTTTCACCACCAAAGTTCACTTAAAGACTTGAATATCTCCAAGATAATTTAAAAAAAAAACGGTGAAACTGAGACATTTTGTTAATTTCTCTTTACCATGTAATCTGCGAGTCCTGCGAGACACATCAAGGCGCAGTGCCGACAAGTACTCGTAACAGTCATTGACAAGAACAATAACTGAGGACGCAGGAAACAAGTTAGTATTCATGAACACGTGCTGACGGGGCATCAAACTTAACTGCTCGATAAACTTGGACGAATTCCAGATAGCGGCCGATCATTCACCGGGGACTGACTAACTGACAACCAACACTCTTGCCCTCGTATGCAAGTTTTTGTTCAGCATGTGGGATCACTCTCAACGAATTACCATGAGGAAGTTCGAATGAAGAAGTGTTTAGGATAGTGTTTACGCGGATTTGCTAACTAGTGCGACAGACTCAAAAATTGGTTGTTGCAATGATGGAGTTACACTGCCATAGGTAAGATTTGGAAAAAATGACAATGCGTGTAAGGAAAGTATTGCACAACACCTTAAAATTCTTGTCACTGTTCTCCTGAGCGCTGAGCTCAACACAAACGACGAAAAACACACCAATTTTCACGATAATCGAATTTTCTTGAGAGAAACGTGGTTCACAAAGCAAGACGCAGTCAGCCATTACAATTTCTTCCACGCAAATTGATGACGTACGCGCAGTATATCCTTCTCGATCGTACGAAGCCGGAAGGAATGTGCGTGAAAGGAATGGGATAAGGAAGTGCACAACCAATCAAGTTAAATGAATTACCGCTCAACCAGGAAGTGTTTAGTGAAGTTTTTTTGGAAATAGGGACGGTGAAAGGCTCGTCTGGCGAACAAACCTAAAAACCGAATTTAGATAAATATGCCTTAGTAGTAGTACTTAGTAGACTTGTCAAAATGAACCAACCCACAATCTCTTAATAACTTACATAGGTATCCTAAACTAATCCTACATTCTAATATTATTATCCAGTCAAATCAGCCCCATATTATGGCCAAACATATATGCTTAGAACAGATTTAAAATTAATCAACGTTACGGGAGAAATGTGGGTTGGTACATTTTAGCAGAACCACACCTCGAGTTTCATATTCTATTTAACATTGGTGTCTCCTAGCCGCACTAGCTCATGAATCCCCGTATCTATTTTGTTCGCACTCATCAGTGAAATCGTGACCAGCATCTCTTAAGGTATTACTTGAAGATAAATTTTTTAACAATAAAAGTATCTTGTTGTTTTAAAAAACCCTGAGAGCCTAGTCGTAATCGCTTTAAAATCGTTTCGACTCTATTTTTACAAGAATTTTCAACGGCATTCAAAAAACCGTTTCGGTAGGTACACAATGTGACGAGGATAGTAATGATGGATAAGGATGTTTGGGACTGACTGGTTATAGATGAGCCTATACTAAACAAGGTGTAGTTTTGCATCCTCGTCAATATTTTGGAGGTTGTCGTAGAAGACGTAAATAATCAATATAAATTACGGTACCTGGTCAATAATAATAAACGTTGCTTTTTTTTAGTTGTTTTAATTTGGCACTATTTCAGAATGAAGCCCTTCTCAAAAGAAGAGATTCACCCGTTTATCTAATAAACGTCTGAGTTTGTTTGTTTGTGTGAAAGCGCGGTTATAAGGCTGGTATTAGACGGACCCGTTGTAATACGGGTGGTGTAACACTTACCGATTCCTGATATTAAGAAAAAAATATAAAAAATTACCTACCCATTTTATTATTGATGCGGGTCGAGAATCATTAGCATAGTTACCTGCTTGAATTTGATGAAGATGCAAAACTACACCTTGTATACCTACTTGTCGGTAGTAAACATAAGTTATATCCTCTGAATAATTTATCTCCGAAACAACTAGCAGTGGTTCTGAAACACCTATTCCGATGAATTGTAAGTTGTTGGTAATAGGTGGTTTCCCTTAAGCTGGTCTAGCGTAGTACAAAGTAGAAGAGTTGCAATAGAATAAGGGGTCAGCTTATAATGATTTTGTTACCACTGACTATACATACATACCTCGGTGATCAATCAATGTTAAGCTTACATTCTTACATGATCTTCAAAAGACCTCATCTCCAAATAAGAGCAGTGATACTCGCTTCAGAAAGTTATCCCTCCCAAATCGAGAAAATTCTGCCAGTAGAGACCGAATATTAATGGTATAAACTTACATGATACATCAATTACATCATCAACAGCCTACAACACTCCACTGCTGGACAAAGGCTTGTCCAAGTATAAACTACAACTTGAATTCCAGCACAACTTGCTTTCCAGCATCGTACTTATTATACGTTAAAACATCATCTGTTTTTCGTAACAGTTGTGTAAACTGTACCAAATGAAGATTTATTAGTTGCCTTATGAAGGGTCATGGTTACAACCGTAGCTACACCACGACTTTAAAACGCAATCACCCACGAAAGATTACTAACATCTCTTTCGGTTGTTAACAAAAACCCTTATAAATAAAAACATAAATAGCCATATGGAGCAATAAATTTGTTTATTGTATAATAAAATAATGTAGCGAGTTCGTGTTGGGTGGTCGTCGGCACAAAAAGACGGGCAAGATGGCGGAACAAGCCGTTGCCATAGAGACGCGTCCCCGCCTGTAACGCCACACAGTGCTCCAACAACAACCTCATCTAAAACATATAAAAGTTCAATCTTACAATAATTAAAATTGTATCACTGTATTTTGCAGCAAATTACGAACGTAAAGCAAGGCAACTGCATTACAATTGCAATTAAAATAAATGATGTCAGCTTTAAAAGTTTTTAAGGAAAACAAAAGTAATCATCGTAATTAAAAATTAATTAAAGGTGTGATAGTAACCTTAAACTGACCGTGATAGTATCATATCATTTAATAGGTGTATGACATATATCTGTGATACGACAAATTAATTAAGGAAATATTTGGCTCTACAATTATTATTATGTTTTACTTAATTTCTATCCAAATTATAGAAACATACAATTGGATCCATCGTCATTATTGTAATCGTTTGAGTTCATCCGTGTCTAATGTACAATTTGGTCCACAAGCGCGCCGCGCGCCGGCCGGGCGCAGTGGGCGCGCGGCGACGAGGTGCGCTGACAGAGCGCTCAGTGGAACAATCGAGCCATTGTTTTGTACCAACCACGCATTAATTAAATAATACTTGTCGTTCCGTATAATGACTTAATTTTGTACTTCGACGGAACAACAACTGAGTTTATTAACTCACTTTGTACTTTGAAAATTTAAATGCGTACGAGTGTCCGCTCTTAACGTTTTTATTATTATGTCTTATAACTTTACAAGTAATATTTTGTTACAACAGCTATAAAAATACTGGAACTTGTATGTCAACCATTTATTTTGGAGCATAAAAGCAAAACTACATAAAAGGTTATTACTACCTAGTAAAAGTTTGTATTGCCAATAATTTATAGACCTGGAATCGTGCGTTTTGTAATTTAGCTTTCCTTGCAGTGTGAATTTATTACTCCTGGAATTGCTTTTAATGCCTCATTTGTTCAAAAGTAGGCATTGAGTTCTAACATTAAAACAAAGTTTACCTACAAGCTAAAATACTCCAGATTCAAATTCCTAATTTATTCCAATCAAAAAGCTAAGAGACTTAAAATGAGATAACATTTATAGTGTAATGAAAGACTACCCACTTATAAAACATAATCAGTAAACGATATCTATAACTATTTCGCAACAACCCTACAGGCTGGTAGCCACCGTTTATTTATAGGCAGATTTTTTTTTTCCAAAATTATATAAAGAACAAAGCGGCGGTGAAAAATGTAAAGGAAGATAGGTAAAAAACGAGCGGAAACGGATTCCTGACTAATCGCACAACGAAAATGTCTGCTGAGCTAATGTCTCTATAGAGTGGCGCAGATTGATGGCTCTGCGATTGGGCACGCCCCGGCCCGCTCGGACGATGGCTTCGCAGTAGCTGGCGGCTACATTAAACGACATACAGCCTTCGATGTGTTACATAGATTCAGCTACAAACGCATCACAGATGTGAGCGCTAGTTACCTGCTATAAACTTACATAATATGCTAATTTAATAGCATTTTGTGCAACAATCTGATTGATTCCCGCATTTCGTTCACGTAGGTACACTTACGCATACATTGGAAAAGCTCGAACTCTGAATCATCTGTTATGTCAGTATACTTAAGTCATTGTACACACTGGGATCAAGTGATCAAAGAGATAGGTACAACTGATTCACTTGATCTGCAGTACTTACTTAACATTAACGATCTACTGACATCCTCATCACCTTTTGTGGCTTGCTTGCGTTATATTTTATTTCTTCCATTCTGAAACGAAAATCGATGAAAGTAAAAAATTATAAGGTACAATCAGATGTCTCCTCTACTTCTATATTATGTTCTATGATATATGTGTCCGCAGCAACAAAATACTCTTTATCTACGGACACGGCGATTACGTGGCGACAGGCCTTATTGCCGACCGTGTAGCCAATCTACCTGAACTGATGAGCTTACTAAAATATCGCCTAATAACAATGTTATTATCGCCGGGCCAACCTGTCATTAAGGCAGAGACATCATCATCAGCAACCATCACTTCCTAGAATGGTTAAGGATGTTTGTCTTCGCAATGTTTGGCCACTTACTAATGCGGATGAGAACCATTCTGAGAATAAAAGGAAAACGCAGGCGGTTGTTAGAAGTTTCGGAGAAGTCTTTCAGTATGAAAAATGATTCCTTTTAGAGCCGTAGAAAAGGGGCTTTAATAAATGGAGATGATAGTACAATTCCGGAAAGACATTAATAAGATTCCCAAATCTTTGTCCTGCTTAGGGATTTGAACATGGATAACGAATACGTTTTAACCCGAAATGGTGGCTGTCAAACATATTGACCAGTGATGAGTATGCAGCCATGAAATACGACATTTATATTTATAGACCTCTAATACAACACCATTTTATAATTATAGACCTCTAATACAACGACATCACTATCAGCATAATGTATTTCGATGTCAGTCTCAGGGTTCAGCTTCTAACATTAATTACTGTTTAACGGAATAGTGTTATGCGGCCACAAGGCACAAACGTACGTTCAAATCAAAGAAATTAAAGATTAAGGTTACAAATAAATATTGTCTGCGAGACTACGACACGATGGTGGTCTCTTACCGTAAGTTTTCAATATATTAAGACTTCAGGGGTTAATGAGCAAGTTCTAGGAAGGTGTGAAGCAGCGATCGACGCCGGCGCTGGTGATGATCACAATAAATATTGACTGCTTGACCGCGAGCCGACAAAGCATAGCGCGTTTAGGGACGATCCTTGCTATTTGTCAAGTTGTAATTGGCCTTTTGTGTTAAATTAAGTTTGATGAAATTCTTGAGGAATTCTTTATGGTGTTTGTTGAAGTGTTGTTGATGATTCTCGTCTATGATAAATAGACAGATACAAAATGTTGAAAGCCTTAATATTTTCAGCTTATACCTAGATGAGTTCTATTAAACATGAAACGGGATATAAATAATTAAATATAACGACGAGAATATTGTCTTAATTTACAATATTAATTTGGTGTACGGTTTGGTACCTGCCAATCCTTTTATGGAGTGCAGAGTAAAAATTCTCTGGATTTTTTCCTGTGGACCCCTTTTACGATCCCAACAAGAAGTGGTCTGCTTTCAGATTACCGGGAAATTGACTCACGGAGTTTTACAATTTTTAAAGCAAGACCTTGGTTCACAATATACTGCACTAAGGGTTTGTATATTAATCATTCATTTGAATTGATTTTTTTATTTAGTCATTATTCTGAGCGACAAGATTTGAGTCGTTCTGAGAGTTTTATTATTTAGTAGCAAAAAATAAATTACAGCTTTGCACCTAATTTTTGATGGCGTATAAAGGAACTGGCATCGGTCGAAAAAATCACATAAAACTACATTACAGATTATTCACAGTAATTTGGCCGAAACGTTAGGCGCGAACAATATTTCTCGCTAAATTATATAAACATTAGTGTTTTATAGACCATATCTAACGTGATGTGTAATGAAGTGCCAGGGGATAGTGAATGAGAGATACAAGGCGACGCGACGCAGAGCTCGCGAAATTCGGCAGCGCCGCGCACGCGCTCTCTCGTAGCGAGGCAGGTGTTATACATCCGCGGTCGCATTCATAACTGCGACTAGTTTTTATTTTCTGTAGTATCTTTCATGGTACCAAAAATATAAAACCATGCATTTTCGTAGCTCCATTTTATCCTATCTATACTGTTTTCTTAAAAGCGCTTAAATCGAAATCCATTAATTAATATTTGACATGGTTATTAAACATGAACGTAGGTACATGATTTACATCTCTTGACTTTTAGATTTGTTTTGACCTTTCTAATGTTGGTTTATACATTATTTAATAGGTACATTAAAGGAACTTTAACAGAAATGATGACTCGTGAGTAAAAATGATAGATGTATTCTAAGAAATAAGGGTGATAAATCATTCATGTTGAGAAGTAGCATGTTTCCTCATGCGAAGCGTAACAGTAGCTCCCACCAATCAAATTTCAATTAGGACGGTTGTATCGGAGACAGTCACATGTCAATCAAAGCTCCATATCGATGGTCGTGGTTCGGTAGCTAGCGTGCCGTAAGGGGAGAATGTTGGTGGATGGATCGGCGCGGGGCGCGGGCCGCGAGTGCGGCGCCCCTGCCACGTGGGTGGGCGCGCTGTGTGGCCGCGCGCTGGGTGGGCCACTACCGCGCGCACGCATCACACACACGCGCG
Organism: Standfussiana lucernea; assembly: GCA_964057025.1. NCBI lineage: Eukaryota > Metazoa > Arthropoda > Insecta > Lepidoptera > Noctuidae > Standfussiana > Standfussiana lucernea. The sequence goes on from OZ059785.1 coordinate 13,662,138, forward strand.
CCGCACCAACACACGCTCCCGACGCGCAAATAAACACAATAATCAACTAGCGATACTTTACTCCGTCACCGGATAGAGCAATCGCTCGGGGAGATTATTGCAGGAATCGCGGCGCGTGACACGCGCCCGCGCAGCACGGCCGCGGCCGCGCGCCCCGCCCGCGTACGAGGACGCAAACTACCCACTTTACGACGCTCCGAGCTGATCCAAGCACGCTAATTTTCTAATCCGCTTACATTCTACGAATAAATTTACTATTCAAAGACATAGAAGTGTCTGAAGTCGCGTTTAAGGATCGTAAACCTCCTCCAAATCACAAAGTAGGTAAACATTCCAGTTTTGTATCACATTTCAAATCGACGATTTGTCTCATTTGTTGTGCAAACTAACAATAAAATCCAATAGACCACCGACATCGTTAGTAAGTATCATACTGGTAGTATCGATCGATATAAATGGAACTAAACAGTACAAAACGTCCGTAATTTGTAAGAAGATACTTACTAACGTACTTGCGACGGAGTATCTAAAGCGTTATTTGTACTTATTCTTTTCCCGAAGTGGAATTGCGGTAAATAAAGCAATCATAAAATAAATATTGGTAAAAGCATATTAAGCTGAAATGCACTTCCCAGTGGAAAGAATAAAAAACATCGCAGTGTCTGTTCGTCTTTCCGCAATATGTAAAGTTAATTGGCGCAAAAACTTGACGCCTGTTGGCGCACGCGGCTGCCCTGATTTATAACTTAATATTCAATCGCATCTAAACGTAATCGAGCTCTAGAATATTCAGTAAAACCAGCCGATGGCGGCAACTGCGTAAACAGTAATTACCAGTGCCTAGTTGTAACTAGAACACGTTTACCTTAATGATACCAGTGCCCGTAAAAGGGCGCAATTTAAAGTTAACTGTTATATCGGTCAATCAGTAAAATATATCAGAGACTAGCTGCTGTTAGCAAGATAACTTATTGTCACAAGATATCTACTAGGTACAGCCGCTAAATGTTAACTGCTGTTCCATATCTAAAAATTTTACCAAAAAAGGCTTGCGAAACTCCTGACGAATAGTCAAATATCTCTAACCTGACTGATCAGTTTATAACATAAGTAGATCATCACAAAACGTAAGTATCCATCCTTTCGTTTTATAAGCCCACAAATAATCGCATATTAGTTGCAGGTAATCCATTGCGTATCGTCTCCATTAGCTCCTCCGTCCTCTGTATTCCCAAGTTAACAGCAGCTCCTTTTCTATCTTGATTTTTGTATTCTAGGTCCAGATTGTGTTTACCAAAGTTAGAAATCGTAGAAGTATGAAAAGATCGAAAGGAAAAGGATTCTCAAGAACTAAGGGCAATAAGTGGGTTCCGCGGTACGAGCAACCAGTATTCTGAAGTTCTACTTAAATCACTGACATGTATGAACACAAGTTTTAAAGCCCGACACTGAACGCGTAAAAAGTCGTCGCCTACGAATCACTTCGTCATACTCGTACGTCATTTGTTCAGTACTCCCAATTTTTATGTGGCCATTGTTCGCAACGGTCTGTTTTATTGGCCAGTAGCCTCCCAGGACGACAGCGGAACAAAGGAAATACCGCTACGTGTGAGTTTTAAACTCGTACCAAATCGCACGCTAAATGTCGCACAGCCGATGTTTGAGTTTCGTGCCTCCACTCATATTGGTTCTTTCGTCAAGCTTCATTAAAGGTAATAAGCGGCGCACTGTGTGTATACGTGTTGTAGGTATGCTTCTGTGCTATACTAAACTCAATTTAATGCAGTACATTTGAACATGAACTAACTTTGTAACTGAACTTTCACTCTCTGCGGGGTTCCTAGCACGCAGGAGACTGTTTCCTTGTAGTGTAAACTATTTAACTAAGTCGATTTTAATTGTTTTAAAAATACCAGTCCAGTACCTGAAAATTCTTAGTCTATGGTTAATATCATAAATAAGTATAAAGGAGCTTTCTGCAAAATTAATTATCTTTATTTATCATCTGCACACTAATAAATAATCAACATTATTACTGAACATAGGCATGCTCTCGATACAGATCTAGCTTATGCGAGGAACTCCCATGAATACAGAGGATACATTCCGGTCAAAATATACTACTAGGTATTCAGAAACGTAGCGAACATTATAGTACGCGAGACTTGAATAAATTAACAGTAAAATATAAACATACCATAAAATATCTATATTTATTCAGTGTCAACACGCTTTCCATAAAAACAGGCATTGAAAACGTTTCCAAACAATTAATTAGCGATTAGACTATTAAAATGCCGTAGACGAACCGTGCCACGCTAATGACAGACCACCTACGTCCGATTACAAAACTAATAATACAGAGTTAAAAAACAGGCACACATAAAAACAATTATGTTTGACCGCATTGCCATAAAAGAGAGTAACATGACCAATCTGAGAGCAATTAAGGAGCCTAATAGCAGGAAAGGATAGGAAGCTACGTGAGCGTCCGCGCCCGCCGCTGCTTAACCTCCATGTTTATTCTATGATCCTAGAGATCATATAATTATATTTACATAAGCTTTCCATTTTTGAATATAGGTTTCAATTTCATAGAGCCATTAGGTTTCCTTTAGCGACACAAACTGCTATCAGGTCAAACGATATGCTACGATCTAGTCTAGATATTATTTAGGTCCAATCAAAGGTAAATTACAGTGCACAGCTTGGTCCCTAAAATGGTTACTACGCCATAAATGAGTGTTGCTTTGGGTTTTGTCTTTTTCGCCAGTTGAAGAACAGGTGGGTTACCATGATCAGATGGCGCTAGACAGCTGTCTAGCGCTGTCACTTTCCCACTCTCGTAATAGTTCAACAACATCCCTGCACTAACAGATCATGGTAACCCCCATGTTCCGCATGGAGAGGATTATAAGATGCTACATGCTAAGAAATTTCGTAGCATTTAAGTCAAGTACTGTGGTGTTTGAAGAATAAAAAAGGTAACAAAACTACTTTCCACAAGATTTAATAAAAATATGGATTTGACGGGTAGAGCTAATTATCCGCTCTTCACTACTTCTTACTCATCATTTATTTCTGATATATTATGTAGAGTCACATTAAACTCACAAATGTAGATTGCCAGTCTATTGCGCACATGAGGATCTCATAGTGTGATGTCTCTGGTGACTCTAATCTAACCAGTATTCAAGCTTTTCGATTTAAATCTAAGGAAGAGCAGAACATCCCAGCCTACGCGCTCATACTTAATAAGATTATAAGCGGAATTATCTTTCAAATGTTCAATGCATGACATTTGAATGGTCGCAAATTGCTGCTAGCTGTGTATTCACAATGGCTGCAGTCGGTCGCAGTCGCAGCTCACAATGCAGTTGCATCAGCGTCGTGGGTGGTCGGCTGTCACTCAGCGCGCTGTAATCAATTTGTTCGGCGTTCGGCGCGCGCGCACACACCGGTACTTCCCGACACTCGCAACCGACACTGTATATGCGCTTTTCGTTACGGATCTTGTGTGCATTTGTCTATTAATATGATTCTAAGACGAGCCGTGAGAGAATGGCACTACAAAAAGTTGCCACATAATTAAGCTTCATAAGCCCCTATTGAGCCAGACTTTACACAATAGACGCTGAAAAGCTTTTACACTATAATTACGTACAATGTGTTTCTTAAGCCTAGTTTCAAATTCAGACAATAACAAAGACCCGCAAAGATGTTGATTATAATTACTGAAGTATCATTTTAGATTTGTTATGGTCTGTTCGGAGCTCTTAATTTGTATTAAAATGTAATGTTCCATTTACTGTAAGTAAATGCAGAATATAATCTTAAAATAGGAGCAACGTCCGGATCATATTTACAGCAGACCACCCACGTGGAATAGTTTGCGGCTAACTTATGGTCAAGTTTTGCAAACAATGCCATTCCTAGTGTAGAATGACTCAATTAGCAGAACGCACGAGATAAGGCCGCACACACAATAGGCTGTAAATTGCCGTGGGTAGTGCTTGGGGAACCACTCGATTATGATCCTAAAAGGGAAAAGATGTTTAAATAGTGACAAAAAGCGGAAACTTTGTACAAACTATCTCACGATAAACCAAACAGTGACATTACAAAAATGGAGAGTAAACAGTATAATCAATCATTAACGGATAATTGTGGCGGCGCAGGTCAGCTCTGAGAAAAACTGAAAGTTAATGAAAGGGCAGGATGTCGTCCGTTCCCAGGTGTTTTTTTTAAATATTTTTTCTGTTCTTTAGTCAAGGTGGCATTCGGCGGCTGAACAAACTTAGCTTGGAGCGCAACATCAATAATTCACTCTTCAATCTACGATACATCTCATCGACTGTTTCCACTGTCGCAAGTAGTGATGTTATTTTACAGTACAGGTGGTTAATTTAATTTTAAAAACAAAGGTGGCTAAATAAATTGTGTAGGAATGGGGCTATTTTACTTTTTTCAGGCCTGGGGGAAACTGCAAGATTGTGTGGTAAGTATGTTTAGTTCGTTATTAACGCTACCAAATGATTGGAAGTGTTGGTTGATGATGATGATGGATTAAGTAGGACCGGTAGTGATTTTCCCTATCTGCCTATCCGGATACTAACTGAAGTAGCAGTGGATACAGCTAAATACCAGTATTTTACATGGAGCGACTGCCTATCTGACCTCCTCAACCCAATTACTGGGTAATACGATATTCCTTATCTAAAGAGAAAAACGGTGTTCGAATGGAAACCTACATTTTGTGACGGCAAGTCTCGAAGATAAGCGTACTTCCTGCGTAAGGCCAGTCAGCGACGCGGCGGCCGATCACAGCGCGATTATTTACATTAATCCGTCGCGCTGTCATCGCGTGAGACAGTTGATGATCAGCGGAGCTTGCTACTGAAGCCTGGTTTTCATTTATATTTATGTCAATTCTGACAGTGCATCGCTTTCTTTAGTTCTTGGAGTAAAACATCTTTAAATAATACTTTACTAAATAGTTATCACCTGAATAGCCATTCGACTAGCAAGAATACCAGTAACACACGCCTATACATGAGAAGATCTATTTAATTTCGGAGCGACACAAACATTTCGCATCATTTTTTGTGTCGCGTTTCCCCTGTGAGTCGTAATCGTTAGTTGTGAGAAATCTGCTCCTGTATCAACAGTCTCTCTGAAGAACTATTAGCACAGAGCCGTCGGGCGTCGGGCAGAGTGACCGGCGGTGTTTGCCGGCCCGGTTAGCATCTGCTTGTTATCTCGTGAGCCACCGGATAAACAATAACAGGCGACGGTGTCGGACCAATTGCCCGACACTTTCGCATTGTTACGTGATGTTGTGTCCATAGAATAACGAACACAATAGGACATACTTGGACTTGAGTACACTTGAGTATTAGAGAAAAAAACTGCTTATAGTAAGCGCCATTGTTACGATTTCTTGTGAAAGATTATCGGATTTTACGTCTGGATCACTATGTCTGTGGTCTTTTATTTGCTTAGTTAATCGCCTAAACATTGCCACTAACATTAATTAACAGTTATCTCATTATCTTGTATGTCGCATGTTATTGCCACTCTAACATCGCTGAATAAATAAACAATCTGTTTAATTACGAACAATATCATTAAGTAAACACAACATGTTAAACAAACCGTAACATACCTACATCTGCATAATAATCGGTATGAGTGCGACACGCAACTCACATGTTAAGGGTGGGTGAGCAGCAAGCGCGTCTAGTTTTTTCCCTCGTCTCGTGAAGCTACCCCGCGTGTATTGTGTGAGTAAGCTGTGTACTCAGGACGGAGCACAGTAGCTGTTTGTGCTACCTGTGCTACGCTCTACCTGCGCCTGCGCCACACTACACAACGCACACAATCCTTATCATTCTATAAAATACTACAAAATCCAACAGCAAATACTCTAAGAAGGATTTTGAAATCAAACAAACCGAATGCAATAAAAACACCATTTTGAAGATCATGGAGCGAACGAGTGGGTAGACTTAGTTCCATTCTACACACATCAAAAGTATCTAGGGATCAACATATATTTTTGCAATAACTTTTCTCCTGATTGATATTAATTAAAATTTTCTTTAAGGATTCATCAAATAAAGTGTTTTCGTTTGTCACAGTAACGATAAACTAAGTCACCTTTGCATTAATAAAGAAATTTGCCATTTTCCTAATAAAGGGATTTTTGACATTTGAAGCACTAACATTAAAGTTCGAAAAAAAGACTGAAATAACAGTTTTCTTTAAAATTTTATTGGGTAACTTAAAAAATTAATAATCCGTGTTTCTACCGCGAACACTAACAACACAAGAACATCGGTTTGGCATACTCAAAATGAGTTCATCCAAATCACGCTGTGGAATGGCCGCCCATGTTCGTTGCAACAACAAAAAAAGGTCTTCTTGCGACTGGATACCCTCCATATTCGTCAGAGCTCTTCTCTGTAGCATATCCCATGCATGCTCAATCGGGTTCAAGTCTGGCGACTGAGCAGGCCAGGGCAGGACATTGATGTTAGCTGCGGCGAGAGTCTGTCTTACAACTCTTGCGGTGTGCGGTCGTGCATTATCATGCATTAACTGAAATAAGGGACCGATTTGCACTTGTAGAGGAACGATGACGTCTGATACAATCGTCTCAGCATAAATTTGAGCGTTGAGGTTGCCTCTGATCCAAATCAACTCAGTTCTTCCGCCGATCCAAATACCCGCCCATACCATGATGGTTCCACCACTATAAGGATGGACTTCCTGGCAGGATTTTAATCGCTGTTGGCGTCCAGGGGTTCTCCAGTGTCATATACGTCTTGTATCCGGTCTCATACCAAAACGAGACTCATCAGAAAAGCACACGAAACGCCATTGTTCTTCTGCCCAATTTCTGTGTTCAAGAGCCCATTGATATCGAATCCTACGATTGTGCATTGCTATAGGTGGTACCCGTAGCGGTCTTCGGGAATGAAGGTTCACTTCATGCAAGTGGTTTCTGACTGTTTGGTCGCTAATTAAGTTCCCTGAAGAGTGATGAAGCCTCACGGCTAACATCATGGCGGTTATTGTTGGAGCTCTTCGAGTTAAGATTTGAATGTATCGGTCTTGTCTCCGTGTGGTGCAGCGATACCGTCCTCCATGGCGCTCAGCCACGGTACCAGTGCTTCGGTAACGTGTCCAAAGTCGACTGATAACACTCTGACTTGTATTCAGAGCTAAAGCCACAGTACGTTGCCGGGAACCAGCTTCTATCATTCCCACGGCTCTGAGCATTTCTTCCCTGCTTAAATGACGTCGCCGCTCCATAATAACGTTGGTTTTAATCAGTAGTAGGGAAACAGTAGCACTAATAATGTCTTCAATGCGTTGTATGTTTTTATAGGGAAAATATTGACAGCTTATTTTCATCTTTTACTCGAATTTGATTGAGAGTTCCTGATTCAAATTATGAAATGCACCAAAAAGGATCCATATAAATTTATAAAATCATAAATTTATTACAAAGCCACATCTCAATCTCAAGAAATCCGCATAAAAATGCTTGATCCCTAGACACTTTTGATGTGTGTATTTTAAATTAATCCTTCTAAAGTTTTACGTTTACTTGACCACAAGTTTATGTCGGAGAGGAACCAAAACATAAATCTTACCAAGAGACGTGTTTAAAGCGAAAAAAGTAACACATGTCCAAACCATGTTTTAGAGGGACTAATTTCCTTTGGGGATTTTATTTTTTTTCTTTTGTTTTTTTGAGGAAATAAGAGTGGGATACCACCCACGACGATTTACGAAGGCTTCGCATGAATGTGAGTGATATAGTCAAATAAAAGCATTACTGTTAACGCTGTTGTTTCGAACGATGCTGAGTGAGACGGATATTACCAGCTGCTTCAAGTAACCACTCGCGGTACAGACAGGTGCGCAAGTGAACACGGAATTGGAGTAAACTTGTTACCACCATGGTTTCACTGAATTTTAATTCAAGTCTATTCAGTTTATCCCCTCTTGGTAAACTGTTTCTACCCGTAGCAGTTTAAAACGTAGGTTTTAGTATAGATAAAAGTACATACTACCAGAATATTAATAAATCAAAAACCTTATACTTTCAATGCCTTTGAATATTCAAGGCTTTGAAGACTATAGACGATCATCTTCCACGGGGACAGTTAGTGCCAACACTGGAGGAAATAATTAAATGCGTAAAAAAGGCCAATCGTAGCAACACTTTTCACGTTGAGTGTAGCGCTAAGTGACACGCGACTCTGCGGTCGCGATAAGGCAAGTGAGGCGAGTCCGTGTGAGCTGGCTATATCCACACCTTACACCTTTACGACGACATACGGAAAATATGCTGAAGTCAGTAATACTAATGCAATCGGAATAGTCTACGCAAACAATTGCGTCCTTGCCTACGAAACTACGTAGCCAACAACGGCGCGGTGGCCTTTAGAACAATAATTCAAGAATCTCCCTAAGTTATTATTAACGACACTAACAAATTAATAAAATATTTTATCGTTAAACATTTTATTTAAGGTATGACTAGGGATTGCAATTGCTGGATCCAGCATACAGCAATCCAGCTGGATCCAGCGCCTTTTTAAACATGCTGGATCCAGCATACAGTGCTGAATCCAGCGATGCGGATCCGCAAACGTATCAATTTCTATTGTTTAGTTTTGAGTTGCCGCCATTTTCAAAACGGCGCGGCAACGTTGCCGTTCTGTCACTATAGCACGTGCCACATGTGCGAATGAATGGCAACGTCGCGTCGCCCGCCCCCTTTCCCCCTTACCTGTACCGCTTATGTTTGTTTATTTTATAAATCAAAGACAGTTAATTTAACTGCTCTCGTCTCGATAGAAAGTGTTTTTGTGTCACTAAAGTGCATATTGAGTTCGTGTTGGTTGTTTGTTGTCTGCGAGACTGAATGGTAAGTAAAGTAAAATGTTTATTTTAAATAATTTAGTATTAATGTTGATTTGATTCATGTCTCTTACTTTCTCGAAGAAGGAAGAGGAAGATACGTTTGGTGACGTTCGTCAACACATCGCGAAATCTTTTTGGTTTTGTTTTCATATTTATACCGATCTTCTTTTATTACCTGCCTTTAATTGCAGGAAGTAGGTAGTTAGGTACATATTATCCAACAGTGGACTATTTAGTTATTTAGGAGTTTGTGAGTGTGTGTATTTTTGCTATTTAACAAGATTGCTGAAATGCGCAATTATTGGTTTTGTTAAGTTATTGCATCGCGATAGTTGTATTTATTTATCTTTAGGCATTATGTTCTATTAAAATAATACTCAAATGCATCTTATACTTCACCGACCGATGTTTTCTTCATTACAGATTTATCGCTGTTTTTCGGACAGTTTAAAATGTCGACCAAGAATTCTAGCGACGGTGAAAAAAGTTTGTGGGACTTTTTCGTAAAGTTGGATAGTCGAAGTGCCAAGTGCTCGCTATGTTTAAAAACATTGCTTATTAGCAACCGCTCCACTACAGGGTTAAAAGGGCATTTACAAAAAGTACACTGTATCAGTGTCATAAGTAATATCAGTGGCAACAAAGCTAGTTCATCCAAAAGAAAATTGCATAATGCAGATTCACAAGCTCCCACTGATGCTATAGCAACCACTTCAAAAAATGAAGATTATCAGGAAGTAGTTTCGAGCAAGAAGACCAAGAAGACTATTGATTCCTACTTTTTTGTAGTTAATTTTAAAAGAATTTGTAAGACTAATTGCTACTGATTAGCCGTCCTATCCTATCCTATCATTAAACATAAACGTAATAAGATATTGCTTACTTAGAAACATTATCTAAAATGTTATATGAGGTTATAATATGTTTGTTATTTAATTTTAAGTTGATTCTTTTGATCTCAAATGATTAAGGAACCAAAGCAAATTGATATCAGATATCACCAAATGAGTGAAAGATTTCATAGATTATCGTAAGAAGTACAAATTAATAAAAAAAGTCTTAAAAATGTCGTCTTTTTATTTTCGTTCCACATTTTGCTGGATCCGCGCTGGACCCAGCTGGATTCAGGTCAATCCAGCAAGAATCCAGCTGGATTGAAAACGCCGCTGGATTGCAATCCCTAGGTATGACTCGGCTGTGTTCTCAATCAAACATTCCAGAGGTTTGACCGTATAACACGATCCCCTTTGACCAGACATCGTGAAATATGACGGTCGCCACACCACCTCGCGAAAAATAAAACAATAACCACATTACAAAACGTCGCTCTATCTATATTATATAACCTATAGGTACTTAAATTTACCTACCGCAAAAGCTCGGCTTAAGGAACATGCCTCATTTTATTATTTGGGTAAATTATGTTCTTACGACCTCATATTAATGAATCGTCTTTAGATTTATACAGCTTTTATTTACGATGACATGTTATTTTTATTGATCCCAGAAGTGGATATTATGATGTGATTATCACATTTTATAATCATTGATACGTCACAATGAACATGCAAAGAAAATAAAAGATCCCAATATTATTTCGGACGGTTCTCGAGCTGAAAATACGAATGTAAGTATACGGCTATAATAAAAGGAATGAGCTGACATTCATCTCGGATTTCGTTATTCTTGTATCTGTTGGTATCGTTTAGTATAAACAGATAGATAGACGGACGTTATGTTTAGGAGTGGTTGTGAATCGCGTTGGGTGGTCCGCCGGCGCGGGCGCGGCGGTCGCAAGCTCTGGCAAGCGGACAGAATAAGACCGAGATTTGTACGATATCGCGCGCTCCAATGAAATTGAAATAGATAGCGAGTTGGGATTTATCTCGCGTCACATCGAATCTAGTGCACCGGTGCGCCTAGATAATATGTCACCTCGGAACATTTACCAGCCATATCTCCGCCGCCATTACGGACCGGTGCGAACAACCAACAAGCCGTGACGAAATCGTATAAGATTACAATTTAGATTTAATTTTATGTCCAACAGCTACTTTATAGCCGGCAGAATTGCCATTAAAATAAATTTAATGTTTGTCAAGCGTTAGGCAATTTCCCAATAAACGGTATTTAATCCTACCTACTTGAAACTGTATTGCAAAAGATAAAAGATATGGAATCGACAGTCACTGCTTTTCATTTTATGGTCGTTACTCCCACACAAAATTGCTTATTTATACCAAAATTAGTTGGTAGTAAACAAACGCCGCCGCCATTCAGGCTTTTAATTATTTACCATAAACAGAAACGCTCAGGTGATAATAAAATTAACGTTTTGCTTTACGACATGTTACACATAGCTGGTGTAAATACCTGCATATTTACTGTAATTAGACGCATTTGTTTAATACACTCAGATAGCCCCGTGTCAAAAAGGAATGCAATAAAACTGTAGAGTTCTTTGCAGTCTCTAGGTCCTAGAGACTTCAAAGAACTCTGCGAGGTATAAATAGATTTTCTTTAAATAAATAAAATATTACTAAAATTAAACACACTATACAAAAATAATAACAATGGCCTCTCAATTCCTTTTGAGGAGACATTCTGTGACGGAAACACCAAGAAGAGAACACTTAGTAGCTCTAAATATTTTGATAGAACAAATCTACACGCTGATGAGCAAATCACCGAGTAGCTTTGCTCTATTAAAATATTTAATTTTACACTAGGTATATAGCTACAAGTAATTATTAGGTAGGTACATAATACGAATTTCCTTGAAACGATGCTCATCAAAGTCAATAAATATGTCCTTGACAGTTCAAAACGATCATTAATGTCCTTCGAAGACCTGCTCATTATGCGGGCCAGAGTTCCGCATACGTAATTATAGGCTCCAGAGGTTTACGAGCTTCTAGTCCCAAAGCCTCGGAGGTGCTCGGAGGAGCTCGGGGGCTCTCGGCCTGCGCCTGACCTTCCCAGAACTGTATCAGTTGGCACCACAGATATAGATAGACCTAGATATAGACGTGGGAAAAACTGCTACTTTTCGATCACTGCGACTATTGCTACAGTTCCATAAAAATCACAGTGAAAAATCACTGCTATTTTGTCACTTCATTCACTATTGTCACAATACACGATTTACGTCACGACATGTGCTCCTGAATCTTTAGTTCGTTTCCTTTAGAAAGCGCGCCGTGAAGTTCACAGCGCTTCACGTCAGTGGCGGGAGCAGCGATCGCGTTCGGTTCTTTCTTTCGTTCGTATTCAATGTGTTTGTGACTCGAGTGATCGAAAGAGCGATAGTTTGGATTTGGAACGAAGTGACTTTTTCACATTGTTATTTCATAACCAGTCACAGCAGTCACTGCGTATGACAGATCGCAGTGATTTTATCACTGTGACGTTACTTTTGTCACAAGTCTACCTAGATAACGCAAGTATCACGATCTATATGAAAACCAAGCGTGCCATTTTTTGACTACCTATTATGACGTCACGAGCACTATTTAGTGATGGGAAAATCAAATCGATTCAAAGACGCCGCCGCGTACGGCGCCCCCTCGCCCCACCCCCCGCCTTGCACCAGCGCTCACCCAGCCAGCAGTACGCTTAAAGTTTTTGTAGTGAGTTGTTGCGTGCTCGAGCGCTTGCATTCCGTCGACGTGCTAGTTTTTGGATACCTTTGCCAAAATTTCAAGTAAATTTACCATTATAAACACGTATTTATTTGATCAAAACACCTTATATTTAAATATAAGGTGTTTTGATCGAATTCTTTTAGTTCTAGTGTTTACAAAAAGCAACGGGATTCTACCCTTTTTCATTTCTTTCTATCACTCAAAGATTTGCTGGGTGAAAACTCAATTTTTAATAAAAATCGCCTTTGTATATACCATTTCTCAATTACTATACGAATACTATTTATTGAGTAATTGTGTACAGTAAAGCATTATTAAGAATCGGTCAAATCGATTTATGAATCGATTTTATGACAGAGTAATGAGATAGACAGAGCAATGAGATATACAGAGGAATGAGATAAACAGAGGAAAATAAAATTCCTGATCTACTTATAAGGCAGTTAGGAATATTATATTTTTTACGAAATTGTTAGTATTTCTTTAATTATTTCTTGTATTTGTTGTAGACTGTCAAAATGTCGGAAACAAAAAAATAATCTCGAGAAGAAATTTGATAAAAAAATGATGGTATCAGTACGTTTTGCTTGGTTTGTCACTTATGCAAAGATTGGTGAAACGTAACATGAAACTCAACACACATTGAAACAAATTCTCATAGTTATTGTGTTACATTACAGGTTGCATTGCATAAATTTGGACAGCTCATTTATGGAAAATTTAATGTTACGTTTCAGTAAACTATACCGGGCATAAGGGTCAACCTATTTTTATTTTAGCGCATTTATAAAAACAACAAAATCAGAGAATTATGTTCTTTATTAAAAGTATTTTGAAAATAAACCTTTGATTCATTCAAGTTAAATTTGTAGTTGCGACGGTTTCGTTCCCTCAAAATTTTTATTTGTTTTCTTTGCTGTATTTCTTTTTCGTTTGCTTGATTTTTTTTTTGATATCTCTTTTTTCTTTGGAGTGTTTCCGTTTGATTTATGTAATTCATCGACATCCTGAAACATAAATCATATTATAAACAGAACAATCACTATTATCATTTCAGCTGTTGAAAGACCTTATTTGCTGAACAGAGATCTCCCTCAAATGTTTACAGACCAGCTAGCTTGTATTATAATTATGGCGTGTTAATAATAATAACAAGATAAACAACACAAGAAAACATACATTAGTAGGAACTACTAGTAGCACTAGTACAAATTTTGTTATTTTGATTGGTGTCCGGTCTTGTATGTAATAAAATAAAGCAGCTATAAAAATATATATAACAATAAAGTACCTGTTCTAATTTCCTATTTTTTGGCAATAACGAAGCTTTTTCTGGCGTCACTTTTGGATCTATATTCTGTAATACAAGTACAAGTGAAATTCAACATTTAAAACTTTATACACTTCTAAAAGCTCGAAGGTACATATACTTATCAATTAACTTACTTCATCAGTTGTGATCTTCAGTACATTAACAGTCGTGTGTTGCTTTTGTCAGTATTCGTTGCTTTTTCCCTTCAACAAAGCTTGCTTCCTCAAAATGTATTGAACAAATAGTGCTATGCTTTGTTGGGAACCAATCTTTGTTTCCCGTCGCCTCAATCAATTTTTGTTTTAAATTGGGTTCATGTGGGAAACTAAAAAAATCACAAAACGTTACGATTAAGTATTTATTAAAATTGTCTACATAATAATTACTTATATAATACAAAATCATTCCTCTGTTTCCGAAATCGATTCTTGAGAATCGATTTGTGTTGCATATGATGAACAGCACTAATCGCTAAAATTGACAGAAAAATGATAAAAGTCCCTGTACTACAAAACCGAAGCGATATACGATAGTATCGCTTGTTTCGATATTCATCACTTGTTAAAACAACACGTCTCATCAACCGCTCCAAGTAAAAGCCGCATTGTAATACGAATGTTTTGTTTATCTCAAATTTGGTATTACCAGGTATTACTGAGGGTATTAGATTAAAAATAGTTGTTTTTTAAATTAATTATGCATAATATTAATCACAAAATGACTTACCGGTGGAAGGAAACGTTTACTTTATTTTTTCTTCTCGCATTTGTACAGTTTTTACAATTTATAACAGCACAATTAACCATTTTAATATTTTTAACTGACGTCCGACTGGCGCTATACACCGATGCAGACTGAGCGCGAAAGTGGCCACTTACGATTTTTGTACGTAAGCTAGGCACGCGAAGTAGTTGCTCTTGCGTTATCTAGGTCTATCTATATCTGTGGTTGGCACAGTGTGGACCACCCGCGTCGTATTGTTGTGCTGTCATCTTTTGTACGACACTTGACGCTATTATTTCACAGAACAACATTCACACTACTATTAAGCCGTCTCATCTTTATATTTCTTAAGAGATTTGCTTGTGACGATTTATGGTAAGTAGATAGATTTCTTGGTTTCGTATTTAATCTTCTAACTTAAGTGGTTAATGGTAATAGGTAATTGCCTTTAATGCGTCCTTAGTGGGTCCAGCATAAGCACTAGTTTTATGCAGCAACTTCACACTTGGTTTTTCTGCTCCACTCCACTCTTCAACAGTTACAAGCGTAGATACGTAACTTAATGTAAAGAGCACGGGGGGGCCTGTAGAAGTCGATTGATAGAAAGAAATGCTCTACATACAAGGTATTGCTCTACATACGGGCTAAGTTTACAATTCTTTGTTATACACATAAATTAAACAGAAATACCGAGTTACAATAATACACATTATGTACAAAGGCCAGCTTAAAAACGTTTTTCTTTCTTCCTTAACCCAGAATTCGATTTTGTAACAGCAAACCTCATTATGATTAGTGAAAGCAAAAGAAGATTGTAAGTACACAAAAACTTTATTTGTAAACTTTGATTTTAAGAACTAAATATGTGTTAAGCACACAACACATTCTATATTTAGGGTGGAAGGGACACCACCGCACAAACGCTTACTATGTACTCAGTAAATCATTCTGAACCCGGGGTTACCACGTGAAAAAAAACCGACATACGCATATACAACTGGACAACAAGAAATCAATCAACCGTTAAATACATAATCTAACGTAATCTAAGATTAAACCTACACTACAAGTTATCTAGTATAAATTAGTTAGGACGTAAAGTATAGGGCGAAATAAACAGGCAGGCTGAGCGCCAGCTTAGGTACCTTCACTAAAAACGTGTCAATTTACAATTCAAAAATGTATTGATTTCTTATTCAGCTCCCGAATAACTTCGCAACTTTCCATGGTTGCAGTTTGGTGAACAATGTTGCAAATTAAATGGGCGTCCGTCGAATTCGCGCGACAATCGGCACGGACGAGCACGCGTGACTTGCCTGCCGAGTGCGGGTGTTGCTCAGCCTTTATGACGGCTATCCATCTTTGAAAGTCGTCGAGGTTAATCCCGAGTGCATCGAACACTAACAATGTAATGCCTTGTTATAACCACAACACCACTTTTGAGAACACATTGTATTGTTGAAGAGTGATCGACGGGAAGTTACTCATACAAATTAGACGTTTTCATATATGGTAAGAGTATTAACACACAGCTCCAGTACTGTAACAGGAATGTATTCTAGCATTAAACTTATGTCATTTGTAAAGTACCTATAGACCTACCTTAAGTAATTAAGAGACATGATCATTACAATATTGCATAAGTGGTTGCGCAAAGTATTCAGACTATTGAGTAATATATGGAGCGGTAATTTAATTCACATTAGGTACGAGTCGGTTGACGGACAGTCGTTTAATCTTTTCATTGGCAGAGAATAAACCGCGTGCGGTGGCCCGAGGTGACTCACGGCACCGGCTGTCAGCTCAATTCTTCATCTTCAACAACTGTACGACAAAGACTGATGCAGACATAGACACATTAGGGCTGCTACGAAATGTAAATCCAACCTATCACACTAAGTATACCAACTATTGCTATTTTTATGAACTATTGCTATGTTTAAGGCAATGGTCGCTAGTCTTAATTTTGAAGATACTAAATATGATGATTATAGAAAAAAATAAGTAAAAGTTTGTCATTACTAATTGTGGACCACCCTTATTACAATAAGTCTTAAAATAAGTGGCAATCCTATTATTTATTTTCACAACCTACGCTTTCCGATCAAGATTCTTAACGCTTATAAGGGAGAGACGCTTAGGACTTATACGGCCAAATAGCATGTCTAAATACAGTTTCGAAATCAAAACATGGATGTAGTTTATAGTTTTTGTGTGTAGCTACCGCACACGCGCGCGGCTCCGGCTCGCGAACCTCATTCATCAGCTCTGATTGATTGCAACTGTCAAAACCGTAATGGCGGCGAGTACGGCCATATTGGTCCCGATGAATGCACCTAAGCCAATATTAATGCTCGTTATTGATGGGTCCCGCCAAGTTCACGGTTACGTATTAGATGTGTAATTTATTAAAGATTCTGTATACGTGTTTAGAAAGAGGGAAATGAGCTGACTGTAAAATCTTGTTAACGAGGGTAGCTACGTGCAGATGATCTGGGATACGTTTCACCATTTATGGTGTCGAATCTAACAGCTTAGGTCACTGTTTCTTGTGTTCAACGTATGAACCTACTTTCCTAATATTTGGGTCTCTCTCTGATTTCTAGGTAGATTACCTACATTTGGTAAGTAAGTAGTATTTGTTTACAACCTGGAAATAGTTATCCTTTCCTTCTTTCCCTATATAATAAAGCCCAATCCCCATGAAGCGTTGCTTCGCTGATTGTGCAGCATAATAATTGGCAATCTGTCGTCCTCGGCAAGGTGACGCCGCGCCGTAAGGCATTCGCTACGTGAAGATTGTATCCAACTTTCCGGATGCACTCGACAAACATGGCCCGCCCAATTACTAAAAAAGGCAACTGCATTTATCATACAATGCAATTGAAATTGTTTTAAAATATTTGCGACCTAAATACTAATTCAAAGATGGTATGCCTTGCTTATCTGATTAGGTACTATGAACAGGATTCCGTACAAAAGTATTTGGGTCTCGACTGCACTTAAAGAGATGCGATGTTGGCAGTCACGTAAAACTGATTGTGGCAATCAATCTTTAATTGAATCCGTATCGCCCGTTCGATCTCCGTGAAACCGTATGTGTTCCCCGTACATTCATCGGTACAACATGACGAATTGGAATTACTTCAATAAATATTTTGTATACAGCGGGCATCAATCTTGCAGGTTTAAAAAGGTGGCATTCAATGTTCCGGTGATATAAATTACGACGATAAATAAAGTGGCGTGCGTCAATCAAGGCATTGTGCGCGCCATAGGTAGTCAAGAGTTGTAAAATTGATATTAGGGGTCCGTGGTCGTGCGGAGACCATGACGCGCGCGTGGCCGGTGGTCGCGCTTGTCACGCGCGCGCTACGCTACAGTTATCGAGATAATCTTTCTCTAGCTCTGCCGTCTGCGCTATATCTATCACACTGACGGCAGTGTTGTGCGTGCTCTCTAGCCTGATAGTCATCTGCTTTTCGTTTGTACTATTAGCCATGCCACGTAACAGAGGTGTAATGGAGATAGACATAGTGATAATAGCCGATGTATGTTCGGAACTTCGGAATAGTTAGATCATAGGGTCAATCTTTATAAATAAAAAATTCAACAAATCAGGATTCAGATAACTTTATTCAATAGGTACTAAAATATAAAGTCCCAAATTTGACACGACTGGATAGTTTTGTACAAGGCCGGGCACACCGCTATATAGGAGGTAGAAACTTTGTTCTGTCCGCCCCATCTCTACGGACATATAATATATAATTCAATAAAACAAAATATTATTACTCTTTTACACAATCCCACGTACCTAATCTAGAAAAGCTATATAGTGTATAAATTCGACACAATATGTTTTTCAATTTATTTTTATTTACATGTAACAACATTGCACTAACATTTTATCTATTGAACCTCAACACGCCCTATACTCCATAAATTAAAACATAATACCAATTTAGAAGAAAATGAGTCATTGATATAAATAAATAATTTAATGTGAATAAAAGTTGAGTACAATAGAATACATAAGATATGTTTCTTAAACACAGTTCTACTCGAGAAAATAACTAACGGTAACATTTATTTACAGAAACAACCACTTCGCGCAGTCCCAAATACAGTAAGTATTTTCAGATATTCCATTATCACAAGAAATGCGATTTATAATTTTTAAGTGGTAAATGAACTACTACTGTGGGAAAATAAACTAACAACACACCTCTAAATATTTAGTAGATAACTACGTAAATATGTGGTCTTTGTGATTGTACCTGAAAAAATAAAACGTGTTAGTTTAATCAGTATTTGAGGAGCAGACTTAGTGATCGTTCAGCCGAAAGATATCAACAGCTGCTGATCAGAGGCCAACTCAAGCGTCGCCAAAAAGACCACATCTAGAATTCAATCTAACAATAGCTCACGCAACCCTCATAAATGAATGTTTTTTTTGGCCATTTTGGGTGTCACATATTTAGACAGTTAAGTAACCAGTCATCTCCAAACAAAATATTAGATAGTAATACAGTGCTTACTCTTCGCTTTACATATGCAGAAGCCATACCACAATCATTCACTGTGCAAGGTAAGCCAAGGTGACGGTTGCACTGCGCATGGTTCAAAATCGCTTGACACCTAGCTTAGTCAATAGATGATTGTGTACTCACTCTAGCTAAGTTCGAAGCCGGCGCCCGCCTGTATGGCGTAGAGGAGCTTCTCGCTGAGCTGCTCGTCCGTGTGGAACTCTGGCAGCTTCAGCAGGTTCATGCAGGTCGACGACGACGGCAGACGGTCGGATGCGCCCGCGGACTGGATGCAGAAGGGTGGTTGTAGGTCCTGGGGGAAAATAATAACTTATATTACGCAAATCCGGACTATAAAAAAAAAAAAAACTGATTAGATTGCTGTGATAAGTTCCTAAATGCAACAAAGTCAGTACTCCATCATCACCTGCCCTTGTCCCATGTCACCTGGAGTTGGTACAACACGTTTTTTCTTCCATTCTCCCCTGTCAACCGTACCTACTTCATCCATTCACGGCAAATTAAGCTTACGTTTGCATAAAAACATCATATACTGGCTTGCTGAGCGACTTCAACTTTTAATTGCTCCCCTTATAACATTTTATAGCTACACTATCGAATTAGGTTTAAGCCCCGTAATGATAGTTCCAAGTCGAAAAGAAAGTAAATAAATTTTCAATTTATATAACCTGCTTAATTTCGAAAGCAGTCAAGTTGAATCGCATACCTTAAACCCAAGCAGTGGCGGGCGGGAGCAGCTGGTGACGAACTTGAGCAGCTGCCGGCGCTGGTCGTCCGTGAAGCTCGTCAGCACGCGCCAGAAGCACAGCACCGTCGCGTGCTGCGCTGAGAACCCACCTGTGTGGATACCACTATTGTGACTAAGTCTGATAATTATTAGGTGTCTGAGAAGTTAATAAGAATTTGATTTAAAAAAAAACAGCTGTTCCATACATTTTGACCGTGTATGTATTGCACTTTTGTAGGAAACAGCTGTTTTTTTTTTAATAACCACGAAAAATTTGTATAGGGGGTTTCAGAATGATGTACTGAGTATGTGGTTTCCGTTTTCGCGTCGGTATCCCTTCCACCTCGTATATGGGGGTCTTTATTAGAGCAACAGAAACCAAAACAACAGTTTTTAGAATTTTGTACGCGCATCACGCAAAAACTACTGCTTTTGAATTTTAACGCAGTTTTCACCGCTCTACTACTAAATGCCTATCTTAAAATATAGGCTAAATTTTACCACAGGATTTTTTTTTTCTTTTCTTTTTCTTCTAGGTACCACGCGTACGAAGTCGCGGGCAATAGCTAGTTGAAAATAAAAATGAGCACGCTTGGGACAAAGTTTACATGGGCCTCATTTGTCCACCAACTCTCCTGGCTGCTACTGAAAAATTCTTAACGGAAAAGCCCTATAACCTGCCCGACCTAAGAATTGAACCCCTGACTTTACGCTGAGCAGTCGCGGTTGCGACCGACAAGTCGTTTCACAAGGATCAAGAATACTCTTTATTGTGTATCATCATTCTCTTCGTCGACGCAGCATGTCTTCTTCTCCCATACTTCTATATTAGACAGCATCTCATGAGTCACACCCTATCACTAAATCAATCAAAAGTATAAAAGTATAGTATGAGCGTGTGGCAGCACTGACCAGCATAGTGCGTGTGCGCGCGCAGGTCGTCGATGTCGACGGGCACCTCCGCGCCCGACACGAGCAGCTGCAGCTCGCGGCACGAGAACATGCGCAGCCACGCCGCGCTCACCACGGACACCAGCCCGCGCTTGAACGCGTTGCATTGAGACCTTATTTGTCTGGGAGGAAAAACATGGTAAGTATTAGAATTATATTTTGCATGTTACCTTATCATTAGCAGAAAACCAGTGTGGACAATTGTTGGTCAACCAATAAAATTAAATTTCATTTCTGTTGAAACTACTTCTTTTTCAGGATCAGCAGCACGAATCGAGTTAAGCCGTGCGGTCATTTCCCAATTTTAACTATGTACTAGCGGACCCGGTACACAGACGTCTTTTTTTCGTCGTCGACAACAACGCCAGCTATGGCCTGGTCCTCCAGGTGACCCCATAAGTAAAAAAATCAAAAATCGTCAAAATCGGTCAAGCCGTTTAGAAACAGAAGAAGAAAAGAAGAAGACCCCAGAAGATTTACGCACACATTCACCCAAAAATTTTATATACAAAGATTTAAAATTTTGCCGCCCGGCTGCGCCGATTCAAGCCGACCCGAACATATGTATTTTGTATGATACAGGTTCACTTACTTATTTAACTTATAATCGGCGACTAGATGAATGTATTCTATTCTATTTTCTGCAGTTACAGGAATGTTTGCACCACCCGGTTTTAATTCTTCTATCTGTGAAGATATAAATACAGATTAGGTTAATTCAATGATAGAGGCGTAAATAAGGTCCCTTAATGTAAATTATTACAATTTATCACTTATAAAAAAAAAGTGAAACCAGTCAGATGGGACGACGATAACGGGAAAGAGATGTACCTATGTATAAAAAAAAAATGCCTAATATTTTCACTATGCGATTCAACACACTCTCTGGTCTACCGACTCAGGGCACGCCACGATAGTGGCGATAAGTCCCCTCTTTGAGGAGTGGCTTGAGAGGCGCCACGGCGTCCTCACCTTCCGCCTGACGCAGGTCCTCACCGGACACGGTTGTTTCGGGAGGTTCCTGCATCGAATCAGGCGGGAGGAGACGCCCGGGTGTTTCCATTGCGAGGATCGACCGGAGGACACGGTGGTGCATACGGTGGAGGTCTGCCCCGCTTGGGCGGAGCAACGCCGTGTCCTCATAGCGGCGATCGGCGGCGGCGACCTCTCGCGTCCGGCCCTGGTTCGAGCCATGGTCCGGAGCGAGACGGAATGGGAAGCCGTCACCTCCTTTTGCGAAGCAGTCATGCTAGCAAAGGAGGAGGCGGAACGTGAGAGAGAGCATTCCTCCTCACGTCCCAGCCGCCGCGGGAGACGCACCGGGCGTCGGGGGCCACGTGGTGGCCCCCGGCCACCGTAGACGCGGGCCTGTGGACGGTGAGCTAAGGGCTAGCTCGCCGTCCCTCCGTCTTAGGACGACAGGCCGTGTCGACGGCGCGTTCGTGTTCCACGCGCGCCTCAAAGAGATGTCAGCATAGGGAAGGGGCCCGCAAGGGCCGATGCCTGCCGGGTGCTGCGGGTTGTTCGAAAGAGATACCGCGGCCCCGGAACACAAAGGGCGATGAAGGAACATGGGTGGGTTTTAGTCAGTAAAAGTCTGACACACCCTCCCGCTCAGCCCAGAGCGGGAGAAGTCATTTGATGATTTCCCATCCGAAAAAAAAAAAAAAAATGGTCTACCGACTCACTGAACCTTAGCCCTCTCACATGTGCTCTTAACAACATTAAATCAAGGTGTGGCACCAGGTGTAGAGACACGTCCACAGTAGCTGCGCAGACGTACGCAGACGTACCCTCTGCTCGCCCAGCTCGTCCGTGAGCACGGTGAAGTCCAGGCCCAGGTCGGGCACGTCGCGGCGCGCGTGCGCGCGCAGCAGCAGCAGGCCGCGGTGCAGCGCGGGGTCCAGCGACGCCAGCGCGTGCACGTCGGCCTCGCCGCAGCCGCACAGCTTGCCCAGGAAGAACTCGGCTAGAGGCAGCTCTACGAGCAGGTTCTCGTACAATGCCTGTGGAAAAGGAGGTTCCACTAATCCAGTTTTTAAGAAAAGAAAGGTTTGAAAGATTATTTTGATGCTTCAAGCAGCGCCCGGTGCTGCATCCTGCAACCAAACCTGGATATATTTTCGGAATTAACGCTAAAAATTTTCAATAACATTTGGTATCATGTTACCTTTCCCAACATCCTTCCGACGAAATAGTAGTGCATAGGGAAGTCGTCATACAACAAGTGTACTGCAGGGTTGGGATATAGCATGTTATCTATCGTCAGGCGGAACAGGCCTCTGTTCGGGTCGAACGCGGATCTGGAAAAGAAAACTTCCTTAATCCATGAAGTTATTTTGCCATGCGGTGGGACTTCCCATAGGCATGGGTCGTTTGCCATATTTCCCTCATAGGACTTCCAGTTATTTCATTTTTTGAGTTACTCGAAGCAAGCATGTAAAATATTCCTCTTAAAACTTAATTACGAATGCGATATGAACATTGAGATGCTACTGGACTAATGGCCTTTGACTGTACAAAGGCGAGATTTACCCAGAATCGAGTTTAATAAAACGCAAAATAAATATCAAAACGGATATCTTACTTGAGCAGTTCAGAGATGAACTCTCTAAATAGTCCACCACCGTCGACGCCAGCTTCTTCCGCGCCCGCCTGGTTGATCAGTTGTACCCGCAATTTTAGTTTTAAGTCAGGCTCTAGAAGAAAACACCGTCGTTTAGACCACGTAACAAAGTCATACCGCCAATAATGTAAAGTACAACAAATTGAAGACGAGACGGAAAACCGAAACCAAAATTTTGTGTAGAAGTATAGATCTATACTTCTACACTAATATTAAAAAGATGTCAAGTTTGTATGTTTGTAAATTTAGATGTTCAGAAGTTCCGAAGGTTCCTTTGGAAGGTACCCCCTGTAACCTTTGGAACTTCTGATCCAATTCCAAAATTTCTCAACGGTATTATTTCATACTATTCTAAGACTAATGGGAAGATACATTCTCCCCGAGTGCAATAGGCTATATTTAAAACGTTCCCGTGGGACAATATCCGACCACAACGCGAGCGAAACCGCGGACGAAAGCTAGTCAAATACAAATCTTATTTACTTCAAAATAAGCTATCATCTCGATTCCTCTATTTGTTACTATAGATTAAATATGATCACTATGTATTACCATTATCTGGACTAAGTTTGTCAAATGCATCTTCATATAAATGCGTCCGTCGAACGCTGATGTTTATTGAAGGCCCCTCGTTGAAGTTCGTCATTTCGTACCAATGATCGTGTTTCTCTCTAAAAATAAAGACATTAATTCAACAATTAGCATTAGATTATGAACAAATAAATATGACGAAGCCGAAAGATGGTGTGGAAATGAGTTTTTGGCCAAATCGTGTTTTGACGTAAGTACACTTTGCGGCGCTCGTACGCCAAAGCTAGGATATTTTCTCTAGTTTAATTTTGTATAAACATTTTTATTGTAAAATGAGTTGGAAAGGTGGACAATAAACTACTTTTAGGCGTCATCTATTCAATATGGCGGGGCGAGTGGCAAAGATACGAGGTGGCAAAGTTGAAATTCGGAAAGAGCACATCGATATCTATATAAATAAAATCTAGGTTAAACTACTGAATGACTGTACTGTGTGTAGTTTAATGTACATAATGCTTGGTTGACAGCCTCGTGAAAGGTTAAACCACATATAACCTCCTCTGGATTCCGCATAAAAGGCAATTTATGCGCGCCACACATCAATGCATCTGCACTGTCATAACTCGATACTCGTATTTATCTCTTCAGTGTCGACCAGATATGAGACCTGTAATGGCGCTAGCAATTAAGAGAAATAATTATACATGAAAGTTTGATTTTATTTTATTTTATCAAGTTGGAACAACAAACAGCTACATTATGCGATATTAAGAACATGATCACATAAGTAACTTGAATAATAATGTAGCCCACAGCGCTGTTCACAGATTACCATTAACGAATAAATGTTAAAATGCTAGGAAATAGCTGTTCATGCAAGACAGTTATTCACTAATTATAAATACAAAAAGAGAAAAAATTAATAAAAATAAAGTTTTATGCTTATTATAAAATTACTAATTTGTTTACCTAAGAATAATAAATAATTAATTAATACAGGAGCTCAAGAGTCTCAAACAAAAGGCTTCGAAACTTTTTCACGGAGCATGTAAATATGTCTACATGTTCAAGGTCTTTATTGTTGTCATTCGCCGAATTGGTGCCCGTTGACAGCGATTAGTGATGTAAGAAATGAACCATCGCAACAAGTTACCACGAATACCATTGAAGGCTAATCGGCTCAGCAGTAGTTCATGATCCACCTTGTCGAAGGCCTTCTGAAAGTCCGTGTACACTGCATCAACCTGTATACGATTATCCATCTTGTCAAATAGATCGTTAGAGAAAACCAATAAATTCGTTGTGGTTGATCGCTTTTTTACAAAACCATGCTGTTGTTGTATGATGGCGTTCTGAAGAATAGGGTACAATTCGTTATGTATAAGTCTTTCGAAAAGCTTCGACAAGGTAGATAGGATAGAAATTGGGCGGTATTGCTCAACACTACGTTTAGATCCGGCCTTGTGCACAGGCGTGATATAAGCTTGTTTCCATACCGACGGCATGACACCTTCAGTGATGCATTTATTGTAAATTATAGCTAAGAGTCTACATATAACAGTTGCAGTATTTATGAGAAAAAACGCAGACAGACCATCTGGACCTGGGCCTTTAGTTGGATCCAGTGATTTTAGTTCTGTCATTATCTTTTCCTCTTTGAAACGAAGGTCAGAAATAACTATATCATTAGAAGTTGTTTCAGGAGGTGGCTCCCATCGAGAAAGGGCAGGTGAAGCAGGTTCAAATACGGAAGAAAAGAAATCGGAAAACATGTTGCAAATCGATTGAGGATCGTTGGATACAATGTTGTTATATTGTACTTTTGCCGGAACACCGGGTTTGTCTTTGCGATTAGAAACTTAGACTCAAAAATCTTTGATATTCTTATGAATGCCATCCTCAATCGACTTAATGTATTTGGAGAAACATTTATCGCAGATTTCCTTAAATAACGTTCTGTGTTGCGAAAATGTTTCGTAGTCTGCAATGTTGCCGTATTTCTTCCATTTGACCCATGACTTTCGTTTTTTTCTAAATGTGCTAATTAACGATTTCGAGAACCAGACTGGAAAGCCAGCCGTTCTGAATGCGGATAGTGGTGTGTGCTGCTTTTTAATATCATCAATCTTATTGTAAAATGTGCCAAGTGCCTCTTCGGACCCTAAAGGGGTAAGAAGTTCCGACCAGTCAGTACTCTGAATTTTACGGTTGATGTGCTCATAGTCAGATTTATAAAAGTTGTATTTTTGTAGCGGTCGCTTTTTCATGGGAAGAGTTTCTACATTTAGACTTATATCAATAACAAAAGGAGGGTGATACGTGTCG
This sequence comes from Standfussiana lucernea, assembly GCA_964057025.1. Lineage (NCBI taxonomy): Eukaryota > Metazoa > Arthropoda > Insecta > Lepidoptera > Noctuidae > Standfussiana > Standfussiana lucernea. The sequence continues at coordinate 13,688,467 of OZ059785.1, forward strand.
ATTGGAAGCAGAGGCAACAACGCACTCGATACCTTACTTGGGTGGTTTGATATTAGTAGGTCAAGAATTTTACCATTGGTATTTGCCACGCCGTTGTATTGTAAAGCATCAAGTAATGACATTAAATTATTTAACTGGGTACAAGCCGTGGATGAGCTCATACCGAACCCACCGCCGATTAGGGATATATTTGAACCCGGCACGTCCCAAGTTATTTCTGGGAGATTGTAGTCGCCTACTATGTAAAAACAGTCAACGCTGGGGTCACCTAGTATCTGTTGCAAGATTTCAAAATGTTGCTCATATACAAGGGTAGCCGTCTTTGGAGGTATATAAGCGGCGCTAATGATATGCCTCTTGGAGGGTCGTACACTAGGCACTTCTATAAGGACGTGTTCAATAAGGTTGCGAAATAGTGAGTTGGCAACAGTTCTAGAAATATCACATTCAGAGGACGTAAGTGTACGCAGCAAGGCAACCAACACTCCGCCACCATCCATTTTTTTAGTGCTAATACGATCACGATCACACCTGTACACAATATAGTGCTGATCGATAAACTCATTATTGCTAATCTCAGGAATCAACCAAGTCTCTGTGAGTACGATGATGTCGTAGTTACCATTCAGAATGTTCATGTATAGCGTATGTAATTTTGTACGGATACCTCTGCAGTTTTGGTAATATATAGATAACTGTTTGTTACTCATCACGAGTCAATAAGTATTCCAAATGATAATTACCAGCGATGTAAGTACAAGTAAACAACGGGTATTCACTCGTGCAATGCTCAATACAAAGTCCAACAATTAAGTAGGAAGAAAAACAATATTTCTCAGTTACACAAATGATACCAACCACACAACAACACTGAACCCTGACGATAAAATAAAATTTGAATTTAAAATATATCTCTCTAAGATGGTTACTTACAGCAATATTACTGCACAGAGTTAAAATAATCAAAAATTGCAGCAGAAATAGATTATAAGACAAATTAACATGTTTATTATAGCGACGCGTTAACAAGTATAAAATACATATGAAATATTGAATAATGAAAGCATTAATTTTATGTACATCCAAACATAGAGAGCAGATTATTACCACCAAATGTCCGAACGATCTAAGCAAACACTTTGATCCATGACATTCATACACACTAGTATAACCATTTGCAACACAATATACAGCCCCGATTAAAAAGTCTAAAACATTACAAAAAGAAATAAAATTTTGCAGGTACAAAAACACATTACAATTAGAGTGCGCTGGAGGAGGTGCCACTGTTGTTGTTCGACGGATTGTTTTTAATCTTGCGAATATCACCATCTTTGTGTATTGCACCGATTAACTTTAAAAAAAATACCTACGCTGTTTAATGATAATTATAAAAATCGCTAATTAGAAAGAGGTTAACACATAGTGACTGAGGTCGTGACTCTCGTTAATGTAGTTTAGAGAAGTCCCTTTTACTCATGAGGTACTATTGTAATGTCTTTTCTCGCAAAAGTAATAATGTCATGAGCAATACGTTCTTGCACGAGAAACAAAATATCAAAATAAAAAATATAAATAGTTTATTGTCCCATCACTACGGCGTGGCGGATGACGTCACCTTGAAATAGCCAATCGGATTGTACTTGTCACTCCCCGCGCACCGCTTGCCTACCGCTAAATGTGATAAACACGAATAGAAACAAAATGTTCAACATGCGGAATCTAGAGGTTATCAGTGAGTGTACACCTTGTATACGTATGATGAATGTTATATTACCTTGCTAATAATCCTTGGAATATAAGCACACGCGTAGAAAAAGGCACGACGAAAGGAATTTCTCTGAGAATAGTAATCGTCCTCAACTCTTTGACTGTTAACGGTGGTCCCTCATCTAAAACATATAAGAAGACAATATTATATCAATGTGTGTGTAACAGCTTGCATGTTTAGTTTTATAATTTTCTATGTTACTCATGTTTTTCTTCCAACAAGGAAGGCCTATCGGACCGAATCCTCGGTTCGATATTTTCCCGTGTATACATGTGATTGTGGAACCGTGACTCGTGGTGGTGGAAATGTGGAAACGTAATTAAAGCAATATTAGTCGAGTGCAATTAGACAAAAAGGTGGAACGAAGATTATAGTGGATTTTCATGGGACTTTTTTTTGGTGTGAAGAAGAAAGTTTAAAAAAAATTTCGCCGCTCGAGACTTTTTCGCCCTCGGGCACGCAGACTTGTGTCCCGCGCGTACAGCCCGCACATACCTGCGTGTGCAGCCTGCGGCACAGTGCGGCGTGCGCGCTCGCCCGCCACCAGCAGCACGGCGGCCGCGCCCTCGGGCACGCAGACTTGTGTCCCGCGCGTACAGCCCGCACATACCTGCGTGTGCAGCCTGCGGCACAGTGCGGCGTGCGCGCTCGCCCGCCACCAGCAGCACGGCGGCCGCGCCCTCGGGCACGCAGACTTGTGTCCCGCGCGTACAGCCCGCACATACCTGCGTGTGCAGCCTGCGGCACAGTGCGGCGTGCGCGCTCGCCCGCCACCAGCAGCACGGCGGCCGCACCCTCGGGCACGCAGACTTGTGTCCCGCGCGTACAGCCCGCACATACCTGCGTGTGCAGCCTGCGGCACAGTGCGGCGTGCGCGCTCGCCCGCCACCAGCAGCACGGCGGCCGCACCCTCGGGCACGCAGACTTGTGTCCCGCGCGTACAGCCCGCACATACCTGCGTGTGCAGCCTGCGGCACAGTGCGGCGTGCGCGCTCGCCCGCCACCAGCAGCACGGCGGCCGCACCCTCGGGCACGCAGACTTGTGTCCCGCGCGTACAGCCCGCACATACCTGCGTGTGCAGCCTGCGGCACAGTGCGGCGTGCGCGCTCGCCCGCCACCAGCAGCACGGCGGCCGCGCCCTCGGGCACGCAGACTTGTGTCCCGCGCGTACAGCCCGCACATACCTGCGTGTGCAGCCTGCGGCACAGTGCGGCGTGCGCGCTCGCCCGCCACCAGCAGCACGGCGGCCGCACCCTCGGGCACGCAGACTTGTGTCCCGCGCGTACAGCCCGCACATACCTGCGTGTGCAGCCTGCGGCACAGTGCGGCGTGCGCGCTCGCCCGCCACCAGCAGCACGGCGGCGGCGCCCTCGGGCACGCAGCCCGGCGCCGGCCACGCCGCCGCGCCCACGAACTGCAGCCGACCGTCGCGCGCGTACAGCCCGCGCAGTAGCGATGTGCATACCTGTCATACGAACGAACTCTAAGACTAACAAAACTATGACAAAAAAAAACACTAACAAAGTCTATAATAACTGAGCGTGGAACCTAAGATAGAAACACGCTTGTACGATACAACTACACACAGAAAGCAAAGCTGATAGAAATCTCTATTCCAGGGGGGGCACACTTGACCGGAGGACACGGTGGAGCATACGGTGGAGGTCTGCCCCGCTTGGGCGGAGCAACGCCGTGTCCTCCTAGCGGCGATCGGCGGCGGCGACCTCTCGCGTCCGGCCCTGGTTCGAGCCATGGTCCGGAGCGAGACGGAATGGGAAGCCGTCACCTCCTTTTGCGAAGCAGTCATGCTAGCAAAGGAGGAGGCGGAACGTGAGAGAGAGCGTTCCTCCTCACGTCCCAGCCGCCGCGGGAGACGCACCGGGCGTCGGGGGCCACGTGGTGGCCCCCGGCCACCGTAGACGCGGGCCTGTGGACGGTGAGCTAAGGGCTAGCTCGCCGTCCCTCCGTCTTAGGACGACAGGCCGTGTCGACGGCGCGTTCGTGTTCCACGCGCGCCTCAAAGAGATGTCAGCATAGGGAAGGGGCCCGCAAGGGCCGATGCCTGCCGGGTGCTGCGGGTTGTTCGAAAGAGATACCGCGGCCCCGGAACACAAAGGGCGATGAAGGAACATGGGTGGGTTTTAGTCAGTAAGAGTCTGACACACCCTCCCGCTCAGCCCAGAGCGGGAGAAGTCATTTGATGATTTCCCATCCGAAAAAAAAAAAAAAAAGGGGGGGCACACTTAGCACTGTCATCAATTTCCATAGACGACAGCGACATCTGGAGTTTGGTGTGATAACAAAACTTGGCAGCCATCTTGTCCTGAGTGTCAAATAAACATCAATGTCATTCATTGACGCAATTTCGGATTTTCGGCCATTGTTTGTCAACTCGTAGCTTTTTTTTAGGAAATACAAGAAACAACTGTTGCATTTTTAAATAGTGATTGGCACAAAAAGAACATCAAAGAAAGAATTAAAGCCTTCATTGAACTATTCACCGATTTTAGTTTTCTAGTTTGTGAAATCCATAAAGAAAATGTAACACAATGTTTTGTTGACACGTCCATAAATATAATTATTTATAGTTGGTGCAGGTCTATTAATAGAATACTAGATGGTAAAATCACCTACGAACGTGACGATGTTTAACTAAAAAAGCAAAACCCCGATTGACCTTATTTTACAAACTCATTCGAGAGTTATATAGATAGGTAGGTACTATATGTAGGTAATATATATATATAATACCTACTAATATTAGACTCTTAGTTCACCCACCAATCGTAAGGGGGCAGCACTTTCCATACATGCAAATTTTACCACAGAGTTGTTGAAAACATTGCTTGTAGATATCTCGGTCCATAGGAAGCACTGTTGACAGAGATCTCTGTTCATAGATAGCACTTCTTGCCGTAAACTTTGTTCATAGAAACCACTGTTTCCAGATACCATGATTCACAGAAAGCACCTTTGGAGAAGGAACTATATATGTATACATATTATTTATTACAAAATTTCGCTTTTCCTGCTCTAGCAGAAGTCCATAATAAAACCACGTTTATTTCATACAATAATCCCATTTTAATCAAAAATGAAACAAAACGTAACAAAAGCAATAGATGAAATTGAAAAATTGAATAGGTAGTGCTATTTTGGGTCATTGAACCTGAATGATAATGTTAATATGGCCATACCCTGGGATTACAGGGAATATTTTTCTGAATGTCGATGTATCGCCAAATATAATTTAACTTTCGGAAGTCGGTGACTTTGTTTGTTTCATTGACTTTTTGCTACCGACTTCCGAAAGTAAAGTTATTTAGACTTTTTTAGTGTTTTTTGGAAGTCGGTTTTTTCTCTACAATTTTTTTTACCCCCTTTTAGTTGTAGTATATCACAAAAATTCTTGTCATGAGTCAATTTTACATCGTCACTAGAAGTTATTAAGGAACCATCATGTCGTCAACATAGGCCAAAAAGAACTTATAAACTGATCAAGCAAAGTTAATAAAATTAATATGGAACCACCGCGGGGGCTTCCTCTACCAAAAAGAGTCTCGTAAATCGGCCCAGTAATCAGGGAGTAATCGGTGTAGAAGCATGAAAAAAAAAGATGCCGGTGCCGGATACGCAATACGTTCTTGCTAATCGAGAAATAAAATACCAATGCTGTCGAGAAATAAAGACACGAGAAGGCACGTAATAGAGAAGTATGGAAAAGGCAGACATGCTGCGTCAACCCTAAATGAATTGGGATAAAGCAGAGAGGCAGATCGGTGTGATAATAATTTACCTTGAACAGATGCGACCAAGCCGGCGTTTGGTTTTTCCCCGAGATCTGTATGTGTTCGGCGTGCACCGCGCCGCGGTAGGGGCCGGCGATGGCGGGCCGCGACTCGGGACACGCCAGCTCCACCAGGCCCAGGCACACGGAGCGCAGCGTGCGGCACAGCGCGCCCAGCTCGCTGAACGCGAACGCGTGCACGCCAGGACCCGCTGACCACACCACACAAAATCAAAATCAAAGCATTTATTTCAATTAGGCCAATTACAGGCACTTTTGAATTTTCGAAACAAAGACAGCAATAAAAAATTAAGCTACAGTCCCAGTCGCAAGACATAATAACTGTGAAAGTACTGTAGTTGCCCATTCCAAAGTTCACAATTATTATAACTCGTCAACGCTACTACTATTTTGTGAACGTTTCAACCGGCTGTATATTTATTTAAAAAGGTAGGCGTGTTCTGTGACAGAAGAATATCAAAAATAGTGAAGGAATAGGACTCGCCCTGAGTATTTTTTTTTTGTTTTTAAATTTACACAAAAAACAAAGCATGAACATGCTTCGATTCGATTTCGGAAAGTTTTATGTCTATCTTTTTTTGGCATTACGAGATAGACATACGACTTTCCGAAATCGAAATCAAATCGAAGCGTTGTGAATACGGGGCTGGTAGAAAATATAATAAATACTGAATTCGCAGAAAACTAAAATGAAATGAAACTCACAGCCAATCTTCTCATCTTCAGGATCCCTACAAAACTCTGTATCATGCAGCGTCCCGATGAGCAGCGAGAACAGTGCGCAGAAGACCGCGAGCGGCGCCAGCAGACGCTGCACGTTGAGCGCGTGCAGGCCGCGCGCCAGCGCCGCCAGCAGCGGCGTGGCGGGCGCGCCGAACGACGACACGTGCGACATGGACGACACCCACGCCCACACGCCGCGCACGAACATCGGCTTGAAGGCTAGCGTGTATAGCAGTCTGCGGGGAACATAAACAACATACAGAATCATTTTCTGTCAAGGGATTAAAGAATAAAACGTTGGTCCAAAAGGTTGTCTAATTGGCTAAACTCTGCATAGCTCATAGGTACGGAATGCGGAATTTAAAAGAGACTGTGACCTCTGGTTTTGTGTTGCTGTTTCTTATCGAAGCATTCCGATAGGAAACACCCCTTCTAGTATTAAAACGTAATTTATTTTTGTTGTTTTTACAACCACTTTACAACACAAATATCATGTACGGGAAAAGTAAAACAGTTATCAAAGCAACCAACCTATACTTATGTAGTGCCATCCTGTGGCTCAGCAACAAATTGTGACAAATCTCAGACACACAGTCAAGGAACCCTTCACTTAGGTCAGCCTCTTTTATTTGCGAGCACGTGGTCATCACACAGCGGTCCGGTTCGTTCAACAACTCTATGCACCGCGTCAGCAACGTCTGCTCCCGCACTGAGGTCGGATTCGGCTCCTGTTCACTATCACTGTCGTCGTCCTTATTGGCCACCGTGTCCTGACTATACAGCGAGTCTTCATACTCGTACGTAATTTGCTTATTACAAACATTAACAGTTAACTTAGCAATAATTTTAAAGTATTCTAAAATTATAGGATTGTTCGGCAGTCTTGTGTTGTCTATGCTTCGCACAATGTCCACTGTAACAAATACGCAAAGATGAATAATGTTTATTCTCGTTGTTGTGATTGGATGAGTGACATACGCTTTTACCACTGTGTCTGGTCCCAGCATTTGTTAACATTGTCGCACCGCATTGAAATTTTAGTTGGGAACATTTATTCATGACAATAATTTATTTAGGTATTGTAATGTAGTTATTATCGTAACTGCATTAAGTTGCAACTAGATTGCGGTCCATCCACAAGGACCAGTCAATATTGATAGCCGCAAAGCATGATGGTGATCTATGGGTGAACATAATCTAGATGCCTTGGAACATAGAAGATCTAAGTATACCTTTACGTAATTGTAAACAACGCCAATCTACCCCCGCAATAATAACTAGTGATCAAAAATTAAATAAATCTTAGATCCAAAATCTCACCAAAATCCGGTGGTTCCAACGACAGTACAGAGTGTAATAACCACGAGTCATTTGTCAGCACGTGTGTGGTGAACTTGGAGTCGTCTCGGAGGGCGTGTATGAGCGCGAGGAACGGGAACTTCCTGTTGGGGTTGTGGGACAGCGCCGGGATGATGTACATCTCCACCGGCTCGGGGTACGGGTTGCAGAGGAAGGCGGACGCGAACTCTGTCATTATTTGGTTGCTAGAAGACAAACAATTTATCTTTTAGTAAACTGCTGACGCTAAACATAGGTAGTAGCTCTGACGATGGCGGGACCTACTGCATAAATTGGAATGCGTGGGGTCGTGAGAAGCAGAATAAAAGGTATGCTCTTTGATAAGACTGGGACGGAAACAGTCAAGTCAGCGTTGATCAAGATTTGTCAATAAAAAACTTTTTTGCAAAAAAAAATATCGACTTCCAAAAAACCACTAAAAACATGGAAAATAACTTTACTTTCGAAAGTCGGTGACTATTGTTTGTTTCATAGACTTTTTTGCCACCGACTTTTTTTACTCTTTTTATTTATCATATATCTCACACAAATCATTGTCAAGTATCAATTTCGCAATTTGTTTTACTTGAGTGACATAATTCGAGCTACATATTTTAATTTAAAAACGAAACCACAGAACCGATTTTGATGAAATTTCTATGGGACCAATCGGAAAGTATATCCTTTCAGATAAAATAAGATTTTTTCAAATCTTTTCTTAAATGACGAAGATATGAGGTAAACACAAAAAAAAATACAAGCGAATTGAGAACCTCCTCCTTTTTTTGAAGTCGGTTAGAAACTTACTATGGGTATACTTTAAATTAGTACAACTTACTCATAATGTGGAATATTGACCCGCGATGTGAGAGTGAGAGGTCGTTGTATGAGATCTATTAGCGCTCCACTGAGCGGTGTCGGAGGGTTGGGCGAAGGCCCATACAGGGGTGGCGTCTTCTGACACATTAACTTACATAGATCTTGAAAATAACCTGAAAAAGATAAAAATAAAATAATTTTCAATGTTTTCAGGATAATTTGTGTACATTTTAAATTACATATTTATTTTAAAATATATCTTACCTCTTTTGACAAGATATAAAAATGTATTCCCCACAATACTGAGAGCTTCATCACAGTTTATTGAAGTCTCAGCTGAGTTAGTGGATGTGAACACCTCAAACATTCTGAGTGGTACAGCCACGGGTACCTGTGGGACAGGACAATGAAAATAAAAACTATATTCTCAAAGCAGGTAATATCACATAAAATAACGCCTGTTATCCTCGTAGAGTTAGGCAGATTGGTACCTTATAGTGCACCCACATTTCGCCAGTTATATTTGAGTCCTATGTGATAGGGGCGAGCTGATTGCTACTGAGAAAATCCTGATAGAAAAACCCATAACACTTTGCCCGACCTGGGGATCGAACCTACGACCGCATGCTCAGCAGTCGCCCTTACGACCACCAGACTAACGTGTGTAAAGAACGAAAAACAGTGTGTAAAGTTCTCCATCCCCCCCATAGAAAAAGAAGGATCTTCCGACGAGACAGGTGTTATGTCTGGTGGGCTACTGCCCACCAGTTGTTGTCGGGTTCATAGTCTAAAGTCGCGGATAACTTAAATAGCGCAATTCAGAATTTTGATGTTAGTTTGTGGCGTGGATACCTCTGTAGTACTTTTTGTACTATGTTGCCATAGTATTTTTTGTTCTGTCCGCTAGAGGTATGTGAACAAAATAATTACTTAGGTGTAGTAGAGTGGTGGATGCTTCTTCCCTTTAGCATAATACTCATAAATACCTCCACCACTTTTACATTGTTTTCCACTCATAGCGAGGTATGACTTAATAATGGAAACTTTATAGGATGATAGCGATCACTCACCTCCTTGTTATCTCTCAACAAGCGCAGGTGTAATGCTAGCAACCGTCTGATCTGTACACAAGCCCCACAGATTTGATATACTTTCTTCCATTGTTTGAGGAGCAATTGTGAAATGGCAACCTAAAAACAAATATTCAATAAAAAAATTAGACTGTTATTAATGAGGATATAATTTTAAAATACGATACTAACTGTACAAAATGGAATTAAAAAGTCCAAATCAATAAAAAAAAAAACAGTCAGTATGATTGTTTATATTATTGCTGTGTTTGGTTTCACTGATAAAAATCCCCAATGATTACATTCATTCAGCTAAAACTGATAACATTCTCTGAAAAACAGGTAAACAATGGCGATGGAAGAAAAAATCTTATTCTTGGTTCTTTAGCAATTTATGTTTATGTCTATAAAGTATTGTATTGCTCCTCCATATATTTATAGTGAAATCAAAGCATTTATTTCAAAACTAGCTATGCCCGCGGCTTCGCACACGTGACCGCGTATTCTTTTGCCATTGTCAGGGTACATTACATGGGAACGTGAAGTCATAGTATATTCCTAACATCCTCTACAAATAATATACTAATTAACTGACTTACTGTTAATTTAAACTAAAACTGTTAGTACATCCTTGTTTTAACTATTAAAGGAACTCATACGCATTCATACGCTATGAAGAAGTTTATGAACGAAAGCAAATACATGCAACTCATGATCTATCCTGGGTCCCTAACCCAACGGTTAATATTCTTAAAAATTAAAAACGACGCTCATTTGCAAATACAGACGGAAAAAATACTTATACTACAGCAAGAACATGTAAACTTATCAGAATCTGTCCTCTATACTACTTTTTGGATTTTGAAGAAATCATCATCATCATTCTCCTGCCCTTATCTAAATTTATTTTGGGGTCGGCTCGGCATGTCTTCTTCTTCCATATTTCCCTATTACTTTATGGAGAAATTGTTGAAGAAAAATAGAAATGCAAACAATGTTGATACAAAAAAAAATGGAAATATCACAGCATCCAAAAAATATTGAAACAAATCACAAAAAGTGAAATTAATATTGGGCTCGTACTTGCAACCACGTAATTTACAGAGCAGTATGAAACCACTAGGCCGTTTATTCCGTTGATATAATATTATGAATAGCCGTTCTCATGCTTGTCATGACTGAAATGTCAAACAATTGAAGATTATGGGCATAATGAACCTCTTCAATCACATAGTGTGATAATATATAGTCTATTATTTGAAGAAGCCTTCAAATAGTTGCCTAAAACGGAATATTTGTAAAAATAAAGTTTTAAGAAAGGACTATTTGTGCAAAATGTGAACTGTAGCACACATGCAGTAGTTGTTGCGCCATTTCGGAACATCGTTTTCTATTTATACAATTTTAATATTGTTTATGTATAGATTTAGGAGATTAATCAATCAAAATTGACGACCACATACTGTCGCGAGCGTGGTTCATTCATGGAAAATCCTAACACCGCGATTCAGATACTGGCGTCATGCACAACGCCATCTATCGAGCACGGAGTTAAACTGCTAAAATATTGAAAGTGATCGAACAATCACTCTAGATCATGTAGAATTTCAAAGCAGCAGCATATAGAGTACCTTTTGCTATCATAACTTTTTGAAAAACTCAAGCAGTCAATTTAAAAGTAATCTTGTGAGCACATTTATTCTTTAGTACCATTTTAGTTCAATAAGTGATGATGATTGCTTCTTGAAAACTTTAAATTCATACATCTTTTGATAAAGAGCACAGATTGCAATGAAAGAAAAACTAATACCTTCTCTAAGTTACACACAATACTTGTGCATTGAAACTAACCACATTGGTTTTGTAATTTTCATGTGATACTTAAACAAACAAACATAGCCGTAGACTCACAGGCTGCAGACATACAGACTGCAGACATACAGACAAACAGTCATAAATTCAAAAAAAAGCAGAAATGGGTTCTGTTTGTTATCCTTTAACACCGCTACTATTTTTTTTCTAAATATTTTCAATGTACAGAAACGCCACATCTACAGATTTATTACATGTATAGAATAGATAGATCAGTTACAGGCACTTTTGAATTGTCAAAAACAAAAAGAAGAAACTGTACCCAGTCACAAGGAATAATAACTGTGAAAAGACTGTTGCCCATTCCAAAGCATAGATCCCTATAGAGAAGAACAGGCACGAAACGCCATGGACGTTCTTTGAAATAAGATAACAAAATGTTAATTTAAAAGAGTGTATGTGTGAATTTATTATGAATCAAATGATGGTCTGTATTTTGGATGAGCAAGGTGAATGTGGAGGAAGTCCTCAATATTTTTCAGTTAGATATAAATCATAGTAAATAAAGTATTGTATTACCAGTCTAGAATAATCCTGGTGGTCATCATAAAAGAACAGTATTTTGGCAACAAGTGCACACATCATCTGCTGATCGTCAGGATTGACTCTTGGGAATATGCTGTCAAACTGTTCCCTCTCATATTGCTTAAAATGTTTTCTAGTGAGATAACTCCTCACATAAGCTTGGATTTTTATTGTACTATTTAAACGTTTTCTGTGTTCCTGAAAAGAAATTATAGAAGATTTTAAAAACAGCCGTTTTAAAAAGATCAGCACTAAAACTAATATTACTACTCATGGTGAAATTTAACTAGTTGAAAACTGCTAAGTCATTGTATTGATCACAGGATGATTTGTAACATTTTTATTGTTTTTGCAAAGTTTTACTTCTAGAATAATTGTTAATATACTCCATATAGCCGTAAAAATCAAGATAAAGTTACAAATAGTGTGTATAATCTTACTATATCCAACTGTATGGGTTATAAGACTCATTAATATTTTAGGTAATGTTTTTAAAGAGTTAGATGGTAGTTATCTACATGCATCACTTGTAATTCATTGCATTATCTTGTATTTGCACTGTATATAGTTCAAGAGCAATTAAAGTGAAAGTCACAGGATATAATTATAGCACAAGTTAACCTCTCTTTTCTGTCTTTGTTGTTGTGACTGTAGTATCAAAGCGTCTCGGTCTGTCTTGTGCTGAGCGCTCGCGCCGGCTAAGTTCTGCTGGGGCTTGCGCCTGAAGTCCCCCTCGAACGAATACATAGCTTAAACAGAACACACGACCTATAAACAAACCAACTAAAAACATTTTGTAAACAATAATCAGCTGAACTTTTCCTTGTGAATAATTGACTTTCATGCTTACCTAAGATAAATTCAATATTCTGTTAATATTTCATGAATAAACACGATCATAATACGATTCTACGAATTTAACACAATCTACACGAAACTACACCAAATTGACGAAATACAAGTTTTTATTGGTTTTCTTCATACGCAATGAGTAAAGAGTATTATTTCAGCTCTGACAGCAAACAATTTCAGTGTTACCAGCCTTTAAGATTTAAAGTGGCTATTTACAAGACTGTGCAACGAAAAAGAGAGGGGGTGTTCTGTTCAAACTTTATGGCGGCTTGGAAGTTAGCTGCAAGTGACGGTCTGTTCAAGAATAACGGGTTGGACTTTGTGTCGGCTCGGAACAAATAAGTAAAGCTGCGTGGAATACAATTTTAGGTATCAGCGCGGCGCAGAGGACGCATTGTCTTGACTGTATAATACGCAAACCGTCACTCGCAGCTAACTTAGCAGTGACATAGATGTGGAGCACCACAAGGTGGTACACCTTGGTGATGTCACTGCGGTGAAGATGTCGACAAACTCAGACACCATAGCCTGTCATGCTACAGGAGCGCAGATCACATAAAGCACGGCACGCCAGCATCAACGACATTATATTCATCAACTTCTTGCCTACACGTACCAGTAGTTTTAGACCCTAACGAAGGGCTTGGTACTTGTCGTTGGGTATAGATCAGACGGCATGACGTTGATGCCCCAAAAAGTGGGCAGGCTTTTTTGTGTGGAACGCAACCTGCGTCGTCGGGCTGTACTGGTGCTGTTGCTGCGGCTGCTGAGAGCCTGCCTACTGTAACCTAATTGTAAGTTACAGTTTTGAGTTGTTTGGGGTCGAAACGCTCGGGTAATGGGATTCAACTGCGCATCTCATTTAATTTCAAGTGACTAATCGACACTTCGCGTGACCGCAGGCCTGGCTCTTTCTTTGGCCAAAGAATTAGCCTTGCCATTCAACGTGGCAATGCTGCCAGTCCTTTGGGTGATATGGATACTTTGACGCTTAGGCGTCCTATAGTTTATTCCTATTTTTGTAAATATTTAGTTTAAATTATTCATTATGAAGATTAAATCCAATTATTAAAATTAATTATGTTTCCACAGATAATGTGCCTTAAACTAATGTAATACTTACGAAAAGTAATTATAACTAAAATTTATCGCAATATACATATGTATACCTACTTTAAAATTCCCTAACAGTAACAGGGTCCAAAGGCCTTTTTCCTACATTGTGGATCGCAAATAAACAGAATTTATGATTATGAGAAACCTTTTTTGAAACGTTTTCTTTTGCACAATCTGAAACAGAACGCTGTCAATTACTTATCAGTTAAAAAATTCCAATTTGACTTTGACAGGTCTGGGAAACAAAACGTTGAACAATAATGTGAAAACGTTATTAATTAGGCAAAAAAATAAAACCCTACAAAAAAAACAACAAACTACTCCGCAGAATTTTACTAATTGAAATGTCTGATAATTTATTAGATGACACAGATACCGGTGACAGTGCTGTTCGGGTGGGCACCACTTGTTTTCGTATACTTAGTGTATTTTACTATTTATTTTTGAGGCTTGAGATAACTTTATTCTCAATACAAATACAAAACGAAACGCATACAAAACGCAGTAGCAAAAATTACCTTCCTGTAATTTTTGCTGCCGCATGACTTATATGAATATACCTCATTCTTTACTTTTAGAATATGAGACCTTCACTGGCTCAAGTTAGAGCAGTGGTATCATTTATGGAAAAACATCCAGACTTGGCACACAGGAAGCTTCGATTTGGTATGGGCCATGCTAAGTTTAAGAAGTTGTGGGTAGAACTGTCTAATATTGCCAACTCTATAGAAGGAGCTATGAAATCCACAAAAGGATGGATCAAGGTAACAATGTATATTTTGTAATTTCATAAGCCTAAATCTACATGTTTTACAGTTTCTAATTTTTGTTTCAAGTAGATGATATAATATGTTTCAGCTGGTAAAGAATAGTCAGTTCCATACTCATAATGTAACCTGCTAATTGCCAAGACCAATATATTTTTCTCTTTGAGTGTTGGCAATAGTGGTAGAAACACTTTTTTATACTACATTGCAAATTTTCAGTTTTGGTCAGACAAAAGACGAAGTCTAGTAATCAAACAAAAGCAGATTGATCATGGAAAACTTCAAGGCAGGTTGACACCACTCGAAGTAAAAATTATAGAACTTTGTGATGATAAATCCTCCACGCCTAGTAAGTAAGCCTTTCTTAATAATTATGTAGAATAGACACTCTTAGATATCTCGCTGTATAATCTTTATTGACAAAATAAAGATTCTGTTCTTTGTCTTTCAGTTAAACAGATTAGAATCTCTTGTATGTCTATACTTCTATACTAATATTATAAATGCAAAAGTTTGGATGGATCTTGTTACTCAATCATGCCAGAATGCTGAAAGGATCTAGATGAAATTTTGAACAGAGCTAGATGATAGTCTGAAATAGTACATGGGATGCATTTATTCTCCTACTTACACATCAAAATGTCCACGCGATCAAAGTAATATTAGCACATAAACAAGAACATGCACGTCATGTGGATGGAAAGTTAAGCTAAGCTTGCCAAGGTCGGGTTGTGAATCGGTGACCATCCATTACATACCAAGATGCCTCGGTGCCTCGGAAAGCATTTTAAGCCGTTGGTCCCAACTGTAACTTCAATTGATCTGTGACATTAGTTATGATCAAAGCAATATTTAACTCGCTATTCAATATAATCAAGATATAAATATGATCTAGGAAAAAAGAGAGCTGTGAAGCAAGAACCGTGTAATGGCGATGATGAGGATTCATTTGATGACACATTCTCGAAGGATGAAGACTACAACACTACAGACAATAGTCAGCAGTACCCAACAGAATCAGATGAACGTCAATTGGATATGATAGACAAGCTGGTAGGTACTTTTTGTCCATTATGCTTATTTACAGCCGCTCGGATCAACCTTCAGGTTAAGCTGCGCTTGCCTAGGTTGGTCTGTGAATGGGTGACCACCCATTACGTACCGAGTTTCCTTTGTGCCTCGGAAAGCACGTTAAGCCGTTGGTCCCGGCTGTCATTTGAAGATCTTTGATAGTCGTTAAAAGTAGTCAGTGGTCCGAAAGTCTGATAACCAGTCGTGCCAAGGGGTATAGTATTACCCGGTACTGACTGGGTTGTGGAGGTCAGAATAGGCAGTGGCTCCATGTAAAATACTGGTATTCAACTGCATCCGTTAGACTGGAAGCTGACCTCAACATAGTTGGGAAAAGGCTAGGCAGATGATGATGCTTATTACCATTTATTGCCAGTTTGTGTTGCTCTTAAGCATAATCAGTCAATAGTGTTGCCGTAATCCACCGTGCGGGCCCAGTGCGGGTTGGTATTCTAGATATTTTTATAGAACATGTCAGTTTCCTCACGATGTTTTCCTTCACCATATTGAAAATAGAAGTGATGAAATAAATTACACAAGCTAATGGGCCTGCCTGGATTCGCCTTAAAGTTGACGCTACGGCGCGACTCCAGCATCTGCACTCCCGCCACGTACTATTTTGGTCTTTTGGCGCATGTAATCTACGATATCTACTGCCCTATGATGCACTGTAGGCGGGAGATGTAAACCGGAGTGTTCGGCTTCACGGCTGTAATAGTGACGTTGGGCTTTGACGGAGCCGTGCCGCAGCGGTTCTAGTTGGTACGTTTACGGCGCTTCCTCAACACCGTCACAAATCCATCATCAACCCGATTCGGTGCCTTTGCAGGCATGGGCTTCCCAGCAGTCAGGCCAAATCTCCACGAGCATGTTGAGATTTTACAGAAGCTGCAGCAAACATAATCTCATCTAAAATAGCATTATCATTTAAATCTACACCTTGTATTAAAAACTCGATGGTTATTAACCTTTTGACCGCCACGGTCGGCTATAGCCGACAGATGAAAACTACTTGAAAAATGTCGTTTTCTTGTCGGCTGTAGCTGACGGTGGCATGTTGGGCACTTTTTCATTTGTCGGCTATAGCCGACCGTGGCGGTCAAAAGGTTAAACTGGCCCATTCATGAGATTCAACTTGGTTAATGATTGACGTGTCTTGATTCCAAGGTGGAAGTAATGGATCAGCAAGCAGCAGCTATGACTCAGATGGCGCAGGCATCCCTTAGTAACGCAAAAGCCTTGGAACGAGTAGCAGAAGCCTCACATTTACAAGTAAGTTGTTTTTAACTAAAACATTACACTATGGACCATGTCTGAAATAAATGATTTAATTATATAGCAGCTTTATGTCATTATTATTGTTTTCGGAATTTAGTATGTCAATAAACGTATGTGGGTCAATGACCGTTATTCCACGCTTATCTGGCGCTCACTATAGTTCTCATACTTGGTTTTCATCTGTAAGGTTTAATATACAGCTTTATCTTTTTAGTTAAAAAAAAGCAAATTGATTGATTGTTTGACTTAGCTAATATTGGAGCTAAGTATGTATTAATGACTACGCGAATGTTGCATTCGTGTTTTTCCCTTATACAGGGTGGCGCCGACAGTACGAAAATAAATGAAAACACTGGTAATACTAGTTCATAGGAATATTTATAACTCAAAAAAATCCTAGCATAGCAAAAAAGAAATATCAAACAAGCTAAATAGCATAAAACTGTTAACGAAATACAACACCATTTATAAATATTGGTTTACTAACCTTGGACATAAAATGCCCTAATTCGCGTCTGGAAATAATATTTGAGGAACGAATTTGGCAAAGGTTTTTGAAATAGCGAGTTGGCAACATGTGTTTAATGTTTATACCGATGCGGAGGTCGTTAACCTGTCGGTGCTAGCCTATTAATCCACATCATGTAGAAAATTCCGAATATGAAAATAATGTCCTGTGACTAAACTACTGGATATATTCGTATGAATTTTTGTACCCAGACTGGGAACGTCATGAGGTATACGCAGTTTAATTTATTGTCGTATTGTCGGCGCCACCCTGTATAACCGGTGTGGGGTTGCCGCTATAATACCCCATTATCATAATTTCAGCCCACGGAAGCACCCACTACTGGGTACAGGCCTCCCCATTCTCCTGTCACACTTTCCGGTTCTGTGCGTCCCTCATATAGGTGTTTCTCGCGATTTTTACGATATCGTCAACCCAGCGAGCTTTTGGACGGCCCTGGTTTCTTTGGCCTAACCTTGGCTACCACTCGGTCAATGTTTTGCTCCATACCTGAGTTTCGCTAATGTACAAAGGCAAAGGAAACTTATTTCGCCAACCCCGAGGCCACCTCGGTAAAGTGTATCAGTTCACCGTTTTTAGCCATAACATATCTACAAAAAAAAAAAATATTTTCCACAGGCACTAGCTGTAGACAGGCTAGCCGGGACATTTGAGACCATCAACGCATCAGTTCATGACATCAGAAACGCTATATTAGGAATCGATTACACCATGAAACGGTGTTATCCTGCAACAGCTACGCAGCAGCGGCAAAACTCAAACATATTCAGCTAAACTATTTTTATTGATCTCTTATATTATAATAATAATTTATCGTTAGTATTAAGAGCATTTACACGCCATTATGAACCTTAAGTTTTAGGCATTAAGTATTATTATCATACAGACTGAATTTCTGTAATCTGACCTGTACGTAGCGTATTGTATGTAACCTTTTATGCATAATAATCACGACAGCTGTGAGTATTTTATGAATAAGATTATTACTTTTAGTGATTTCGGCTTTTTATTTTCCTCGTATAAACTGCATTCATTCTGTTATAAGAACAGCATTGTTTATGTAGTGAAAGACTATATTCTACGTAATAGTTATCTTATCTACACTGATAGTGATTGTTTTATCAAGTCGTGTATCATTGCTCCATTTTTCATGTGAATCCGAACGATACCGCCTCTGGTACATCGTTTTATTTGATATTCAAGTATATACAATAATGCGAAAACTTTCACACATTGAATTAAAAGATTTTTTTAAAGATGGAGTGGAAATGTTTTTTAATGTTAGTGTTATTTAGTGCGGGCGTGTGGAGTGAAAAGTGCCCGAAGCAATGTGATTGTGATATGGACAATGGGTTGAACAGAGCCGTGTGTGTGGATCAAAACATTATCAACATACAAGTAGGAGTGCCCAAAGCGGTGCAAGTGTATAGTCTGAGTCATAATGCAATTAGCGAACTGGACAACTTTTGTTTTAAGGTATTATTCTTTGTTATTGTATTTTTATGAGTAGGTAAACTTAGTCAGGGGCTATTTTTACCATCAGTGTAACATTGAACATAATTCTGATGTGGGAAAGTAACCAGTACCACTCAAGTACCTAAGTTGTTGTCATGAATGATGTAACGGGAAAATAAAAAAAAAGCTATTTCTACTTGTAATTCTAAGAATAAACTTGGTCATACAGTCCCTGGTTGTTTGTTTGTTTGCTGACTCAGCTGGACCGATTATGGCGGACCGTTTGACCAACTTTAAAAAGACGTTTACAGATCTTTACTTACCTTAGTTACCTATCTGGACCAGTTTTCGTGCTTACAAAAGCTTTAATTGGCATATATGAATATTATCACATGTAAACCTAATTAAACACACCGTGTGTTTAATTAGATTTAATCATGAGCAAATTCAATGTAGCATACTCAAATTGCGATGTTCGGTACTGTTTGAAAAAAATATATATATGAGTCAGAAATCAAGCTCGTTGAAATTTCTTGGTATTCGAGAGATATCCTACACTTATTAAAGTTGGGTACAGGTACTTATATGTATATACTTACTTTATATGATTGGTTTATCGTTTCCAAACCAATGCCTGATATGTACAAATCGACATTTTGCCTGACCAGTCTGTTATTGTTATTGATTAAAAACATAATGAAAAGAGATATTACTCATAACATATATTTTCTATACCTACTGCTTACGTAGGTAATTTCATACTTTAAATATTTATTTGTAGGTATGCTTTTTTTTATTTTAGGAAACTGGCTACACATCATTGGAAGCACTGGATCTGTCATACAATCTGATATTTTGGATCGGCCTGCACGCTTTCTCTGGATTGGACAAACTAGTCCACTTGGATTTGAGCAGCAATCGACTGAGATTCATCCCCTCAGATCTCTTCTGGGATACGCCAGAACTCGACACTTTGGACTTGTCATCCAACGTTTTTGAAAGCATAAAGAATGAGCCTTTCCTGATGCATTCCAAACTAAAGGTAATAAAATACTAATTCCATAAATACTGAACTGACTTCTCCATGGCTTAGAGGAGAGCTTAGAGAGGCGTTTAATTTCTAAGGACTGATCTCCCTTTTCCAGGTATTGAACTTAAACAACTGCCGAATTAAAGCCTTACCAACGCGCCTGTTCAACCGTCTGCCGAATTTAAGAAAACTCGATTTAAGCGAAAACTACGTTGTTACTATAAAAACTGAACTATTACTGCCTATGCGTAAGCTGGAAAGAATAGAACTACGAAATGATTATTTGCAATGCAATACAGACTTCATAGCGGTTGAGAATTGGATAACTTCTCGAGGTATCACCTATGATAAGCAATGCAAGAAAAGAGCACCGCAGATGTCCCAGAAGATTATATCCATAGTTCCGGTTGTGGAGAAAAAGGAAGTCGACTTGAGCGAAATTTGGAATATAACTACAGAACAAATCGATTCTGTGCCCCAACAGCCCTCACCACCACTCACACCGTATGAAAAGTTTGACCAAGAATTTTCATCAGTGAAAGCGTTCGTTATTGGTATTGAAATAGGATTAGCAATTGGAGTAGTGGGAACTTATATCTGGTTGAACAAGTTTTGTAAATGTGGTGCACTAAGCTGCGCACGGCCACAGACGAGAAGACAAAGACGAAGGATGCAAAGGTTTGATGGGGACATGCGGACGAATTTACTATGGAGCACTATAGTGAACCCTGACTTGGAGACTCCCCCCTCGTTCCGCAGACAGCTCTCCCTGCCCGACAGAAGTGCGCCGTTCCCGACGTACGGTCTGCCGGGTTTCACTGAAGCTCCCCTACAGATAGACGCGATACGCTTGCCAGACCGTGCGGAGACGCCGCCGCCGCCCTATAACGACTGCCGCATCAATATATGACATGAGTGACTTAGTGTGCTGTGTTCTAGTGTTTATTGTCTCTTGTGATATTTCGAATTATGTCGTCCCAAGTGGAAACTTCTATTTTCATGTTATAATATGACGTTTATGATAAGATAATTATGCATAGGTAATTTTATAACTTCTTCCACTGACCTGTGTTTAGATATGAAGTGATGAATGTTTAGACTGTACCACGGGGTCGACGGAATGAAAAAATAAATTAGTGTGTAAAATAAAAGTAAGACTTTTTTATAAAATCGTTATTTATTTTATAAATACCATTATCACATTTGATTCGTTAACATAATTATATGATCTGTCTTAATATAAAAGTTAATATAATATGCTAAGTCAGACTCATAGAATTTAATATAAATTCTCTAAAATTAAAATAGATATAATTTGGGTAACTCTATAGAATTTTGTACATTACATAACACAACCTTGTGGCAATTTCATATTCGTAAACTATGGCATTCCCATGGCATATAGATCCCAAACACTGGTAAAATTATATATTGAACTATTACAGGCGCCCAAATTGTCAGTGAACATAACATAAAGTGGAAATCGAATTCAGATTCAAGTAAATCAGATAAGCAAGCATATCACATAGGCAACATTAGTATTCAATCTATTGGTTTATAAATAAATAGGTATATTCGTAAGAAAATGGAATGTACATTTCATTAAATAGCGTTAAAAAGACATAAAAAAATAACATCGTTACAAATTTATATACATCCATTTTGGCTATAAAAGGAACATGAACTGGAAATGCATGATTAGTCAAGTAAACCAAACAATACTAAAAATGTGAATACAATTTAACTTAAACAAATGCTAATCCAATAAACTACCAGACGTAAACTTTGCGATTAAACGACGCCGACGGTTATAATAACCGACATACATCCTACCCTATTTACATATTTTACTGCTAGTTATAATATAATACGTAATCAGGCACATCATGGCATGTCATTTCTGATTATCACGCGAATATTTCCACTACCTGAATTGAAACTAATGATATTTCGTTGTACACAAATATTTGTGCATGCTTATAAATATGGAGTAGGCCGATACACTAGTAGAGAGGTATAAACATACTGTCAGAGGCACTTCGATGTTCCGAACAAGAATCCTATGTTTGCATTTAATAAGATGACGATATAACTTATCGTTATTCAATTTGTTCTACTGAAAAGGTTATGGCAACAATTTACGGCTTAACCAAAGAAAAACATGAATGCCATACACATGCAGTTACCAGGATTTCGAAGGACACGTCGAGTCATTGTTCAAACTACAAATACATTGAACCTACATTATAAATACATTTTGTTCCTTATCTCTTACACGTTAGGGTCTTCGTTCTCCAGCGCCAATTGACTGATGTTCACGTAGTCCGGGTGCTGAGAGAACACGTCTACTAGTTGGCTGAAGGTAGGTCTCGCGTCTGGGTTGTACGCCCAGCAGTCTAGCATCACTTGATAGATCTCGTCGGGGCAGTTCTCTGGTCTTTCTAGGCGATTGCCGCTTTCTACTACTTGTATTGCCTGCAAAAAGTTATATTATTTGTTTAGTAAACTGACTTTGAATTTCAAGAAGGCCCTTGAGATGAACTAGTGATTTTAAAATTATCATTAACTTGAGAAGGCAGCAGAAAACGGAAAATGTCTGTACTACTTATTACTGATGCTTAATTAGTTGTATTCACGTTGTCGAGGTCGACACAGCCTAATCAAACAACCCCATATCCCTAATTCCCTATAATGGACTTTGTTAACTGAACACGTCCGTATGTAGAGTCCATAAGACTCCCCCGTCTTACATCAGCAACAGTATATAATGTATACGCACCTCAATCCCCCTCATATCTCCGTAGGGCTGCTGTCCGTAGGAGAACATCTCCCACAGAGTGATGCCGTAGCTCCACACGTCGCTGGCGTGGCTGAAGGTGCCGTAGTTGTACGACTCGGGCGCGTACCACTTGATGGGCCACTTGCCGCCGCGGCTGGCCTTGTAGTAAGAACTGTCCGTTGACAGAGCTCGGGAGAGACCGAAGTCACTTATTTTTGCTTGATGTCTGGAAATAATATTTTTATTTATATAAATGGTGGTGGCTACAAATGGACTTGAAAATCATTATTGTAGAAGTTTTTACCAATTTGATTAGCTGCCATAATATCGTTATTTATTGCAAACACAAAGTAGTTATAACTAGAATTTTCTTGCTAATTTATAGAGAGAGTGATAATCACCCTTACATTGATAAAGATAAAAATGACTGCAAAGCCAGCCAGTCCGGTTCAATGGTCTTTAATTACCTGCTAGCCAGCAGAATATTCCTCGCAGCTAAATCGCGATGGACAAAGCGACGCCGTTCCAAATACCGCATACCGGCCGCCACTTGGCAGGCCCACAATCTGAGCTCGTACCCGGGTGACGCCTTGTCAGGATGACGCACTAAGAACTCAAGTAATGATCCTAAAGGTACTAGCTCTTGAATCATCGCTAGTGGCGGGCCCTGAACAAAAAGAAAGAGAAATTATTGATAGTTATAATTGTTTGAATAAGATTATCCTTCTGCCCTTATTCCCTTTAGTTAAGATCGGCGCGGCTCGTCGTTTTCTACACCTAAATCTCTATCATTCGCCATCATTGTTTCTATCTTTGTATCTTTTGTTTCTTTGGTCTTCGATTGTATCTTCTCTATTCACAATCAAAACGATATCGACATTGTTTTTATATGATGACGTGCACAAAAAATGTAGGTTGCACGGTAGCTGACACAAATACAAACTATTTATCTGACACATACATGTTAGTATTGCAGGTCAATCACTGATAGACTGATAACGATAAAGGAACATAGCTTTTTTTTGGTTATTGGGTAGGCCACGCCCACTTGATGTCAACAACGGCTTCGGACATCTGTACTACTGAGTGAGGTATCGCAAGTTATGTTGCCAAGGCCAAGCGAGAGATAGTATGAGGAAATACAATCTCGATCGAGATTCTTGAGTCATTTTTCGAGATTTCAATATCGCGGCAGAAGAGTTCGTTCATGAAATTCGTTAGCTTCGAGACTGATCAGTTTGTTGAGATTTCTAACGACATTTCGGCAGTAAGTCCGCGCGACTTGACACACTATGCTTCTTCAGAAGCCATTTTCAAAATAAAAAGAGGGTTATGTGCGTGAATCGTGTTTTCATTTACATTCTTGTGCGAGCAATTTTTAATTATTTTTAAAAGTAGACAAGATCTCGACTTCGAAAATGTCGAAATCTCGAATGGTTTATATCAATCTTAACTCGAGATTGTATGTATAACCTAGGCAGAAACGTCGATAAATATTATAAGTACGGGTGCACTCAACTTACCAAAGACACACCGATAATTCGGACGATACATCGGTGTCGGACGGACATCATGACCTTGGCTTCGGACAGGAACTCGTTCTTGTTGGTGTCGGTGTGTTGCATGTGCAGCGTCTTGACGGCGACCTGCTGCGCCGCCAGCTCGGGCGGGCTGTACGTCGCGCGCAGCACGGAACCGAACTCGCCTTCACCGAGTACAGCGCCTAGCGTGAGCTCCGTCATTGGGATGAATTCTGTGAAATGAGGTTGCAAGTAAATTTATTTAATCTCCATGTTATTGCTTGCTAAAGTCTACTTTTAGTTTTTATATATAAGGAACTTTTACTACAACAAACTTAATTATGTAGTAGAGTAAGGTATTCATAAACGTTTAGTTGTATAATGCCTAATTCGCAAAATGGCACACAGTCGCAAAAAGGCCAATTCGCGAATGGACTAGTTCTCAAAAGGACTAATTCGCGAAATGGCTAATTAAAATGAGAAGGGAGCAATCAGTGGGAATCATTAAACGAACCTACGGAGTTACAATAAAGCCTAGCCTAATCCCGACCAAATAATTCACTTGTATAATTTATATCGCTCTCAGTTTTTAGAGAAGAGATCTTACCCTGCAGTGTGGATAGCTGGCCATCAGAATCAATAGATATTTCATTGTAATTCTCTGCTAACGTTACCACCGCACTATTATTCCCAGGCACCTTATATGTTTCATTATCGTCTGCTGGTTCTTCGTTGTTATTAATACTATCGTTGTTGAAATCTGACGAGAATGATAGATTCCTTGTGAGCAACTCGAACATATTGTTGTTGGATTGTATGGAGGTGGGTGGTGTTTGCGCAGACATTTGCTTGTCGCTCAGTATGTCATGTTTTACTAGAGAGAGCGACTGGTTCATGGCTGCACGACTTGATGCCAGCTTTTTGGTTCGTGGCATTGTTGAGAACTGGAACAAGCAGGTGGAAAACGCAATTTAGAAGATGTTACTAGGATTTCAGTTACAATGTTTTAAAACAATATATTGTTAGTGGATGTGTCTGGAAGCGCCGGTAAATGTAGCAGATATCCACAGCCACACAAAATACAAATAATTTTATTCCTTAAGAGCGTTTACGCCGTCCATGCGCTGTTTGACTCCAAAACAGTACTTTTCAAACCCTTTAATACCATCAACCCTTTATTTTACAAAAATGATAATTACTAATAACTTTAGGAAATTTCGTTGTCTCAATAGTTGGAGAGAAAAATATTTCAATTAATAGAGTATTGGTAAATTCTATCAAGATAACTCAACAGAGGTTTTCTTAATTTCCCTTTCAGCGTCAGTTTCGACGCTCTAATTATAGGAAACCACTGGCAAACCTAATTAGATTTTTTTTTACCTATTGCTAAGATCCTAAGGAATATAGTTGGAGAAGAAAATTTTTTGATTTAGGTTTCTTTATATAAGAAATTAAAGTTCAAACAATGTGAAATATTAAGGAATTAAAATGATTTTTTCACCGATATATCTTACTTGATTGAATATAATAATAGCATAATATAATAGAAGAACATATGCTTTAAAACATCCAATTTAAAATTTCAAATAATTTACAGTGATTATTTTTCTATAAATATTTGAAAACTACTATAAATCACTGCGCGCGAGCAATTTCAAATCAGTCCGCCGCGAGGCTTTCTAGAGAGAGGACATGTCGCTCGGCGCTCTGCCTGACCCGAGTTGACCTTAGTCGTACTTGGAAGGATAGCGGACGTTTATAGTGTGATTAAAAAATCTTGGTACTTTGATGATTAAATTTTTTTATTATTATTTTTGATGACTGACAATATTTTTAGTGACAACCAATATCTACCCTATTTTTTTACCTACGAATTTTATTTATTAAAACTTTTACTTATTTTTTTGTAAATAAGAACATAAATTGTTTTTAAAGTTAACGCCAACCTATTGTATTTCCCTCATAAGAGGTGTCACTAAGAGGGACATCGCGTCAGGTTAAAATATAATATAAAATAAACGTAAGTAAATCCGTATAAAGTGATTTATTTGAATAGAATAAGAAATATTTATTAATCAGTCACAAATCAATAATAATTACGAAGTTCGGTTTCTTTCTAAAGTTTAGATCAACAAATTCATGTTTGAATAACTAAAAAACGACTTTAATATTAATCATAATTATAGCTATACTTGCAATATATTATTGAATACTTATTTTATGCACTCGTACTTTAGTAATCCGTGTACGTTCAAATTCAAATTAAATTTTACTACAACAATTGCACTCGAACGGATCATAGTGGGTTAGTTTGACTATAGCGCAAGAGAACGCGCCAGCGCTATGCACACAGGCACGCGCGCTTTTGTGTGCGTAAAAAATGCATTGAATTACCTAAACTTGACTTCGCGCGATAGACGTAAACGCTCTTAACCTAAACGAGCACTGATGAAACATCAGAAAATAGGTGCAATGTAATATTACATTCCAATTAGTCGTCATATATGAGCAAAAACACATTAATGAGTAGTTAGTGTAGTAACAACAATCCTCAATAATCAGGGATCAATTTAGGAGGGGCAAGAAACTAGGTAAATAATATAAGACTAAACGTAAGTTAGTGTGCTTTGCTTACTTCAGGTAGAGGTGGCTTAGGTTTCGGCGGCACAGCGGTAGTAAGGCGGGTAGGGAGACCGTCCGGCACGGTACTGTAGTGCTCGATCAGCCTCTCCAGAGATTCTAAATAGGGTCCGTCGTCTATAAATAGCCAGTTTGTCTGAAATTCCAATAAAACGTATGACCAGGAGCCCAAAATTTTTACATAACATGAAATATTACAGGCCATTCCCATAAATTAAAGAATAGGTAGAAGTATATACAGTCCCTTTCTCAGTTATTTCCCACTGACAGTTGCAATCCAATAGCAACCTTACAGTTACGGTAATAAAGATCACTGTAATTTTGACAGACATTTCAGTGGCAGCAACGTTATTGCGATTTTGACAGTGATGCAAAGTCAAAGAACTGGAGTATAAGTCAATGACTGGAGTCCTTTACACACACAATAAAGTAATTAAAAAAAAACTTTTTTTTTTACCTCTTTCCTAATAATAAAGTTATAAGGCGTATTTTCGCTGAGCATAGTAAGCACGTAGGCGCCGGTATGCCTCTCGCTGTAGCGCACCAGGTACACGCCGTCAGACGCCTTGCCTTCCACCTTGTGGTGCTTGCAGTACTCCTCCAACGTCTTCACAGCTTCCTCGCGGTTCAATGTACCGTGGTACCAATACTTTTTTGACGTTTTTGGGACATCTGGCTGGTGGTTTTCTGTAAAGAAAGGTTGGATTATTGTCATGGAAGTAAAATTTATTGTAAGTTCTACGCGACTGGGCATGGTTTAGTTATCTTCGCCTTTATTTCAATGTAGACAATGATGTATTTAGTTTGCAGTGAAAACTACGACAAGGCTGCACCAAACATTGTACTATTAAAACTTTTAATAGTGCGTAGTATTCATAATAATGTGACAAGGGCATCGAGTAGATTTAAAAAATGTAAGTTACTTACTCAGCAACTGGTAGCACTCTGTGTGTCCATAATGTTTTGCCAGGTCAGCAGGAGTGTCGTGTGCCAGTGTCCTCGGCTGGGCTGGAGCTTTCAGCTTTAGTAGAACCTAAAAATAAAAATCTGAAATTAACATAATGTTCACAGCAATCAGGTGCACGGAAAATTATTAGAGGAAAATCGTAAGGAAAGTTACATATATCCCGCACGACACGCAGTATTTTATGTCCATGCGCATAACTATTAACCAATTACAGGATGCGCATATACAGCGATGGAATGCGAGCGCCGTGATTGTTCAACGAGAGCAAATCCTGGGAACAGTAACGTCGCTCCGCGAAGCCTGAGAAGGCACCAGCTTCTGTGCTTCTGGTCAGACCTAGGCTCAAGGGCTGGCTATGTTAGCCAGGCTCCAACACACACGACGGACTTCATGAGTCTAAGAGCAGACATTGGAGTTCACATACTTACTACGTAATCAGCGACTTAGTTCTCATACAAACTTTTAAGCTCAGATAGGTATGCTAAAAATTAAATTTTTTGCAATCCTTTTAGTGCAACTTTACACCAATGGGTGTAAAATCTGGGTGATGGGTTTAAGCTGTGTGTTGTTTGTAGTCCCAGAACCATCTCTACTCTCTCTCTGTACTTCTAATTCGGATAAAATACCTTGATGCACTCAATGTGTCCCCTCTGCGCGGCGTCGTGTAGCGGCACCTTGCCCGTGGGCGCGTGTCTCATTTGGTAGTTCGCATTGCCCTTCGTTATCAGCAGCTCCGTCGTACTCGGCAAGTTGTTCTGGCATGTGTACTGGACATAAAAACAAGCGATTTTTTTATATGACGAAAATAAATGATATCTTTTTTCTCTCCTTGCAGTAAATTGCAGATTTGTAACCCACATAGGCATGTATTATTATTTAGCATGTGTTACAAAAATTGGGCTGGGTAATACAATAACCCTTGTTAAGCCCGGTGTTCAGATTTTCGGCCACTGACTACATGTAACAATGTCAAAGACATACAAAAAACAGTCTGGACCAAAAGGTTTCCGAAGCACGGAGGAGTCATCAGGGGGTTTATCATCATACCACACTAGAAATGATAAACGTAAACTCACATGTAAAGGTGTATATCCGAACGAGTCTCTAACATTGACGGTGGCTCCACTTTCTATCAGCTTGGCAAGTATATTGTCTCTCCCGGCCCTCGCAGCGATGTGCACGGCAGTCTGGCCGTCCTGGTTCTTAGCGTCGCGACTTCGGTAGCCACATGCTAGCATCTGAGACACTATGTTGAAGTCGCCGGCTTCTGTCGCCCTGGAAATGGAATGAAAAGTTATTTATTTTGAAGGAAAAGGCACACTGGCGAAACGTGGGTGTACTATAGGTACACCTCTGCCTAACCCGCCGGGGAAATACGTGTGGTGTTATCCTGTGATGTTATGCAAAGAGCAATACAATTTATGGGGGCTAATTAATCGTTACATGACGTCTCGACACTAAGATATGGCGGAACGAGATAGACCTACGTGAATGATTGCCCATGGCAAACTTTAAGAGGCTGGCTGTGATAATCTATTTGTAATAAAAGCAACTAGAAATTACTGAAACCTACAAATACTTTTACAAGTTTAAAAAAATATCTACCATAAAAAAACTACATACTTTGTAAATCAGTCTCCTAATTGAAACACATTACCATAGCTAATGACAACATAATTAAGACAATGAAACTGATAATAGCTTACAAGAAATATTTAAATAATATCAATAAGGGACAATGTGTGCTCCAATGAATCATTAGCATAAATAATGATTCATCATTGCCAAACACAGATGTCTCTGAGCGAAAAGTTGTCATCATATCAGACACCATCAAACATTCCCAGGGTATGACTCATGTCAGTTCCTAGAGCACACTTGAACTAATATTGATCTGGATTCAACTTATCATTACTGTAGTTTTTTTTTATATAAAATAATTTAATATATAGATTTTTGACAAACATGAGTAATGTACTGAGTGACCACTGTTTACATATCATTTTCTTACAATTTACAAAAACATGCCACTAAAAATAAGTATCAAAAACTTAATTATGTTAAAAAGCAAAAATCATTATAGAAAATGATTTATGTTTTCATCAAATAAAAATTAATCATATTAAATTTAATTAAGTTTAGTCGTAACATTATTAAGTATTCCTAGCAAAATAGTTTACACAAGATTCAAGAATGTGATTTCAAAACTAGGCATGGCATGAGACTTCTGACTCAATTATTTCGGACCACATTTGGTATTCCAATCAGAGTACATTGCAAACACATCTTGTCATAAAACATGCAAAGAATTTTGATGTTGTACACACATAGCATCATGTCACATATGTAGACATTATCATGCTGCAAGTATATGGCCACAACTACTGGCCTTCTCTTGATATTTATTGGATAAACATATTGAACAATGCGCTCAACAGGAAATTGTCAATAAGCTTGTCAGCACTTGTATTAAATTACAAGCCCTATAAAGTGCAGTGCATGTTAAAATCAGTGCAATAACCCCTTTTATGGTTGATCTTACTTACAAAAATAAGTTTTGAACAAGCCAGGTCATTAAAACTTAATAAGAAATTAATTTTACTCATGGACATTGAAGTTTTAATCGACTCGAGTCTCAAATTTATTTATAGGATGAAGACAAGACTTAAAACTTTCCGTTACCAGAGAAGTAAAAGATGAAGACAATGGCAATTTGTAATAATTACAGCAGCACTGGAATTTATTTTCATAAAATACACATTCCACTACACTACTTTTCAGAACAATAGCGCTGAATAGAAAAATAATCCATTGAAAATAAAAGAATGTTACTACACTACATTCAGCTTCAAAATAAAACAAGAGGGATAAATTAAGGGCAATATAAGTGGCTCTCATCTTAATGAAACTTCCTTCTTCAACTATGTACATGTTCTATCTCTAATTGGCATTGCATGCTTCTATCAATTATTTAGTTTCTGACCAATTTAGGTAATTTTTACTAGTGTGGGAATATGGCGTTGTTTTTAAACGTATTTAATGAAAGTGAAAATTAATATTCCTTTTAAAATGACATCTCTATCAGTCTTTGTTTTTTTATTGGCTGTTTTCCAATGTTCGAATAATAGCACAGACATAATATACACATATTATTGAACCATTATTGTTTATGTAGAACCCCAATATGGATGGTGTCATTTCTTAAACAATGAATGTAGCAAACTATTACCATTCATATAACCAATTTATTACTTGTCATACACACAATGTTATTAGTTTATATACATCGGCATTGTCCAACTTCAGTCCAAAACATTATCAATATTATGACACCATACCTGATAGTATGGAAATAGAATGTCCAAGTATTTGATTAATACAGGTACTACTGAGTTCACTGACGGTCTGGCACTTTTCGCCCTTATACCCATAGTAATAAGGTTGAAAAGTGGTCAGCCATCAGTGAACTCAGTAGTACATGAAGAGTGTTAATTAAATCCTGAATTGAAAATTCTTCCATGCTACATTATTTGTTTATTACATGGTTTAAGAACAACGGTATGAATAAACCCAGTGACAGAAATTAATAACCATTAAGTAGAGTTTCCTTATTCAAATGGTCATTATTATTGTTTGTATTAAGAAATATTGAGTTTAAAATTATTATTGCGTGCAGCCACAAGCACCTAGATGTATACACATGATAACGTTTAAAAGTAAATTTCTCTATATTGTATTGATTGTAATTTTATGCTTTTACGAACACACCATTTTGGGACCAATATTATTTTGAAAAAGGTCTCAAAGTTAGTTGCAATAGCTATTCCACGAGAAAATTGATTTTGAAAATTGCATAAAAGCATGTGACATAAAAGAAATCCTGAATCTGAATCCATAAAAAAGTCCTGAGAACAGAGATAAAGATCCAGGAGGACTATGAGTAGAAATGCTTACCGGTGCAAAAGGTTTGTAGTGCCTTGAGTGCGGGATTCATGGGGTGGGGGCTGTCCCTTGCACACAACTGACAGCCTGGTGACGAGGCCATTGGAGTCTCCTCTGTAATGCTGTATGAGTGTGTCAAGTCCGTGCACAGTAGTGTGCTCTTCAATTGAGAAGAATGCATCTTCGCCATGTCTCCGTATTTGATAGTGTACTACTTCTCCCTGTAGAAAAGATATTATGTAAATGACTTTAGAAGAATACTTTTTTGAGAGTGGCTTACTAAGCAGGTACAAAGTACAGGTACAGAAGCAATTTCTTTAAATCTTTGGGACATAAACATGACTGTTATCAGTGACAGTTTTAAAATAGGAAAACAAAGTTATTTTTTGAGGTTAGAAAAACTTTTAAATCTGACCTGGTGCAAAACTGAGAGCACATAATCTCCAGGGGAAGTGTTACTCTCACGTACTAAAAACACACCATCCTCTCCTTCTGCAATTTTCAACAAAATTCCAGTTTATCAATAACACAAAACATTGGTAGTACAACAATAACAACATACAATAATAATCACAACCGACCTTCCTTCAACAGCTTCTCAGCCGTGTCTCGAGATATTTTCCCATGAAACCAGTTGACATTATCTTCTCTGTTCATTCTCAACAAAAAAGAGTTTGTCTGAAAAGTTAATTTAAAACTTGTTCAACAAGTATTTTCACAGGCACAAAACTTTTCTTGAACATTTCTTGTGCAAGTCAAGATTTTGCTCACACGGTATCTTTATTTCATTAAATCACAAAAAATAATATAATTAATATAGAGACTTGTTGTTTAATATCTTTATTTATTTAAATTAATTCACGAGACTTCTATATGTTCCAACATAAACTTTTAGAAACTGTTCGCCATGTTTCTCCCTATTTCTTTCCCACACAATACAAGTCACATTCAAACAAGCAAACAAATTATAATGCCCGTACATGAAACTTTATTCTCTTTCTAAAACACCATATTTCAGTATGTGCAACAGAGATCGCTTTAAAAACTACTCATGTTTTCAATTTATCCGTATAGCATTGCAAACGTCAGACCAACTACAATGGTCAAATAAGAAACTGATAAGACTTTTTAGGATGATTCATCCCCATCATAAATCTTATATAATTCTATGGAATTTATCAATAATTCATTTATATTTATTAGTAACTTTTAAATAAAACTTACCTTCAACAGTATGAATGACGTCATGGTTGTTATCATGATATCCAACTTTAGAAACACAAAAATATTTACAAAATATGCGAAAGAAGAATTTTTAATTAAATCTTCTTCGTTTCTTATAACCACACATATTTATCACTAAAATAACTAATTATTGTGTTAACACTAGGTATTCCGTAAAAAGCGCAGCACAGTGAGCGCGGAGTGCGTCTAGCAAGCAGCCGGCAGACAGGCGCGGTATCCCCGACTCTGCCTTCCAACGAATGACTCATAGCAAGGTCAATTCCGAGAAATGAATCACCAACGTACTCAGTTCTACAATGCTTTATGTAGTACGCATTCCCCCACAACATACCACTGCTTCATTATTGTAATTTGTAAATAAAGACATAAATTACCTTTAGATATGTACGTAAGTAGTTGAAGTACCTAGTACAAATAGGTAATACTAGATAGAGTTTTTTTAGATGTAGGTTGTGATCTCTTATTTTTTATTCCTTGAATAGAATTTTAACAAGTTTTCCTAGGAAACGAACTTACCTAGATAGATAAAACCTAAAACAGGTCCATCCAAGGAAGGTACTACCTAAGTACTTACGGTACCTATTTAAGTACCAACTTATTTTGAGACCTTGTATTTTTTAAGATCATGGTAGAGTCGCTGGTACATTGTGTAAAAGCTGCAATATTTTTTTAAATATGGAAATAGTGAAATGAAATACTAGATGGGTACCCACATTGAAAGGTGGAGTTGTTAGGGATCCTCTCATATTATACAAGACACTTCTTTAATATTCCTTACAACTTCATAAGTTTTTGGGTTATTATTGAGTCCCTAACAAGAGGGTCGTAGGAACAATCACAGAATACAGGACCCTTCCAAGTCGCAGATAGAATAAAGGCAGTACCTTG
Source organism: Standfussiana lucernea (assembly GCA_964057025.1). Taxonomy (NCBI): domain Eukaryota; kingdom Metazoa; phylum Arthropoda; class Insecta; order Lepidoptera; family Noctuidae; genus Standfussiana; species Standfussiana lucernea. The sequence continues at coordinate 13,722,473 of OZ059785.1, forward strand.
ACGGCTGTTTATTATAAGTAATAGGAATTTAGTCTAGTGTGCTGAAAAATTTCAACAGCGCGATTGTATTGAATTTCCAAAATAGGTTCCTAGCGATAACGCGGTAATGAAAAACAATCGTAAGTCGTAACGCAGGTAGGTATTTAATTTTTATTGACTGAAATTAAACTTGGTTGTTACGTCGTTTGTTTTAACAAGTGGCGGAGACAACCCTGTGCTAACTTCGCAATAAGCAATAAGGCGCCGATGACTCACACTCACAAGATCTGCAAATATTGTCAGATACCCAAGTATCTGCAAAATTAATCAACGCCACATTATTTTTCCAGAAGTGGCTATTGCGCATTCCATTACGCCTGTATTTTCCGAAGGCTTAAGAGCTGGATATACGCCAATGACCTTGGTCATGTGGGCGTTTCGACGATAAAGCCCCCCGCGTGCGCCTCGATTACGTAAAAAAATCCATATAAATAATTAAGAAAGTTATTGGCAAAAATAAGCCAAAGGTCCCCTCGGCATTACTTAATATAATATATTGATGGCAATAAAAAGATCCTATGATTGATAGTTTAGGAGAAAAATGGTAGTTAGTTACAAAAACAGAGGCTACTTTGCGTATTTATTTATGATGTTTAAATTATATTTTTAATTTTTTTAAAGCCAAGAGGACATGCTTTACATTGTGTAGATTAAAATATATTTTTTGGAAAAAACATCCGGTGATGGTTACGGAACAAAAAGGTTCTAATGTATCCTAAATGAAGCTCAATTCACGTATATCCACGCCTTAAACAGTTATGTTTTTACGTTTAAGTCCCATGGGTAACAGTGGGTCTAATTTTGTCCTCAACTTCAAGTCTTAAAAGAGTTTTTTTTTGTTACACGGAGATGGAAACTCCATTGTTATTCAATTCAGTATCTGGGTAACCGAGCTTTTCTCGGGTGAAAATAAAGAAAACAATTTAATTTTCCCAGATATGAGAATTAGCTAAATCGATTTTTCGCCCCCGTAAACGTCCATAGTGGAAATTTGATCGAAATCGATAAAGCCGTTTTCGAGAAATATTGCTCATTTAATAGTATAAGATAGGAGTAAAGTTTGTTTGTACTCAGCTATACGATTTTACCACCAGTTCAATAGATAAAGGAAAAATAAATATTCAAACGTCGGTGTCGATGCCTCTAGTCATTGAGATTTTAATTAGCGTTCTCTTTTTAAACTTTTGAGTGGGACCTTCACAGTAAAATACAACACATTCTATCAAGTTTGTGCTTGTCTCGTAATTTCCTCAAGTTCGAAATGCTAGTGCATTTTCTTTTGAATCTTCTGTTGAATTTTTGAATCTTATTTAAAGGTATTTGTTTTGACTGGTAAACTATGTTGCTGTTTATGAATGTAAATTTTAGTAATCGAAGTAACATTTGCTCTGACTGTGGTAAATCAAAAATAAATTTAAACAAAGTTTAACAATTTCATCTTTATATCTTTTGTTTTTTTTTCTTAAAGTTAAAGCATGATATAAAGATGATATTAGATACCTAAGTGTTGGTTCAGTTATGTCGGTATTTAATACGAATAACACTAGGTGAAAATTAAAAGTATAGCCTTTGCTAAAACATTTTCAACGCTCTGGTAAGTGTTTAGATATGAAAATCCAACATACAATAATTTTTAGGCATTCCTTTACTGGTCACTTAGTGTAAGTGAAAAGCTAGTATAAAAGGCACGTACCGCGGTAGTTAGCTGAGCCAGTTGATTGTACAAGGGTCCAAGTACGAATCATAGATTAAGAAACACTTGTCTAGTCGCCTGGGCCTTTCGCATACCGATACATTGCCACACTTTTACGGCAATGGCGCTGTGATGGCCCAAAAAGCAATGTAGACCTTAGTGCGTTTAAGCTTGTTCATTATATGAGTACCTAGCGATAGAGTGACGCTAAGATATCCTTAGGGTGAAGTTCCTTTCAAAGTTTCATAATTTAACAGTAAGTAAATCGTCATGATAATCATAATTCAGTCGCAGGTAATTTCTGGCCAACAATGGCCAATAGGGAATTATTTACATAATTTCAACCTTAGGTACCTTTAAGTACTTGTTTAGGTACTTACCTACGTCACCTAGGTTAAGTTAGGCTTAGGCTAGTAAGTAATGATAACGAAACGTAATTGTTAGGTATAGATTACTTCTGTGCTTAACTAATTCACTTACAGGAAAGTAACTCACATTCTATTAGTCAGCGTAGGTCTCCTAGAATTTTACAACACTATTTCTGTGATTTTTATTGTTTACCTTCATACTATTACACTCTATGGTTAAAAGGTCCCGATATCACGATGTTCCCATTGTAAAATATTATTTTAATAGAGAATGTGTAATGTGTGTGTGTGAAATCGCTAGCAAAGGCGCTATTTATAAAGCACCCGAGATAAACAAAAGGGCTAAACAATAATAATTCAGCCGGATGACAATTTATGTGTGCACTCACACTGATTAGATAAATGTTCGACCTAACTATTTAGAAAGCATTCGCTATACCTAGTGCACCAAGTGGACAAACCAGTCTCAAAGTTTGTTTACCTCACGAATGCAATGTTTATTTACTTTCATTCGTCTCCCAGCAACCTGTCTACATTCTGCATAGAATGCCCGGCCAACCATTGTATTCGAGAGAATGTATTTCTTTGCATCTTTCCTGACTGAGCCATAAGAAAAGTCTATCCCATTCAGGTTGTGTTAATGTTCGTGTACTTGAAATTCTCGTTTTGTAACATTATACTTTGTAATACCGTTTGTTTTTTTTTTTTTTGTTTTGTCTTTTAACGACAAAAGCGTCTTTGGTTGTTCAATTCGACCTTTTTTTATCTAAATATCGATTAAAAATAACGATCACAATCATGCGCCTCTATTACAATAGACACCCCATTGTTAGATTTTTATTTTGTAGAAGATTCAGTAAGGTATTAAACCTTCTTAATCAGGTAAATTGAAATGAATACTGTTAATACTGGTGATATCCCTAGATATAAATTTTAAAATGCTATATTAGTTTTCACAAAAGAAAAAAAAGAGAAAGAAACTTTAATGGCTTTGGTTAGTTTTTGTAGTGTGTGTGCCAGTACCAACACGCGTTTCAGGACATTTGTTTACGACCTTCTTTCACTGAAATTTGTTTTTTTTAAATATATATATTTTTTTAAATTATATAAAAATCGCTTGATGCCTATAAACAGCTGTAATAAAAGAATAAATATCTTAAACCATTCATAGAACCCTGCATGTAACTAACAAATAAAAAATTAAACAAGTCCTAAAATTTCTCATTGCAATACAATTTAAAGGTCCTTGATACATATATGTATGTAGCTACTTATTATATCTGTTTTTTCAAGGCAGCCTGGAGTGGGTGTGTAACGGTTGATATAATAACAAAAAATCTAACGTTCACTTGACCTAATTTCAGTTAATATACTTTTGTTTAATATAACGATCAGTTGAGATAATGAATTGTTGATATAATTTCATTTTATCTAATTTCTTATGATATAATAAACATTTCCTATAATGCACATTTGACATAATATTCATGTAGTATATTATTCATTTACTATAATATTCATAATCTCTAATCACTTTTAATATAATTTAGGAAATCTGATACGATTTTAAACGCCTGCTAGTATGGTGGTATGGTAAGATGTAATATTTATGTGATGCTATGTTATGATTAAAAAAATATTGTACTGTTTTTTTTTTCTTCGCTTTATACCCTATACACCTACCACCCTCAACTATTGTAACCAGTAGAAATTGGATGCAATCTGGACTTTAGGGCACCCCGACTTGGACAGGTTAGGTTAGAAGGGGATGGCGGGGTCGTGTGAGCGAGCGAAGCGAGCGAATAGACCCCGCCATCCCCTTCGTGGTTTTTTTTTTATAAACCATCCAGAAGTAGGAGCCCCGCGAAGCGGGGCTCCGTCGACCAAGGCCACCCTCAACCATGCATTGAATATTTTAAGATTTGGTTAGGTGCCATTTGAGTTAGGTTAGAACTGTGACCATTAAACATGAAAATTAGGTCAAAAGAACATTAGGTCAAATGAATGTTATATAAAAAGAATATTATACATATTGAAAATTATATAAAATGAACGTTATACTAAATGTTTTATATTAAATGAAAATTATATCATATGAAACATTAGGTCATATGAAATTAGGTTATATGATTTTATAGCATATGAAAATTATATTATATGAACGTTATTTCAAGTGAAATTAGAGCATTTGTTATTATATCATACATTACACACCCGCCTGGAGTGGCTACGCTGGGCACGGGTGACTCACTGCGCTTTCTACTAGCTTGCCGCCGCCGGTGGGTAGCGGTCGATGACACCAGCCTGTTTATTCCCCATTCGTACTAGACCTATTGTGCTAAAACTGTAATGTCGTAAACAAGTGACTAAGGAATATTTTACATTTTGTGGGTGGAACTTAGGGTTTAGATGTGGTTTGTAGTCTAGTGATCTTCGGGAAGTGAATCCTAAGTCCCTATCTTGTTTTTTTTTCTTTCTTACTTAGGTGAGCAAAATTAGTGGTAAGTAGTATTTATAGGTACCTACTACAATTTAAAATCAATCAATGAAATGAGGTAACAGTAGGTATACCTACAATTTCTTGGAAAACTGGGTTTAAATTAAAGTTAATTAATTCTTCATTAATCACTTAAAAATAAATGTCATGAAATAGTTTCCTGATCGATAACATTCAGTTTAGTTGACGGCAGCCCTAAAATGGATAAGGAAACGCCACGAAGCCGGCCGACCTCAAAAACAAGTGCGAAATGACTAAAGCAAAACGAATACGAGGACCGAAACCGAACGGTAGCGCCGATGAGGTAATCACACTATGAATGAAAAAATATATAAAAAATCTAAAATAAGCTATGTAACTGTAAGGTCGATCAGAAACCACTCTGAAATCAATCTTAAACTCACACAGATAGAGATGGTTTTCCATTGTAAAGCAGCGTGTGGATATTTTGAGACACCGCGCCATTGAATAGATGTAGCAGATACAGAATATGACTCATCTGTGACTAGGAGATCACTGAGCGTGAACTTTAGGTATTCAAGTTGTGTTTAAGTTCTCGATATACGATTTCGGGCTATATTTAGAATGTTCACGAACTAAAAGCAAAATCTTCTTAGCATGTCGATGACAATTTAAATTGAGACAGCCCAAAATTTGGCGACGAGTTTGAAAGGCTAGAATGATAGATGGACACTTGGACAGCCGATGTGGGTATGATATGGTGTCAGGTCACTCAGGTCCAGCAAGATTTAGAGTGACTCTTAATATAATAAATTAATCTCAATACACATTTTAATATGGAACCTAAAATAACAAAAAAAATCTGTCCCTAATGATTGCTAGTCTCAACTCTCAAGGTACTCCAGCTGGGAACCTGCATAAACTCAGGGCTGGCACTTGTACATAAGTATGAATATTGTTTGTTTCCTCCGCTACTATGTAGCCGCTGCGTAGAGGCTATGTACCACTCCGGGTACGAGACATAGCACGACACTACGTGGGCATGATCACGTGACATAGTACAGCGTACGTTTTCGTTTCGTTTTACTCCTAGTGTCGCTATTCGGCGCAGGACTGGTACTCGTCGTAGGACTGCTACGCACCGTAGGAAAGCTATGTGGCGTAGGACCGCTACGCGGCGTAGGACTGCAACGCGCCGTAGTACAGCTACACTGAGTAGGACTGCTACACGGCCGGCGTAGGAGAGCTACGCGCTGTAGAAAAGCTACGTGGCGTAGGACCGCTATGCGGCGTAGGACTGTAACGCATCTTAGTGCAGCTACACTGGGTAGTACTGCTAAGCGCCGTAGGGAAGCTAAGCTGGGTAGTACTGCTACGTGGCGCCCGAGGCTGCGTAGGATCTGCGTAAATGAATTTTGCCCACTTGATCGCGATATGAAATAAAATATCAAACTGAGCACCATAATCTCTATATATATTTTCCTCATTTTTTATGTTGAACTATGTAGTCGACTTTACGCAATATTAGTTTTTACATTCAAAATCGGCAGTGAACACAGGACACAAATGATGTTCTATAAAAATGTTTGGTCCATCCTATGTTCCGCCAAAAGGCATTCAAAATAGTGACGCTAAAGTGTCGCTAAAGTCATTATTATCAAATTTAAATTAATTATAAAAGTACAAAAGCTCATAAAATACAATGTCAGCAAATAAATTTGTCAAAAATGAAATTAAATAGTACAAAAATCGCACAAAAAAGAAAATACAATGTCAGCAATATTACAATTGTCAAACTTAAATTAATTTAAATAGTAGTAGTTAGTCGTGAAAAAAATACAATGTCAGTAAAATTTAAAATTATCAAAATTAAATTAACTATAACCGTTTCAAAACTCTTAATAATACAATGTCACCTAAATTAGAATTGTCAAAGGATGATGGGCATAATGTCCCAAGTGTACAACACTTACAATAATATATCATTAGGTAGATATCATTTAGAGGAACAAATTATTTTATGACCACGAAGCTGAATTCCGCGTCAGAAAAAAGTTAAAGGCGTTTAACGCTCCTTTAAATATTATTAAAAGTTAGCGTTATATATCGTATTTAATATGTATAAGAATAAAAATACCCCAAAAAGTACATTAAAAATAAACCAGGCATACATGTGTTAATCATCAATGAGCTGGTGAACACTTGAGCGTCAGATGAATATTGCCCGAGAACCAGTTACCTTTCATTCCAGTTTGTTTCTTCGACCCCTTGGTATAGATCAATTCAGCCTGGACGAATAGCTCACAGCCTGCAAATCCTAAATGCCATTTACGTAGCGGCATATATACTATAGAAGTTTGCCAGGAGTGTAACGGCTTATGGAATCGATGCAAGTAACTGCCAATTAATTAGCACACGACACATGTCAAGAAAAACATATTATTCATATATATGGTAGATACGCTTTGCCACAGCTTTACTGTTCATGTTTAACAGGCAATCGTACCATAGGAACTTGTGCACACATTATGAGCATTATTTGGTTCCTGTGATTAGTAGGGACTAGACTAATGATTTTCAATGTCCAGCAAGATTTTTGGATGATATAATTCTAACTGATCGTAATGAATAAATAAGATGTTGTGTGTGAAAAGTGCGTGTTATATGCCAAATAAAAAAATAATGGTTAGTAAAAATGGCTTTCTCATTTCATATACCTATTCCTTTACCGTTACCTCATCATAATACAGATAAAGCACTAGCACACCAATAGCGATCTAGGCCAAATATGAGGAGATTAAGAGGAGATATTTGCTCTTAATGGATTTTTTAAACTTGTTTTCAAAAATACATTTTTCTTACTTGGACATCACTTAGAGTAAAAAAAAGTTATATATATATGTAATTAGGGGAACAAGTACAACATTTGACCACATGTCATAAATTGCTACAAGAGTTGGGACAAAATCCATCCAAATCTGTCCATTGTCCTATAAATTGTACAAACTTATATTATCAAAATTTGTCATTAAAGGTATTCATCAACAGAGTAATAGTCCTTACCATACATTCGCCTGTAATTAACAGACATAATGAGTGATTGTGATCGAAGGCTCAGACAGTCTGGCTAACTAAGAATAGAGTAATCCTTACAACAAGTTACACCTTTTTATCTAGATTAGCTAACCCAGTTACATTTCATACCCGTTACATGGATTGCTTGCCGCGGTATAGGGGGAGAATAAATCAAACATTTTATAACATGGCAAAGTATTTATTATCATAAAAATGATAAATTACATCATCATAATTTTAAACAATAGATAACTTAAATACGTATCGATCCTTATTCCTTAGAATGTAAGTATTAAAATATCGAATAGAATGAAGAAAAACCGAATGTCTGTGTCTGAGTTATTTCGGCAAAATAGTTTTATTATGACATTACTTTGGACAATATGAAGCAATAAACTAGATTAGCCTACGTTATTATTAATGGACGGATTAATTAGCACTAATATATTACCTACCTACTCGCATTTTGCTGTTTATCTGATATCGTAAGTTTCGTGTTATATGCACACATTTTCAGTTGGCAAAAGATTTTCTACTAGAATCGACTACTATCAATAAAACCGTGTGTTTTCTAATTTGTTAATGATTTTATTCAGATTAAAACAGTAGTACATACAGTTTTTTTTTTGTTTACTGCGTAGCTGAAACTTCATGTAGGTATCACTTCGACTTATAACTTACTTTTTGAGTAAATCTACATTCAATTTTTAATATTAATTCATCATCAATTTCAGTCACTTATGTTTAAGGTTTAAGAAATTATTAAACAGTTTTCTGTTTATTCTGTTTCTCGTTACAGTTACAATCTTAAAAAAAACCTATGGCTAAAATATGTAGGGATAACCCAAAAAAATATTTAATAAATTCGTCATTGAGGTTTTCTACTTTAACAAAGGCCAAACGGAGTTGGCGAATGACTATAGAAAATCTACAATTCATTTAAAATTCTTTAGTCAGTGTTGGCACTGGCCAAACATATAAATTACGGTGTAATTGCAAAGACAAATAAGTCCAAACCTTATACCAAAGTACATAAAAAAAAACAAAGCATTAACTTTTACTAAAATTCTAATCATTACACTTACCTTCATATAAATACTTATCGATATAAATAATTCATCGCTAGCCCTATTTACAAATGCGCACCTCTAAATCATTACATGAAAAAAGTAAATACGTTGATTAACAAAATTAAAAATACTTTTTATGTTTATTTTTAAAGATTGGTTGACATTTAAACATTATTTGTAAAAAAAAACATGTAAAACTAAGTTGTTATCTAGGTATGAAATATTTACATTAAAGGAATGATGATGAGGCCTAATATTGAATGCGAAAACACCGCAACAATCCAATTATTAATTCAAAACTTAATTTATCATTCGTGCAGAAAAAAAATGTAGACACAGTCTCTAAGGAAGGAAAACTATTTGTCTTTCAATCATCTTAATTTTAAATACAGTTGTAAAATGATAAATCATTATTTCAATACATAGGTACGAAAAAATCTAATTCTAAAACATGACGTTTTGCTCCACAGGTACTTAAAAAGATCTACATATGTATATATTATTATAATGGACGGCAATACGAGTGAACCTACCTAGGCTGGTGATTACTATTCCACCATATTCGTGCATTGCTTTATCACAGCGTATACTATTGTAAAACATAACTTAGGGACATCGTTTCACGAGGGTCATGTATGCTACGAATTTTTCCAGTGCTGGCCTACTGTTTCAGTGAATCGATGACATCTGTCAAATTAAAGTGTCACCTCTAGTGCTACACTTGGTTAGACGCTGTAGTGAGTGTTGGGTTTGCAGTTGATGTGACGAATACTTTTCACACAATAAACATTGCTGATTCATTACCTTGAGTTTGTGTTAGGTAGGTACTCAGACAACGTCTTACTTTTTTAGTAAAACTAGAATGATTCAAGTAAAACTACAAAGGGAAATCATCTTTAAATTTTTTATGAACTCTCTTTTTAATTTCATGAACTTGTAAAATGTTAAAAGTTTTAAACTTTTATGCCGTAGCTAGTCGTCGAACACTGGTCAGACACTGGAATAGAAACGAGTTCCCTCGGGTGAGGTGCACTCACTGCCTCTTACCGCTAGTGTGTGGCAGTGGGATCACGTGTAGCAGTTGTCCTCGTCGGCGTGGTCGCTGCAGTCGATCGTGCCGTCGCAGAGCTGCGCCAGCGTGATGCAGCGCCCGTCCACGCAGCGCAGCTCTCCGCTGGGGCACGGCGACGCGTGCGCGCTGGACCAGCCCCGGCCGTTACCATTCGTCCCCGGGCTTCCAAAGTTGGAAGCGGATGGGGACCGGGGCGGGGGGGGCCCGGCCGGGGTCATGGGTTGGGTGCCGCTGTCAGATTTAGTTATAGTCACTAGGGGTTTTTCAGCTTCGTCTTGTTTAGGGGGTTCGGGTGGCGGGTCCGGCATATCATCCGCGTACAGCAGGGTATCGTTCAACGCTTGGTCTTCGGCAACTTCTGCTGCGTGCTCCGCCGCTGCTTTCTGAAAACAGCGATTATTTTTATATTTATGGCTTGATTATAAAGAAATATGAAATCTTTTAACTTGGATGACATATTGAGATATAAATGGTATATAGATGATTTTGATTTTAAAACCAAACTACTGAATCGATTTTCTATTTTCCTTTCAGATAAAAGAAGAATTTTTCAAATCAGTTCATAAATGACGAAGATGAGGTAACAAACACAAAAAAAAACATAACGGATTTGAGAACCTCCCCCTTTTCTTGAAGTCGGTTAAAAAAAGAGATGACCTTAAATAAGCCAAAAACAAAAATTTTGTGTTACCCTCAGCAGGGCGGCGCCGTCGATGACTCTGTCAAAGTTGTTGGCAGTTTTATTAAACCGAGTGGGTTTAGTCACTGTGGCTGGCCGTAGGGGTTGGGTACGGGGCTGGGGCACTCCGAACCTCAGCCTAGTTACTCTTTCAGTAGGCTCTGGTCCCTCTTTTCCGTCTTTGTAAAACTCATCAAAAAATCCAAGATCTCCCATGTTGACATCTTCGACAGATTCCTTTTCTGCATTCGATTTTTGAGGAGTTTGTGGAACTTTTTCTTCCTCGGATACTTTTGGGCTAGCTTTTACTATGGGCTCTTTGCTGACAGGCGCCACGACTTCCTTGGTTAGTCTGGTTGGTTGGGGGTGATGGTAATGCGACAATCTTGGTGGTAAGGGACGGCGCGTGAAGTTTCTTTTTAGAGAATTATTACTGTCACTCGTAATGAGTAGCTCCTTGCTACTTTCGTTTTCGCCTAAAACAAATATAAAATGTCAGTAAATTGGAAAAATTTTAGTACTTACTAAGCTCACGAAATACATCAAAATACAGCACTGAAATATTCATCCGCATCGCTGTCATCAAGAAATGTAAGGACAGTTATTGTGTTGTGTATGTGTAGACAGCAACACGTTGCGGTGTTTAACTTACCAGCACGTTGATGGGTGGCCTTGCGTCCAGGGGAAACTCTGTTAGGCCTCCTGATGGTGGGTGCGGGCGCGGAGCCGGCGGACTCCTCTCCGGGCTCGTGCGTGTCGGCGGCGGCGTGCGCGGCTCCCGCGGCGTGCGCGTCGGCTCTGGGCGCGTGCTGCGTACGCTCGCCGCACGTTTTCACGTGCTCGTCCTCGCCGTCCGGACAGTCCGAGTAACCATCGCAGAGCCACCGCTTCAGGATACACCCACCAGAACTACAGCTGTTGGACAAATTATTACCATTTGAAATTTAACATCGGTAAAGGAAAGATAATATTAGATAATAGAAAAAAACCAGACAAAGAAATATATTGAAACAATTTGACTATGATACATACCGGTATTCAGATTGATCGCACTTTATGCACGAAGCTGCCTCGTCCTCCCCGGCGGGGCAGTCCTTGGTGCCGTCGCACAGCCAGTCCCGGGGCACGCACGAGCCATCGTTGCATGAGAACTCGCGCGGGTAGCACGGGGTCTTCGCCCCCACGCAGTCGTTGCGCGTGTAATGCTTGCAGTTGAACGCCGGAGTTAGGACAGCAGGGATCAGACCGTCACACGCGTCTACGATTGCTGGAATTAACATGTTTGAGGGATTCATATTGTGATAATGCGGCATGAATTGATAATAAAATCAAATGTTAAGATATTTAGTTTACCTTTACATAGACCGTAGCATGGCATCTTCGTAGGGAAGGGTGGTGGGTTACACTCAGGCTCGAGCAAAGCACACATGAAATGCTTGACACGGTCGCTGCAATTAGTGGCCACTAAGTAGTCGATCTGTGACAGCAGAGATGTCGCCTCTACATTTCCAATTTTCGCTGGTGCTCCAGCTAGGTCGTATGGTAGGATCCCTCGGCACAAAGACATGCGGGTCGAGCGACATTGAACTGAAAGAATTTACAAACAACTTGGTACTATGCTAAAAAAATACCTAATTTGGGCTAATGATTCATATAGTTAGTTAAACTCTTATATCTACGTTAGTTCCATCATCATCTGGCTTTTCCCAAATACATACAAATTTTCACATTAACGTATAAGCACTCTTACACGTTATTGTGAAGATCGTAATCCCGAATAACTGTGTCCCGAAAGAACATAATCGGGAATCACTTTATCCCATAATAACGGGCTAACGTTTATTAATTTATTCGGACAGTCAAAGTCAGTTAGTTACACCCACCCCACTCCAGTGAATTTGTTATCAGCATATGAAGGATGTAAAAATTACAACATGAAAGTGAATATTGAAAAATGTGAGATAATAATAATGTACCTTGTACCTTCTTCCTTGAACGTTAGTGATGGCTACACATGCCCCCGATACAAAAGTTAAAGACTTACTTACCCTCTGAATAGCTATTGGATGGATACTTTTTGGTAGTGGTGTCATCACCGTCACGCCACGTCGGAAGTGTGGGGGACACTCTTGTGTTATACAGAGAGCTTTGTGTAGTTGATTTCATTTTTTCTGCATCCTCTATAGAAATACCAAAGAGCTTTGAATGACCTGAGGTAAAAGTGACATCTTGACTGGGACGGCGATTGTAAAATTCTTGCACTTCAAGCGGCACCTGTCTGGGTGCTTCGTCGTTCCGTGGTCCGGAGTGTACGAGGTATCCTATGGGGCCATAACTCTTATTCTTATGTGGGTATTCCACGTTTTTATTCGTTACTTGTTTATGATCATAGTTAGTAAAATCATTTATTGTTTCGGCTCTCGTTATGACTTCCGTGGTCGCTGCACTGCCATTCTTGAAGTAAATCGCTAGCGGCTTTTCCGGCTTCTGAGTAATATGCGGTTTTAACGTCGAGTCGTCGGTGTCAGCGTCATCCAACACTTTGGCTGTTCTCAAATTGTCGGTGTCAGCTTTTTCGTTGCCGTATTGGACCTCGGGTGTAAGATGGGTTGGGAAGACTGGAGGTATAGGCAGTTTTCTTTTGGGAACTTCTTTTGCCATCGCATCGACAGCAGATTGAAAATCGGGGTTTCTATCGATTTCAGCGGCGTAGAAATCTATTTCCGACGTTTTCGTACCTGCAATTATGTGTTGGCAACAATATTCGTCGGAACAGTGATTTGTTTAGTTAATACATTTACACATGCAAGGTTATTTTTCCCAAATGTTGAGCACACAATGATATCGTGTGATATATTGTGTTAACATTAAACATTTAAGTGTGAAATAAAATTCTTAACCCCAAGATGTGCTCCTCAGACCTACGATCAGTGTGGTTGGTGATATTATGTGGGGCCTAGCTGGAATAATTTGACAATGCTTATTATTTCAAACTATTAATTGAACTGAATATTTTCTGCATATGTAGGTGCACAAGACAAACATTCAACACTTATGAGTTAACATCAGTTGATACATACACACATAAACCCATTGATTTGTTCATCACATCGGAATATTCTTGTAGTTGTACAAGGATATTTTGACGCTTAATTAAAACCTTTACATTACAGTACGTAAGTGCTGATCCACGACGCACGGTGTATTATAGAAGAAAAACATCCATAGGTTAAAATCACAAAAAAAACTGCGTAATTTAAGAAAGTAATTCATTAATTTGTTCTCACGTTTCGAACATCAAAATTGGGCTGTGATAGGAGTTTACCATGGGCCCTCTGCCTAATGATTTAGGTACTGTAATGACATTTAGATTATTTTCTTCATGAATTTAGTTAAGGGGTAAGCGGCAGGGAACACGCGATATTCAAATTTTCTTTAGTATTTTTGCAATGTGCAGGACAGTGTCAGGTTGTATGTTAAACAAAATAAGATTTGCGAACGTAACACGAATGTAGTAACAAAATTATAATAATTAAAATCGAAGTTCATTTAATCCCAATCAATGACTATTTCATGGTAAAGTCATTCAGTAGGGTTAAATGAACTTAGAGGGTTGTATTGATGATTTTAATAATATAACTCGGTAAGCCCATATTTGCTGAGAGCGCGAATCATATTTTAATCAAAATACAACCCTAAACTGACCTGATTGCAAAAAGAAACAAGAAAAATTGGATTTCGCAGCCTACTCTGGCTTTAACCTTATGGAACCTTGCTAAAGCAGAGATAGCTAAGTTAAACTTAAATCCAAAAAGACGAACAAAGGAGAATGATTTTCGGTGGTCATGGTGTGGGGATGTCAATAAAGTCCGTGGCCACCACCACCTCTTATAGCAGAGTTACTTTAATGTCCCTTCAGTGTTGGAGAGAGAGCTAGACGTCCTGTTTAGCTCCATCTCCTTCCCACACTGAAGGAAGATCAAAACAAAACTGCTTAAGAGGTCATGGTAGGCGTCCTGACCGCAGGTGGTCAAGATGTGAATTAGCTTTAGAATCCATACCATGGTCGTCCTTCTCAGGTTTCTCGCCGTGCTGCTGTTCTCGTGTCCGGTCGTGGGGCGGACGCTGTCCGGCAGCGACCGGCTCCCAGTAGGTACCGTTGTCGCCCGTCCGAGACTCCAAGTGGTCTGGAATTGCAAGATTAATGATCGCATAAGTATGGTTTGTTGCTATATTTACTTTCGAAGGGAAGTTTGAGAAACGATTTTCTGTCCAATACTTTTTTATTAAGTTGATTTTAGTTCTCGCTCGCAAAGCCAGGAGAAAAGGTGAACTAAATACTAAACTAAAAGTAACAGGAGCTCGATTTCGTTTTGACGTTTTAAGGGAGTTGGGAGAAACGAACTCGCTTCATATGTGTGTATTGCTTGCGTCTAGTGACAGGCGCTCAATGGCTCAAGTGTAGCAACAATATTTTTAATGATTAAATAGGTACTTAGTAATCTAGTATCATAGTAACAAAACTTATGCAAACGACGCCGCCCTAATAAAGTACGTAACTTTAGCTATAAATATAAATAAATCTGCAATATTATGCCTGTCACTTATGTCCAAATATAAATTGAATTCCGAATCATAGACAAAATCAAATGTAATAAAAAAAAACTATGAATACTTATGTGCAATTTCACTACAATTCGATCAGTCTGGTGATTGGCAATTAAGGAGAGAATATGCTTACTGACTTGACCCAGTCATTAGCGAACGATATTCAGGATACATAGTAATAAATCAATAACTTTATCTTCCATTGATTAAATGCACAGATAAATTCTGACGCGTGCCAAAAACCTAGAAATGTAAACGTGAATATTTGAAATGTAATTTATACTGTGGATATTTAATTAACACACGAAACTACTATAAAGCTTCATATAACAGTGGTTTTAATTAAATGTGGTTCGTGTAAATTATGATGTTGTTATATGAAATACCAGTTTAAATATAAGTAAATTGGTAACATACCTACATATAATAAAAATAATAAAGATTGCTCTAAAAAGTATTCTTTGAATTCAAATTTATTTTATTATCTACTTGAATTTAAAACAAACGTGATATTCTATTAAAATTGCTTGGCTGTTAGATAATTCTCCTATTTCAATACCTTTCAAACCAAATAACTCATACAGATACTCCGATTACTGGAAAATTAACGACACTATTTGTATTACGTCTAGATAGCTGTCTAGCGCCATCTCTCTCTGTCTCGAAATACAACTAAAACATTCCTGCATTAACGCGTCATGGTAGGGCTACTGTGGGGTTACCATGATCTCTTAACGCAAGAATGTTTTGGTTCTATTCCGAGAGTATAGACAATAGACAGCTGTCTACCGCCATCTCTTTCCCACTCTCGAAATACAACTAAGACATTCCTGCGTTAAAAGATCATGGTAACCCACCTGGTCTTTATAACTGGTAGATAAAACCTAAAGAAGATTAGACTGCAACATTACGTCGCCCGTCGAGCCGTTCATAATACCGGTAACCGTAGTAGGAAGCCAGAGTATCTTGAGAGCGAAGACGCGGGCCGGTGAAAGCTTGGTTCAAGATGTCACGGCACTCCTCCGGCCATGCCAGCCTAGTATCGCCATTAATCCTTATCGCGGTTGCACAACATACATACATAAGTAATGTGAAGATAGTAGGTAAACATGCGCTCCCGTTCCGGCGTGTCAACTGTCAGTGTCATAGGTGAGCGCGAGCGCTGGGACTGAGCACTTCCTATGACGACACATGTTTTGTTATGCATGCAGTTTGTTGCATGTGATTACCGATTTGGTTATGCAGATTATGCTATGTAATTTGGTCTGTTGTTAACTTGTTACTATCCGCTATAAGTAAATGTTTATTCTATATTTGAGGATCATCAGATGCTCCAACATTTTCGTAAGCAACAGGAATTCAGTTGGTTCGCGTTCCGCTTGTTTCTCCACTCCACTGCGCACACCGAACAGTTTCTCAGAAATGTGACCTAACCGATATACGGGATGTAGTTTAACTCCCTGTAACACGTATCCTAGTAAGTAAGTAATTAAAATGATTATATGTTACATAAGGCTGTAAGCCGTGCGCCAAATGAAATGCAATTTGTGAACTAGTGCTGTAGTCGCTGCGGGAGGCTATTAGCTTAGGTACCTAGCTTGTGTGCTGAGGAGTCATTAGGTAATTTAGTAGATAACCACATTGCACATGAGATAAGCGTTCAAGCGACACTCCAGCCTACAGACCGAGGCGGCCACACCTCACCGAAACATATCAACTGTCGTTGTAATTCCTACTAGTTAAACATTCTTAAATACAACCATTTATTATTAATTCTACCCAGATAAATTGTTTTGCAAATCGAATGTCACATGCTTAAATACCTTATTTAGTATAATTTGGTTCTTATAAATATTACCTAATTACAAAGGAATGCTGTCCTTGGGTGTATCAATTTAAATTAAATAAAGGCGAATAGTGAATATGGTGATGATTCATCTTGAAATACATAATGGACAAGTCCATTATGGTCAGAAAATTTCCTAACTAAAAATCCATTATGTATTTATCATCATCTAATTAGATGATGATTAGCAAACATACAATAGGTAGGAACTAAAAATACATATAACAGGTGGTTTAATTTAATTCTTTTATTGTTTTCACTCATGTCAATATTTTAACAATTTGCAATGGTATTAATTCGAAGTGCAGCGAAGCAGTCATTACCATCAACAGATAGCGACAACAACCTTCAATTTATTTCGTAATTGATTTCACGTGTACTCGTATGATTATTTACATCTTCACGTTTTGCATACTGTAATTAACTGACTGTACGGCGTGCCTACCTACGGTTTTATATCCGCACAATAAACACTTCACTGACTGTAATTGTAGTTTCAATTTCAAAAGGAAAGCGACGCGACGTCGCGGGGTGAGCTCATGGCTACGTATGTTTTCTCTTCTATATTTTTATTAACACCTATTGTCATCGATTAGACATAATGATGCATATATATTACAATAGATACAATCATCAACAATGACAAACGAAATACGAAGCAAGACTGTTAATAAAAGTTAATTTATTTGGCAGCTTAAGTGATCTTATTTATGTGATGACTTTTTACATTCCATTGTGTTGCAAAATTATGCACGTTACATAAAAAAACCGCGACAGAACGATAAGCATTAATCTTATCTATCCAAAAAGGAAAAGAAATGCGAAAAAGCGGAGCATGTATAAAATAAAGCCGCCTACATCATTTATGGATGCACAAAAGTATTCGCGAGGTCAACTTTCGTTTTTATGGATCCTTCGCAAATAAAAACACAATATGAGAGCAACAAAGGAGACTGGAGCGCATCCGGTCACATGCGGCGCGGGCGCAGCGATGGACACCCCACGCTATCAAATTATTGCTCACCACGATTTTACTTTACCATTTAAAATCTGTTATTAAAAAATCCCTTCGCGTGTGAGATGTGAAAGTGGCTGAATATTTATGAAGAGATCAAAAGTTTCGAGAGCTTATCAAAGTACAATTTGCACATGAAAAGGACTATAATTGCTTTGAAAGTTATTTTACGACGTATTTCAGCTTCCGCTTCGAGGGCAATTACTGATTTTAATGCAAAAATTAACATTACAGACTTTCTATATGCAAATTCTTTTTTATTTTAGATCATGTCACATCGATAAAGGATTCAAAGATAGAGATTGGATAAAGTTATGATAGATTTGTTGTCAATAAAAAAGTCTAGTCAACTAGATTCCAATTACGTTTATGAGGTGATAATATCTAGTAATAAAAATCTATTACATGTCCGTAAATCTGAGTCGGATTGTCGATAAAAAATTGAGTGTCTGTATAGTTTATGTTGAACAAGTCTTAGTGACGCGTTGATATAACAAAGCTATTTATTACAGTGTTTGGTGTCGATGGAGCTTTCTTCCGCGAGTGTTTGTTACGTGTAGTTTTAACCTCTGACATCGGTCGATCGCTCGTGCCGCACGTCCGGCGCGGGCGCATCTCCGTCCAAACGTCAACAGACTCTATCACATTATAATAACGACTTTCGATCAAGAATATTGAATAGCGTCTCATATAACCGACATTACCGTTCTGTATCCATTTTGGTGTACAATAAAGTATATTCTATTCTATTATGTCAAAAATCAACTTAAGAGATGTAAGTTATGTTTACTTGATCTATGAAATAACCTTATCTTATTTTCAGTGACTCGATATCATACTTAAATTGAACACGTTTTCCTTAATTAATACTGAAAGAGTTTAATTAAGATCTGAAAATTATGCACCGTGTTAACATTCTTATGTGGGGTCACACGCGCTTACCAATACAACTAATATTCATACCTACTGTTTTAATTTTCCGTGTGGAGATAAACACGAGAGATAACACAACTTTCGATCTCTCAACGGAAATCATAACAATCATTGTCACAATAAAACTGTTGTAAAATATAAATTGGTATAGAATGGTGCGCAGACCATTCGGGACTGTCCCTCGTCCATAAACATTACTGATTTAGCTGTGAGAACTTGTCGCATCCAGTTGTTACTGCCATAACCAACAATGGTGTCAATACCAGCTTTCGTGCGATACCCACGATACAAACATGCCCGGTATGATGCAAAGCTACAGATATTGGGGCATTATGTTTGGGAAATTGAAAGTTCCGACGTGACCAATCCAACAAAGCCTTGTGCAAACCATATACGTGCATACCCACAGAATAACTACGGCTAATCGGAATTCTGCTCCTTATATGGCCGTGAACAATTTTGATAACTAAGGATTATGATTGTCTAAAAACTGTTGAATTAAAAATGTTGTGTCATTAGCACTATTGATTGGTTTTAACCTTTTGAGTACCGTGTAAACTTGAGCTTTAATCGTGTCGTACAAAATAAAGCCATAGAGCAAATAAATCTCACAGATGGTATCAAACAAGAAAGGTAAAAGGAGAATTGCACGAGATTGTAAATAGGTAAATGGGTGAAAGGTATAGAAAGGCGGTAATTTACAAAATGGTACTTTTACAATTATTTGTAACAAAAAGATAGATCTTCGTGATAACAATTTTAAGAGTCGTAAATAAATATGTCAACGCTATAATGTAGTGTAGTTCACGATAAATTGTGATTTCTTTATTTTTATAACTTTCCCTTAAATAGTACTCCAGAACTAACGTTCATAGCTATACACTTAAGCAGCTGTTTCTTGCACCAGCACGCATGTACCCGGTTGTACAAATACCTTGAAAGAACCGATTAGATCCGGGTATTTCCGGTTCTTTCATTATTACAGGCATGATGTAATGTTAACACTTACCAGGCATGAGGAAGTAGACGAAGACAGCGAGGGCGACGCACACGAAGACGAGCGCGACCGGCCACCGAAGCATGCGCAGCGCCCGCGTCACCTTGCCTGCGCTCGCGCCGCTGTCCGCCGACACGCGGTACAGACTGTCCGGGTGGGAGCCCTGAGGACAAACGCAAACAATCAATACATTTACCATATTCAGGATGAAATAAGAGTTTAAAGACATGTTAATGAAGAATAAAATAAGACAAAGAAGAAGTAGGTACACACAAAAAACTTTAGTCTAAGGAATACAGCTAGGCCAATAAGGCCCAGATGAAAAAAAGAAAAAAAAATTGTAATAAGTAAAATGCCAGATGACGCTGAAACGTTGATGAAGTTGTTGGTCTTTATTTTTTACCCTTGTGTATAATAAAGTGTTTCATAATACGATTCGAGATTTTTATCAATCTTATCTGGATGTCAGCTTGACTTACGAAGCTACAGAACCACTTTGTGTTACGGCATAACCTATCTCATCATCTAGCCATTAGCCACTGGGCTTTTTATCATTATATTGGATGTCGCATATAAAAAATGTCTATATGTATCTAAAAAAGCTTCTTCAGATTTCTCTAAAGCTTTTATATCAAGAAACCATTTGATTTGATTTGCTTTTATTAAAACAGTGGATATACTGGGTGTTTTTTTAAACGTGCAGTATAGTAGTAAAAAATTCTGATGCAGCTGTTTTTTTTCTTAATTTAAGCGCGAGTCTCACAGTAAAAGTTGCCCATATTTATTAGAGTAATTCACTCCCTTAAAATTTTGCACATATTCGACCAATCAGTCTGTATAAGGAAAGTTGATCTAAAATTAATTCTAACAGAGAACTACCAAAACTAAAGTGAAACAAGATATTTTAGAAATTCCTAAAATACATATATATTGTCACTCTCTTCATATAATTGTGCAGTGCATAAGAATTCGTACAATCGTTATATTATACATGCGCACTGCTATTAATATTAATGGCTTAATAGTCGTGTCGAATTCCAAGAAAACGATTAGTAATAAAATTTAACAGTTTTTTATGTATACACTCATAAGTCGATACACCCACGCTTCAGCCAGATTAACTATATTAATTCGAGACAAAACACATATTGTGTTCATCTCAGTAACGTTACGTGATGGTCGAATAAAACTTTTATTATGTCATTTATTTTGAAGAAAGCTGCCGCCCGAGATGCGCATTTAACATAACTTTAGTTAAGTACTGCATAAACCTTCGCGTTGTTTATCCAAGGGAGCGATAAGGCTGTGATACATCTCTTCTCATGATACAAGTAAGATCATCGATTAACTTATGTTACGTATGATCGAATTTCATATTTAAGTACATAACATAACATCACGCTTGTAATCTTTAAAGAGATAGGCATGGCAAAGAGATAGATGAACTAACACCCACATTTCACCACTTATGTTTTAGTCCCATGTAATAGGGGGCGAGCTTACTGCCATCACTTGGCACAAATTCAGACTCCGTAGCTGCTAATGAGAAGTTCCTGACCAACTCGAAATTCATACCCAATAAACACTTTGCCTGACCTGGGAATCGAAACCCAGGACCTCATATTCAGCAGTAGCGAAGTAGACCAAGGAGGCAATCAACATAATATTCAAGTAATTTATTACTAAAATAGTTACATTCTAACATAATATTTTAAGTAAGTTACAGAATACACATATCTACCTATTTGTATATTCATACATATTTGGAAAATGCAAAACTGTCGGAAGTGACAGTAAATATTGCCCTTAGGTACCGACAATCATTAATAAAGCCAGTATTAGGACACGGGCTACAGTCTACCACATTACCATTATAAAGAACTCACATCGAATGTGGGCGGTATTTAAATTTCACTAATCGATTGTAATTCGATGGTGATTTATCGAAAATGTTAAAATATTTTATTTATGACAATAAATTGTAACAGCTGGCATTTTTGAAACTGTCTTTTTTTGCTAATCGAAGAAAGTTGCATTTTGATGGAAATATGAATCTGTATAAGTTTCAATAATAGAGAATTTGGTTTGCACATCACTGGAGCTGATGGACGCTACTGAAAGTGTCATACTCGTCGCCAAATTTTGGACTGACTCAATTTGAATTGCCATCGAGACGCTAAGAAGAATAATAGAGATGCAAAATGTGTTAGGGAATAACATCCCAAATACAGAATTTATTCGAATGGGCTATATAACATTAATATTGGTAACCAATATAATCGTGAGTTGAATCTCCGTGTAATATGAGGTCTCCCGCGGTGCCGTATCGTCTTAATCCATACAAATTACATATTAACTGTCCGAAGCACAAACATTTTCAATATTTATATTCCATCGCAATGTTCACTCAAAATCACAGCTCAAAATGTATGTATGCGTGACGTTGCTACCGGGCTTCGTTTAAAAATAAAATAAACCAAATTAATGCCATAAACATTTAATAAGAATTGTGTGAGAAACAACAGAGCAATTGCGCGTTTATTTTACGGCTCGAGAAATATGTTCTTTTCATAATAATTATGTATTGGTTTTTCATTAGCGATCACAAACATGCCTATTAGAATTTAAGCTAACGGAAAAAAAATTGACTAATCTTTATGAGACTTGGGACAATTATACTTATTCTATTTGGTACTTAGTCACGCTAATTAATAAATGCTTTGTGTAATATAGACAATTTAGCCTATCTAACATTGTTGGATTGTATTATAAGATCTTTTGTTAACTTGTACCTTTCTATAATTTATATTAATGAAGGCCTTTGAAAATCAATCCATCAATAAACATACTGTCTAAAACTCTAAATCCATGTTCTATTAGAACAATAAGTAAACAAATATAATAGAAGATAATTTATTTGCGTAAAACATGGTTTATATCGATGTTATTATAGGAAATCAGATCATAAAAAATTAATATAAATATAAATCCTTTATATTATCAATTACGTAATCTTTTATCCTTTTCCTTGACAATAAATGAATGCCCCGTATTGATATTGCTTGTCCGACGGCTGTTTATATGTCGTGGCTACGTTTTTGTAACATCGTTAAACCGCTTTAATTGCTTATTGTTGCGATACTTTATTCAGAGAAGTTATTAACAAATCGGCATTTTTGTAAGGTGTTAAATAACAAAGATATTACAGCGATGAATCATTTGATTCATCATTTTCATTCATCGCCCGACTACGGCGCGGCGACGCTTAACGAGAGTTATATGACTTTTATCCCGATTTAATTGGTAGGTAATGTGGTTGCATTTACTCGTTAACTTTAGAACTTGAGAGGGGTATTGTTACACATTTCACAGAAAAAAGGGCTTTATTTTTTCCTCATTTTACAAAACTCCACATAAAGCGGAAAAATGCGTTTCTGAAACATACGAGTATCCTCATCTTCTTGCTTTTGTCCTATGTTACTTGGAGTCTGCGCAACACGTTGTTTTCTTCTATTCTCCTCTGTGTTGACAGAGGAGAATAGTCAACCGTCACACTATTATTTACTCCTCTTTCTTTCATATCACTCCTTACACAATCCATCCATCGTTTCCTTGGTCTTCCATACTCGTATTCATTCCATTGAATACGAGTATGCGCAGTTAAATTAATTACAACCAATCAATTCAATAAATAATGGCAGAGCTATCGTGTTTCAAACGTCAGTAAAAGTAACTTCGTTTTCGCATCAATATCATAAATCAAAATCGTGACTTGTGGCAGTAGCAGTCACTCAACTCAGTTAGAGCAGTAGGTGCTTAGATTGTTACCGTCCCAACGCGGAAGGCATTTAGTCCTAACGTTACGTTGTCACCTGTCAACCTACCTACCACATATGTTCCAATTTCAGCCAGACTAGAGACTGCTATCATAATTAGTTTATTGCCAAGCCTCTTATAAAATGCCGTATTTGGTACTTAACCGTCATTTAAACCCCAGTATATGCGATAGTTTAATTAACCGGCTAAGTTCTTACTACATACATCGTAAGTATACGTTTTGCATGCATAATTATGCGGATGTGAAAAGCTCGCTTTTGAACATTTTGTTTTTAATCAGCATTAACACATGATACTTGACTACAATTTCCAATACTGTTTTCATAATTTTAAATGAAAATCTGTTTTGTAAAAATGTGAGATATTTTCTGATCATCGATGGGGCTCTTCATAAGCATAGCCTATTCAAAGATTGTTATATGACCACGGAACTTAAGATAAAGTCATAAATCTGTATTGAGAATTTTACCAAAAATTTATTTACTCAAAAGATTATTAAATTGTAATCAAAAAATCAGCCGGTGCTAGAGACCACGTCTCACTATTTATTTTTACACTAGAATTTAATTTTACATATATTTATAAAGTCATGTATAGAAGAATGTAATACACGAATATAAATATTAATGTCACTAGAGATTTATATCGATTCTTTTAGTATTGGTTCGTGATCAGCGCAAGACACGAACTGAAAATATCACGTTGATTACCTATAATAATCGAGGTAGAACATATTTACATAATGATTCTATGTGTTAGATAACCATGCATTCTTAACCGTTGACAAAAAATAAATTTATTATTTGCATGAATATAAATGAATGAAAGAATTTCACAGTACACAAATTAGCTTTTACATAAATAATACTTATTGGATTCTTCCACGTGATATATTATTTTTTTAAATGAGCAAGAGTTTAATAAATGAGACTCACAATAAAATTAAACAAATATTGAGAAACTTTCTTGTGTTAATATTAATAGTTATTTTAAACAACACTTTTATAAAACACTAGACTTACGTTGTACCCTACCTTGGCAGAGAATGGCTTCACATCTCTAGGTTTGGCGAAATATTTGTCCAGCTTGGTGTCGTAGTCGGGGATGAGATCGTTGACGTTCGGGTTGGGCATGGCAGGTATGGCGCGCACTCGGTACGTGCCGTACTGCTCGCCGTGCTCTGAGATGGTGGGCAGATTGCCGTTCGGCGAGCTACAGCTGCTGCTCGAACGCGAGTAAGCGTAGTTGACAGACCCGTCCGCGGGGTTCTTCGGCTTCTTTGTAAACGCGTAGCGTCTCGGCCGTTCTTCTGTCGGTTTCAGATCGTAAGTTTCGAATTTTTCAGTCACAAAGTTTTCTTTCACTTCTGAAGTTGGCACGTAGCGCAGTAACCTGGGCTCCTTTATTTTCTTTTCATATTTAACTGAATCGGTCTCGTTGTCCAGTTGAGCCAAGTTCAATGAATGTTGTAGTTCGTTTGCTGTCCTGTTTGTTTTGCGTTTGTTCTTACGATCGTGGGATCGCGAATGAACATGGTCGTCGACTATCTCTGACTCAGAGGACGGCCGGTCTCCGTACAGCACGTAGTTCCCGTTTACCATCTTTAACAACAGTTACTAATCTAATCACTCGATGTCGGAACTTATTTTGAGCATTTCTCACTTTGTATAATCATAGTCTACTTCTACACTTCACTTAAAAATCGTTTATTGTAAATTGTGTTTATGTTATTTCATAACTACATACATACTACATGACGCTGACGGCTACACCTGAAGTGTTCGTAAAAAAGTGATGTTAAGCTGACAACGACTCACAAATCACTGAGCTTGAATGAAGGCGCTTATTACTAATGCTGATTGTTTGTTTGTTATGTTTCGCGAAACAGTGGGATTCTTTACCTGTAAAATATGTATCGATTAAACAGAATTCCAAATACTGGCCGGACGAAGAGTATTCTGTTGCTTTGTTGTTTGTCAACTCAAACAAGTGAATCAATAGCAGGTTTGAGACAAACATCTTTGTGATATTTGTGTTAAAGAGAAAACGTTTTTCTAAACGCTCTGATACCAATATTCTGACAGAGTTAGCGGTGAAACGCTTTAGTAAGCGTCAAAACAAACATATTGAGATGTATACGTTTCAAGTGATACAACACTTGAAACTTATACATCTCAGGCGTTAGGCGCTGTTGTAGGGCCAACAATTGCGCGACCAGTAGGTATAGACTGGTACATAAACACTTTTGAATGTCAAAAGCCAAAATAAAGCGAAGCTACAGTCCCAGTCACAGGGCATAATAACTTGTGATAGTCTTACTGTTGTTGCCCATTCCAAAGCGTAGTTCTCTGTGGAGAAGAATGGGCAAGAAACTCCATGGACACTTTTTAAATCAAAATATTGTTACAAAATCTTGGTTACATCATTCTTGTCGAGATTATATATATGAGAAAA
Source organism: Standfussiana lucernea (assembly GCA_964057025.1). Classification (NCBI taxonomy): domain Eukaryota; kingdom Metazoa; phylum Arthropoda; class Insecta; order Lepidoptera; family Noctuidae; genus Standfussiana; species Standfussiana lucernea. The sequence continues at coordinate 13,748,617 of OZ059785.1, forward strand.
CGATGTAGAAAGACGTGGTAAGAAAGAGCGTCTAGAGTAAAAAGATAAAATCAACAATTCAAAATACAATAAACCATGGCAGCTGCGGCATGACCAGTCCCTACTGACAGCGCCCATTCACGAACTTGCCTAGGTTGGTCCGTGGATGGGTACATACCGAGTTTCCTCCGTGCCTTGGCAAGCACGTTAAGCCGTTGGGTCCGGTTGTCATTTGTAGATCTTTGACATTCGTTACAGGTAGTCAGTGGCCCGAAAGTCTGACGACCAGTCTTACCAAGGGTACTGACTGGGTTGTGGAGTTTAGATAGGCAGTCGCTCCATGTAAAATACAGTTATTCCTCTAGTAGGGAAAAGCTAGGCAGAAGATGATGATTGAATTGTTGTATCACTTAACCAATTGATGTGGCATTGGTAGGTAGGATAGCCGAAATCAACTCGAAATATGAAGACCCGGTACAGATGGACGAAGACAAAGTAAATGAATCAGCTCAAGCTGATACGTTGAGTAATAAGGTCTACATTAGGCACGAAAAATAAATACGGTAATGTATGAATACAACCCACTCCGATTTGTTGAGTTTTTACATAAACCTGTGCCTACTAATTGAAAGTATCGCGAAATCCACCCATTTCAACGGCTGTAGTTTATAAACTATTTAGGGGGCATTTAAGTTACGTATGTAATGAGCTACTGCATTGAAACAGGCAATGAGAACATTCGCTATGTTGTAAACGGCAAGTAAGTACATACCAACAGATAACATTCGTAGCGTTATGTCGGCCATTATTGTTTAGGCGCAGTTCCCGCGCTTTTTGCCCCCTTTACGCGGGAACGTTCTCAGTAAAGCGCGTGCGCGACAATGGCGGCCGCGGCACACGCAACGAGAGTGAATTGCTGCGATTGTGCAACGCGCGCCAGCACTTTATGCAACTGATGTGCCGTTAATGGTACAGATGCACCGATAACTCGGTTCATCTATTACAAGACTTGTATTTCCTGATGCATACCAGCGAAATAGTTTCTTCTCTTCATTAGAAAATGTTACGTAAAGTGAAATTAAGGTGAACTGCATTTTGTGCATTTCTGAGTCAAATTGCTACAAGCTGCTGTGCTACCTACATATGTATCTTCTTTAGTTTGGATTGACTGATTGAGAAATCAAAGCCAGATTCCGACCCCTGAATCTTTATTTCTGAAGTATTTTATTACGGACTATAGGGGCCGTCATAAGTAAAGTAATTTATAATTGTAAATAAAGAAACAAAGTCGAGGTAAAATAATTGCGAAATTTGATTAAGTCACATTTAACTTCAATTGACTGTACTATTTCCAAAGCAAGTAAGTATACGAAAAAATTCCAGCGCACTATGATACAGCTCCCACACTCGAGTTACCAATTGCAATGGCGCAAAAAGATTAATTATACGTGAAAATATTTCCAGCGTTTATGTACTTGTTTTAACGACTTGCAAAGTAAACGAATGACAGATGAAAAGATTACTAAACTACACAAACGATCCTATGAAGCACATCGAACAAGGCATTAAAGTCAGTGCGCATTGTAATCACGTTTCACGTTGTAAGTTACGACACGCCGATAAGTACCAGCTGCAATTGACTCAAGATGAATTCTAGATTTATATTCCAGTATTCCAGTTAAAATATCCATCAGCAGCGGGAGGAAACGATATGCGTCTGCGCAATGATCAAGCAAATAAATATTTATCGAAATACAAATTCCATTACCACTTATATAATTATGGAAGACAAGACCCTACAATTCATATAATCGTTCGCATTGTACCATCAGTAATGACGAACCTAGTCCTTGATCTATGTGTAGGCGGGCACAAGCAGTTTTGTAAGCTATTATTACTATAATACAAACCCAACTTGAAGTTCGTCGGATCGTCTCATGATATTTTATCATTGTATCTGTGACCTAACCCTACACACCATTGAGAATTCCAATATCATAAAGTTCATTCCTTTGTTCGCATTTGAATGTTACTTTGAACTGTAATTTGGTAACACGGGTTTGTGAAAAAACTATGATTGGAACTTTGATGGAGGACGAATTTCCTAAATGTCGAGGTGAAGATCGATTTATCTGATGACCCGGGAGGAATGGTGGATGGAAAAAGAATGATATGGACCGTTTTGATACTTGCTTTATTTCAGTGACAGTAAAGATAAAAAACAACAATAGAATACCATTGAGTCTCAATGCCGCAGTGGTTTGTATTCTAAACGCAAGATTAGTTACTCATCGCGGTGACTGCGTTCAATCAGGCGGAGACGAGTAAGAAGGTGTAGCATCCAATTCGTCATTATTTAAAAAAACAATGTACGTAATGTTTGAATTAAAATTAGCACAATAAACATCTATTTATGAACATTGAGTTTTGGAAGATTTTGAAGTACGGTATGTACACGAGTCATCATCTGCTTAGCTTTTTCCCTACTTTGGGGTCGGCTTCCGGCTTCGGATGCAGCTGAATACCAGTATTTTACATGGAGCGACTACCTATCTGACCTACACAACCCAGTTAGTACTGGGTAATACGATACCCCTTGGTAAGACTGGTTGTTAGACTTTCGGTTCACTGACTACCTATAACGACTGTCAAAGATCTACAATTGGCAGCTGGGAGTGCTGGGACCAATGGCTTAACGTGCTTTCCGAGGCACGAAGTAAACTCGCTATGTATGGGTGGTCATCCACGGACGAACCCAGGCAAGCGCTGCCGATCGACCCGAGCGGCTGTTATTATTTAGCCTCGAGGTAGGTACACAAGTACGTACTATAATTTAAAGAAAAACTTAAATCCTGACCTAATCACCTAAAAAAGTAGTGATTAGTTGTAGTAGTGAAATTACATACAAGAATTAATAAGTTACAAGGGAGCATCTTCATGTTTTCAGTTTGAGAGTTGTTCCAATTCTGCGAGTAGACCAGTGGGATGAGTATCAATGGAAGTTCGTGTTTTATGCCAGTTGAAGCGTGAACACTAACTCATGTGTCGGAACATAGATATCACTGTTTTTGCATAATTAATGTTATATTGTGGATATACGGAATGGATGCTTAATTTTGTAGGCCTACTGTTCGGAATTATTTTGAGTAGATTTACAGCCTAACCGATTCGACCAATATTCACCGAACACCGGACTCTGACCGATACGACATTAAGAAGGCATGTGCTCTTTTATTTACATACTGGTGCAAGACCCTAACCGATTCGACCAATAATCACCGAACACCGGTACGTCACGACCGATACGTCATTAAGAGGACATGTGCTCTTTTACAAACTGGTGCAAGACCATTCATGAATTAGATACTTTATTCTAGATTTAAACGCATCAGTTTGATTATGGCGGTCGACCACAGCAGCAGCAATATGGAACGCATTGAGCTAGCCCCATTTTGATTTAATAATTTTCCAGACACGGCTTCTGTTCATGTATTTTCCGAGTTTTCGTAGAAAAAAGGCAATTTTGCACTAAGTTTTATTGATACTTTTGATGTTTTTGTTTTACTGTTGGTATTATTTTATGCTGTGTTTTACCGCGTTTATAGCAATTTTAAAGCCAAACTTTAAGTTTAGTAGTAGAAAGCACAGGTTGTTATAAGAGGTAGCGCAATCCTTCAAACCTTGTGTATTTTGCACTTTAGCGCACAATAAACCTTTACTATTTAAGTAATCTGTGAATCGTAAAACTTTGCGTACCTAAGCACTTACTAGGTACCACAGATGCTGAACATTATCTGTCAGAGTTCGGAGCGCGTTCGCAATTTGTCCTTACCGGTAACGGTTGACCTGCTGGCCTACCATGACGCCTTAATGCAGGAATGTCGAGAGAGGGAGAGAGAGATGGTGCTAGACAGCTGTTTAGCGCCATCTCCTCTGGATAAATATGGTAACTCTACTGTTGACTGAAACTTAGGATAAAATACAGTACACTACCCAATAGAAAAAATGTGCCAATCACGGCCTACACTACAAGTAACGTCTTTCAAGGCGTATTGCAAAACTAATATTAAATTGCGGGCGATAGTAATCATAGGTTTATTGTCTTTAACGGGTTGATTCAGAGAGTACGCTAGGCGTTAACTAGACTGGCCCATAATGCGTAGCGGTATCCGTACTGTAAAGTCGTCACGAGCGAGTGCGCACCGCGGTCGTGTGTGCTACGCCTAACAATGCATTATCACTGAATATGAACACTACGCTTAATTAGAAATCGAACAAGTGTATCGTTACCGGAATCAATAAACAATAATGGACATGTTAATTGACTTGAGTTCATTTATTAACAGCGAATTTATGAACGTGCATATTGCGCACGTGAATCTGTAAATGAAAATTAGCTGCATCAATGTTAATAAAAAACATATCTTAGAAATATTGTTACTTTTGTAATTTTGTTAACAAAATATTTAATCGCTCTTCCTCGCCCCAGTTAACATGAAAATGTTACGGTACATTTCAGGCCTACAAGGGCATCAAAACAAAGACTATTTTTTACATAAATACTAATATAAGTTAACAACAAGCGAGGACTTAAATATTTCCAATGTCGATATGACCTTTAAGTAATAATAAAAAGTTTTCAATTGAAAACTTTTATGCGTATGGTAGTCTAAGCTTCATTCGGCTGTGATCTTACTAGGCGAACAGTGAGCGGCTGACTGACAGTGAGCGGCGAGCTGTAGCAAATTAGCTACGAAGTACTGGTGAACTCTTGGAAAAGAAAGCCGGTCGTCGGCAGCGTAGCGAGCGTACTTTGCCGCCGACTGCGACAAGCGAAACGCTGCAACCTGCATAGAGTACGCGCTGAATGGACACTTCGTTTAAAATATAAAGGGAATCGAACTGTAAGCAAACAATCAGCCGCTCACTGTTCGCCTAGTGAGGACGCAGCCTTAAGTACGTTACGCTATGTTGGCGCCAACGTTTGTCACAAAAGGGGTTGGTGTATCATTATCGTTCACTGATTGATATTCACAGAGTTATTAGAGCATTGAACTGTGACGTGCTCAATTATCATGCCGCTTGACCGTTAGCGGTAATACGTACTACTCGTAGGCACTGGTAGTAGTGTTTCAGGAGAAATCGACGCCCGGCCAACAACTCTACGCAAATTTGTATTACTAATTCGACGTAAACTGGGGAAATCCAATGCGGCTATGTGATTAATTAAACTGTTATTTTTTATAAACATAAACAATAAAGAGGTGTTTAAACACACATAACATCACGCCTGCAGTCCCTGAAGGGTTAGGTAGAGGTGTACCTAACAGTACACCCACATTTCGCCAGTTATGTTTGAGTCCCATGTTATAGGGGGCCAGCCTATTGCCAACGACCAGGCATTTATAAACGAATTAGATTTTGACGGATGCTTCACCTGCTGGAATATTTACTTACTCCTAACCCAGCTCACTGTCTTCCTCTGTACGACAAATGCCATCGATATCCGTTCAGCAGTTTATGCGTGAAAATGTGACAGACAGGTACTTTCAGATTTATGGTTTGTAGTATGTATATTTTGGTATTCAGCTGCATCCGGTAAGACTGGAAGCCCACCCCAACATAGTTGGGAAAAAGCTAGGCAGATGATGATGATGAATTTGGATATTCCGCTATTGTTGCGGTTTATTTGCATTTTAATTGTAGGACAATGTAAAGCACACACCCACCGACAAGAAAGGCAAGATACAAATTATCTAATAATAATTATGCAAAGGACTTTCCACGCAAGAATATGACATAATTGTCACAATGCGCTCCTTTTAAACGCCCGCCTTAAATGCACCCGCCCATCGTAGTCGCGAGAAGACTGTGATATAGAGCCAATGTACAGGTATGTGTCCCACAATAACCAACAATTCTACAGAAAAGGTCATCACGTTAACCAAGTCGAACATTACGCCGCCGTTTCCGCCGATCAGTATTCAAGCACATAAGAATGTACAAACAAACAACCAGCATTCCATAATCTGGTTAGCCAACACTCCGTGATAACAGCACAACACTTGGAAAACAAAACAACATACACTTTTTTGTTTGTTATGAAACGCGCGGTACGTACACTAGGTGGAGGTACTACTGTTGAACCGTTTGCACGATGTAAGTAAAGCGTGAAGTATTGGCATGTGCAGTTGACAGTGCAAGGCTGCGCGTGCGACTGAGCCGCTCCACCAGATGAGGCTCACCACCGTTGCACCACCTCGCAAGCCTCGCATTGTCAACACAACCGTGGAAACCCGCTAACTACACTTTTACGCAATCTATTATACACAGAAGATACTAGATAATTTCGACGATTATTATTGCTCAGTGCACGAATTAAATGGTAACACAACAATAGTTTTGATCTGAATGCTTAAGTATGAAGAAAATAAGGTGGGAACTGGAGGTTGAAGTAGACATGTTCATGTGTTTGTGAGCACTATGAGTACACTAGTTGAGAACTTACTTCAAGTATCTGCTGATGATGCAATGATGTTAAGAAATTCAAAGAGACTTACAAATAATAAGCACAGCAGGCAAACTAACTTTAATAAAACCCCCAGCTCCTAAAAAATATATCAAGCCTGAGATTCATTATTAACATGCAAGAAAATCAGAAGTCAACCGTTGTACTGAAACAACAACGCACTCACAAGATTAAGCTTTCAGGGTCTGTAAAACAATACCTACAATTTGACGTTCAGTTAATCATGTATACTATTTAATGTTTTCAGAAATACAGAACATAACACTACATTATGTTACAACAATAATTACAAGCAAAAACTGTTCTAAACAATTCAAAAGACGCCAATTCTCAGAAGATATGTGCCAGTTCCCATGGAGCCGAGCGAGTGTCCATTGCACACCGGCTTCCGCCCGAACAATTCATGAAAGAGCATTTCATTCCGCAAAAACATGGCGTTTATTCACAAAGGAGAATTTATACAACACCGCTTTACATATTACTGTCACTTCATTGTTTTTGTAGTAAACTACTTGAATAGCAATCAGCTTCGTTACACAGTTCCCGCGGACGTTCTCAAATTGGCAAACAATAACAAAAACAAATGACACATTCGACAAAATGCAAGTCGAGTGGTAAATGGTAAATTGTGAGCGTTACGTCAATCTGCATTCGTAGTGGTGAATTATGATTTCATTTCAAAGCTAATGTGTATGAATGGAATGCGAAGCACGATAGCGAAATTACTTTTATTGCATCGTTTTTGGAGTGTTATTCGAAATGAGTTTGAACATAGTAGTTGATATTATAATAGCTTATACCTCTAAGGGAAAAAGGAGTGAGTTTATGAGTAAACGGAAGGTTTTCTACTAAAAATAGCAGCTGGAGGTCAGCGGTCAATCATTTTTCAATTAAAACACTGCTACTTTATAAATATTTTTAGTAGTGAGTAATAATTGTATGTTGTAACTCCTAATGTGTAGTGTGAAGTGGAAACGCGTGTGAGCGAGTGAACAGTCGCACGCGCATACGCGGCGCGCGCTCGTAATGTAGCAGATGACTAAAACAACACTTGTGCAACCAAACACACAGACAAAAAGCTTGATGAGCAATGCCAATTGTATTTCTAATTAAACATTGTCATAGGAGAATATTTTTTGTTGCTCATCCAGAGATCCAAATCTATATATTGTATAAAGTAAGAAACTGTCTGGCTGACTGATGCACTGACTGATCGATCAACGCCCAGCTGAAACTGCTGGGTCTGGAAGCATGAAATTGCACGAAAGTTCCTTAGATGACGTAAGTGTACACTAAGAAGGGATTTTTGGAAATTCATCCCCTAAGGGGCTAAAATATGAGTTGAAAACTTGTATTAAACTTCTTCCACGTGAACGAAGTCGCGGGCAAGAGCTAGTAATTGAATAAATAGCGTATGATATTACATAGGTATAGTTTTCTGTTTAATGACGTTGCACGCTTCATGACAAAAACTTCACGAAAAAATATATACTTAACAAAATTTTCATCGTAAACATTCTTATAATAGATATAAATAGAAACAAAACACAATGCTCAATTAACACACAAACTCAATGGTGTAACATTTACACTTACATACCATAACAGCTACAAACTATTCAGAAAACGTAAGGCGCAGCACAAGTTTGCATAATTCCTTGCAAATAATTTCCAAAACGTATGGACATGTGATCAATCAGTGAAGCACACACTACAATACTATGTTATTTGACGCATGCTTTTAACAAGCAGTTAATATGCACGCTGGTCAGTGAGTGTGCTTTAGAAGTTGCTGCACTTATCATGCGGCCGAACAAAAGACATCAACGCGTTGAAAAATGTATTACCTTTTGACCACAGATGCTACGACAACTATTTTGCCTTCTTCGCTCGTAACCTATTTTTCTAAATCACTTACGAATATTGTTATGTTTCGTAGAGGTTTATGTTTACTAATTTAATAACTGAAAGAAATTATCATTATGACTTGCAAATACCTCATGCCATAGTTTATGACTCTTACTCAATGTAACGTAATAAAGTCGAAAGAAACTATACTTATTGCTACTAGAACTATTGTCTATATGTCTCACACAAAATCGTGAATAATGCTATCTGATCTGAAGCAATTAATTGCTATTTTAATTATGTTTTACGCCTTTGAAATACCTTAGTATTTCTAGGTGTGTAACTTTGGTTCAATTTATAACCAACTTAAAAAAAGGAGAAGGTTCTATGTCCGTAAATATATATTTTTAGTAAAGTAAGTTGTTTGAATAAATTACGCATTTAACTTTTTAGAACTATCTCGAAGACGCAAAGTATACCAAACAAAAAAGCAGGTAAAATAATACTTATCTATTGCTGATTCTTACTTTTATTATAATTCATTTAATAATACTTAAAAATAACTAAAAGTTATGTTGTGATCATATTATTTAATCAGTTTCTTAAAATTTATTCATGAAATAAAAGTAATTAAATATCCGCGTCAACAGTAGCGGTCTGACGTCGCTTTTCTACCAGTTCCAACAGGATAAGCAACTTCAATACATTAAAGTGTATGTTGATGTACTACATGGAAATTGAACGCCACCATCAATTCTTAATGCGATACATATAACATTTACTATTAACTAGCAGTGGCCCGTGACTTCCTATCCAATGCATAAAAATGACAAATGTTTTAATTCGCTCAGGGGTAAATTTTAGCTCAATATTTTCTTAGTCCACTTCCAAAGCATGTTCTAAATTCTTCAGTTGTTTACAGCCTGTGTCTAACAAATTACTCAATTATACAGGGTGTTTGGTGCATTGTTTGCAAAATTGAACGAGCTGAAAGAAGGAGTCATTTGCTGTTTCGAAAAAAAAAGATGAATTTTTCAAATTAAAAATTTAAAAAACCTTTCATCCCGTTCAATTTGGCAAACGATGCATCAAACACAGTTTAGTTGTATGTACAAGGATAGTTTAGATCTTTCAGTGCGTGGCCAAAAACGGAACCAACTCTAAAATTTACTTATTAATTACCAACATTGACCTAGTGTTCTTGTAACTGCGATTCGAGCGCCAAAGGAACCTTGTAACAAAAACTTAAAAAAAGTTCTTTATGCCTTGTTTAGCACGATTAGGGGTGGTTCAATTTGGAAATATCACATAATCTGTATTATGTGTAATGCATGAAACATAATCATAACATAGATAGAAGATAGATTGAGCCATCCAATAATCAGATAAACCAATATTATGACATCAAGCCAAATCACAAAATAATTTGTTTTCCTATTTAATTATAATGAAAACAGATAAACAAGCGGAACAGTCAGCGGTCGTTACGTAAACAAAAATAATTGATTGGAAGATTCTAATGATGAGGTATAAATGTGTGAATTAACTCAGTATTACGTTCGGGGGCTATTAATCTTGTCTCGTCCATATATCACTGGTCTCGAGGCACGAGACAGGAGACCGGTTACACCCGCGCGTTGCTTAAGATAAAAGCTGGTTCACATGATAATGACTTGTCTTGATTCTTTGATTGGTAGCTTGATTTGACTGGCCAGTGATTTATGAAGTTCGAGTTTGGAGAAGAAGAGCGAAACGAAATGGCCACTTACATTATTATGATGGATTTTCTGAAAAACTAACACTCTATTCTTCAATTCCTAGTCTTAGACTAGTTTCTGTGAATACCCGGAACACGGGATAGAAATTCAACTTTATTATAATTAAATTGTACCTACCTCAGTCAGTAGCATAAGTAGACATAAAGTAATACTTACTATACGTATCATCAGTGTGATACCTACTTGAAATAAATAATGTTATTCTATTAACGAAACATTCATACAAACTAAACATATAAATGAGGAAAAAATATGTAAAAGAAAGGTGAAAATTAGACTTGAGGAAAATTACAATTTCTGTATTAGTTGGTCTTTATCTCGAAATTGGCGCCAACTTTCAGCCGGTCCTTATGATCCACTCGTACTGAGCGCTATCACACGCGATCGTATCTTTTAAAACAGAACGTTTAAAAATAAACTCTCCACCGTAAACGCTCTGTTCACACTTCGATGTGTAATTTCATGATTATTGATCCTTAATGGATTTGGGAAAAGTATCGAATCGGCGCACTTAAAATAATGATGTGATTTTAATTGTTATGATATTTAAAGCAGCTTTTACTTTGAACTTTGTTTCCATGACCAATAAATGTAGCACTTTTGTAGAAAGGAAACATTTGGGACTATTAATTATTTTTTAATTTTATTATTTTGTATTTTTATTTTCTTTATTTATTTTTCCAACTTGTTGATTACATTTTTAAATATTCCTATATAAAATAAAAAAAAAAAAAAAAATAATATAAAAAAAAAATAGTAGCCCACCGGTACCGGGAACACTCAGAAGTTCATAACTTAAATGTGAATTCAATAATAAATGTTTACCAATGGAATAAAATTAATGATCGAGCTAGACAATACCTATCATCATCTCGGTAAATTGAAATGCAAATATGGTATTTCAAGTATTAAAGTTAATATTATTGTCTACTTAAATCTTCAGTTCAAATGTCATTATGTCGCAAGATTTTACGTATCGCAATCAAACGATGACACGGAATAGAAAATCTAGAGAGCATAATATAGGCGACAATGTCAAAAGTCAAATATTCATTACCGTACCGGACTAGAATGTTGTTGTTACGAAATTTATGTAATCGGAAGCTGCGCGGGAGTCCATCGGAGGTTTTCACTACAAACATGCGATTATTAAATTACTACGACTCAAAATGTCATGCTAATCATATTGTATTTATTTTGTCATCAACTGTGATTGTGATTGCGTGTTTTTATGCTTATTTATAAGCTTAACAAGCGGAAGAATGATTGTTTTCTTTATTAAATTATGTCAAACTATTACAACTTATTACCTTTTACCTTCGACTTGAAACGAGTGTAGGCGTTATCTGTAATTTCTGCAGCGTGCAACTACCTTATTGCGACGCTAAATGCTTTAGACATTTGTCATGAGGTGTGAACTATAATTATTCCTGTTTATAAACAAGTAAATATGGTGGCATAAAGTTTATAGACTATTATTAGAGACATTCTTTGATGCGGAAAACCATGAATATCTGTAGGTAGGTGTTAATTATTGTCACGATGTCATAACAATAAACGATGCATGTTTAATCAATACAATGTTTTGTTAATCTTCAGAAAACACATGAATTATTTATTTTGTATCGCTGTCGTTGATAATTTTATTAAATAATACTAACTTTAACAAAATATTTTCAGTTTTTCTAGAGCTTACCTTACGATTCTTTCTGTTTTGTGTAAGCATAATTGACTGCTATCGTAACGTGGCCGCGTTACGTTTGTTATAGATTGATCCACATAATAAGAAAAAACAACGCACTCAATACGTAAACAAAATACTTTTGTACTTTGAACAACCCGTTATCAGGGCAACATATAATAATCACACGTCATAGGAAAATCACGTCACTCTGCGTAAATTAATAACGAAAAAACACCTAAGGTCATACACTACATACTGAGGACGACGTAACTATAAAATTTTGATAAATGACTTACAACTTTTACATCATGACTTTGACTTTGTAACCTAATTTATTTAAACTGCGCCCGCTCCGATCGCTTTAGAGACATCAATTACGATTATCGATAACTGAATAAATGGGGGTTTAATCGCTCAATCTCGATTGTTCGTCAACAAGTCACGAGTTCTAATAACCTGTATCATGGTACCTAAGTACACCACGACAATAGCACCCGATGATCCTGCGACCTTTGTCTGGCATTTGTGCTACACACGAATTCTTTAGTTAAGCTTGAACTTTGTGTACCTGACGAAAATACGAACGCTGTCCGCATTGTTGAGGAGTCGATTCATGACATATGGTACCGAGGAATATCTAAATTATCGGGATTATATTACCTACGCTAATAGCATTAAATAAATCAGTTCTGTGTAAATCTTTGCAACATTTGACTTCGAAAATCGGTTAAAACATCCTGGCTCGTGTAGAACAACAACAAAGTATTTTCGCAATTAAAACTTATACCGTAATAACTTCCTGTAAGCTGAAAGCGAAATCGAAATTACAGTAATTTCAAGTCTCATCGGCAGAAACTATTTGATTCGACGAAGATAAGTAATTATTAAAATGTGCAGATTTCAGAATATCAAGGTATTTATATATTTGCTACGCAAAAGAATGCAGTGCCACAAAGCTTTTGTTGTTTTATTGCGTCCCTATTCAAGACTTATGGGCGGATTGATTGACGCGGCTCGATTGATTGTTACAATTTCAGGCAACAAGAGCGTGGGTAACCGCATCATAGGATGAATATTTCTAATTCTCTAAACTGCTACTTTGTCCCAACTGTTATTCTGTCATGACACCAGTGTCATCGGTTTTACCATACCGATGTCGCTTAATGTCAATTACAAAACCCTACATTGACATTAAATGAAGTATTGCATTTATTCAAATGTGAGGCGAACAAAAAGATGACACGAAATTCTCGAAGACGTGTAATCCATTTCGAAATGCGTCAAAGCATTTGTGTTCTTTTTGTATTTCCTTTTTGTTGACAACTGAACTCTAGCGTTGAGATTAGCGTTTCATTTCTTCAGTCACGTTACGGTTGATGCACTAACTAAACTCATTTCTTGGTCAATTTATCTTTATCAGACAGGAACGAGACTTGGCCTATTGTTTAATCATGACAAATAAAAAGGTTATTTTTGTGTATTTGTTATGTTAAATTTCAATGGAATCATTCTTTATTTTACATCTACTTTGCAGGATTTTAGGATTTAAATTAAATCTGATGTTCCAAGTTTAAGAAATCGATGCTACATTCTTTCGTGAGATTGGCATTTGGCCAGGATCCTTTTTCGTAAGTCATGTGTTCACCTTACCTAGTTTATGAAAAATCATTGTACACTTATAACTTTATAAGCTTGTCATTTTAAATCCACGGCAGCTGACTAATAACGAGTGCTCGTACCGACCACTCTGTTTTTTATCTTCGGTCACGACATACAGATCCCATTTGCATGAATGGAATGGACAAAGAGTCGTGATTTACAATATAAACGAGAGCAAAGCATCATGGCAGGAGGTCAACCTGTTATTACATCCGGCTAGCACCGACACAGGCAATATTACGCATATATAAGAGGCAATTATGAACCCTATATTAACAGTCATTATTAATTCTGATAACTGCCAGGTTTACGTCACCGTCATAAAAATAATTAAAAATCGAAGGAGAATTATTTGACCCACGGGGAAGGCTAAACGGCATTATTTCGCGAATACATTGATTTTATTATCTGCAATAAATAAAAGCATTTAATGTATGAACCCATATAACCTTAAATAAATTCCTCGATGAGGTAATTGTTCTTAATACATTTATCATACAACATAGAAATCCTTACCCACTTACAATAAATTTTAATTGCTGACAATAGACGTAAAGTTATATAACTTATTCGTATTAATATTCAATGCCAGTATCCTTCATGTATCTATCGCAAGTCTTTCATAGTCCCACATAATAGCTTATACAATTATTTCAAGGTGCATTGATTGTGGGATGCACAAAAAGAGGCGACACGGATCATAACATTATCTTATACAATTTTTGTAACAAGTTGGCACTTGGCATATTATTCACGCTGGCATTCGAGGCCCCGACAATCAGAGGATTAACCTTCACGTGCCCATAATGGCCAATATTTTAGACGACAGTATAATAGCTGGCACTGGTTACCATATGCATGATGCCGCGCGACAGCAATTGTTGCCATTTAAATAATACATAAATATAACAAAGCAGTATCCTTAGACACATGGAATTGTCTTGTCTTGAAATGAAGTAAATACTAATTGTTGGGAGGACCTTCGATGTTTTGAAGTTAAGTGTTTAAATGTATAAAATTATATAGAATTGCAAAATCCAACAAAAATAATCATCGTCAAAACGAATGAGTAATGACGCTGTGTGTAGTCTTGCTATTAAATAATTATAGGCCAGTACTTACAAAATGACAGCGATTGGCGGGGGCTTATAATACATGTAGTATGAATGGCCTGGCGTCAATTGGAGTCTCTTTTATGCAGCTACAATACATCTCAATCAATTCAGATAGGGCATGCCCTGTCCCAAGTAACGCCACAACAGCAGATCCTCCGCCCCCCGACTCTCGTCTGCCCCAGCCTCCTATTTATCGTCATCGGTTCACCTAACTAGAAGATCGTCTCATGCTTTCCGATACACGGCCTCGTCTCTAGGACTCGTCTGCTCTACAGGCCATCGATCTTACATGCTAACACATATCCTCAACATGACCTACATAAACGGTAATATTTTATATTATATATAACTATATATAACACATTACTTTTCGTTTATGATACTGAAAGGATCTTTACGACGATCTTTGGTAAATCTGCTCACGTGCCCAAGATTATTGGTTAGATACCACACTGTTAGTAGCGGCGGTGTAAGGTTTCTTCCAGGACAGGAATACACTTGAGTGCATGTGTCCAATACTGTAAACTTCAAACTGAAATTGACGCCATAAAAAATAATATACCAGTGGGTTACAAAAAAAGTCGCGTCGGAGCAAATAAAATCGTAATAATATGCGTGAGGCATAAACAGTAGCAGGCAACGTACTTTATCAGCAACATGAGATCAAGCCGAAAAACTTAAGTTAAACGTTTATACGTGTATTTTATTCCCTTACACCGTGTTACACAATCAATTAAAATAACATCGTTGACGTTTTTACGTTCCTCCGTTCTTTGCGGCCTTTGTGAAGTTGCGCAAATGTTCAGGCCATGACATGACACGGTGACACCGCACAGGTACCACGCACCACGCGACGATATGAACAACCAAAAACAATATGACAAAAAAGTCAATTGAACAAACAAAAGTCACCGATTTCCGAAAGTAAAGTTATTTTCCACTTTTTAGTGCTTTTTTTGGATGTTGGTTATTTTTTGCTAAAAAGTTTTCATTTTATACACTTTTTAGTTGTGGTATCTCACACAAATTCTTGTCAAGTATCAATTTCGCAATTAATTTTACTTTGATGACATATTTTTTCCAGCTATTTTGATTTAAAAACCAAACTACTGAACCGATTTTGATGAAATTTCTATGGGACCAATCGGGAAGTATATTTATATTATATTAATATTATATTTTGTCATTCAGATAAAAGAAGAATGTTTCAAATCGGTTCATAAATGACGGAGATATGAGGTAATAAACACAGAAAAAAATACAACCGAATTGAGAACCTCCTCCTTTTTTTAAGTCGGTTAAAAAAGAAATTGTTTAAACATGGCGTCTGCAACAGCTGTTAATGAGTCACATAAACAACAACATAAAAGCTTCTGGACATAACTTATTTTACTAAATATTCATGACATTGGTTTTAACTGTTGACAGCCGCGCCCGTATCGATATTTCGATAACCTTCATTAAAATAAACCAATAAGTTCCTACATTTCATGCGTCTGAAGGTAGTTCAACAACCTGACAATTTGTTGCATACCTGAACCCTGCAGTTGTTACAGAGGTTGTATCTCCACAATTTCGTTAACATGTAAAACAAACTATTCGCACTCATCGAAGTGTGTTGTTTCTTCAGATATTGCGAAACCACAACAAAACGCATTCACGTGCAAATTGCTTGTAACGCATTCGTGAGTTATGTGCACTGTGACACCTCCAGAATGCTTGCAGTTGGTAACTAAAACACTAGAAATTCTGCATCATTAATAACTAACTATGAGACACAAGACATCTCGTACACGATCACATTAATAAGTGCGCGTGGCCGAGCATGAGTACGGCCGTTATTAATTTATCGCATATGCATATTCTCCTCAATACAGTGTATTCAAGGAACATTGGACAATTATGTCCGCCGCACACGAGCCGACGTGACCCGCAGGTCAGAGGGTGCACCTTATTAGAATCCCTTTTCAATGCCCATTGAAACTGAGTTCAATTGTATGAATATTAAAGTTTAATTTCATTTGTGTTGATTCTTTTGTCTGCTATTATACAATCCAAACAAGGCGAAATCCTTGAGTATATGCTATATTACTGGCTTGTTACGAGGAGCTTTGTATTCTGTCTGAAGTTGCTTGTACTGCAGACAGTTAGATGTTTGGTTAGCTCTTTACAAACGCTGCAAAAGCACTTGGCCCAGATGAACGTAGTATTTGAATAATATATCAGTGAGCTTAACAAAATTACTTAGAAACTAGGTGTCTGCATCCTAATTGTGGTATTGCATGTGGTCATGCAATAGTACTATTTGGCTACTTGGAGTTCAACACGACTCTATTAACGATACCTAGTTACTAAACATAATCAAGAATGTAATACTCGTTACATAATGTGACAACAAACACTGCGACTTAGTTTAAACAACGCATCTTTGTTCATCGAAATACTTTCGCTGCAACGATTGAGACAAGAAACAAATAGATCAAAGGAACAGTGTAGCTGCAGGTTAATCAATATTGACCTACTTTACAATATACAGAACCGTCTGGCTGGGTGAATTATTCTGCAAATGATAAATGTATGTAATATCACGCATGTTAAACTTTACGACACAGATTTGGGTTATTAGATTAGATTAAAGTAAATTATGTGGTCATGTATATACGGTATGCCAACTTAGGTACGAAAACGGAAAACGGTAATGTATAACAACTCCTAGAGCCTGCCTATTCTATGTGAAACTTGACTTATGTTTTTTGGCATCAGATGTTGCTATTGTGAGTAAAGTGACGACTGTGAACACAGAACACAGCATTTAAGGTACTGCTACAATCACCAAACTGTAGATCAGTAGAGCCCTGGGGTTATGAATTATTGTATAGCCCAGGGATGGCGAACCAATGGCACGCGACACAATATTTTGGGCATGCCGCGCGCCGGCGATTTCAACTATATTTTAATCTAGATTCTCTCAGAATCTGAGAGTCATTATTTTCAGATATGATTAACATTATACGACTCGCTTAGAAACCGTTTGGCACATGACTCCAGCATGCATTCTACTAAAAGTAACCTCTTTCAACCCTAATTTAAGTTTTTTGTCATTAATCTGCAACATAGAAGTCACATTAATTTTAGTTACACATATAATTGAAACATGTATTACTATACTATAGGATAAACTAATCTTTGCCAACGTTCTCACATACTTCTGTAATTAATAATCCATAACTCTTGGTAATAAGGTGAATTAACGTGGTGATTGTGTAGTCATTAGTGCAGGACTGCAGGTATGCAAGTAGGTACTCTTAATAGAACTTAGCTTGTTCATAGCTTATAACTTAACTTATTCTTAATGGGCCGGTGGTGTGGCTCGTCGTATAATTGCTAATGCGTGCGATTTTCGATTGAACACGTTTACGAACGTGTCGTTGTAAACTTTTTGCCAATTTGCGTCGCTAACTCGGGTTCACAGTTCAATAGTTCACTGACAGATGTAGTAATTGCATCGCTCGTTATAAACGTGTGAAGGTCTAAGAAATAACCCATCCATACATACTTCGTACTTGACACGCTCACTGTCCGCGAAATATGTGCACCCATATGTGGTGGTCTCCATAATATGTGGTTCATTGGACAGGAAAAGGGCTAATTTACATAACATAACATCACACCTGTAATCCCCGAAGGGTTAGGCAGACGTATGGGTATCTAACAGTACACACACATTTCGCCAGTTATGTTTAAGCCATGTAAAAGGGAGCGAGCCTATTGCCATCAAACGGACACAAATCCAGACTCCATATCTGCTACTGAAAAATTCCTGATGGAAAACCCCAACATAAATTTGCCTGACCCGGGAATTGAACCAAGGACCTCATGATCACTATACCAACGACGCAGTCAGGGTTAAAATAAAATGCAAAAGTAACTTGTCACGCCTTATAACTGTTGAAAAAGTTTCCTTGTTTGGCACTCTGGTAGACCATGACTTGGGTTAGGGCATGATAAGTTTTTTAATCCGTAAAGATTCTCGTAGGAAAATTTCCGACCAGCATTCGGGCTTGATACCTAATTTGTAAATCTAAGATCAGGCGATTAGTGAACCTAGTACATCAGACATTTGCATAGATAGAAATAGAAGAACTGGTCTTGCTCTTGATTATTTATGTAGTTGACCGGTTATGTAAAGCTGGGAAGGCCGACAACTTCAGGGTAAATAAGGAAGATTGATAGAATCGACATTTAATTACAGAGAATGAGTTATTTAATCACCGTCATCTAGTGGTGACATGGAAACTATGGAATGTAATTAAGGTGTAACGAAAAGTGTTCTATAAGCGACAACATTGAACTATGTAAATTAGTTTACAAAGGATCAGCTGTTATGTACTGGGAGTCGACGTAAATTATAAAGGTCGAATTAATATTAACTTTTACGAAATATTGATAATTTACATATTTATCGACTGCTGAAACGAAAAAGTTTTTGTAAATAAAGCGATATGCAAAAGCCAACAAGCAACTAACTGCACCAATAACCTGTTTTCCCAAAGCTTTAAGGCCCACTACTGTGACAGTTATCTTATAACTGAGTATCAAACGGAAGACTGAGTTACAAACTATTGTACTACTTAATTCATATTCAAAAAACACATGTTGTCATCTTCAACATCACTTGATAACTTATGAGCAGTTTCGAGTAGCTACGTGCCGACTGAAGTGATGTTATCTTACTGCAGGTGAAAAAGCAAATAATTGATTACCAGAATTTTCAGTGTGTTACCATCACTAACACTACGAACTGTCTTAGAGACCGATCACTTGCATTTAAGCAGTTTTATCCGATAACTATTACTATGTTGAATCTAGAACAACATAAAAATTGTTATCATCATTTTCACAATGGAGTGGAAAATGATGATAAATAAATAAATAAATCTAAGCTCTGCATGTTCCGAGGTCTCTAGAATCTGAAACATATAAGTGATACACCAGTGGCACCCCCGCACACAACCACGCCGCGCCGACATGCCGCGAGCGCGGGGTCGCTCGACCCCAGATAACTTTACACAAAATATAAACATTGCAATGTACCCTTGAATGTACTTATCTGGTTTAGAATTAAGTACAGTTGCGTTAGATCGGGAGACGGATAATTGAATCCAACAGTAGTCCTCCTCGCCGCACGGTGGACGATATTTTTCGCTCGCCTTTCGTAGGAATTTTTGAAAAATTAAGTTTTTTTTTGGTAAACTTTGAGTATGCAGTATTGTTGGGGACATCAAAGCATACACTAATTAATGGTTTTAGGTACTTAGAAAAATTTATACACGATAATAAATGGGTTTGTTCATTTTCAATGTATGAAAACGGAACTTCTCTTCTTCATAAAACCTTCCGTTCTTGTAGAGTTAGGATGAAACTTTCAGGGATTGTTTTTCAGACCTTAGTGAAGGCTCTTAATCAATCAGCTTGGTCAAGAAGGGTCCAGCAAAAAAGATATGGTCAAAATAAAATTGCCTGTTTTTGTTATTTTAATCGTTCCTATTTAGGTACCTAGTTGGTAGTTTTTTTAACTTTTATCCATCTTATTAAGTACATAGCATAGTATTTGTTTACTTTTGATCTAATATACCCCCATTTCGCGCGTTATACGTAAAGAAATACCTACATCATAGTCTTTGTGACTGTTATATTCTTATGTATTGATTTCATATTACTTTTTTACTAAAATCATTGTCGAATATCAGTATTGATTTACTGACTGAGTGCGACAAGTATTCCGTGTCACAGACCCCATATAATAATAGTACATATTTACTCAATCTAGATTACCGAGAATCGTAAAATAGCCACTTGAACGGTCCTATTGTTAATAATCTGGTATTTTTGTAACTTTCTACGAAAATTTATTATCGAATACTTCTTCAGCGACATGTGATATATGCCAAGTGAAACCCAAGGAGATGAATGACATCGACAAGGTTTTACTTAGAAATCCCACAGAAGAAATTTATAGGTTTGGCCTGTCTTCACTTCATGCTCGCATTAGATGCATGGAATGCATCCTACATATTGCATACCGTCTAGAATTTAAGAAATGGCAAGCTAAAGGCGATGAATTTAAAGAACAGATGGCTACTAGGAAGAAACTTATACAAGATAGGTTCTGGAATCAAATGGGACTTCGTGTAGATGTGGTGAAACAGGGTGCTGGAACTACGAACGACGGAAACACTGCTAGAAGATTTTTTGCTGATCCTGCAGCCACTGCTCAAATCACAGGGATAGATGAAGATCTCATAAGAAGCTTGGGAGTAATTCTTCAGGTGATCTCATGCGGAGAATTTGTTGATGTTGAAAAGTTCAGAACCTATTGTCACGCAACTACACGAAAATATATTGAACTTTATTCATGGTACTACATGCCTTCAAGTATGCATAAGTTGTTAATCCATGGTGCCGACATAATTGAGCACAACAACTTTGTTCCTATCGGCAAATTATCTGAAGAGGCATCTGAAGCTCGAAATAAAGACTTCAAGCATTTTCGGTGTTTCCGCTCACGAAAGAATAGCAGAAAAGCGACAAATGAAGACATCATTAATAATCTGTTGGTTTCGTCTGATCCTTACGTTTCCAGTTTCAGACCTAAAATAAGGCAACTTAAATACCAACCTCTTTCAGAAGATGCCAAATTACTGTTGTTATTAACTTCTAGCGCAGATAATGAAAATTTTGAGTTTTTAAATGTTGGACACTGTCCTGATTGTGAATAGTAGTTTTTTTATTAATTTACATTTATTTTAAATTTATTGATTTAAGATAAGTAATTTTAGTTTTATTTTAAGTAGCTGAATTAGCCTATACAGGAATGTGTATAATATACGTATTATTTTAAATGGATTGTTTCATTAAGCGGTCAGCGCAAGGCGGTCATTAGTACAGTCGGTATTTATGACTTTGTTAGCGCTACCTGTTCCTTTGTTGTTGCCGTTTTCGTAGAAAGGTGCAAAAATACCAGATTAGTAACAATAGGACCGTTCATGTGGCTATTTTACGATTCTAGGTAATCTAGATTGAGTAAATATGTACTATTATTATATGGGATCTGTGACACGGAATACTTGTCGCACTCAGTCAGTAAATCAATACAGATATTCGACAATGATTTTAGTAAAAAAGTAATATGAAATCAATACATAAGAATATAACAGTCACAAAGACTATGATGTAGGTATTTCTTTACGTATAACGCGCGAAATGGGGGTATATTAGATCAAAAGTAAACAAATACTATGCTATGTACTTAATAAGATGGATAAAAGTTAAAAAAAACTACCAACTAGGTACCTAAATAGGAACGATTAAAATAACAAAAACAGGTAATTTTATTTTGACCATATCTTTTTTGCTGGACCCTTCTTGACCAAGCTGATTGATTAAGAGCCTTCACTAAGGTCTGAAAAACAATCCCTGAAAGTTTCATCCTAACTCTACAAGAACGAAAGGTTTTATGAAGAAGAGAAGTTCCGTTTCCATACATTGAAAATGAACAAACCCATTTATTATCGTGTATAAATTTTTCTAAGTACCTAAAACCATTAATTAGTGTATGCTTTGATGTCCCCAACAATACTGCATACTCAAAGTTTACCAAAAAAAACTTAATTTTTCAAAAATTCCTACGAAAGGCGAGCGAAAAATATCGTCCACCGTGCGCCGTATAGATCATTGCACCCAATCTCAGCGAAGACTATAGCCATCGACGTAGGAAATATTACAGTGCACAAGTGTGTGGACCGACACCGGTGAACCCTTTCTTCCTTATATTCGTTGTCCAATGGAATGGCAATCTGACAAGACAGGAGAGAGATAAAGCGTAGGACGACGGATTCAAGTATTTTTCAAGGCATCCATCCTAGTGTTCAAAGTTGATAGTAATAGGTAAGAGATGTATTGTTCTACACCTACATTTTATTTAAAGACTAATGTTCCGTGTAGGCGAACCTTTTGTCATCCGCCAGGTGTAAGGGCAACACCAAAACCTCAGATTGCAACTGACAATGTTCTGACCGCAAAATCATCAAGTGGATGTGGGTCTAGGCGCTACGCGTCTACGCATGGAATTTGTAGCAAACATTTTACAGACAAAAATTCACAGACATTAATGCATTCACCGGAATTCTTTACATTTTTGTCAATTTTGAGAAGCTTAAAATAACCCGTGACACCTCGTAACTTCAGTCAAAATTTGTTGAAATGTCGTTGAAGTCCCACATCTCACATCGAGTAAATTGCAAGGTTTGTAGTGTCGTAACCTCCGCAAACATGTGATTCAAACTTCGAACAAAAAATCTAAAGAACATAGTCTGAATACGTTGTTGTTCGGTATTTCATCAGTATGTGTGTACTTAATCCAACCTTTTTTAGGGATAATATTCTTAAAATAGCGCCACACACCATATGTTATGTTTGTGAACATTTTCGGCATAAAGTTTCGCCATTACTGCATATGTGGTGAAGTTAATCCTGTAGGTAGATACGGATAATGAAGTACACCTGCCAAAATGAACACACAATAGGTGGTATTGTGGAGCCCACGTCGTGGGATGAGTCAGTGTGTCGGCGCAGGCACAGCGCAGCGCGGTGGCGTCGCGGCCGAGCCAGAAGAATACTCTCACCTTGGCACAGTCCCCTAGTCGCCACCAGCTAATTATCGATACGAAATAAACAATCATTAGTTGTAATAATGCGATGCTCCTTGTTCACGTATTAATGAATATTTTAACGTCTCATTAATTTATTTCGTTCAATTGTTCGTGGGATATTTTTAAAAGCAACCGATTAAGTGTTCAAAGTTCAGGGTTGTTGTATTTATTTTAATACACTTTAGGTATCACGTTTTAAATAAAAATACTGAACAAAAGATTTGTTTTAAAGTCTTTGCGATACTTTTGTTTAAAGAAAAGTAACCTATCCTTTAGGGCAACACAAAACGGAGTTTCATCGAGGCGTATCTAATGGAATCCAGAAGTTTGAATGCCAGCCGTGCCTCGTAAACAGTTAGCATTTATGTTTCTATTAGGCAACGACCAAGGTAGGTATAAACGTATTCAAGTAGTAAAAAGCGACGCATTAGCAGAAGCAATGTTCCGGTTTATCAAATTTATTCGGAAAGCATTATTATCGAAATTAATAATAGATTAATGGCAGTGATCACTGCAATCATTACCACACTGTATCTCCGAACAGTAATCTAGAAGCTTCGAAACCATACCTATAATAATTACTGACAAGATAAGTCATTGTTGAATGAAATTACACGAGTAAGTAGGTATCGCAACAAGATAAACACATTGCGGAAAATTTTGAACACATCGTGTATAGGTATGTCCTAAGTGTGTCATAAATAAAAAAAATCAGTAGCAGCCACGGAGCCTGGGTCTGTGCCCGGTTGATGGCAATAGGCTCGCCTTCTTTTACATTGGATTTAAACATAACTGGCGAAATGTGGATGTACTATTACAGGTTAGGCAGAGGTGTACCTACCTCTGCCTAATCCTACGCTGATAACAGGCGGATTAGAAGCCGGATGTTGTCAAACTCGTCGCTAAATTTTAGGCTGACTCAATTTAAATTTTCATTGACACGCTCAAAAGAAGAACAGGATATTATTTTTGTTGTGGTTTAAAAGAGTGGTTGTGTTTCGAGCTGTACAAATCTGTTTTGCAAATAAATGACACGGTTACGATATCTCAAGGAATTCATTTTGAAACGCGTGTGCATCAGTGAACGATTGCCTGTTGCTATACTTTGACATTTAGCCAAAATAAGCTGGCAATCTTTGTTATTAATACAAGTGTTAGTATTTTGTTAAAAATTATTTTTCACTAATGGATTATTCTTAAAACTTATTTGATAAAAGAGATTTTATATGTCATTTAACGAAGACTTTTTTGGTCAGATTAGTCACAATAGGTGACTTTAAATTGTTTTTAATCTTTAATTTAGCCAATAAACTCATGTCAATAATCAATTATTTTTCCTAAAGTTACTGAAAGTAACTACCAAATTCTGAAATTCGTAGTTTTTAAAATAATTTACAATTGTTTTTATTGCTTCACACATTGCTTTCCAATCACTATGAAACTGTGAGATAGTCTTAATGTAAATATAATTAAGAATACTTATTACTATCGTGGTGCAAATTTCTGCTCCGATAATAATTTGTTTCATAATATACCTAAACGTTGTTGCTAAGAATAAAAACGTCTTAACCTTTGACATCCCATTTATCAGATTTCGTTTCGTTCCGGGAAAAATATATTATGTATAAGGACAACTTGGAACCTCGCCGCGTGATGAGTTCGTGAATATGGGATCCTGTTGATTTGGAAACAATCCCAAAGTAGACCGTGAGTAATGCCGTAAACATCAAATCACGTCTGCAATTCCGGAAGGGTTAAGCAGAGGTGTGCCTTATAGAACACCACTTTTCTCGGTTTTTATTTCCTCGCAATAAATGTGAAAAGTAGAGTATGCTCATTGCGGAGAAAAGTGTCTTCGTTTTGGGTGAGCCAAAATTCCTCTCTGCTCTCAGAACTCTAGTCTTACTACCATCGCTTTGCTCGGGAGTTAAGTGACAGCTCGGAAGCCCTAGATTCCCTCGCTAATATATTGTTTCCATATACCTATTTTTGTAATCGAACATATTGCTATTGTTTGCTTATTAACTAAATTAGTAACAATAATTATAATTAACTTCAAAGTTTAAGAGTGTTGGAAAATTCCAAGTGTTGATAAGAAATGTTGAAGTAAACAGTAAGAGGTGGGTCAATTCAATGATAACTGAGTGCTCGAAATACCTAAATATTTTATTTTAAATTAAGTAATTTATATGAAGAGGATTTCTACCTCGTCAGTCCAATTCCAAGCCTTACTTGACTTGCCGAGCAGGACTTCTTGCTCTCCAATCATTAAGTCTTGGGTTCGATTACCAGGTCGGGCAAAGTGGGTTCCATTAGGAATTTCTCAACAGAAGCTCAAAGTCTGCATTTCTGACCGGTTGATGACAATAGGCTCACCCACATGGACCCAACATAACTGGCAAAACGTGGGTGTTCTATAGGCACCCCTCTGGCAACCATTCGAGGAAAAAAGGCGTGATGTTTACGTTATTTCCGAGGAAATAATGCCGTTCATTTCAAATTGTATGTTCTTGAGTGGTAAGAAAATAGAAAAATATATATTTAGCAGAGAATTATTATAGCTTTAATATTATGCAATGTCCAAAAAAAAATTCTATCTATGGATTTATTTCAGTGGTGTTCGTATAGAATAGATCTTGAATTTTCAGCAATGGAGAGACGATCTCAAGTTTTCTGCAGGTTTATTTTAACAGAGATCTGTAGTTAGTCAATTTTAATGTAGAATCAAACATGAGCTTTACAAAAAAATACGCCAATTTTGTCGCCATTACTACGAAAACTGTTATCTGAAATAAGACCCCCAGTCAAAGAATAACTAGTCAACAACAACCTTTATCTTAAAACAATAAAATTATGTACCTATACCTAAATTATTTCGTCCACGGTACCTACATATATATCAGTATCCATATTTATTGAACCACTCAAACATGTAAATATTTGTGCGAGTACATTTGCATTTATCATGTTACCACGAAATGTGATAACTTATATTATGTGTTTTCTATTTTTATTCGGCACTGATACGAAGCCCGTGTATCGTAGCAAATCACACAATATTAAAGTGTTACATACACGCCATGTAGGACTGAACTTTTAATTATTACATTCGTTGTCAAGTCGCATTGACTCATTCTTTAGCTTATCTTTTCGGGTGATTGCACATTCCTCCATGACGCGATTCGTCGAGAATTGTGTAGAACACTTTGATTTATTTAATACAGATTTTCATCATTAGTGTGCATAATACTCGTAGTACATTTTGATATAAGTGGGGAAAGTTTGTTATTGCGACCGAGGCGAAATACACACACGAGCCGCAGGCGAGGGTGTTATGAAGCCGAGAACTGCAGTAACAAATGTCCACTTGTATCAAAAGACGTTTTTCAATACAAATTTGGTTTTTTAGGTTTAAGTTTTTAGTCCAAATTTGTTCTAAGTCCAAATTGATTCAATGGAGTAGAAAAAAAAAATGAAAAATAAAAATGACCGTGGGGGCGAGCCGCCTCACCACCTGGCTGTGGAATTTTTATTTCTGCACGTGCGGGGAATGTAAGAAGAAAACCACGAGGGTGAAATCCATAGCATGTTGAACCAAATCGTAGTGCGTTAAGAGCCAGTTTTCGAGGAAGTGTATTGAAAAAGAATTTGAGTGCATACGTCTGTACTCGACAAGTATTGTATTTTTGTTTGCGCAAATCTCTTCTGAACAAAGCTTTGGAAGTGTTACAATACATAAGTTTGGTAAATATCATTTTATATGGAAAATAGAGAAGAATTTTCTATGCAATTCCCATCCAGAGCATATATCAGAAAGGTGTTGAATTATTTTTTATGATTACGAATGATGGCCCATGGAGATACTTGTTCAGTTTCTTGGTCTACCACAACCTTTAATTAACCATACATTTTTTGTACATGCAGTATAATCAAATGTACCCTAACACCACATTTGTATGTCTACATCCAAAGTGCTCACGTAACAGATGTGTTTTCGCGTATCCGTTGTTGCAGCATGCTTTTTCATCAAATCTTCATCTATGCCCATAAAATCGTCGTTCGTCACACTGTCGTGCATCCACATCCTCGATAACGGGTATATTATCATCTAAGTATCATTTTATTCGGTTTTTATCGTAACATCATCAAGACGAAATGAAACAGCCATAAATATAAACTGTAATCATTCCCTTACGTACTACTTACAAATGTTCAGCAATCTTTGAACTGGAACACTTCATAACCTAGCTATATTAGTGAGCTGAATGCTGAATGTAATTTATTCTAGAAATATCCTAGCACTTAGTTTAAGATACTAAAGTATGTACTAAAGCACTAGGCCCTAATAATATACATATTCTCACAAGCATTTAAATACGCATTCAACAAGAATGACCTAAAACAACTTCATTTTGCGGTTTACAACCATATATACGTTTATGTATAAGTTCGCATTTGGCATACAATTTATCGAAACGAATCCACAAAACTAAAGAATGACTCAGTTGCTGAGAATGCATGTTCATGTTCCAGTTTAGTATGGTCTATGATCACATACTTTTGAAGACTAGCACACACATAGATAAGTGACAATAACATATTTCATCGTTGAATGATGGACACGTCAAGGCTCCCGTGTCCGTATTTCAAATAGTCAGATAGTGGTTGAGGGGCGGGGCACTGCTGACGTATGCCAGGTGGCGCCTGAGCACAATAGATCATTTCGCAACGACACCCTGCGCCCGCGCCGCCCGACATCGACATCTAAGAACATATCATGCCTAATAGATATTCAAATGGCAAATGTTTTAACACGTATTGTATACTCAAGTATGTACATAATACCTGCTGCTTGTGAATGGTAACAAATGTCAGGCTTTGTTTTATGTTAATGCTTTTCACAGTAATCAGATTAAGGTAGGTCTTCTGTAGTGTTCCAGATAGATAGGATCGAGAAAAATTTATCGATTTGCGCAATATGAGACTGGATTTTGAAACAGAATCCACGTGTAGGTTATAAACTAGGTGCAAAGGTCTAAAATCTACTTAATGTAGGTACTCATGTGATGTACTCAAATTATGTTAGACCAGTATGTAACCACCTACACAGCTCCAAGAGTTGTTTCGATTAAATCCTGATGAGGTGCAAGTGGTTGATTATCAGAATTAAAAACAATGTTATCAGCATACCAATGTTTGTGCTAAATACGCGTTACACCATTTGCTAATAAGAGATAGACTACAATACCAGACATACCACAAAGAGCACTCTTCACGCTGTATTATTCGGGGGGTTATCTCCGGTAATTCGGAATTTACGCATAGCCGGATACAAAAATTCTAGAAGGCTAAAGAACAAAATATATATACCTACTTTCTTTGTATTTCAAGCAAATCTTTTCCTAAGTGTATCGGTGTCGGCTTCCGATCTAACCAAATACAGTTGAATCGTAATTTACATGGAGCTACTGCCTATCAGCATCCATAACCCAGTTACTGGATAACACTTTGGAAAAACTTACTGTCAGATATTTGGTTAACGTGCTTTCGGACTTTCCGAGGCACCGGGCCACTGGGGGTCTCGGTATGTTTGTAATGGTCACCCACTTACATGCTGCGTGGTCACCTTTTTATCGCTGGGAATCCCGAAGAAAAATATCAGCTCTAGGTGGCCGTAAACTGTTTCCTAGAAGTACTGTCGAGGTCGTACGTGAGGAAAATCAATAGGCAGAGATGTAAACGCTGACAATCATGCACTCATGTAGTGAATGAATCCGAAATAAATCGGTACTTCACAATTTATATCTAGATCGAGAAGTTCAACGGTCTCTAGGTCCGGGTGCGACGGACACCGGCAGCCAGCCAGTGACGGCGTGCAGTCGCCTCGTCTTCTGATAAAGGCAACGTTCGGCGTCCTCCGTCCCTGAGCCCTCAGATCATTGACAGATAACAGACACGTCATAAGTCAACTGCATCGATACCTACGTTAGCAACGATGAGATAACGATTAATTCGAGTTGATACTGTAAGTATTTCAGTGTCTAATAAATAATCTGTGGTCTTTCAACACAGATTCATATAAAGTCATAGTGCACTGCACCAACGGCTTTAATTCATAAACAGGTCAACGTACGACTAAAAGCTTGAATGACAACTCTATAAGGACCATAATTAAGACGTTCCGAATTTTACGCGAAAATATCACTGTAGCGTAAACCGTGTAATGGATGGTGCCTTGACAAGATCATTAAGCACGTAACTACATTATTTAATTACTAAAGCTTCACAAAGTGCGCGCACGCAACGCAGGTGTGAAATAAAGCGGGTCGCATCTCCGGCAAGTGACGCGGTCGTCCTTAACATGTACCTCGACATAGGCTCGTCTTAGATAATATTATGTTTATTAAATAAATTAATAACCTTGACATACCGCCTACATGCTCCGTGCACACAGTTAATTGATTATCTGCTTAATTATTAGAGTTATAAATGGAAAACATTAGTCAACCTCCCTACCTAACATTCCATGAATATTTACATTATTTACATCCAAAGCCATACATTGTGTGAGACTAACAATTGATTTTCAAACCTTCTAAAAGTTTATTTTGTTTTGTTGTGTCATACAATTAAATCGACATCGAAAGTGATAAATCGTTTCATAAAATCGTACAAAGAGTTATATCAACAAATATGGTCTTCACAACAACTATAAAGTTTCGTCTTCCGTCTTGTTAATGTACGATTATTTTACTATTTTTAATGACAAGGTTACAACTAAAATTGCAAAGTTCATTCGATAGGTTCGATCTGTGCAATTCAGTTCTTCGGTAACTAATATTTAACAACTGATAGAATCTTCGAAAGTATTAAAACCGGAGCAATGCTGTCCGTGATTGCAGAATTGGAGATAGATAGCCGTGTTTGGAGCTCTTAAGTCAAGTGTAATGCTTAATGATGAACACTATTCGGCTGCATCGTGGGAATTTTAGGACCTTTACCTGTCTGTTGATAACCGTAGCCGATAACCAGCGTGATGCAAGAGTCGCGGTCACGGGCAACTGCTGGCGCGTAATGCGTTGTTTTAGACGCAACATGCCAT
Source organism: Standfussiana lucernea (assembly GCA_964057025.1). NCBI lineage: Eukaryota > Metazoa > Arthropoda > Insecta > Lepidoptera > Noctuidae > Standfussiana > Standfussiana lucernea. The sequence continues at coordinate 13,779,022 of OZ059785.1, forward strand.
ACAGCAATGATCGTTAGCACTATCACCGGATTTACTAAGCAGTTGGGGAAGCTGTGGTTACCTTTAATGATTTGACTAGGTTGCGTTTTTAAAACTTAAACGCAATGACTGCCTGACACTGTATTTTTTTTTCTGCAGCGATAATTTGGTTCTCACGCTTCTGTCTCGTTAGCTACGCCAGATTGACCTGATTAAAGCCCTGTCGTCTGTGAATTCATCGGAAAATCTTGGCTGTACTGGTTTTCAGACTTTACAAGCACCTAATGATCCCATAAAGTCATAAACTATTTCTATTATACATAGATACACACCTTTAGGTAAAACTATACTTAAAACCACGAAACACGGTGATTCGTTCCGGTACCATTATTTAATAGTCACAAAATATAAACAACGGCAACATCGTTACATAACTCACACAAATTTCATACATCATCTTCTGAGATGATCACTCGCTGACGGCATTAGTGTGGTAAACAATGTTTATTACCACCATAAACAGTACTAATGACAAGGTCTATATCGAAACAAATTCAATAAAAGAACATTCAAATAATTTTATGTTATCTGTGGCACGCCGAGGCACAGGTTAATAATGACACACACATGTTGTAACAACTTACATAACAGTAATTCAAATGATCCATATCGACATAATAATGCATGTCATAGTATCTTCATCTCTTACAGCAATTCCTGCATGCATCATAACCCCACACATGGGGTTAATAGACACTATGATTTATGTTACCATACATTCAACTGTATGTCTGAAAGAATTGAGTTTGAAATACTTTGCATGTTTTTTTGCTCATATTTGCAAGCTCAAGTAAAGCTGAAGCACTCGTGAACCTTGCAACACGGTTGCGTCATTGTATGCTGAGTCAAAACTTAGGTCGTATGGCAAATTTTGATTGGTCGATGTTAGGAAATACCTACTTCTACGTGTTTTCCAAAAACATTTGGTATGTTTTTTTTTACGTTTATAAAAAACCGTATTGCGTCGGAGCGTCTGCATGAAATCGAATGCTTTCATGAAATAATTGAAGTGTTTCCTGTCGTCAGCAAATTGAGTTATTGTTCAAATTGTAATAATAGAATTCAAAGTAATTGTAAGATTGATGACTCGTGGCTGATGACAAGTCGCAAGCGTAGCTGAGCAAAGCGTTACCTATTGTTTTACAAGACCTTTTTCAGCTAAAGCTTCAGCTACAGATTTAGGGTCTCCGAAATTGGTCAGTGTGTCATCTTAGGGGAAATTGCTTATCCTCCGATGCAATAATGATATAACTTTCTATATCATCATCTGTCTAGCCTTTTCTCAACTAAATTGGGGTCGGCTTCCAGTCTAACCGGATGTAGCTGAATACCAGTATGTTACATGGAGCAACTGCCTATCTGACCTCCACAACCCGGTTAGTACTGGGTCATACGATGCTCCTTGGTAAGAATGGTTGTTATACTTTCGGGCCTCTGACTACCTGTAACGACTGTCAAAGATTTACAAATGACAGCCAGGACCTACGGCTTAACGTGCTTTCCGAAGCACGGAGGAAACTCGGTTTGTAACGGGTGGTCACCCATCCATAGACCAACCTAGGCAAGCGCTGCTTAACCTAAAGATTGATCCGAGCGGCTGTTATTATTTAGCCACGAGCTCCTCTAACTTTCTAATCAGTAGAAATAACCTTAGTACATAAGATTATAATTGGTACCTAGACAGTATGGTTAAATGGTCAATGACTACCCATCTATCGGTGCCTATTGGTATGAACTTAGTTATAATTAGTCTTGTATTATAACAATAATAACAAAGAAGGAAAGTACCTACATAACTTTTAGGTTATTCCATATATATAAAAAAATAATTAAATAAATTCATGGGTGCCGAGATGGGACTAAACCCAGTTATCACCCATCGTACGGTCCTGTCACAGTTATATTACCTCTGACAGCAACCCATAGAGCAACCCATCAGTTACCTTATTCCAAATAGAATAAAGTTTGATTTCATCAGTTATGCAAAATCAGAAGTTTAAAGTAACTGTAATAGGAATATAGATTTAGTATGACCACTTTAAGTGTGCAGTTAAAGGTGGCGTTGCTTGTCAAGGAAATCTTCATCGATGTGTCAAACTTGGTACATTTATTTTAGGACAGATAAGTTGATTAAAGTGCAAAATACTAACAGAACCATAGATATGTTATACCAACGTGACAGAAGACACGGAATGACGTAAATATGCAATAGTTCTCAATACTAAGTACGTATACAGCAACGCACTAAACCAGCGCACACGCATCCGCCGCGTGCGCCCAATGATTAATACAAATTAAGATAAGACTTATAATTATTATTTATCACTATCTATATCTCTGTAGCTTTCCATTCTTAACCCCCTTTGACTTATCATATAAACAAACGTCAATTAACACATTGTACAGACGTGTTCCGCTGTTTTGATAAGAATCAATATTTACATGGAGTGGTGTGACTGTAGACTGTGATGCTATACAAAGGCTTATCTTTTGGACACAAGCTTCTCTAATTCAATGGTTATCCGTAATTCGATCGCTAGTACATTCCTGACATTTCACGTCATAGCACATAATACTACTCGTATAATGATAGTTATATGGTACAAGCGCAACCATCCGTAATTACCGTTCCCAGTGCCTAATACAAATGTTTAAATGCCTACACAATTCAGGTACACGAGGACTGTACGCCAATCAGTATAATAATGAGCTGATTAAGTTATTTATTATATTTCAGCTTGTTTTTTTTTTGGAGCTCGTGCATGTTCGGATTCAATGACGCCATTTTGTTTTTCTATAAGTACAATTTCCTCAGACAATTTCACAAATGTTTACCAACTGCACCCTCCTGGCAATGTATTGAAAGCGGCAAAAGAACTATGGCTATAATAAACACATGAATATTATTCTTCGTATGTTTCCCGACAATGCTCTACGAAGGAGGTTGGAATCTCGCGCAAGCGCGGGTTGGGCCACGTTCTGGTATGAGCACAAATGTCATGGCATTCATGACACAAGGGCGAGACCGCTTGATTTATCATTACATTTTGTAATTGTTACTAAACGTAGAGGATAATGTGGAATTTCTGTTTGTTTACATCAAAATACCCATACAAAACAGAATATTGATAGACGTAGTTCTAAACAAATGTTTTCACGGCTGTCCCTAACAAAATTGATGATAAAACCGTAGCATGACATTAACGGATAATTCCAGTCTATCAAGGCATACTAATAGAGCTGAACAATCGAAGTGGCTTGAACAAAACCAGCCGAACACAATCAATTGGAGACGCTCCCGCGAACGAAATGATTAATTGCATACTTGAGTAATAATTCTATCGTAAATGCGTTCTGGTTTCTGATTATTGCACCTGCTGAACGTAGGCGCGGCTGGCCAGCTCCAGCTGGAAACACAAATGTCCTAATAGATAATGTAGTAACCAATTTTATGCTACAAAGGCCTAAGAAAAACTCCATCACTTGTGAAAAATTAAGTTACTTACACAAGATTCTTGTGAAAATGTTGTTGGAAACTGACAACATGATTAATAGAAAACTTAGAGAAAATATGCACTGCAGTTAAAAAGTACTTATTTGAGCCAACGCTTATGTAACAGAATGTAGGACGGTTTCATAATTATTTGCGTACCGTACTGGTGTAAACCGCGCGATGCCTATAATCCATCACTGTGATGTATATCATCCTTATGCGTTTAGACAGATGGGCGACGATTAATTTCTCGACCTGTGCTTGATTCCATTGTTCTGTATTCACTTTCACATGTGCTACAGATATTTGCTAAGATAGCCAGTGGCCCGGAACCTCTGAGAACAATGACATTTCCATTGGAATACTTATAGTCATTCACGTCCAAGCAGAAGATCGATCTAGTTATGTAAGAAGCCATGTAAAGGTGTCCCCGTTTCTTTTACTATTTGATCTGTAATGTCGGCCTATTGTGTACTTTATATAAGATTAAATTGTTGCGTATATGTAATTGGTTTATTTGGGTATAAGCAATTTCAAATGTCTTTAAAAGGGCACGTGTGAATGGGACTGTTCTTATGGAGGCCTTATCTATATCAGTGGCCAATTTAAGAGCATTTAAGGGATGGAAGGGCGCCGACGCACAAACACATTATACATTTTTCATCGGTAATTTAGATGACACGTTTTTATGTGGGGTTTTTAATCATGATCTGAATACTTGGTGTTCATTAGTGCGCTGTGTACCTTCCACCCTGTATTATGTTTTTACATACTAACTTTATAAATAAACGTTTATTCTAAACGAGATAACCTTAATAATAATCAAAATCATTAATTGAATGGAAAGCGGATTAGTAACAACGTACGCATAGTATAATCGTTCAGTTGACGTAAGTAAAGTTACAGTAGGTTCGGGTGCAACAGGCCGTAGTAACAACGCAACTACGTTGCCTAGTGAAGGCAAGTGCGTGGAAAATTGTAAAGGTCAATAAGTTTCCCGATAGCCCTAACAATGAACCGTGCAGACAAATGACGGGCGTCCTTATCTATAATAGGTGACGTCACCAAACCAACATGGCGGCCAGCCCGCTGAAATGTCAAACATCATGACAAAGTTGCTATATAAGAGAAGACTGAAGACTGACTGACTCCAGGCCAACGGAGACCGACTTTCTAAATTGATTTAGACTCAATTTCAGTTTTAAAATTAACCTATAAATTTTCGAATTAAGAACTGCACATATTTCACAAAATCATTCTAATTTAACTTAGATAATTATCTATGCAAGCAAAATGATTAAGTTCTCACGATTTATATCAGTATGTAGATTTTACGTTTACGCAATTTGGAGACTGGGATGGAGTGGATATTTTACAAGTAAAAAAATGTATGCTGCATACAGTTTCGATACTGGTTTTTGGCTACTTATCATTTATCATCTGACGTTTTATTTAAGATGCTATCTTCAAGGATCCATATCACGCGATTACCGTGCGTTATAGTTATGTGTTCAACGAGAGGATGTGATTTATATGAGCTTACTTTTAGCCTCATAACTTGTTGAACAGCTTTCAACCATTGAGTAATCGTAATTATAACACTAGACTATATTTATGTAAACATAATTGATATGTAGGTACACTACCTACTTCCTAATGGTGAGCGTGCGTTACGGAGACTGATATATAGACGGTAATACATACTTTTTACCTGTAAAACATTGAATACAAATGAGTGTCATAACATTAGCTTCCTATTCTATTTTTGAGATTCATTATTTTAAATGCGTACGGAGAGAACTTATTTATTTATTTATTTATTTAATTTGGCTCCTCAACAATGAGTACACTATTACATAAAAATAGGATAACATTTCAAACTTAAGTCTAAGTGCCCCATCACTTAAAGAAGAGCACTACATGCACTATGTTATGCGCCTAAACAGCTAGTGTAACATCGAAAAAACAAAAAAAAACAAAACAGAATAAGAACAGATTAAAACAGAATGAAAACAATAGAAATATCCAAAATGTGAAGGTAGGCCAAACAGAATTAAACTTAATTACGTTAGTTGTTAAGCGAAGTATGATACACTTGGCACTTGCTTCTTTTTCACTTGTGTGGTATACTTGCTTCTTTTTCACTTGTGTGGTATACTTGCCTTATCTTATGAAAAAGTTTTCTCCGCACGAACCACATAACAAAGTGGCAACTATTACAAAAGAGAACTCATTTTTTCGACGCTACCGGTCAACATGTGAGGACACAAACCCCATTCTATTGACATCTACGTTCGGAAGACAATCATTTATAATTGTTCAGTAGTTATCAGCCAGTAATTAAAGCTAGGCAACATTGGACAGTTTCGCAAACGGAGGCAAGCTGACATATGACACTGGTGTTTAATCCCCGTGGCCAATCGCGGCATCAGCCGATACAAAGGGGCTGTTCGGGTCACGCTTATGGCGCAACACGACCTCATTAATAACTATAAAACAACTTACCATTATGCATCGTAAAATTCAGTATATGCAAATCAGAAATGGTATCGAAAGAAGCTCCCTGAAGGTCTCGCGACGCGCTAGATGCGTAACTTGTCAAGGTCCTGAGACCTTGTCAACACTAACACGAGTTCACCTCTAGGTGCTATTTATGTGAATATTTTCTATTGCATCTGCATTTAGAATCATGAACTATTATAAAACAAACAAAACTTAATTACATTAACAAACGATAAGTAACAAGACAAACACGGTACCTATTTTAGAATAAAATGTACCGTGGTATTAAATCACTGCTCGCCACGACTGCTCTGATTACAACTACTGTTAGATTGTACCCCAATTACAAAAGCCTCATACACTTAATTGTATATGTAAAAAGATTAAAAGATCTAGCCGAAGAGCAAACTAGTAACTAGAGGTCAGAAGTTCAGTGCGCCCGCGCAGCTTCGCGCGCGGCCGGCCCCGCCCAGATCTCCTGCATCTTACAACACGCACCAAGAATGTCGTAAATATTAAAAAATTAATGAACAAACAAGACTCTAATGCACGTTTGTTGAAGCAATTTCCAAAAAGTAGGCGGCCATTAATTCCTTTGAAGTATGAAATCCGTTTCAAGGGTGGATTTCTACAAGCTCTATATATAATACATGATAAAACTAAATGTTTATTTTCTGGATACCTATTCCATTTTCTCCGCATTAAACCGAATGTCAGCAAAACAAACAGTTGAAACACTTAAAATAATGCGTTGTGTTATTTATTCCGATCAACTTTGACCCTTATTAAAGGCATATTATCAAAGTGAGCGATATTTTTATCTCACAAAAAATAAACCAGCACGTGACTGCAAAAGTAGATATTTAAACAAAAACACAACTTTTTTTGATTACCGCATAGTAACTACTGATAACACAAAATTGATACAAAAGGATTTTTACGAATCGTAGAGCTGTCTCGAAGGTCATGTTTTCCTGTTAATTCTGGTTTTTTATCGATATTGCCTATATGTTTATAGATAGACATCCTAATGCTTAGTCATGTATGCAATCATTTGGTCTGTTTAGAGGTTCTTTTCCACGTAACTTATAAGTGATATGAAGTTTATAGGTACCTTATGAAATGAGTGGCAAAAGTTTACTCACCCTACTGATTATGTTAGAGCTACGTGTAAGTCCCGGCGTAGCCAATTAGGACATACGAGTCAATGTCTTTTTCTCACAATTTTGTCACATTCATTTGATTATGGCCCCGGATAGACCTACTAAATAAAAAATAAATTATTTATTTATTTATGTACACACAAAACACATTACAGGAAAAATACATAAAGACAAAAGAGCACAAAGGGACCGCTTATTTCATTATTTAATGATTCATACTGAAACAGTATAATTTTAACAGTGGGTTTGTGTTGTGGATCTTTATTACAAAAGTCAGACAAAAATGGAAAAAAAGCCCTTTTGACTTTTTTTTTTAAACGATCAAATAAAGCAGCAAAACCCAAGGAACTGTGAACTAATTATTTGTTATCTGCCATCTACGTTCGATATTCGCTAAGTATAGTCCGTCTGTAGATAAAGAATCAACAAAATATATTGTTTTCGCTTTTTCAATACAAATGTGCACGCGATGAGATAGTGACAGATTATCGACGAAGGTAGGTCGATTGTACTTATCTAGTTGCGATTCCGTCTGGAAATTCTGATTGTTTAGCCTTCCTTTTGAAATTAGCATTTGATTGTTATCTTATTCATTACTTTTGATTTTTGTAATCATAACATTCAATCGTTGACAAGTGATCGTGCTCGGGCTAGAGTCTACATACATTATGGATCCCTAGCATGGTGACTACAACTGACTATTGCAAAATGAGAGTGGAATTTACCACATTGGATGGTTGTTCTGCCACTAGAAATAAATAAGCAGAGAAGTGTAATAGATAGCAATAGTCCTAGATTGAAAACATCATGGATCCATGGGCCAGACTCATCAACTTTCACCACATCGTGCTATATGAAATTGGTGTAACGCTAACCCAGTAATGCAAAGCAAAAACGAATTCTGAGCAGATCACCTTTCGGATAAAGAGACAGATAGGTTCTTTTGTCTAGCACTTGTCATGACATTTCGCCAGTGGGTTCAGTGATCACCGGTCAATGCATGCGATGGTACCTAATGGCAACCACTTCGTTGTGCAAGTCGCTCGTTTGGCAAGAGAACGTTACGTGACCCAGGCACCCGGCCCATTGCTCATCAATTACTTACTTTTTGCTTCCCAAATCATTTGCGCCAATAGAATCATTGTTAATAACAAATCTAATTGTACGTTGCTGTTAAGACTAATAAGTCTCCGCCACTGCGGTTGCAAAATCATTACGATTAATTGCATCAGTTTTATCATTGCTTAGTTGCAAGAGTGTTATGTAGGCATGGGTATTTAGCCGATACAAAAAAAAAACCCAAAGTTAATCCTATATATAAGTACTACGCCACATTCTCTTTAAAATGCCTATAGATATACCCCCTTATCGGACTCCATACAAAACATTGGTAATTAATCAATTGCCCTAAACGAATTGCTAGTTAATTCCCCAACTCTTTCAGAAATTACTTCGAGAACGAAATCACTTATTATTATAGATTGTGGTATCTTGCAACAGTATTACAGTACACAATGTTTTGGACGCTGTTGACATGTAAATTTTGTGAGTGATGACCCGTTCTTATTGCCTAATGAAGATTATATGGCTTTACAACGTTGCCCCGGGCTCTGTCTCAACCCGACGTGTATCTCACTGGTGATTTATAAGCCCCAATTATCAATTATCACAAGACGAGCATTTCGACGCAACCTTTTAGAAAAAAACAATAAAGTGTTTCGTCTCACGGATAGATATTGCTTCAACGTGTTACATAAATGTTAGTGTTATCTGAACCACCGATTATCCGATAACATTAGACATGTCGGTACTGCGTGACCACGTGACAAGTGTCACGCAACTCTTAGGTAAAGGTTGGAAGAGGAAGTGTTTCCATCTCTCAGGTTAGTCATGGGAACACGGTAGGTGTGCCGTAAAATCTGAGATTGCTTGACAAAAAAGTGAATTGGGGAAAATATTATGTCAGTACTTTGTTCAATGAATACTCGCAAAAACAGTTCCTCGCAATAACAGTTTGTCAGAACGCGATAGCTTTGCCACCTACTTTAATATCAGTAATATTTTTTACATTTAGAGTCAAATTGAACGCTAAACAATATTTAAAAATATCTATCGAACTTTCCACACTTGTAAACAACAAGATCTTTTGACCAAGATGCTGAATTGAGACAACGATTTATTCTTAAAATAACTGTAGGTATCATAATAGTATCTCATATTATAATAAGGTGCCTACATTATAATGTAGGACGGGTGTCGCGACCGCTGATTGGCGTACATCGGGGGCACTTTTATCAGGCCTGATAACCCTGCTCGGGAGGCCGGGTCTTGACTTATGTATCTGTTAATACGATACGGATACATATAACTGTTAGAAAAAGTATTACACGTTTTATCCGTTTCTAAGGCATATAATATTACAATTTACTGCTTAGTTGACTTATTCTCCATAATAAGCTCTGACGTCGTTCAGTTAAGTAGACATATCGTAATCGGTGAATAGTTTTCCACAGCTACATTGTATAACTGCGGTCAGAAGTCAGGTAGCAATCTCACAATGCTAAATATGTAGCATGAATACCAGCCGCACTTATGACGGTCTTATATAAAGATATTTCAGCACACACATACGCAAACCCCTATACAACTACATACCAACTAATTTGACCAACCTTAGGTTCGCAATTATTCTTTTTTAACTGATTTTCTACCATTGAAAGGCCAGGGTGTAAGATGAAAGCTGTTTTTACCGAAATTAGAATCCAGGAAGACAAAAAAAATTACATAAAGAATCTGGATGGAATATTGTCACCATTTTCAGTTCTCTTGAAACATGTTTGAACGAAACGAAGTAGAACGTTGTTCTTAGCCGCAGTAACGTTTGTGGGTGGGACACCGACCCACAAACGTTACTGCGGCTAAGATCAACCACCCACCCTGTATACATTGACTGCATATATAAGCACTCTACAGTAGCTCGTGTAATTAACATAGATAAGAGGTTAAATAAATATATAATGCGCAAAAGCAAGATGATAAAACCAGCACACTTACAAAATTGTTAATACTCATAGGTAAGTATATAATAATAAAAACAAAAGTGTGAAACTTGTTTGGTTAGTTAAGTTGATGTTGCATGTAGAGATGCTACAAAATAATAACCACACAATATTATTAAGATGTAAGATGTGACTTTGAATTTATTTCCTACTATTTCGCTATAGGTATATACCTAGTGCATTAAAAAAAGTTTCATTACTTAAATTTATTTCATTTTTGTCAAGATCTTATGAAACAGTTATGCCTCAAAGTATTCATAATATTAATTCTCGCCGGTCATTATTCAATCATCGTTTTCAGAGAAAACCTTTGCTCTTTAATAAGTAATAATAATAAGTTTCAATAAAAAAGCCTGTTAAGTAATAAGTTATAACTTAACTTTACCGACCGCAGTTACTTCATTAAGTTTATTGGACCAGAACAAAGTATTTAAAAACGAAACATACCAATAACATTTAAAAGCCAATTAGGGATTGACAAATACATACTTTCGATTTATGTAAGAAATTCTAGAAATATCACATAAATAACGTAAGTTATTTCCTTTTTGAGTGCCAATGACATCCGCAGAGGAACATGTATTGACCAAATTAGTTCACGTAGTTGTTTGAGAATCGAGTATTATTGATCGATATGATTAGTAGCTACCGATGACAGGTGTAATAGAGACATTATTAAGTTAATATTAACATGTTGTGAGGCAGGAAACTGGCTGGACAGCCAACCAGCTACTAGGCAGTAGTCAGTGTGCACTGGTCAGTAGACATGTCAATCAAGCGTGTGGCGAGATCTTGAAGAAAGTTTTACGAGAATCACAGACGAGTTCTGTGGCTTATCATATGTCAGGCGCCTGGGAAATGTTAGGTAACCCATAGGTGACTCTGAATCACGTGATTAACCGAACAAAGAATGCAGTTTCTCCAACACAAACTACAATAAGGAGAGTAGACGTTTGTTTAACAATGAAAGGCTTTCTTGCAATGGTGAACATCAAACGAATATCCGCGGCTCCACGTGTTTTGTCTTTCAAGAGGCGATTCAGTCACCGGCAATCGTCAAGATGGCGATTCTACTTGTAATTACGAATCAAAGAATTTCATAGCGAAAGTGGTTTAGTGTGGAGGGTAGAATCTTTGCCTTGCTTAGCGATTGCTCCTATGATGAGAGTAGTTTGATTTTAATTAACTTACGTTTTCCGTCTGCGTTTAATTGGATGGGTGTGTGCTGTATTTGAAAGTGCAATAAACGCCCTTCGCAGTTATGAACTGTACATGATTAAACTCCCATTACACGAAGGACGGCCATTAAATCAAATGTTATTGGGTTAAATACGTTGTCAACAGGTTAATAAGAGTGATATGTCACAGTACTAATGGGCAGTTAACAAACAGGAACATTTCGCAATCTGTCCATTGTACAATATTGTCCAACATTGTCCCTGAGAGCTCCACTACATATAAATTGCAGCGAGACATGGCCAGGTGGCTGACTCACACATGTGCATTCAACATACGGTTTAATGACGAAATTCGAACCGAAAAAGTACATTAAAGACGGAAAATTGGAAGAATGCCATGTAACAATAGAACCAGAAGTAATATTTTCCTTTTTTAATGTAATGCAAGAGACGAGGCGTCATTTTATGATACTTATAAATCTTACTAACAAGAATCAATAAATTTAGAATTTTAGAGTATGAAAGTTTTCTTATTGTCTGTTTAGCTAAAGATTTTATGCTAAATGTAAATCATAACAAAAACAAATAGATCCTGTATTATTAAACGATAAATTATGTGGAAAATAAAATAAAGAATATTATCAGACTGATATACGTATAATGTCATAATCTCGTTCTGCCACACCGAATCTAAAATCAATGGCGATAAAGCATTTTTAGGTTAATTGTAAGAATCAATATATATATATATATATATAAATGATCGGTTCAATTTATATATAAACCGATTATTTATATATATATATATATTGGTTCTTATAATTAACCTAAAAATGCTTTATCGTCTTTGATTTTTGATTATAACGTAATATTTGTAGAAGCCGTTGATATGTTGGCACGGTCTACAAATCGATACGTAGTTATGAACAGCTCGTATCAGATAAGTCCGTCTCCTGCAAGTAGGCCGGACTGATACCGGACGTGTGATTAAAATGACCAGTCGGAGAAATGATCTAGTTAGAGACATTGAGCCCTAAGACTTTCCATTCGTATTTTATTGTGACAGCTCTTATCTTCGCGGACTATTGGATCTGTTGTTTGTAGTTAGATGAATAAGCAAGTGCTTTGTTGTTAATGTTGGAACAGACACGTCTGGTAAGTGCTTACTCACTTCTTGCAGTACGTGAATATGTTAGTATAGAAGGCAGTTTCATAAAAGCGCTTCGTTTGATTATTCCAGATCTTGGCCTTCTTGAACATCACAAAGAATACCCAATTAGTATGTCGTGTTACATAAAGTGTCATAATACTTAACATTTGCAATAAGGTACTAATTAAAAAAAAACGAACAAAAATCTTAACCGTGAGTTTACTGGGCACAATAATTATAGTTCTAGAGTAGCGTTATTTTCCACAAAACAATCAGAAGTAGACTTTAGATCGAACGTGTATTATTTAAATACAATAACAAGTTTTTGCTCTACATCAACTAACAATTATTTAAAAAAAAAAAAAAAACAAAGATAAAGGCGAGATGATTTGCAAAATACGAAACAATTACAGTACCTATCGACATATTGGTTGGAGATCAGTTCCTGATACAAGTCACAAATAAAGATGTATGGGCGTGTTGTATGTATAATGTATGAAGGTTATATACCCTGATACAAGTAGGAAATCGTCAACGGTGAATGCACTATCTATTACACTATTTAATTTATACGTAGTTCGCAAGTATTTGTAACAAAGGAACGGAAAATACCGATCTCTCAGGAGATACTCTTATCACTAGGTAGGTTATTATGAAGATGTAATTAATGAAAGCAATCTACTTATTTTACGGACTTTGTGCCAAAAGGAAATGTTATTGCGGAATGATAACAGGAAATTAAATAACGTAACGTTTGGGTAAACAGTTTGATTTCAAACTACAGTGTACATTGATACAACTGTACTAGAAAATTTATGACGTTCGTATGATTTTGGAAGACGCAGTTTGTTAATGTTCCAATTTTAGCCATGCACCATAATAGACCAGGTAGGTGCAGCTTTATATTTCGTAAAGTTGTCATATCTCGTAATTATCAACCTGTAAACTGTATGACGGGATTCCTACAATCACAATTACATCATGCATCTCTATAAAAAAGGGCAAGCAATTCTCAGTGATCACTGAACCGAAAAAATACCTAAACGCCACCGAAATGTCAGGGACATGCATAAAGATTCCATTGTGAAGTCGCAAGGAATCCGTTATTAAATAATAAGTATGAACCGAATTTACTGATCTATTATGTTCTTAAGTTCTGACATTGAAAAACATAATAGCAGAAACGTGACTTGACCTGAATCGTAAACAGATTTGACAGACATTCGGTTTAGTCAAATCTTCAGTGCTAGGTATGTACATACATGGAAACAATATTTTATCAATCAACAATATTAGTCGTGAGCATCTCGAAAATTCTAAACAATGTCGGAATATACCTATTTATAATACACCTATTTATTTATTTATTGAATCTAGTTAATCAAGTATCCCTTACACACACGTATTTAAAGCTGATTTCGATCGCGGTTAGGCCACTGAAAGTGAAAGGATTTTCTAGTATCGCGTATCATCCACTCAAGATATAAATGTCACTATTGCCACTAGAACGGACAGGAAGAAAAACATCCGCTAAAATAATAATTATTATCTATGTATTTACATAACTCAACCACCAACTTCATAATTCAGAATCGTAGCTCTACTAGCCTTATTAAGACACTAAAGTACGTAATAAATTAACAGTTTTGTAATTTGTCTAGGTAATAATTAGGTAAGTAACGTGATAGGTAATTCATTGGCGGAAGCAATTATTAGCAGTATTAACACCTAATAAATTCTATGATTGAATAACATGAGTGGCTCATGTCTGATACATCCATCATTTGGTGTATGCATTAGTAGCTGATCTAAGTTAATCTTGCTTTGTCCCGGGTACACAGTCGTGACAAGTTCAGCCTTCGCATCACGAGCAGGCTAGATAAATTAGAATACAATAGACCTATACACCTTACAAGTAATTAATATGCGAATGTATTGGAACCTATACATGATTGTGCCGAAACCTGTCGAAGAGACTGGTACCGTAATTATATTTAACTAGTATTAGTCACGCTGAGTTCTACCCTTTTAACATGATTCTAGGCACTTGCGTAGCTATACAAATACGAGGGACTTTAGCATCGTTTAAAAGATCACGTCAATATCATAATGTTTTCCATTATGATATTGACGTTCCAAGTAACACTTGCACCCAGATGTAAAGCTCTTTGTTCGATTGCTTACAAATCTTATTCGCATCAATGAGGCAACGTTAAGTAACTATTAACCTAAGTACAAATAACTTGACATGACACTAACAGCTCTTCAGAAGACCATAATATCAGCCTTGGTAGCTCCGATTACCATGTCATATCATCTTGAGTGTGTCAAAGTTGTGTCAGTGCTGAGAGCCGGCGCTGCCGCCCCGACTCGGTTGCGTCGTGGAGCCACGAAACAGTCGTGATGGATACCCTCGCCTGCCGTATGACGTGCTGCCGACGATCACGCTCCGCTTGCCCAATCTCACCTTATAAGTACCACGTTACAACTAACAAACACTGAATAAAAAAACCTGTCGGAACTAAACGCTGCAGTCAATCAAACACTCTTGTATATTTTAACATTCCACCAGTTTTTGCGCGCTCACTGATTTATCGTATATGATTAAATGATTACATGCATTGCTAAATTACATTATATGCTTAGACATTATATGCTTAGACAAAAAAAAAAAACTACCAGTAATGTCGAGAGCTAACGGCGAGAAATCATAGCCTAAAGTCGGACCTCAACTATATTAAAGACATGAGGGAATGACTAATTCATGTATTCGAAAGATCACAAAGCACAGTAAAGGTGTTGAACATGAACATATCTTTGTTATAAGTTAAGAATAAGAGCAATTTTCTCCATTGAATACGTGACCTTGTTTCCTCCAAACTCGTATTCGGGATCGGCGCTTGATTACGGACACCTTGACCCACGACAACAGCCGTGACATCGAACCTGTTCCGATCTCTCCACATGTCGAGCGGATCACCGAGGCGACGTCACTAGCAGCTGCGACACAATTTGCCGCACCACCGCGACGATCAATTCGAACAAGCAAAAACGAATGGGGACAAATACCTTTCCCACAATCATCTCGGCGTATCTAGTTTATGAAACAACAAAAATGTGAGAAACAAATTCGCTTGCCGTTCGACGACACGACACTAGTATTGCTGCTTGCAGCAATGCGCTGCGCAGCGCTGCTGACGATGATTGCACTCTAACACAATACAAATTACATAAGTAATGGCCGCCCGAATAAAGCCTGCTTTAATTCGCGAAGGTTAATAACATTAGGGTAAATACGCATGAAGTCGAGCACAGGACCTGGTAGGACCCACGATAGAGAACGGGAAGCCTTGATGACGACTAATGAGTAGGTATGGCATGAATGGAATGTCACAGGCGCACGACATGCCCTACTATGACACGCCACGGTGGGTTGAGGAATTAAATGGAGGCTGATGCTGGTGTGCAAAAACCATCCTTTAGGAAATTAAAGATCGGAATGTTATGGTTGGTTGAAAGTGTGAATCTATCTATAGAAACTGTCGAAAGATTTTCATCATTGGTTCGCTAATAGAATCGGCCTCCGCAACCAGTCGCGTCGGTCACACGCAGGCATAGAGTACCTACAGACGGTCTATTATTGCAACACAACCTGTGATTGCTGACCACAGGTGTACGTGAATTTACACATTTCCATAAATAAACATAACAGATAGGTACGAGATAAAAATTGCGATCACGAAAACGCATGCCTCCGCGGTTGAATTGTCTTATAAATAATGTACGCAATTTAATTTGCATACAAACTGCTCTATTGTCTATCTATGAAGTTCATACAAGTGCCTTTTAAGTGGTTTTCATATGATAAATGACACTGCTATTAGTGTTGCTTTTAATAACATTACATTAGCCCTTATTTATGGACGCAGAATAAGGCCTCGGCATAGCTTTTATAAAGCTTATACTTGCAACGAAGGATTCAATATTAGTAAGTACATTTTCTTCATATTTTCAATTACTTACTCTTACGACATCTATAGAAAGTGTTTTCTCCAACGAATGTGGTCTATCTATAATCTTGAAGAAAATCATATGGAAGTGAGGGACACGTTGTCAACATTTAATTTGTTTTTACAGATATTTCTAGTTAGACCTGGGTATTGAATGTAGGAACGAATGTAAAACGGTAATGTGGTCAGCTCGTCCCAGTAAATAATCCGGCTGGCTGGTTCAGTGTGACTCGACTAAAACGAAAAAAACTTCCCGACACGGATGTTTACCGGTTTCACGCGTTTTATAAACAACGATGGCACAAGATAAAAACAAAGTGCAATAGCTTCGTGAAATTAGAGCAAAAAACATAACAAGCTGTTTAAAATGACTAAATCTAGACTTACTTTAAATACAATTTTGTCCTTCTCCATCTCTGTCATCTTGTCTTAGTTTCTGCAGTTCTGTAAATAATAAAAATAATAAATACATATTTACAGTTTGTTTTGAGATGCCTAGAGGTCAAATAATTCAGAAAAATTATGTATTCGTACCAATGTGACAATGGTTCTTAAACGCAATGAATTAAGTCAATTTTTAAAGTCTAATAGCTGTCGTGTTTTAATTATTATAATAATATCTGTCAAGACAATCGACAAAAAATTGCCTAAGAACTGTTCGATAAAAACCAAATGATAACATCAACGGATGCATAATTTAATTGGGTTAGATATCTAAAATCTTGACAAGACAAATAATAATTAATCAATCATTCATTTGGACAGCTGGCTCTCCAATTATAATAATTTTGTTAATTACAGCAACATTGTAAAATTAATAACCACGAATATCCTGCTAATACCTAAGCCAAATATACACAGAGCAGGACTTAATACGAATTACCTACATTCACGATTTCACGATCAGTAGGAATGAGGACCTCCCAAAAAATTTACATCCAACCATCACATCATGATTTTAATTTGATTTTTAATTTTGATTTGTTTAATTTTGATTTGCCTATTTGATTGTTTGGTGTATTTAAATTTGATTAATTTCGTTGTATTTATTTGTGTTTTTTTGTATTTATTATTGAATAATTTAAGATGCTTTCTAATATGGGTTATGAAACCTGAAATAAATGAATTTGAATTTGAATCACTCCATTCAAGTACAACATTCCGTAATTCCTCTGATCATTCCAATCGACCGTGAATGTGCTAATTTATCGTCTTATACCAAATAAATGATTAAAAAAAAATGTAGTCAAATTCATTTCTGTCATAGCCCTAACTTGAATAAGTCATCTACTGAGGCCTATTATGAAATTTTAATGGAAGCATGTAGAATATTACTAAGTTCGTAATTTATCCATTTGACATGACGAGATTACACAAATCGAATCGACCGATGTGTAATCTCGTCCTCAAATTCCTAATCTGATTGATTTGCGAAGTCATTTTAATTATTGCTAAATAGATATTTCCAGGATTTTTTTGTGCCTACTCCTGGGCATAGACCTCCCCCATTCCTTCCACTATTCTAGCAATCACTAATATACTAAGTACGTACTAATAGTAAACTGATTTCTCTGAGTCACATGCAACAATAGAGCCAAATTAGTGGGCTAATCACTATTCGTGATCGCATAACCGAGAGCTATTTCATATCCTGGCGCTCCACTCATACAAATTAAAACCATAAGCTCACGTAATAGCTAATCACTTAATAAAGTTTCACGGCTTTTAATAGCCATTAATATACCTCTATAAAAATGTATATGATTGCGTATGGCTTGATGGCCATAGTTACTTACGGATGGCCGTAACGTCACGACTGGATTAACAAGACCCGTTTAACTCTTACAGATTGATTCGAATGTAAGTAACATTGAACTTTGACCCGAGCTTCGTTAAAAATCTAACATTTTATTATACTGGATGGTGGATGCTATTTAAATATTAAATGCGTTACCTATGTTAACGAATAGTTGTTAGTAGAAAAGAAATATTGTCAACTTTATTATTTTCGATTTTGACACATTGCATTATAATTTTATATGAACCCATCTACTTCGACACATTACACCAGTAAAGTTGATAAAATATATAATCGTAAACGTCTCTGACATGTCTGTAAGGCTGTGACTGCTGTGAGTGTCTGACCTTTCGTAGATATCTCGTAGAAGTCTCGTAGCCGTAGCGTCTCGTCGACGTGTCGTAGCGTCACGTAGCATCTCGTAGGATTCACGTTAACGTCTCGGAGGCGTTTCATAGACGTCGGCGCATGAATGCTTGCAAGGCATCTGTGCCTTACAGATGTTCTCTGAACACTTATTCTGTACCATACTTAATACGAAGTCACACTGAGTAGTACAAGTTTCTAATATAGTACATTCTTTAGTCCCACGCCCGCTTGCCCCGCCCTGCCTGTGCCCGCCCTGGGCAGACGCTCCAAATTATCTTTATGCCGGGCAACGTCTTCGCTCTTTAAGAACTCTCTTTTAAATTGTGTTTCGGTTTTGGCCTTTTTGTGGACGCTGTCCTTTGGCCGGTCGCCGTCGCCGGTCGCAATGTTCTGCATTAATACGAAACTAAGATTTTGACAGTGTGGCTGTACAGTATACACTCTCGGCCGAGAGCTCCGACCAAAAAACCGACACAGGACGCAGATCAAGCGAGGAACACCTAGGCTAGACGAGCGCTACTTACGCTACTATACACTGTCGAACTCGCCCTCATTCGGAGTGTCTCGGCGAGAGAATACAGCCACCATAAAGATTGAAGAGCTGAGGCATTTATTGTATGTCGATCACAAAAACTTAGTCGGAAAATAAGTTATGTTACCGCTAGCGACATTAGGGAAGTGGTGGTCAACGAAAATAATCTAGTGAGGTGTAACAATACAAATACAGAATTTTGGTTTTCGATTGCAGAAACACACCAAAGATGAACACGGAATATTGTAGCCTACATACATAATATGTTAAAAGGAAATTGGATATTGTAACGAGGCGCTTAAATACGGAATGAAGATGTTGCACGGTGAAAGTCGATTGTGCAGGCTGCACGTTCTTCCTGCAAGTTTCTAACGACTTCAATTACTGTCCGATGTGCTCTTACCTTCCATAGAATGTATATGTTCCTTAAACTTTGCGGGGGTATAAAAGAAGGCTGGCTTTTCCCTTGTCCAATCGGATGGGGTTCCAATCGAACTCAAAACTTCTCGCCCAGGTCAGAACATCAGTCGGCAAGAATAAGTCTATGCATCATACAAAAGTTTTTTTCTCTATAGGCCATGCCGGGAAAGCCCGCTAAGACTTTCCATATAAACTGTTATCCCGCGCCACCACGACCACCCTCGCGGTATGCATCTAGGTCTTCACGCCACCTTTTTCGTTGTTTATATAAACCTAAATCTGTAAATCACCATAGTGAATGAGATTGTTTCCAAAATGTCCACAGTAGCCATTACCTAAGTACTTAGACACATCTGCAGCCATTCGCTCGAAGAATCCGCCATGTCCAGCCTTACGTAATCCGATGTTACCGACAATAATTGTGCAACGCATTCCGATGTACCCATGTTTGTTGCTAACTGTCAGCTAATCTTGCGACCTATATAAATATTTAATGGTCGAATACGTACTTGACGATGTAAGTAATACGCCTACGTTTAATAGAGCACACTTTGTTACCCATTAAATGGTTTCCTGCTTACTTATTGTTCAAATTAAGTTTTGCCATTGGTTTACATTTCTTCAAGAACATATTAGCCAAAACACACGTAGTGAAAACTCTATGGTCTTTAAGAACACTTAAACAAGCCAACAGCCTAATTACTCCAATTCGTGGCCAAAGTTCAACTAGGCCCATGGACTAGGGCCTCTTTGTATTTTTCTTATCTGAATTACAGGATGGAAGTCTACCTAAACTATGTTAGTATCTGTGGCTACACAGTCTTCCAATTTTAGTCTTGTTTCAGAATCTCAGAGGTTCCGGTCGTGTGAGAGAAAAGTTGCTGAATGTTACCTACCGGAAAATGTTAATTCTTCAGTGGATACCTACTATGCATGATTACTGAGTAGGAAACTAGTAAACAGTTAACATGTGTAATTGCAATTTAATTAACCCGTTTCAATTGTTTTAACGGTTTAATACTAATGTGAAATTAATAGCGATGCGCCGTATGTTGCAATCCCTATGAAATCGTTTCTACGGTCTGCGTGATAACGTTTTGCCGGAATGGAGAGGATGCCCGGTTTCTAAACGGGAAGCTAGTTAATTTATCATATTCAAGGACAATAGACATAACGGCACTAGCTTAATCATAATGTACTGTAATCAAATGTTTCTGCTAATAGTTTTATGTGAAGGGAATGGTGGGAACGCCATTAAACCATAAGCTTTGGGTTAAATGGCTCATTAGGTTTTTTTTGTGAAAAATTGTGTGCACAATTTATCAGATGAGTTTTTGGTCCGTGACACAAACATCATTATCGAATGCTTTACAACCCAGGGAAAATTTAGAGTTGCTCATGAGAAAACACTAATACAAAGCACTCATTCATTTCAGACATCGTTCTTTTGCTGAAATAGTTTCCTACAAGATATTTGATTAAGTTATCGCATGTGCGATAATGTCCATGGAAGTTTGGGTTCGATGTCCGGTTAAGAACTTCTTGATGTAGTCACCAACAACATACTTAGTGGGTGCACCTACGACAAATATATAATTTAAGTAGTTTTTGGGTTTCCTACATTATTTTTACGTAGGTAAGTCTAATTAATTTATCTCACTTACTAAGATCATTATTTTTAATGATATTAGCAAAATAAAGGAACAATAAACGTGGCCAAGGTTTTTTACTTAATCTGCCAGAATCTAGAGAAAAGATAATTAGATGGAAACACGAATTTACCTAAACTTTCAACCTTCACCTCAAATTAAGTAAGTAAATAGATAATGAGATTTAAACCAACACGGTGTGAGTTTTACCCGGCATGTGAATATATTATAAACTATACAAATGTTATAAAGAGGTAAAATTTGTTTGTACCTAAGTTTGTATGTAGGGTATGTTTGTAGATATCTTCGGAATTTCTGATCCGATTCCAAAATATCTACACTAACGGGAAGCTGCATTATCTACGATTGCCACAGGCTACATTTGAAACGTTCCCGTGGGTTAATTTCCGTACATAACTTGAGCGAAGCCGCGAGCAAAAGCTATCTATATTTATACAAATAAACAAAATTGAAGCTTCTGTTTGTAATTTCAAAATAACAGATACCTAGGTACTTTTAACAGAAAAACTTTTTTTAATTTTATTCTATAAATAGCTGATGTTATACGGAGTAACTTATTTTTATAATAATATCACGCGGACAAAGTTCGCGGGCAACGGCTAATTTATAATATAAGTAGGTACCTACATATTCTCATTCATTACCAAACATAGATGTTTTTAATGTGTTCGAGATTATTAAATATACAGGATGGAAGGGATGCCGACGCAAAAACGGCAACCACGTTTTCAGTACATCATACTGAACCCCTCCACATAGAAATTTTTCATCGGATATTTAAAAAAAAACAGCTGTTCCATACATTTTGACCGTGTCGTGTAGGTGTTGCACTTTTGTAGGAAACAGCTGGTTTTTTTTTAATAACCGCTGGTTAATTTCTATATGGCCCTGGGTTCAGAATCATGTAAGTACTAAATACGTGGTAACCGTTTTCGCGTCGGTGTCCCTTCCACCCGTATTATCTACACAAATTGATAGGGCTTCTTGCCTGGTCTTGGGTTCCAGAACATCTTTTTCAAACGTAATTTTCTGTGGGTTATCTTATCAAGCAATGGAACTTCATTTACTTACCTATAAAGAGTCCCAGTAAAAATAAATTTCAAAACGTATATCAATAAAATGTTAACAATTAGGTTCATAAACAGAAATTAAAGACTTCAATACTTACTTTTATTCTGAAAAACTACAGGTAAAACCTGTTATCATAGAGTAACTGACTCACAGCACTTACAGTCTGGTAGTACTTACAACCGATAAGCTAACTAAACTTTACCGGTAAAGTTCAATGAAAACTTAATACGAGTTGGTGTTTACGCGGTCGTCATGGTAACGAATGTAAATACAATATGGCGGCGAATGCGCGCGCGCCTCTGTGAACGAACGCAGACTGGCTGCGCCTGCGCGGACGCCGACCACCACCGCGGTTCTTCAGAAAGCGAGAGGAAGAGCCCAGGCTCCAAGCGAGTTTTAGTTGAGCGAGGACAAGTGCAACGTTTCCAGTAGTATAGCATTGATTTGTATACGTAGTGCGCGGTGCGCCCACAACGGAGATCTTCTATACCTTGTTAGCGCGACGTCTATCATTTATCTCAAGCTAGTCAGAATAACTTAAATAATTGATCACACATGGTGGTGATAATATCTATATAATGCTGATTATAGATGATGATATTATTTTGTTATGCAACTTCCGCGACAAGTCCATCGCTCTGATATGGTTTTGGCCGATCTGAGATTGCAGCGAGATTTCTTCGATAATTAGGTATCCATTCGGATAGGTACATAGTTATCGAATAATCTCGCTACAATCTCGCGGCCTTGGTGTATATTTGTGTATGTTTTACACCTGAGACATCCATACAGGTTAATATTGTGTAACACCTGACATGCTAATTTTAGCCACACTGATTTAGAAAACAAGTGTATTACACAAGGAATATGTTTAAAAAAAAAAACTAAAGTTTTCATTATCCTTTTTATTTCAATGAGTTAACTTTCAAATCCAATCTCCCATTAATAATAATAATAACATAAAACTGCCTAATTTCGTAAATAATTGTTTTATAACTAAATAATTCTGAAGAGTCACGAAACTCTTTAGTCGGCGTTCTAGGTATGTTGTTATTATTACAAAGCGCAATCTTGGACATCACTACACAAAACTTATAAAATACAATTATCAAAACTAAATTATATTAAATTATTATAAGTCCATTTCATACAAAAAAGTCCCCGTTTCGGAGTGGTGTTACTAAAACAAGGTTGCGTGGTTTATGAAATGGGTAAATAAGTCAAAACAAATCTACACAATGATTACAATACAGTAGGTAATACATGCTACACAAAATGTTTGATAAGTAACATTACGTGGGTACGTTAATTCTGTAACAAAATTATAATTTAATTAATTAAAACAAATGATATGATGCATTCTTGTAGCGTTCGGCACTAGGGTGCGAGTCGCGTGAACTAACTCTAGCCGGGTAGCGTAATATTATGGTCAACATAAGCAGGCCTTCATATAACCGTGGTACCGGCAATATTACGCTAAGAGTCTAGATATTTATAAATATAATACTAAACTAAAAGAAACACGTAAGTAATGTAATAAGCAGACGGGAAGTTAAAAACGAAAAAAATATTATGCTGACAAGCATTGAGGAGTTAGAAGAGACAGGAAGCTAACAAGTATATCATTAGTTAGGTTAACACATTCAATTGTATAAAAAATATCATTACATTGTACAGACTATTTACATTATTAAAATTATTTCATGTTGACAATTAAAGATGGATGACTATACATTATAATCAACACGAAAATATTAAATAATGTCTACTTTATAGACACCACAACATTTTCTATAATGATACTTAAACTAACATACAGTACTCATAGCACCTACAACGTTATATGTACATAATCTGAGACAGTGACATTTACACTGTGTTGACCACTTGGTCGAAGCACTTCGCGACAAACTGTTCCTTTTCGTCCAACTTTCTGATGTCAGAGCTCAAGTGACGCGTCAGCATAGCGTCCTGCAACGCGGACAGAGCCTCGGACGTGAACCTCTTTCCTTTAAGCTGAGTGATGACGGACGCTTCCCCGTGGAACCCAGACTCAACGAGTCCTGGTGGGATGTTGAGGGTGACGTCATCAATAAGGCCTTTCTCTACCGACATGGTGATGACGAGCTCTTGTGTCGCAGAGTAAACCTTGGACGGAGCGAGCAGCTCCGCCGGGACGGGGAAGGAGCGACTCACTGTGAACACGGGTGTTCTGCCGAAGCACCAGTCCCAAGACTGAAGCTCATTTTTTAAGTCTGCTAGACCTGGGGAAATCGTTATACAAATTACAATGTGTAAACGGACCCTTCACGATGCCGTCTACTAAGTATTCTATAAAACAATTCACTAATTCTACATCAAATTAAGTAACTCTATGCAAAAAAATTGCTGGGAAACGACTTTTTTTTTGGGGTGAAAAATCACGTTTTTCGGTAGGACTCAATGTATGATTAACAACTTGTGATAATGTCGAAACTTTGACCTTAATTGTTCCCAGTTATGAACTAAAACAAAAAAAAATGCAAGAGTAGTGAGCACAAGTGTCCTTCCTTCGGCTTCGTTGAGGGCCTTTTTATACCCATTACCTATACCAAAGTATGATTATTAAAATAAATATTTTGTTGTAAATCATGGGAATTTTTTGTTAGATCAATAAATTTACCTGGGAACCATTCATCAGTAGGATTGACGAATTGGAAGCCTCGTTGCTTTGAGATCTGATTGGTACCGCCGTCTTGTAGGCTCAGGGCTGCCGTGCGCAGGAACTCGTAGCCGACGGCGGTCTGCAGGCTGTCCACAGTGACGCGGTTGTCCACCTCCGACAGATTGGCCACCTCAGAGCGCGTTGACGCAGTCGCCTGAGTCTGTATGCCATGCTAAATAGAATTAAAAGGTCCTTAACTTATGAACTGGAGGGGGCTGTCAAGTCAAGGTCAGTTGCAAATAGTTAGTAGAAAACAAGCAACTAAGAGGTTAATAAAACAATGAGTTTTATGAACACAATTGTTCTGGTGAACATTGCGTAATCTAGAATATTGCTGGTCGTGTGCAAATCAGTAGACGCTTTTGTTCCCGAACCTAAAGTGATGAATCACACGTAACGTAAACAATGAAATGCAACATGTACGACCTGTGACATTACTGAATATTCAAAAAAGCACACTGGGCCTCTGCTTGGTACCAGCATACTGAATACATAACTATTATTTGACTATGATTGTGGTTTAAATGAAATTATATCGAATATTCATTAAAAAAAGTTCAGTTAAGGTATGGGGAGTCTTACGGGGGCAATACGGGGATAAATTATTCTGTATGTCTTTGTCAGAGACTAGAAGTATAGATAGCAAAAATAAGTCAACAATCAAACAGGGTTAATACTACTATACAAGCAATAAAGGTTATTTTGAAGATAGTTAAAAGAAGTAATAGTGTAATAAAGTTAGGACAATAGTCAGTGACACCATCTGGGGAGTTGAACTTTATTATTTTTATGCAAATATTCTGTCAAGAATAAAATTAAATAATGGCAGTATGAAAATCAAAACTGCCAACAAGGTCTAATCAAGAAAGTTTAATCACCCAGAAAGACTCACATGACAAATTGAAATAAAGGTATGTTCCAGTCTAGTCTGGTCATAATTTTACTCACCTCACGTTTAGCTAGGGCTCTGCTGAGATCTGCCTTGTTGGCATTGACTAGAAGTGTGCAGTGGTGGTATGCGGTCAGACGGCCTAGCTTAGCAGCTGTTCCAGATACCTGATAGAATTATTGCTAAGGAAACTAGTTTGTAACATATCATTGTAAACAAAAATTCTGAAAACTTCTTAAAGTTATTTTGAAATATTAAACTGTAAGCAAAACCCATACTCATTCATTGTTTTAAATTTAAACTTTGTATCTCACTCACAGTGCTTTTAGCAACTGGAAAAAAAGAAGTGGTAAAGAAAGCAACCCTCAAAACCTCATAGAATTCAATAAAATCTAAAAACAATTACTATAAAATTTTGTTTCAATCATTTGGCAAACATTGACGTCCATTTAAAAAGGATACTTTGTATTTATCTCGAACAATCATATCTTGGCGTTCATTGATGACGGACTTGACTCCAAATCCTCTGAAGAGTGCCCTCTTAATCAGTTCCAAGTTATATTTTCTGTCGTATCTCTCACGAGGAGTGAAGAATGAGATGTTGAGATTTCCTCGGTCATGGTACACGGTACCACCACCACTATTGCGTCTTGCTAGAGCAATTTCCTTCTCACTCAGGAGTGGCAGATTAGCTTCCAACCATGGATTCTGGTGTCTTCCAATCACAACACATGGTTCATTGCGCCAAACCATCATCACATGGTGATTAGTGAAATCCATGTTACGGTACATCCAATCCTCCAGAGCCAGGTTAGTGTAGATGTCAGTTGATTGGGACATGAAGACAGACTTGGTGATCTCCCTCTCAGACGGCAAGTCGCGTTCTTTCTTAGCATTCAAGTTCTTGCTTGCAGTGACCAAGCTGCGAGAGCTGGTTCTTCTGGTTAAACCCACCACAAGGCAGGCACTGCTTGCGACTATCTTCTTCATCATTGTCTGAGCCATCTTTAAATGTTATATTATCAAAATTAATTGTCAAACGGATACTTTTCTGTATGAACTTTATAACCACAGTTTATTAAACGTTAATTATTTAATTGTTATTGTTACCTAAATAAATTGACTAATAACAGTTCAAATAGTCTCTAGAATATTATAACCTAGTGCATAGAACAGCTGCAGGCGTCAGTATCAGCCGACGAGAGGGAGATCAGATATTCGTGAAGGGCGATTGTTTGATGCAGCCACTTCCACGTTTGGTGCAGGGTATTAATTCGATAACGAATTCCCAAACAGTCTCGACAGTCACTTGGCATTCCTCTTCTTGAATGCAGGATTAACAAAAAAACCACTACACTATTACACACGAAAACGTAACCCGAAAGGATTCAATATGTTAGCAGAGTTATACGCGTACTACACAACCACAATGTATTACTAAGACGATTGTCGAGTAAGAACAGTATGTGTTCGCGCCACGGTATCGGATGAATTAAATGAAATACTTACCGCCGTCTCAATTTATTCGTACTGATAATGATAAGCGGACTGGGAACTAGGAGGTCGAGCGAGGTCATTCGAAGTTCAGTCCAAGACAAGAAAACAAACAACTTGATAAGAAGCACGAAGTAGCCACGCGCACGCAACCTTATCACACTTGTCTTGGACATTTAATAATACAACAGATAAGTCGTGTGTAACTTCTAACCACAATAATTGTAAAGGATTTACGTACATACCATTTCATTTTACAAAAATTAAAATTATATTCTTGTTCTTCTGTTCATGAGTTTTTCTCCAATTAAATTGACGAGGATTGACTACCCAACTAACTCAGTACGGTGATTGTTCAAGCCATTCTACTCCTCAGAAGTTACGTTTGCAAAAAAACTTAAAAATAAATTCATTGTTTGGTTAATTTTCACCCTTTTCACCACAATAGCATTCTATGAATTCCATGAAATGAAAATCATTGACATTTGACAAGACAATGACAATTTGACGTTTCAAAAATACAGCTGTGAAATATATACCTACACAGAGTGGAATTTTAAGTGAGGCAGTAAGGGCAGTTACCATCTATAAGCTGATTTTTTTAAAGTCATTTAAGCTTTAATTGACTGTTAATTTTATATAATTTATGTTTGAATATGACGTTGGGCATTTGGCCACCGCGGCTGGTGTTATAGTCATATTCATTTTAGCTACATGAAAACAGTCTCAGGGGACTATCCGTAAATTTACGATAAATATTTCGATCAGCATGATGATGGCACAATTTCCACAAAACCTTTTTTCGTGCCTATCTATCCAGAAGCTGATAAAATTTTCGTTTTTCCTAAATCACGTTAGTATTAGTATTAAGGTCGGTTTGCCCCAAAGAGTCATAAAACTGTGTGGGACCAACTGAGGTTTCAATACCAGAAAAGACAGAAATAGCAAAAAAAAAATCCCATGCATTTTATATTCATAATCATATCCACTTCAGCCCTCGTATTCACAAGCGGATCAACATTTCGATGGCGAACGTGAAGAATAGAATACGGGGGCTAAAGTAATACAAAATATTTGTGAAAAATCAGTCAAGCCTTATTTTTAAACTCTTAAGGGTGGTTTAATTTTTTATTTTTTAAATGGCACCGTCTTTGATCCTGTAACTGTACTCCATAATATACGATATGATACTTATTGAAACAAAACAATAAATATTAAACTAGCATATGCTCGCGGCTTCGCCCGCATGGGTGCGGCAATTGTCCCACGGGATCCTACTATCCTGTATGCCAAATTTCATCCGAATCCATTCAGCAGTATCGTTGATTCGTCACTTTCGGTGATTTGACACTTGTGTGAATTTGACAATTTCATCAATTCGACACTTTCAATAATTCTCCACTTTCGCCGATTCGACACTTTTCTTCAATTCGTAAATATCGAAGTGCAACTGTCGAACTCAGACAAGTCTCAAATCACCAAAAGTGACGAATCAACGATACTGTCGAATTAACTAAAGTGACGAGTGAGGGAAAATGACCAGTGATACGCGGACTCAATGGTAATTGTAAGATGGCTGTCATTTGTAGATCTTTGATAGTCGTTACAAGTAGTTAGAAACCGAAAGTCTGACATCCCGTCTTACCAAGGAGTATTGTATTACCCAGTTACTGGGCTGTGGAGGTCAGATAGGCAGTCGCTTCATATAAAATACTGGTACTCAGCTGCATCTGCATAACTATTCACAACCACTCGATTGGTCGTCATATCCGATCGATTGACAGTGCTATCGAAAAACTCCCTTCGCTATTCACATAACCGAAACCGAGTACTCGATTCGATATGAAGACATCAATCCTGCCGACAGTTATTTCTGCTGTCGCAAGTGCAATCGAACCAAAAATAAAGGTGCTGTTAACTAATTTAGGCTTTGCCTGAAGTAAGTATACGTATTGTATGTAAAGTTTTACTAGTATTGTTTTGACCACTTAATACATTTATACAATTTTTCGCAACTACATACGTATATAACCAGTCGTTGATTTAAATTATTTAGGTAGATGGAGTACCGGGTTTTGCCATCCATGGACCGTTGGCTTGCCGCAATTCAACAGAAGGGAGAGGCATTGTCTCTTCAACAAATAGTGCCCCGTAGATCTTAAATTGCGTGGCCATAGTCGGAATTACGACGTCATCTTGTACTACACCATAAACAAGAGTCGTTGCGGACCAATTAATAATTATCCTTTATTTATTTTTCTAACTTATTTTTATATTTTTAAATATCCCTATACAAAATCAATATAAAAAAAACATTTAAAAATATATAAAATAGTAGCCCACCAGCACCGGGAACAGGGTCCGAGCTACCGGTGGTCAGGGCTCTTGAGAGAGGAACCTCCTAACAATACGTGCCGTGTCCAGAAGTACTGCTTTCTGAATCAAGCCCTTGATCCAGCCGCCAAGCGAGAGCCTCTTCAGATGTTCGGGGTGGAGATGAAGTATTTGTTTAGGGGCACTATAAGCAGCAAAGAAAACTTTTTTGGGGCTGTAAATTTTTTGGAAAAAAAAATGGTATTGTACCAATTTTATTGCAGTATTTTATTCTGGTTGACCTTGTCTATATAAATCATTTAGCTTCCGAGAGGCATGTCCGTATGACGCACCGTTTCCGAGATATGACCCAACGATTTAAAAAAAATAGGCCCTCCCTCCATACATGTAGCTGGGGGTTGAATAAACCATTCTAGATACACAAGGTGGAAGGGACACCGATGCACGTAGTATTATATTATCTGTACTATGCTAAAACTTTTACCACGTATGCAGTACATCATTCGGAACGCCCCCACATAGAAATTTTTAATCGGTCATTTAAAAAAAATCTGCTGTTCCATACATTTTGCCCGTGTTGGTATTATATTGCAATTTTTTAGGCAACAGCTGTTTTTTGGTGCTCGAACCGCGTTGACAAAGGTGCGCTGTTGGTGAACATCATGGCAGCTTCTTTTTTAGTAGAATTTGTTTTATTTTACTATGGCAAGTAAAATTCCTATTGGGCTGGCCCTGGCTGGCCATGTGTCAATGTCACCTATCCCTTATGTCATGTCACTTTATTTGACAGAATTTGCACACAAAAGGCACGGTCGTTCTTCGATCGAATTGTGATTATTTCAACCACTGAGATTTCACTGCATCCAAAAAATGGCTTTTAGGACAACTGCCGTTGCCTGTAGTGAGTATTACACATAAATTATTACTTGAATGTGTTGAACAACAGTATCTACAAACTACTACCATTTCGGTTGTTACAATATTGTTATGTAACTTGTATATTTTCAGACAACATGAAAAAATGGGCCTACAAAATGTCTGGATTTAACAAATACGGTACGTTTACCCTTTCATTTTACTTCCCTATGTGTGGACTTTAGAAGTTGACTGATCTCTGATGACTTTATAGGCTAACATTGAACAGGTATGACATTGCCAATAATTATTTAGTTATTTCCCAGACTACACAATCGCAGAAATAATATAAAAAATAAATGTAAAATGTGTTATAATACAGTACTGTATGTTCACCAAACTTAGATTTTTAAGTAATTGAAATAGTAAAGACAGTCTTTAACCCTTTATAAGACAAAGGGGATATTTCTCCCACCATATTTTTTAGCTGAATAATTAAATAAATTGTTCCTGTTAGTTATTCTATTGTTTTACACAAGTTATTAACACTTTTGCTGCTAAGTTCAAATAATTCTTACTTGTATGCACTAGTCAATATAGCTATGTATAACCATGACTCAGGAGGCAGGTTGTGGGCACACAAACAAATTATTGTTCGACCCTTATGCAGGGTGCTTAGCACCGAAAGTGTTAATAGTGTTTTCAATTGGTTTTCTCTAAGCACTTAATCAAAAATCCATATATATGGATAGCCCTTTTCAATGACTTTATTTTAATCCATTCTGAATTGGTTACACTTTCTGGTAAAACTGTATGGTGCATGCCCATCACCCGTAACCTGAACAAATCTTTATATTATAGGCATCTTTATATACTAACAAAAACATATGCATATTGATAAAATTTTATATTTACACAATTTAAAATTCTGTTACAGGTCTTCTTCGCGACGACTGCCTCCATGAAACCGAAGATGTTACGGAAGCTCTTCGCCGCATCCCCCAACAGGTAGTTGATGAACGCAACTTCCGCATAGTGCGTGCCATGCAACTGTCCCTTACCAAGACCATCCTTCCTGAGAAAGAGTGGACCAAGTATGAAGAAGACAAGCTCTACCTCTCACCGGTCGTAGAACAAGTCAGGAAGGAGAGACAAGAACGTGAGGAATGGGAGAAGAACTATTGAATAGTTACTGTTATGTAATGTCTGGTGTATTAATATTTAAATAAACTTAGCAATGTTCAAACTGTAAATAATTTTTCCCTAATTATTATTTGTTTTAATTTAAATTCCTTTATTTATTGTTTTAAGACTAGCCCTACCATTGCATTGCAAGTTGCAATGCACTTTTTACTACCTCATTGTATTTTTCACTACCCTACTACCACCTACCTTCAGAAACTTTCCTTGGCGTATGGAGAACAACTGTGCAAAATTTCATCAAAACAATTCAGTAGTTTAGGGAGTTGACGTTTCGAAAAGTCATTGATTTTTTAAATTAATTTTACTTGACAATAACAAATCAATAATTCAATGCAGGTATTGTTGCAGATTTACACCTATGATTTGGGGCCGGTGTAAATCTGGAAAATTAATGTTGACTATTCCAGAATAGTTTCCTGTAAAGTAAAAACAATGAAACACTTGAATTTATAAACAATTTTATTAAATTTACAAAATAATAAAATACCTACAGAATTCGAGGAATGTAATATAATAAGAGAATCATAATAAAAACAAAGTATGGCAACAAAATATATTATGGCCACTAAGAAAGATTATTTTTCAAATTATAATTATATTACATAAATATGTGGTCCCTTTAAAAATAACACGTTTTTTTTTAACAACAATTAAACTACATTTTCAAGTCAACAATTGGCATTTATGGTATAGTAAATAATTTTAAAAAGGTAATGATAAAATTTTGATTATTCTAAATGATCTTCCTGTCTTTCTACCGTTGAGCAAAATCCGTAAAGATAAACATTGATTTGCTCACATAATAATTGTTAATGAATAAACTAATTACCTATGTAAAATCATTGGTAAGAGATATGGAAAACACTAAAGTACTTAGTTGTTGCCTAGAATGAGATATAATTCCAAATCCTTGTTAAGACTAATATTTTACTATTTCATTAAACGCTAAGTTTAAATGAACTAAGACATGTGTGAGTCTATCTGGCAGGCCCCGACGAGATTTAACAACAGATGAAAACTTTTCAAAAGACATTCAAAAATTAAATTTTGGATTTATAAGGGACAAATTAGTTTCTAACTCCTAGCACTATTGAGCAATCTGAAAGTATAATAACAATTAAAATAATCATAACGGGCCCGCTAGCTAGACACTTCATAGAAAATTCATTTAATCAAAAACTGTCGAGGTACAAAATATAACTTATTTATTTTCTCTAAGTACAAAATAATGTCTTTATGAAAAGCTTTCACCTGTTGATAAATTTCGTTGAGGCCTGCCAGATAGACTCACACCTAAGACATCGCTATAAAATAGTATTATCAAACAACTTATCACAATTCCTTTGGAGATATGTATCCAAAATATAATTTCAAGATTGGTTTACTCATCAATAATTTATAAAACAAAAATAAGCCTTAAAAACACAAGATGCATGAATTAGTACTTATTCGAGAGACTATACTTTAAAAAAAAATGTAGGGAACATCGATGGGATAGTAAAAGTTGTAAACGGACCCTACACGTAGCCGTCAACCAAGCATTCTGTACATCAAATTAAGGAACTCTACGCAAAAAATATTGCCGGGAAACACCTTTTTTTTTTGGGGTGAAAAATCACGTTTTACGCTAAAACATTGTCCATGCCTTGAATAAAAGGGTCATATAACCTTAAAAACTAGAATTTAAAAAAAGTTGGAACTTTGACCTCCAAAACTAGCTTCCCAGGTAGGTATGGTTGAGCACAAAAACAAAAAAAATTAGAAGAACAAGTGCTTTCGGCTTCGTTATGGGGGTCTATTTACATCCTTTATTAAAAAAAAATGTCTGAAATAAATATGCAGCAGCCAATTTGTCTTTAACTTCAGGCAGGACTGACTGCAGTATTTTATCAAAAATCTAAAGCTGAAAGCTCGATCCACTTTTAAATATCAGGGTCTTCCGGTCCCTCTTCGTCCGTCCGGGTGTTCGTGTACGTTTGGATAGCTCTGGAGTACTAAGTGCACAGGCCAAGAGCCACATGTCATGTATTTATTTTAAAGAGAGCTAAACTGATAAAGCAAAGGGGTTTCAATATTTTTGTATTGATGGTGGCCCGCCATTTTATTTTATCTAATTTGCGGCCGCGCATATAACCTGTTTATATCAATAGCTGGATCATTAAAAATAAGTATTAAATGAGACAAAATCATTGAAAGCGTCATGTTTTCGTGATATGGATGTACACACATAAATATCCGACATTTCAACGAGGACTACACGCAAAATAGAAAGGAATGTTACAGCATTACTACGAACACCGCGTCGAGCATTCGCAAGAACGTTACATTGCATGGAAATTGTTTAAAAAATCTCTAGTGTATACTCATCTCAAGGTTGGATAGAGCTGTGCAGGAGGCTACATACTGGTCTAACACAATTTGAGTTCACCGACACGAAAAGAAGAAGGCTGGATGACCCGGAAGGCCCTGTTCCTAGTGTGTGGATGGACCCTTACATAAGTACCTATGTATATTTCAAGGAAGACTTACTTCTTTACATAAAAATAGTCGACTAACTTACTAACATGATCTTTACTTATAGGAAAAGTATTAAAACTACCGACAAGCAAATGTGCCTGACAGCGATTGAAGTTACGGCGTCCAGTGATTGTCTGCTTTCAAAGTTTTAGGAAATTACTTTTTCAGATCCTATATCCTATTCCGATATTTATACTACTTACTGTCAAAAACTGTATTTGCTCGCATTAGTTGTAATGAAGATTATTATGTGAGTAATTATTACATTTTATAACTTCGTTACTTATGTATGTAGGTACCAATATAACTCCTATCTTAGAACTACATTCTATGATATAATTGTGGAAAATTAGTTCAGATCTGTTCAAAAGTAAAATATAAATAATAATACAATATTAGGTGAGATCTACGTACGACACATAGTAAACCTCGTAACTTTTATACCACTTTTGACACAAACTCCCCGTGGAGTAGAAACTTGGTGAAAATTTTAATCACTCACATTCAACCTTACGGAGGGCCCAATTACGCGGTTCACTATACGTACACGTATTCGTAGTAAATCGCGCGTTCGCTTTAACAGTTAACTTTGACAGCGCCTTTATTGCGTGGCAGTAGGGGCGAATTTCGTTGTTAAGATTGACTGCTGTTGTGTGCTGGAAAACGCAATTTACCTATAACATTAGTCAGGATACCTTGAAAGAAATGCTATGATAATGCTTGCGGAAAAATAAATTTATTTTTCCGGCTAGTAAATACATAAATAATTTGTAAAAAAAAACATGATTATAAAAACAGTATACAGTACACTACAGAATAAAAGTTATGTCTAACTTGTTCGAACCATAGGCAAGATATAGAGAAGTTACTACAGAATTTTATGTAAATCACCAAAGAAGAGAGACTTTATTATATAAAGAAGGAATAAGAAACAGTTTTATTTTAATATTATTGATTTAAGTTTTTTTATACTTTTACGATTTCATACTTTCTGTGAGTCACCTGGGTAGGACGGACTGCCATTTTTCCGGTCGGTTTCAATTTCCCTATTTATCATAATTTCAGTATCTGCCAAAACATGCCCTAGAACCCCATATACGACCCCAAAACCGATTTCTAACAATTTAACAATGAAGAATTAATAAATGATCTTCACTTAATCATAAGAAAATAATACAATGATTATTATCAAAATAATTCATGAGAAAGTTCACAATAAGAAAATTGTTACTTAGTAACTAGAACATACACTTACATAATATGGCAAGTAGACTGTTCAATAATAATGATATGACGTACAATTTGATATAAACAGTATTCATAGCCAAGTACTTATAATAATAGGTAAAATGTATAATCTATCTATAAAGACAATTAGATAAAAAAATATTCTGTACAAATACGAAAAATGCAAATATGTATACAATTTATTACACGATTTTTTTTTACATTATTGGCAACTTTGTTTCCGAGTGTTTTTTTTTCTTTGGAAAACATTATTGTAGTTAAATTCGAGTGAAGAGGAAGCCCTTATAGTTCTTCGTCACCTATAGCTTCGAACGCGTTGTTCTCCACGCATTCTCTGCCGGGCTTGAAGGAGACAGTCGCGAACTTTTCTGTCAACTTCTGAACAGAAAATATTTCCCTCGAACTACCGGAGTTATATGAATCTCCGTTCTGAAAAAACCGCAAGTTTTGTTTAACAACGGGAATAAACTAAAAATAGAACGCGGAAAAAGCGATCCCAAGCCGGACATAATATAGCGTTTTTCTACATTTAAAATTCCTATCTATGACGTCACTCGTATGGCGAGGTCATATCCACCTAAGTTAAGTTACAAAATAACTGTAATAATATGTTAAGATGCTCTAGAACTGGTTTCTATACATATACTTCTGGAACTATGAATAGCTCCCATAAATGGCAACATTGCTGCCTATCACAGTTTCCAGAGTTTCTTAGAACCAGTGGTGCCGCTGCGATTGGGCTGCTCTCTTTCCTGGTTTTGTCGTACGAAGTAACAGTTGACTACGATATTTCTGAATGAAAGTTTCAAGATGAAAACGTCGTGTCCCACGCCCGAAGGTCAGCAACGTACGGCCAATGTACTATGGTAATGTCATCCAAGCTGTGTCGCAGGTTCGAGAGAAGCTGTGTTTAGGTTCCTCTAATTCCATCAAAATAAGTGTGATTGTTAAAAACTCATATTCCTCATAATATTACGACTGATTCGATGGTCTAGTGGTCGCCAGCGCTGAAGTGGTTCTGGGTTAGATTTCAAGGTCGGGCAAAGTGTTATTGGGCTTCCTATCAGAATTTTCTCAGTGGCAGTCAAGGAGTCAGGATTTTTTTTTACATGGAACTTACCATAACTGGCGAAATGCTGTGTGTTCTATAAGATACAACTCTGCCTAACCCTTCGGGGATTACATGGCGTGTTGTTATGTTATAATGATTTAGATACTCACAGTTGAGCTAAGTGTATCACTGGAGGAAGACGGTGTGATGACCTGGCTGGAGCCGTCGCGTCGCAGGTACGTCAGACTGCCGCGCTTACTGCACCGGGGCGACACAGGGCCCGCGCCCGCCTTCTGACGCATCAATTCATCCACTATCGACTACAATAACAATTAACTAAATTAGCAGGTAAAGGAAGAGTTAATCATAGAATTTTTTTGACTAAAATAAATAGGTATCATTCAGACTCACAGATCGTACTTGAATGGAAGAAGATATAAAGTCGATGACCGGGCGAATAAATCGGCCAGTACGAAAAAAATCATGACCTTTATAAGTTTTTTATTCATACCTAAGTTTAAAACTGTAACTTGATTAATTAATATTACCTGCAAACAAACACTGATGAATGTCGCATGCTCCGTCCTCAAGGTTATCCATTTCAAGTTATCTTTACTGATGAGATATTCAAACGACAACTCGAAATTTCTGTTAGAATCTTCTAGAAGGGAGCCATGACCATTAAGAGGTTGAGTCTTTTCAATCTGCAACAGTACAAAGGCGTGTTAGTAACAGAAAATGAGTAATTTCTTCAATAAAAATTATTAATGCATTGTTATTTCGAAAATAAACTAAAACATGTTCAATTTTCAGCCAAGTGAAATAAGTCATAGCTAAGCATACGGAAATAAGTCATTTTAAAATTTAGTTTTTGTTTCGAGATACTAAAACCACAGTCAATAGTAATTGAGTTGAGTCTTATCTTGGTTAATGTAAACAAAATGAGTTATAAATAGTCACCTTTTTATGGTTTGTGTTGTTAAACGCTCATGTAGGTAGGTATCTAATTAACACACATTTTCCGAAGTGATCGGCATGACATGGGAACAATTATTGGTCCCATGTTATGCCGATATCATATCATACAGCCGGTCGGATCAATCTTCAGGATAAGCGGCGCTTGCCTAGGTTAGTCTGTGGATGGGTGACCACCCATTACAAACCGAGTTTCCTCCGTGCCTCGGAAAGCACGTTAAACCCGTGTCCGTGTCTCGGCTGTCATTTGTAGATCTTTGACGGTCGTTACAGGTAGTCAGTGGTCCGAAAGTCTGACAACCAGTCTCACCAAGGGGTATCGTAATACCCAGTACATACTGGGTTGTGGAGGTCAGATAGGCAGTCGCTCCATATAAAATACTGGTATTCAGCTGCATCCAGTTAGACTGGAAGCCGACCCCAACATGATTGGGAAAATACTAGGCAGATGATGAGGTAGGTACATGTTATAATCGTATACGGATAGATATGTAACATTGTCATATACAATATCGTACGTATATGACACTATGGTAGTTATGCTATAACTCCCATGCGTGTGGGTCAAGCAATGGGGCGAGCCTGCCTAGGCACAAGTCCAGGATATAAGCAATGAAAAAAAAAGAAACAGCACATGA
Source organism: Standfussiana lucernea (assembly GCA_964057025.1). NCBI lineage: Eukaryota > Metazoa > Arthropoda > Insecta > Lepidoptera > Noctuidae > Standfussiana > Standfussiana lucernea. Next base: position 13,817,384 of record OZ059785.1, read on the forward strand.
TTCGAGCGAACCCGACGACGCGGCGACGGCGACGCTCATTGAAATCATCAATTTTCAAAGAAATTTCAATCGGTTAATATCGCTGTTAAGTCGTCCGCGTTTATGTCGCAATTATCACTGGAACGTCTTAAAGGAATAAGAATCTATCCTTTATTCTAGACTGGTCTATCTGAATGCCATATTTAATTGCAATACGATTAGCCGGTAGAGCGTGAAAAGGTAACAGAGAGTCAGAGCTACTTTCCCATATACGTAATACTTAAGTATATTATTTTAATGCGTCGGGTATAGTGAACGTTTCCGGATCTTGCCACTTACAATAAAAGAATGAATGTCAAAAAGTAATGTCAGAAATAAAAACAAAGATAATTTATTATGGAATTCGAAAATGGAACTGTTTGGGAAAATGTTACTTTTTAATTTGCGAGACTGTCATTTGTTTTTTCATTGTGGCATCCTTTCGAAAATTGTGTGTCGCTGTCGCTATCAAAATGAATTTAACTCGTGAACATTTTCGTTCAATGCTTTTTTATGATTTTCGTTGTGGCATAAGTCAACAAGAGAGTTGCCAGAGACTTCAATTGGCATTTGGTGATGAAGCACCATGTCGCAACTCTGTGTATTCGTGGTTTGGAGAATTTAGACGTGGACGTGGATCCTCTCCATGACGAGATCGTGCGGCTACAGAATCTAATATTGATACCGTACGTCAACTTTTTGAAGCTGACAAAAAAAATGTGCATCTGAAGGTTCGGAAGCTTTGTACTCGATGGATACCGCATTAACTAAACGGAGGACCAGAAACGACTGCGTGTCCAGTGGTGCCGTAAAGTGATAAAAAGTTTAATGGAGAACAGTCAATATCGGGACAGGTGACGGAACCTGGGTGTACTGCTAACTAACCCGAAAGAAAATGCCAGTCGGCAGAGTGGGCCTTTCCTTTTGAAGATTTGCCGCCGAAATTAAGCAAAGTCGAAGCATTGTTGGAAAAATGGTTGCTTCTTTTTTCGGCAAATCAGGACATTACACAAGGACAGTGACTGCAGATTGGTACGTCAACACTTGCTTGACCAGTCTTAGAAAAAGTTCGCGAAAAGCGTCCTCGAAGGAATGTCCGCCTTCACCACGATAACGCATCCTCAAAGTCCGCTAAGGTAACGGAAGCGTATTGGAATGCTTCAAATGTGGAACTGATGACGCATCCGCCTTACAGCCCAGACGTCGCACCCTGTGAATTCTTTTTGTTTCCAAAAAATAAAGAAACATAGAGGCACACGTTTTACGAACCCTGAATCGGCGGTGAATGCGTTCGATGAAGCCATTGAAAAGGTCCTTAAGAAAGACTTTTCCAACTGATTTGTACAATGGTTAGCGAATGCAAAAATGCTTTCATTGCGAAGGAATATACTCGTACAGTGAAAAACAATAAATGCATCGTAAGTCATAATTATCAGAATCCAGAAACTTTCAGTATGCCCTAAGTATTAGTAGTATTTATTCACCATCACCAGGCTTCTCTGCTAATAATATATATGTATATATAATTAAAAGGTTTCCTCTTGCGAACACTTGCATCTCCGCTATTTATTTGAACAAACAATGTCTAAAAACGGTAGAAATAATAAGTGTATCTATTACCTAATAAGGAAAATTATACAGACGAATATTTTGATGTGATGTCATGCATACCATATTTTTTCCTGTAAGTAAATCGTTCCTAAGAAACTATGCTAGTTATATTAAAATCAAGTAAGTATCCAGACAATACTTACAGAGTGCAAGGTAGTGATTCTCCAGCAGCGCATCCTGGTGACCTTGTACCGTTGCTCTAGCGCCGGGGGCGTCAGAGTCAGCAGCGTGAGTTCCTTGGACGCAAGCGACACACGCACGCGGCACGTGCCCTCGGGCGCGCCGTCCGTCACGTTGCTCGTCTCCGTCACCGCCTCCCCTGCCGGCATCCTTCCGTAATGCCGCAAAGATTTCGCTACTTCTATGTACTGCAAGATTTTATTTTGTTCAGTAATGTCCTTCTGAGGACTTGTGCGAGAACATGGGCTTTTATAGGCTGTTTAAATGGTACCCTATAAGTTGCCATTATCATTATGCTTCTCAATCATAAAATATTCATAAGTTGGTATGAGCACACAGGGGGTGTATAGCCACCATTATCGCCCACATTGTAAGTAGGGCACGATTCGCCTCTTCCGAAAGCCAGGAAAAATGGGGTCAGGATAATTTCTGTGAATTACATGGGAACGAACACGACTGACGTGCTCATAAATACTCATACCTCATAGGTGTCACCTTAACAATGATAAAAGTTTTTTTATATGAACAATAATACTTAGCATTAGCAAATACGATAATTTATACTGTACTCTGTAGTTTTTCAATAAATGATTTGAAAATGCATGCCTGTTACAGGATAAGAAAAACACCCATGAAAGGTTGAATTATTGGAACAGATGACTGTAATATTAGTCTGTTTATTGATTCTGTGAAAACCTTGTTGTCATAATGTTGATGAGCTATGATTCATACATTTTGTATGATATCAGATAATAGTGACATAATCTTCACTATTGTAATTGACTAATCTGCAGCTTGTATGAATGCAATAAAATATGATGTGATGCAGAGTATTGTAATATTATGTATGCTAAAATTGATTTTAACTCAATTTCATTCTAGGGAATAATGAACTGGAATAATCAATTTCATTGTTTTTTCATAGCTATAACCATATAAGTTGACCTGCTCTGTATCAAAATAAATATTATAATAATCTAAGTTAAGTAAGTATAATCCCGAAAACGAACACTTTGCTCATTATTTGATAAACCTATGTGCTTATGTATGATTGTAAAACCAAATGCTCTCAATTGACCCAACATTCTTTACAGATAAAGATGTTTATAGTAGCTTCACATTGTAGCATGATTGTGACAGTGTGAACACAGACCATAATCTTTCAAGTACTTACTTATTGCTTACTGATAAACTTGAAGTGTGAAGTGAATTTATGCATAGCATTGTAGACTAAAATAAAAAAAAAACATCTTATGCAGTTAAAACCGTTTACGGTGACATCATTTATAACAACATACCGGTTATATTGACCTTAACATAGGTACTAAATACTTTGTACCTCGAAAACATGACCAGTTGTTACGACCATCGGTTTTTACAGCCAAATATGAGTAGTCCCTTTGATGTCGTTATAACAGGTTCTGATTATATTTCCTTATATTTACATTAATCATTGACTGGTTTAACCTACTGATATACATAATACAAAGAATATAACACAAACAGGGTAAAAAATGGTAAATGCTCAATAGAACAATGCTATACCATCACACAAAGAGACCCCATCTGATTATAAAGCTTAGTAGATACAATAAGAAAAGAAAAGTAAAATATATGCAGCTCACCTACCTCTTTCTTTTGTTTCCTGGCAGCATGTGTGGAAAGCATTTCTTTAGTCTCTGGGTCAGCTGTTAGCCACCCTAAATCCAAGTCTTCTATTGTTTGCAGATATAAAAGGTCTAGAGAAACCCTGTCTGCCAGTAAATTAACATCATAACATGGGTCCCAGTAGCTGTAACAAACAGTGTAGAATATAAAATGTGCACATGAGCACATTTTACAAGGGTAAGAGTATTTGAAAACAATAATTACCTCTTCCTCAATATAATTTTATCCTCTGGTCTAACATACTTTTGTGATATATATGGAGATTCATATTCTTCCAACTTTTTCAGTGCAGGCTGTCCATCTTTCGCACAGCTCCAATTGAAAAGATATAAGGAAAAATACTTGACCAATTCCTTTGGCAGGTTAATATAGGTGCAGGCAATATCTAGTATTGTGGTTGATGAATCAGTTGATGATACTGACAATGGTATTCTATAACCATTCATGAGGGATATCTCTATTTCTACTTCATGCATTTTAACACAATGCGTTTCTTGTTGAGCCGAAAACAGGAATGTTATCAATAGGTCTGACGTAGTAAACAAGGGGTTCTGCCCAACTGAAAAAAAAGGTTACATGGTTTAATGTGCAATATTTTTCCCTAACAACAAATACCCGGCATTATTTTTGTATCCTTTATTGTTGCATTATGTTATTAAAAATATTGTGTAACATACTAATATTAAGTTCATTTCGTTCATATTCATTTCTTCACAAGGCTTTTTTAAAAGAAATCCACTTTTGCCAAAAGCCATTATTTAGATTTGGGACTGTGGGGTTTTTCATTAATAAATAGTTGATTGTGTCATGTAACTTTATGCCATTCTAAAAATAAATAATTACCTAGTTGCATGTATTTTTCCAACAAGATTCTCCTTTCTTCGAGTTGAGAACTTGTGAGGAACAACTTTTTTGGTGGGAACTGTGGTAGTTTAACATAAGGATTCTGTGCCTGTAACTGCTCATGGAGACTAAGCAGTTGTTTGTAGCGAGCAGTGCAATGGAAGACACCATCAATGTGGATGTTATAGCCCTAAAAAAGTCAAGCTTAGTTGAAAAATTAATTACACTTTGTACACAAACAAAACATTACCATTATGCAGCAAAGAAAATAATGATACACAATATCTTACAAATAGAAAACAAATATTTTTATTGATGTTTAACAAACTTTTATGCATTTTGTTATAGTGCTCTACATTAGTTACAACTAGATATAATTAAAACTTTGGACATTTTTACACACTAGATACGCCACAATAGATTATATATCTCGTTTTAGACAAACAATAATTATTTAAAATAAAATTACCGTGTAAGAGATCCCATTGTCATCATGAAATTGTTGCGAATCAGGAATTGAAAAATGCATTTTTATTATTGCAAAGAATGCATAATATTTCTAAACAATTGGCCGATGATAAAATAATGGAGATTATTCAATCATTTATTCCAAATAATGTACAAACTTATTGAAATCGCCCACTTTTAATTTGTTTCTTTTATCCAATACACAGACTTTCCCATTCTACATCAATTAGAGACTGGTAATTTCTGAAATTTGACAACAGCTATCGATACTATTTTAATCGATTCTCGATTGTGTAACGTTTGGAAAATAAAGGACACGCTGACGCTGACCTGAAACTAATTTTCCCAGAATTATTTTATAAGCCAAACGTTTTATCAATTTGTTTATTTTAGCAAAAGGAATCTAAAACTCTTAGACAACCTGTAACCACTTTCTTGATTTTCAAGGACGTCAATTAAATTATTTGATGGACCACGGTCATTTAATCCAATTTGTAACTGGAGAAAAGTTTTTTTTCAGTCAATTTTACTTTTCTCTTTATCTGGTCCCACAACAAATCAACTGTCCACATTTCTAAGCACTGTGATAAACGCTATATCTTGCTAATTTTAATTCTCTCGTAGGAGCCCGCGAAATTCAAATTTTCTTACGTGTTTTGCGGGTCGGTTTTAAGTTGTATGTGGATATAGTTACTTTACTCTTTGATGTGGATTAAAATATATATAATTCGCGATCGTAACAAATATGGCTTTACAGAGTTATGATAATTAATATAATCAATCCAACCCTTTTCATGAAATAGTCATTGATTGGGAATAAATGAGCTTCGAGGGTTGTATTGATGATTTTAATTATTATGATTCTGTACCTACATATCTTTGACTACATATGTACGTGTTAAGGTTTTGAATCGTTTTTTGTTCAACATACAACCTGACACTGACCGGCAAAAAACGCAAGAAAAATTGAATTTCACGGACTACCCTGGCGCTTCCACCTTAGAGCTCACATGATATGAACACATGCTGCGCCGACCCCAAATAAATTTTGGGTTAAGGACAGGAGAATGATGATGATGATGATTTAAACATAGAGTATAGTAATATAGATTTGGATTTAAAGCTCCTGACAACACCACTTGTCAATTGTCATCACAGACCATAATAAATTCTCCGAATATCTAGAGTTCACTGTGTTTTGTTTATTAATACAATTGTAGTCTTTGGTCTTAGTCTAATCCTATGGCTATATTACTATACTCTATGTCCTATGGTCTAATCAATTACTGATTGTCATCTCATCTCGGTCAGCTGTAGTTTTATTTTGATTTGTAATTTTAGCAAATTGTTATTTTAGGAATCTAGAATACATCATTTTAATGAGTGTAATATTCTTTTGGCCGAGGACAACTTTTCTATTGGTGGAATCCAGAACAAAAAGTCGTTCTCGACGTAGTGTATCACAACAAATAAAATGTCGAATCTTTTGCCGGTTATTACAATCCAATGTGATTGGAACGATGTTATAAGGTAATTTGATCGCAAATAGAAATCAATTATGGAACCTTTTACTGGGTTTTTTTTTTTGATAAACGTTTCGAGTAAACTGAGCTTGAAATAATCTTTGATTGTTGACAATGTTTTGAAAATTAGCAGAATCTCATGTATTTCAATAACTGTTAAGTACATAAATTTGTTACAATTTGCATTGAATTATTATGATTTCAAGTATAATGATTTAGGCATTGTTGGAGTTTACTCCTTACGAATCATAATAAATCATAATTCATAAGCATGGTATGAAAAATAAATGGTTAGTAAAATCAACCGTTTTAAGTTAAGTTGTTATGCTTTCCCCTGCGCAACATACATATGCACCTCAGAGAGCTCCTCAGTGACAAGTACATATACCCTCTCTCTTTTTCTAAATATGTGGAAAGCGTGGTGGGGCCATATCCTAGCAGTATGGCACTAGCTTATCAGTTTGGCCACTGTTATTATAATTTGACTATAGTATTCAGTATACATGTAAAATATCAATTTGTGGAGTTTTAATGATAGAAAGTTTTATTCAGGAGTAAACTCCAGTCACGCGTTGAAGCTAACATGTACAATTTTTTACAGATTGCCTAAAGGTAGTGCTTGGATATCCTCGAAAAAACTAAATGAAACAAGTGTCCATGACAAGCTGATAACAAATTTAAGTGATGGAAGAGTGAAAATTAATTTCTCTGATAATTATCAGTACATTTCTCATGGGCCATTGAGTTTGGTAGTGAAGCATGTACCCTCTGGCCTGAAAGTTGCATTTGTAGCTCCCACAAAATCTCACAAACTTCACAGTAAAGGAGTTTTATCTGTAGCTGTTGCAGAAAATGCATTGGCTGTGTCGTCTTGTGAAGAAGATAAACTGTTGGTTTGGGACAGCAGGACAAGTAAGTACCCAATTGTTTATTTTACAACCTTGCAAGCTAAATGAGGTTTTTCATGGATACCAATATGTGATTTATTTTAAGTCAAAAGTTCAGATGATTCAGATGTTTCCAACATCTGAATCATAATCTATTTTTTTTTCAAGTTTCTTCTATATTCATGAATCTTTCTCAGATTTTCAGTTTCCATTCTGTGTTCCCATATCAAAGTCTCTGGTTAGTGTCCTATAAACTCTCCACAAGGTTTGTCTGAGTTTTCCATGGGAAGTATAAGCTTTTGGAAATTTCTTTAAAACTATGTTTCATTATTTTTCAGGTGAACTTAGCCTGGAACTGAAAGGGCATGGTGGTCCAGTATACAGGTGCAGATTCTTTCCATCAGGCATTGTGGTCTTGTCTGCCGGAGCTGACGGTTCCTGTAGAATATGGTCTGCCGAGTCTGGAATAAATCCTGTCATTCTAAAGGGGCACACTATGGCCATAAGTGATATATGTATAATTGAAAAAGGAAGAAATGTTGTTTCTGTTAGCAAGTAAGGCATAGTTATTCATTTTTTGTTATGTTCCAGTGTTGATAAAGTGTAGCTTTTTTTTTCATCATTATCCCCTATGCCTATCCAAAATTATGTGGTGTTGGCGCAGTGTGTCTTCTTTATACATTTCTATAAGCCTTCATTTCAGTGTTCATCCTGGTTCTAGCTAAATCATTACTCAAATGAATTTCAAAAATTCAACTTATTAGCATTGATTTTAAATGCCTTGTTCTTGCTTCACAGGGATGGTTCAGCAAAACTATGGGATGTTGGTGAATCAAGGTGTCTGGACAACATTATTGAAGGGCATGGGCAGATCAACTGCTGTGCCATCGCAACAACTAGTGAGGAAATTGAAGTTGAAAATGAGAGAGAGGTGTTAAAATTTTTGTTGCAATGCCTAATAGTAGATTGTGATACAAGTGGGGAAACTTCGTTATTACAGCCGAGGTGAAATTCACATCTGCCCACGGTGGTGGCGCGCCACCTGACTTTAGAATTTATCTATTTATTATTTATTTTTGTGTTGCACTACGATTAGATTCAACATGCACACACACACACACACACATTCACACTTGTGGTTTTTTATATATCTGTAGTGCGAAAATAAAAAAAAACCACAGACACCGTGGGCAGGTGTTTTTTATTTTTGTTTAATTTTTTTCAATACTTAAACAAAAGTCCAAATTGGTTTAATTCCTATAGTCGGTGGTGATTGTTTTTTTTTATTAATCTCGGCAAAGAGATATGCGCCTTTACGGCGTAAATATTTTATTTGAATATTTAAATTGTGTTTAATAAAAGAAAATCATAAGTACTCGTATAAAACATGATTATTAAAAAAAAAAACTTTACGAATTCAAAAATATTGTTTTTTTTTCGCATTAGGCTGTTTATAGGCTTCATATCTTTGTTTCTCCTTCAACCTGCGAAAGCAAAGCGCGGAAAAAAAACAAATTAAATCATAGTTTCCTAATAATTCATGAAAAAACTCGTTCTATTGTTTTATTTCTTCGAAAGTATATTAAAAAACGTCGTTTGATACACGTGGGCATTTGTAACTGCAGTTCTCGGCTCCATAACAAGGTTTCCCCACTTGAAATCAAAATGTACTATGTATTAATGGAATTTTTCAGTCAGTAGTATAAGCATAGGCAGTCAACCTATATCCCGATCTTGCTGTCTAATATTTTTATCATGATGTGGGTTATTCTGCATTTTATGAATGGAGGTTAATTTACGATGCAGTTTTTAGTAATCCTAACTTAATTTCCGATGGCGCTCACAGTAGTTTTTACGATCGCACGTAATGTAACACTGCTCAATTTACGAGGGGGGCTTAGAGGACTTGCTCACATACGTCCCTTCATAGGGTCAGATGGGAGAAGTAGTGTCATTGTCCCCTTTACAACCGGCGTCGCCGTTTATAGGGGAGGATGGCACATATCTAGTTTCATCCACCCCGGATTGTATCTCATTTGGTTTAATTAACAAGTGTAAGAAGTGTTTGCTCAGGGGTTGTATTTGGGCTTTTTCAATAAAGTTCACAACGTTAAACGGTAAACAGTATATAATGTAAACGGTAAAACACAGTGTATGGCACAAACAGGTAAACAATTGAAAGAATAATAACTTTAGCTGAGAGCGTTTCGCGAGCGTGACTCTCGGCACTCACGATTTTGAGTCCACTAGCGGTTGGCTTGGCGCGTCTTGGAGTCGTGGGCGGTGTTGCCAGTTCTAAGATGCGTTTTCACAAAAAAATATTTAAAGGTAGTGCTACATCCTCCCCCTCTGACCCAGACATGCGCCCACGCGTCTGAGTCAGTCAAGATAACGTTTGGGTCTACCGCGCCGGCGCTTTTCGTTGACTGGGACTGGCGCTACGTCGCCTACGAATGGGGTCAACTGAGAGACGTGGTACCTTCCTAACGTTTCACCACTACTAACCCTTTCCAACAAATAAGTAGTTGCGCTTAAGGGCTCCTTAACACGGTATGGGCCATCTCTCCTCGGTATGAACTTTGGCGTTTGCCCGTGTGTCGTGTCGTTACTCCCTTGGGTCTTCAAAAGCACCAGATCACCGATCGAGTAATCAGGCGCAGGGCTACGCCCCTCGTCGGCGTAGCGCTTCTGATTCGCTTGTACCTTTTCATGCACATCTCTAGCTTTAAATAGAACGGTTGACATCCTCTGAAGGTAAGGGGTAAGGCTCGTCACGACGTTGTCGCTCTCTACAATGGTGCGCATATCAGCGATGACGTCGGCCGGTGCACGCATCTCTCGTCCGAACGTCAGGTAAGCCGGTGAGAATCCAGTGCTGCTGGTCACTGCAGAGTTCATCGCGAAGCGTATCGCGGATAAGTGGGTGTCCCAGGTGTTGTGATCCTTCCCTACCAGAATAGCAAGTTGCGGTTTGAGATCGCGGTTCTTTCTTTCCACCGGGTTCGCTTGAGGATGGTATACTGGTGTGAGCGACTGAGTAATGCCAAACGAATGGCAAGCTTGCTGCATTACTTCGCTTATGAACTGTACACCATTGTCACTCAAGACCCGTCTAGGTACACCATATCTCAGGAAAACCTCTGAGATCAGGATCTTGGAACAGTTCAAGCTTGTAGCATCCTGTAGGGCAAATAGCTCTACCCATCGTGAGCAGGTGTCTTCTACGATAAGAATCCACTTGTTCTTATCAGCGGTCTCCGGTAACGGACCGAAAAGGTCCACGGCAATCACTTCGAAACGGCGATTAGTTGCGGGAGTCTGCAGTAGTCCGGCCGGTTTCCTATTATCGGCTTTGTATCTCTGACAGTCTACACACTTTTTCAAGTATCCAACGATGTATTGCCGCATACCAGGCCAGTAATACTTCGACTTCATTCGATCCAGTGTGCGCTCTACTCCGCAATGTCCAGCCGTCGGTGCGTCGTGATATTCTGCCATGACTTTATCGCGTTCGTGCTCCGGTATAACAAGACATCCCGTCTCTTCTTCACATTCGTCAGGTCCGTATCTATATAGAACACCGTCTGACATGGTAAAGCCGCGGTCAGACCAACTTCTCCCCCTAAACGGATCGTCGGCTGATTCAAGGTCTTCGATGATCTTTCGCACGTCAGGGTCCTTTAGCTGATTCTCACGAACGTCTTTTGGGCTTCTCGATGGGAAATCCACCTCGGCGTAGCGAATATCGCTATCCGTTTCCTCAGCACAAGGTGGTCGCGAGAGAGTATCAGCGACGACGTTTGACTTGCCGGGTGTATACTCTATACGGAGGTTGTACTCCTGGAGGGTAAGGGCCCACCTTGCCAAACGACCACTTGGTGATTTGACAGTCATGAGCCATCGCAAAGGTTGGTGGTCACTCTTTATCACAACCTCTGATCCTTCGATGTATGCGCGGAACTTTGTAACCGCCCACACAACTGCTAGCGCCTCTCTTTCCGTTGTGTTATAGTTCTTTTCAGCACTATTCAACAAACGGCTGGCGTATTCCACTGGTCTTTCCTCGGGCTCCTCCCCCTGCATCAGTACAGCTCCGAGGCCATATCCGCTGCTGTCGGTCCTCAACGAAAACGGCATCGATTCGTCGGCCTGACGCAGAATTGGAGCGGAGATTAACTTTCTCTTGATGCAATCGAAGGCATCTTGTTGCTTCGAGGTCCAGGTCCATTTGCTATCCTTTTTGAGGAGATCCGTCAGAGGTTTAGCAACATCGGCGTAATTGGGAATAAAGCGCCGGAACCAACTTGACGTCTGCAAAAATGTCTTCACGTGTTTCGCGTTCTCAGGAGGGGACATGTTAGCGATAGCTGCTGTCTTATCAGGGTCTGCCTTCACCCCGCCTGGCACGATAACGTGGCCCAAAAACTTAACAGATTCGCGAGCAAAGCAACTTTTTTCACGGTTCACTCGTAGGTTGTACATCTCTAGCCGGTTGAAGATAGCATTCAGGTCTTCCAGGTGCTTGGGAAACGACTCGGACAGGACGATGACGTCATCTAAATACGTTAGCATGCAAACATCGGCCAATTCCTTGCCAGATCTAAATCGGTCCATAAGCCGCTGGAAAGTCGCTCCTGAATTCCTCAAACCCATTGGCATCCTTTTGAACCTAAAACAACCGAGCGGGCTTACGAACGCAGTCTTATCGCGGTCGTCCGGTTCCACAGCGATTTGAAAGTAACCTGATCGCAGGTCGCAGGTTGTCATAAAACTGGTGTTCTTAGCTGCGTGGAGAACATCTTCGATGCGCGGAAGTGGGTAGCGATCAGGCTCAGTTACAGCATTCAGCTTCCTGTAATCTACACAAAGCCGAACCCCTCCATCTTTCTTCGTCACGAGGACCACGTTGGCGGCCCAAGGAGACTCGCATTCTTCTATTACATCAGTATCTAGCAACTTCTGCAACTCCTGTTCCAGCAGAGCTCTCTTACCAGGAGACATCCGGTAAGGTGGTGAGGCGATGGGTTCCTGATGTGGGTCAATCTTCAACCGGTGCGTGGCGTATTCTGTTGGTGGCCCACCCCTTTCAAAGCGGTCGGACCTCTTCAACAGAAACGCATTCAGTTGTATCCTTTGATCAGCTGTCAACTTGGTGCCTTCATCATCCCGCAGCACAAGGTTCGAAGCTTCCACCTTCATCAGCTCCATTTGGCCGCCGGTAGATAAGTCGAAACTAGTAATGAAAGGATGCCAGTATCCCGGGTTGTTGTTAAAACACCAGCTGCTCTGAGGTAAATCTAACATGATCCCCGCTTTCAGAATAAAGTCCCTGCCTAATAATGTACGGGTTTGCGCGTCTGGTAATACAATGAACATAGTAGATACGACGCGTCCCTGTAATATTACGTCAGTGGTGCACTCGAGCACAGTACCTACTTGCTGCGATCCGTCAGCAAGCCCTATGGTGCGTGAATTTTCCTTAAAAACAACGCCGGCTTTCAAAAGTAAATTGTAAAGCATGGGGCCCGCAATAGAATGAGTAGCCCCAGTGTCCAAGATAGCAACTCCCTTGCGATTCACGACCTGAATTTCCACCAGTGGTCGCGGATCGGCACCGTCGGCTACCCGAGCGCTACAAAAATCCGACTTTTTTGAAGACGTCGCATCTTTGCAGTTACTGCATTTCGAACGTACCACTCCCAGCTGACCACATCCGTAACAACGCAACTCGGGACTTTTGCTCGATTTATCAAGAGGGTCGATGACCTTGCCCTCCTTCGCTTTGTTACGGCAATTTTCAACGGAATGACCGAAAAACCGGCAATAAGTACATTTCGGTCTAGCGCGCTTTTTCCCATCGCTATCGTTATTTTTTTTAACGGATTCGGACTTAACGATGTTTACGTTGTTATCAGGGATAGGGATAGAAGCACTTACCTCCGCCAACGACTCCTCGACAAACCTGGCCTTCGCTAATAGCTGTTCCAAATCGTTCACCTCGTCGCGAGACACTCGCTTCCTTATCCTACGGTGTAACAATCCGTAAACAATGTCTATTACCATCACTTCCGGCACGACATATGGCAATTTAGAGATTAAAGCGCGCACTTTACAAATGAATACGTCGGCCCGTTCACTATCTTGTTCTGTACGAAAAATGTCGCGAAACAATTTGTAACCCGGTCGCGGCACTCCGTACATGCCTCGAAGACGTTGCAGCGCGCCGGACCACGACGTTATCGACGACTTCACTCCCTGCCACCAGATGGCGGCCTCGTCGACTAACAGCATAGGCAGTCCCCGCAGCGCGTGCTCGTCGCTGATGTTGGTGCAGTCGCGGTACACTTCAATAGCGTCGATGAATGCTTCGAGCTCCTCCGCGTTCTTTGAAGATCCGTCAAAGCGCGCCGTGCACTTTGCGAAATTGCCCGCGCGCCGCGTGGTATTATCACGCGCGTCAGGTAACCGTGGAGGTGAAGTGCATGGTTCATGATCTCTGTTCGTCAATACGCTTTCTATTAAAATGCGATTTGCTTCCGCTTGGCTTCTCGTGATGTTGCACACAAGGGTCTGAAGCATCTCTTCAGACATGATGATATTCGGTGATGATGGTACACGTACCACCGACCTGTTCACTTCCGCGTCCGTGTCAGATTCCGATCCAGCATCTCTTCCTGTTGGTTTTCTGGGTTGCTTCGGCGGCATAGTAACAGGGCACTAGCTCGTCTGTTTCTCGCTCGAACAACCAGATCAACACGGGTGATGGTTATATGGACGGTACGAGAGTAACGAAATACGTATTCGTTAATTCTCGTTGCACAACTCGAACCGTTGAGCTTGGGTATTATTCGCGCCAAAACACTGTGCGCGGCGTAGGTACTTTCCCGCGCGTCGCGCGTCGGTTACAATGTTGGCGGGAAGAATGGACTCGCCCAAAGTTTTGCAGTTTGTTCTTGCACTGTTTGGAGATTTATCACTATCGGAAAGGATTCACAGTTTGTGTTAGCACGATAGTAATAAGCACTTTTAGTCACTGTTATAGTTTTTACGAATTTTCACTGAGTTAACGTTGGCCACGAGTTGGGCGTCACTGTAAGAAGTGTTTGCTCAGGGGTTGTATTTGGGCTTTTTCAATAAAGTTCACAACGTTAAACGGTAAACAGTATATAATGTAAACGGTAAAACACAGTGTATGGCACAAACAGGTAAACAATTGAAAGAATAATAACTTTAGCTGAGAGCGTTTCGCGAGCGTGACTTTCGGCACTCACGATTTTGAGTCCACTAGCGGTTGGCTTGGCGCGTCTTGGAGTCGTGGGCGGTGTTGCCAGTTCTAAGATGCGTTTTCACAAAAAAATATTTAAAGGTAGTGCTACACAAGTTAAAAGAACGAATTAAGAAGTCATTTTTCATACAAAATGGTCTTTATTACAGTGAATTGTGCTATAAATTTTCAGGTTGGCACTCATAACAAGCTGATAGTAGTTGGGTGTGAGAGTGGGCTGGTAGTCTGTGCTCACGTGGCCAAGAGAGCACATCTATACACCAAGCAGCTGGACTCTGCATGTAACGCCATCATCGTTTTGGACCAGGCAGTCATTGTAGGCTGTAGCAATGGAAAGGTTAGTTATATTTAGCCTATTGGATTTATACTATGAGATCGGACATTTTCGTGATGTTTATGTGACTCACAAAGCTCTTATATTGTGAAGCGATCCGTCTTGTCGTTATTACGCTATTATTTAAAAAGCAACCAAAGTCAATCCGAATAATTTAGCTATTTTAGCTTAATCGTCATAGGAAAATAATTTCCAGGCAAATAGTATTTTGCTTCCCTTTGTATGTATAAGAATGTTCAAAAACTACATTATTTTACAGATCACAAAATTAGATCTCCAGAATGGCTCGGTACTAAAAGAATGGCATGAATCTGCCAACCCTGTACTCAGTATGGCAGCTTTGACGAATCACATGTTCGTTGTCGGCCGGCAAGACGGTACTTGTACAGTTCTGTCGCTGGATGAAGGAAGCTCTAAGCTTCGAGTACAGTTAACCGGTTCAGATTGCGACGGCATCAGAGACCTGTCGTTTAATGGCAAGTGGGTATTCGCCGGCTGTCGAGATTCTAACGTGCGTAAATATGATTTTAATCAAATTAATGTCCACTTTAAGTGAACGCAACATGCAACCCTTTGTAATAAGAATATTTAAGTATAAGATTTAATATACCTGTCTCTTTGGAACTTATTGTTTTAGTTTTAATCATATCCATTCCATTATGCTAGTATACTATATTACACATAGTATTAGCTATTTATGGAATGAGAGTGAATGAGAGAATGGAGTTTCTTGCCCATTCTTCTCCATAGAGATCTACGCTTTCGAATGGGCAACTACAGTACTTTCACAAGTTATTATGCCCTGTGACTGGGACTGTAGCTTAGTTTATTTTTTTGTGTTTTGACATTCAAAAGTGCCTGTAATGGTCTAATTGAAATAAATGCTTTGAGTTTGAGTTTGAGTTTGAATGTAAGCATTATCATATTTATACTAAGTACTGCAACCCAGGTGTTCTTTATTCAAATGGTTAGTGTTAACGCAAGTGCACATTGCTTGGTATTCAGCTGCCACTATCTGAAAAAAGAGATAATAATGTTTTAGCCAAAATAATATGTACTTAGAACTTAAAAAAAAAGTAAATAACACTTAAACAAAAAATAACATCTGCTATATCTACCATTCTATGTAACTTCACACAAAAATCATCGAAGTTGAGCATCTTTTCAAGAATGGTTCTATTTAAAATCGATATCGGTTTTGTGGACGAAAACTAAAAAACAAAAAATGTGTTAAGGGTGGAAGGGTCACCGACGCACAAATGGATAACACGTATTCAGTACACCATTCTGTACCGGCCATATAGAATTATTTAATCGGTAATTTAAAAAAAACAGCTGTTTCCTGTAAAAGTGCAATACTTACACAGTCAAAATGTACGGAACTACTGTTTTTTTTTTAAAGTAACGATGAAAATTTTCTTTCGTATTGTGCTGCTCACCTCAATATTATCATATTTCCTTTTCAAATTTTGAAAACATGTATTCGTACGTTGGTACAATTTTGTCCAAAGAAGCGCATCTTTACGGACATTTCTCTTGAGCCTATTCCAATTAATTGCCGCTTTTTGAGCCAAACCCGGACAAGCCGATTCTGGAATTATGTAAGTATGATACGCTGGTACTAATCGCTGCTTCTGCTTTTTTATTTTTCGTGTGGTAGGTGCCAAACCTGGTGTCAGAGTTTCTATGCCGCTAATGAGCTTAATTACATTCCGTCGAGAAACATCTCTCAGTCATGCTGGTTTCGATGGTTTCCTTCACCGAAGAAAGTGATAATTATACAATACGCACTTGAATTCGAAAAATCATAGTTGCGTGTCTTGGGTTCGAACTCGAGACCTATGACTTCGATCTTCGATCGTTGCTAAAGCATAATTATTAATAGCATCCAAGTAAATATTACCTTTGTGTTTCAATAAAATAAGACTTTCTTTGCACGTGGCATTTATCCAACTACTCCACATTTCTAAATTAATAAAAGCATCTTGTAAGTTCGTGCACCATTTGCGTAGTTCGCTTTCTTTCACCTGAGTGGGCTTTACTGAAAACAAACTCAAACCATTGCTATACTACGCGTTATGTGCTCGCATTCATGTACAACACAAAAAAATGCAGTTGCATGAACAAGTTTTATAACAGAACACATACCTTCTCACTCATACCCACATAATTATTGAAAGTTGATTCGTAGAAGATGTGCTTAGTATAGGTATCTACTGAAACTTTATACATCTTATATTATCTACTAACTAACTTCTTCTTCGGGTCTACTTCTATTTGTTATTCTATTTGGGAGGTCAGATAATGCCTCCAGTCTTAAAATATTTTATTTGGAAAAGCGCTAAGAACAAAATACCATACGACGTACATACTTTGAATTGGTATAGAATCGTCACTGGGTTCACTACGGCCCTGGCCCCACGTACTCGCAGTGACCCACGAAGGTGCTGTCTTGGGGTGGACCTCTATTAAATGTTATACATATTTTATTAGTTATGGTTTAAGAGTTTTGATATTCTGTATAAGCAGAAAAGGTGGTCGCTGTAATCATCGTGTTTCCGAATTAGATCCCATAATTGAGCTCGTTGAGCTTGTATTTACGAAGATAGAAGATTTTATTCCCCCATTCTATCATCGGACGAGCAAAGATACGGCCCTTCAAAGTACGAGTGAATCGGATCGGTCGCATCATCGCTTCACTACAGGCGAGTTGCATACAAACCTTTTTAGTGTAAAAAAGTATGATTCCCGAAGCGAATAATTTTTTTGGAGACCTGTACCTACTCTATTTCAAACGCAGATTGTTTGCAATACAGTGCTGGTTTATGAACATGACATAGTGCAGAGTTAAGTAATTTGCTCGGCGTCTGCACAAATGATGACATTTGTGTAGAATAGTTTACCACCCGCAGTTTTCAATCCCAAGCGCCTCAAAAATGCGCGAAAGCGTGAGTTTAATAAATAAAATATTATCCTTTTACCTTCTAGCTGCTGTATGTGACCCCGGTCACAAAGCATTTTTTTATTACAACAGGCGAAATGGAATACTCACTCCAGCCATAATCCACTGAGACTGTTGCACTTTTTTGTCTAGGTTGTTTATCATCCTCTGTCCAATCAGTTGAACTCTCTGTTCGTTTGAACTCACTTTCTCCGCTGTTGGTTTGTTGTTCTAGAAACTTAGTTGTTTTTAGAGCGGTTTTAGTTTTACCAATATCGTTTTCTTTTTGAATTTTTGAATCGGATTTTGTTAAACTTGGCTCCAAGGTACTAGTTTCTATGGATACTTTTATTAGTGGTTCATTTGATTGGCTTGATGTATCATGTTTTTCATTAGTAAGCTTACTGTCTATTTTTTTCATAATATCATTTGCTTGTAATATCGCATCATCCGTAGCTATGTCGGCCATACTATCTTCTTGTTGTTCCGGTGACGTCATTAGTTTCTCATCATGTTCAGTGATGTTTCCAAGAGATAAAACTGATTTGCTTACAATTTCGCTGACTTTGACAACTAGTTTGTCACTTAAATCATCTGGCCAGGACTCGTCTGCATCACCTGCGTTTATAGTCAGATCAGAATAAAACCAACGAAAAAGCACATCGAATGGGGTGAGCCTTTAAAATAAATCCTAACTAATATTTTAATAAGAAAGTAAGTTTGTTTGTTTGTTATCTTTTCACGACTAAACGACTTATCTAACGGATCGTTATGGTAAGGAGATAGATTATATCCTGGGGAAGCACATTCACTATATTTTTTCTCACACATATCTACTACTTTCACTTTTTTTTTTGTTTTGCATGAGCGCCAGGAAACATGGCCTTCGGTATATTTTCTTTAGGTTTTTGCAACAATAAGTCTATTACAAGTCTCCTAATAATATCGATGTGCCTTCGCAGTGCTTATTAGAATTAGGTATACATAGGTTGAAGAGATGTTTTATATTAGTACCTTTTTCATAGAGCGGCCTTTTAAATGATAATAATAACAGTGACGTCACTGCCACTGACTAAATTCATAGCATAAGCACAATTGGCGTAAAATATTCCCACTGCTGGGACATTTTAGACCCATGCTTTCTCATAGAGGACTAGGAGAGAATGGGCTGTAAATCCACCACGCGGGCCCAAGCCGCATGGTAGATATGCCGGTTTCCTCACGGTGAAGGAAATATATATATTATATAATAAATAAATAATTTTATTATATGTATATAATAATAATAATATCTTCAATGTACAGACATCGGCCTGTACATTGAAGATATTGAAAAAAATATCTAAGGGAGGTGTTTATTAGAGAAACAGAAGCCAAAACAACAGTTTTTAGAATTTTTGTCTGTGTCTTCCTGTCTGTATGTGTGTACGCGCATCACGCAAAAACTACTGCATGGATTTGAACGCAGTTTTCACCGCTCTACTGCTAGATGCCTAACTTAAAATATAGGCTACATTTTACCACAGAAATGTTTTTTTTTGTTTCTAAGTACCACACTTACGAAGTCGCGGGCAAAGGCTAGTTCATAATATTTTTGTTAACTTACTAAGTAGGTCTTCATTGGGTTCAGCAAACATGATATTTGGCTTATTCGTTTGGAAATTCCATCGAGGTTTATGTACTTCGGATTCCGGTTCCGATTTCTCTGTAGTGCTTAAATAGAAGAGTCGGGATTTAATTTAATTTGTCCAGCTTTGTGTGTGTATCCCGATCCAAGTTATGAAGTTAAGTAGGTATACATACGGGTACGCCTAAATGCCAAAAATCTTAATTAGAAAAGGAAACTTTGAATATACTCTAGTAGAGTAGTAGTAGTAGTGTAGTGGTAGTAGTAGTTGCCGGCAGACATCGAAAGATTTTTACTCGAAACAAGAAAAGGGTCTTCAGCTGCGTTCCACTGTGGTTCCCAGCCCATACTGGTGGAGAATCGCAGTGGCTTTAGGTGATTTTTGTCGCACTAGGAAACCATAGAGCGTTCCAGAGATTTCTTCGAGCATCGAACTAACGAAATTGCAACATAGAGGCGTGCTCCGTATACGAAAGTATGAAATCTAAAGCCTTTACTTAAGTTTTTTACTTTTTACACTCTGCATGAACTTACCCCGTGTATTCAGCGGCGCGCCTATATGAACAAAAGAGCTTAAGGTGGAAACGCCAGGTAGCCCGCGAAATTCAAATTTTCTTACGTTTTTTGCAATTTGCCGGTAATTGTCAGGCTGTACATTGAACAAAATATGATTCGCGGCTGTAATAGGCAGTGATCGGAATAGGTAGAGCTAATGCAACAAATTTGACCCCGACAACTAGGGGTCCAATCTGTATACTTGTGTGTTATCGTTATATTGTCCCTTTCATATTAATCTGTTTTCACATGCAAATCATTCGATTTTACTGGTGTGCTATTGTTTTATAATTTATACTGTGTTCCTCTGGTTAGATTTGTTTGTTTTGTTGTACGATTTATTAACAATAAGTCTACCAAAGGAAAATAAATATTTCATGACCCTGAATGCGGATCTTATGGTGGACATAGTTTTATTTGACGAAACGGCGCAAGCAGGCGAATAGGCAATTGATCTGGTGGTCGTCAAATCGATTGACGTAATTATAATTAAATCTTAATCATCAAAAGCCCACGCGTTTGCCCAGTGTCGCAAAGGAACAAACAAAGTACATAATATTAGGTTGATAAACATATTACCTTCATCCAATCGGGTAAAAATGATTACGGATCCATGCAAAAAAAAAAAATAACCCATGAAATTGTTTACAAAATCTGATTCAAATAAGGAAAGTAATATTTTTATAATAATTTCACGTGGACGAAGGTCGCAAAAGCTAGTAATGTGTAAAATAGGTAAGTACAGTGATATTTTCGGGGATCTCTCGACTAAGGAACCCAACAAGAGATGCTGGGGTCCTCATTTGCTTGCTCACTATGGCCACCTTCACGCCACCCCCTTCGAACTGTCCGCGTCGGGCTACCCCATATCCCCAAATCCGCTTCGTTCGATTTTCGAAGAAAACGTTGAACGATGATGAAAACAATAAAAAAATACAAGGGGTAGCCCTCATATTTTTCAAATTGTTTTCGTTATTCTAACCTGTGATATTTTGCACCTAAGTAGATATATATGTATGTATTATAAACTTAGGTGTAATATACTTAAATGTTTTTTTTTGTATCAATTCAAATCTTCATAATTCGGCATTTGAATATTGGTATGTAGCAACAAACAAAAACACACTACTTAGTTTGATTATAATAACTGCTTTTTTAACTTTAATACTAGAAATTAAAATTGGCTAGTTTACCTGGTGTTAAATTGCTCGGCAGGGTTATCTGGGTTCACTGAAATGTAATTAAACATTTATTGTTTTGTACCTAAATTGACAAATCTCCGAACGAATTCTTCTAAAGTGTAATGATAACAGACTATTGTAGCTTAATTTCCATATGCAAAAACCAAAGGACAATAAAATAACAAAATAAAATTATAGAAACAAAAATAATTTACCCAAGTTTGTATTAGGAAACATTACTGTTTTGCTGTTCTTGTCATCGTCAATATCATCAGTAAATATTTCTAAACGTTCACTCACGTTTGAATGAGTTTCTTCGAGGTTATCGTTAGCATCGTCATTTTCTTTTAAATTTCGCGAAACTTCATCTACTTGATCAATGTTCTGGTCATTTAAATCATGTTCCACTTCTGTCTTGGCTGAGACTTCCTTATTATTCCCGTCATTTATATCGCGTTCCATGTCTGTGTTAGGTGAAACTTCCTCATTATTCCCGTCATTTTTATTGTACTCCATGTCTGCGTTAGGTGAAACTTCCTCATTATTCCCGTCATTTTTATTGTACTCCATGTCTGCGTTAGGTGAAACTTCCTCATTATTCCCGTCATTTTTATTGTACTCCATGTCTTCGTTAGGTGAAAATTCCTCATTATTCCCGTCATTTATATCGCGTTCCATGTCTGCGTTAGGTGAAACTTCCTCATTACTCCCGTCTTTATTGTACTTCATGTCTGCGTTAGGTGAAACTTCCTCATTACTCCCGTCTTTATTGTACTTCATGTCTGCGTTAGGTGGAAATTCCTCATTATTCCCGTCATTTTTATTGTACTCCATGTCTGCGTTAGGTGAAACTTCCTCATTACTCCCGTCTTTATTGTACTTCATGTCTGCGTTAGGTGGAAATTCCTCATTATTCCCGTCATTTTTATTGTACTCCATGTCTGCGTTAGGTGAAACTTCCTGATTATTTCCGTCACTTTTATTGTACTCCATGTCTGCGTTAGGTGAAAATTCCTCATTATTCCCGCCATTTATATCGCGTTCCATGTTCGCGTTAGGTGAAATTTCCTTATTATTCCCGTCGTTTTTATTGTACTCCATGTCTGCGTTAGGTGAAACTTCCTCATTACTCCCGTCTTTATTGTACTTCATGTCTGGGTTAGGTGAAAATCCCTCATTATTCCCGTCATTTTTATTGTACTCCATGTCTGCGTTACGTGAAACTTCCTGATTATTCCCGTCATTTTTATTGTACTCCATGTCCGCGTTAGGTGGAACTCCCTCATTATTCCCGTCATTTTTATCGCGTGCCATGTCCGCGATAGGTGAAACTTTCTCATTATTCCCGTCATTTATATCGAGCTCCATTTCTGGCTTTAATGATATATCCTCATTTTCCATGTTATACTCCGAACCATTACTTCCACCATCCTCTGATTCTTTGGCAATATTATTTATTATATCAATAATTTCGTTTCGGAAATGTTCTGATTCCGTAAAACTTTTGAAACTTTCCGTAACAGCATCTTCAGTTTCTGCACCACTATCACTTTGCATGGATTCTTCTGAATTTAATATTTCTTTTTTATCCGAAGACTCGAGCCGATTTTCTGATTCTTCTTCCAGTAGATCTTGACTCTTGGCTTGGCTTCCACTAGAGCCAGAACGACGGAAGTCTGAGTCATAGTGCAGTTGTGGCGGGTCGCAGATATTCTGTAGGTAATATCAAATTCATATAAAATAGGTAGCTATTTATCTTTTTTATTATTTTAATCTCCATCTACGACGTGTCCATGTCTCAAATCCGTCGGATCTTTCAAAATTTAATAAGCATTAGATGTCTTCCTCCACTCTCCCTCGCTATCAAAAAAAAAATGTAAGGGTTTTCTTAAAAAAAAATAAAAAAATGTAAACGTTCATAGGTTTTCACTTACCATCATAACATTATATACTACGTCATCAATAAAGTCCAATACCGGGCCTTCTTCCTCCTCTAAATCTGTAGAAATTTAAATGATGGTTCAATTTTAAATCTACAGTGGCCCTACCACGACGTCTTAATGTAGGAATGTTTTAGTTCTATTCCAGCGTGGGAAAAAACCGACCTATACATGATGTCTAGCGCCATCTCTTTCCTACACTGGAATAGAACTAAAACATTCCTGCATTAAGACGTGATGGTAGGGCCACAGATCTTATTTCACTCAACATTAAAAGTGCATATTTATTAATATTTTCAAATCAAATAAATAAAATTGTAATTTAAAAATAATAATTTATCATTAGTAAAATTCTTAAGTAAATAAAAATAATAATAAAAACCTTTGGATTTATTATTTTCTTGCTCTTTAATTGTGTCAATAATAGCAATGAACTGCTCAGAAAATTCTAGCATTGTTTCTATTTGAGCTTCTTCTTGAGCTTTAATTTCGTTTTTGACTAAAAATAAAGAAAAAAAGGTATAATAAAAAAAAAACATTAAAAATATAATTATTTTGGTACACTAGGCATGACTATGCCGTCACACATCACAATCACATTAAAATTCTTAAAATGATCAGACACTGTTAATCTGTTCTGCTAAAGTGGCCATTTTAGACCCCCTGGACTCGGTAACTACAAGTGTCAGGTATGCGTGAGCGGATCTCTTCATCTCGTACTGGTTACTAAAATCGTTACATAGTTATCAAATAATTACCTCTCAATTCTTCTTCAAGTAGCCTGTCAGATACATCTGCGAGAATACCTGTTATCCAAACCGTAATCTGTAAATTGAATTGTATAGAATTGGTTAATTTAAAATAAATTTTAATATTTCAAAATCTTTGATACGACTTCAATGTGGTACCTACACATACATTTTTAATATGTCTCGGCAGGCTAGCGCTCATCGAAGTATCCTATTCATCATCTGCCTATCCTTTTTCCAACTGTTTCCATTCTTACCAGATGCAGGTGTTGCATACCCGTAATTTACATTGGACCACAAATGACACCTGTGACTAACGGCTTTACGTGCTTTCCAAGACACGGAGGGGTCTCAGTATTAAGATGATCTTATCTACCAGTGCCGATGTTAGAACTTAGCCACGAGCCATTAAATATTCTATTAATTTAACAAAAACCTATCCTATATACATATATAAAAAGATGTCTTTCAGATTATGACTGGATGCGGAAGGCGGAGGAGGTGTTGTGGCGCTGCTTGGGAGAGGCGGATGCCGTATGTCGCGGTGGACTGTGCTAGGATGAGTTGATTGGTCGAACTATACTCACTGCATTCGATACGTCTGTATGAATCGCTTTATACCGCTGATCCTTACTAAAGAGGCACTGGGATTTATACATTATTTTCGCAATGTCACTGGATATTATATTCGATAACTTTTGCAAACTAAAAGAGACGAAAAATGAAAAAGTAATAAGTACTCATTTTAACATCTCTAGCAAATGTACCTATTTACTTGTTACTAGAGGCCGGATTATATATGTATATATTCATAAAAATTTTCGAGATATGCAACAGAAACTTCAAATAAGTAAGTACCTATGTACTACAAAATAATGTTTTTTTTTTACATTTTTGAGGAATATTCTATTTTTTTCTTGAAGGGATTAAGGTTTCAGCACTTACTTCGAGTTTAAATCTAAGTTTAACCGCATGGATAATCTCTTAGCAACTCTATGTGCGAATATTATACATAAAATCCTTGTGTCCATGCGATTGAGTTTCTGGGTTCCATTGCTGCATTCATTACGCATACTTGGAAGCCATCTAAAAGAGCATCTGCAGAGAGATATTGGTAACAAGCCATAAAAATGTGTACCAACACTACCTATCTACGTATGGTACTAAGTATGTAAACATTAATATTTTTTGCATCGTTGAACTAAAATGACGTGCTCATATCCGTCCCTAGGCCTCTGTACCTACACAGGGACAGATGGGAAAAGTAGTGCCATCCTCCCCTATTCACGCACCACAAAAAATATTAGTGCCTATACAACAAGCGGTCTGTATTTTGGTAAAAATGTGAGTACGAATATGAGATAATCTGTAAATACAAGTAGAAAGATTTTGCATATAGGCGCTAGATTAGCTGCAAACGGCCATGGGGAGATTAGAAGCCGTAGTGCACTACAAGATTCATAATAAATAATAATGCATCAAAAATAATGCTGACGTTAGACCGTAGTTAAATTAAAATAAGCTAGCAAGGTTGAGGGGAGTGCCATAGTAGGTAGGTAAAGTGTTATAAGGATCTCTTGGCGCACGATTGACAAAAAAGTGCTGTTGATAAATTAAAAGTTTTAGGTACTTACTTTTTTGGTGACACACGTCGTCTACTTTGAAAACAATATATTGCTTCTGGTATACCAGCGATTGGTGTCTGATCCATAACACGCTGTTTCAATCTGTCAACCTGGAACATTAGGATGAGGTTGAAGAGTGTAATTGGCCTCTAAAACATCCTACCTCGTAGCGTGCGCGCGCTGTGCACACTTTAAAAAACAATGCACTGCACTGAGCAGTATTCTACTAAATCGAAAACCCAGCCTTCCAAAAAATAATTAAGTAGGTATTACGTACCATATATACAGGTAATATATCAGATTTATTCCTCCATGTTTCAATACATTGTCGTTTAGTCGGTACAGCCAGTTCGGCTATCCTCATTGGACATCTTTTATCTTTTTTGGTTTTTCTTTTCGGTACAATTTTTATAGTATTATTAGTTCTTGAACCTCTGCTGACCGACAAACAGGTACCTGCAGCAGGGGTTGGTCGTATACAAGCACACCTTGATCCAGGAGTATTAATTGGTCTTGTATTTTTTTTTGAGGCTCCCAAATGTACGTGGTCTCTCCTGCGATAAAAAATTAAATCTATTGATCTAATAGGCTAACCTAAAATAAATTCAAACGGCAATACAGCATATTAAGCAAGTAGGTACCTACTAAATAGACTTAGGTATTTTTGCTCATAATTATATAGTATAAGTTCCCATAGAACCATCATCATTACATTACCTTTGCAATAATTCAAACATGGCAGTTATGAGAAAAAAATAATTGTAGGGACCAACTGACAGAGAATATTGTATATTTTCTGATATCAACAGCGAATTTCTCAAATTTATTTTAAAGTGTGTTTTTATGCACACCAAGACCTAGGTCCTAGAATGAGATTAAGTGCTTGTTTGGTTTGATACTTAAACTACTCAAAGGCTTAACTAAATGTTAAAACGAGGCGGTCACTGCACCTTACACGAGGTTGTTTTACAAAAGATCCAAAAAAATCGATATTCGGGACGAAGTATTCATGCTCCGTATTATCTGGTTTTGGTTTATCTTCACAGAGTTTTTTACCACGCCAGACTACATCAGGAATGGTCACCTCCGCGTTGAGCCAATCCTCAACATAATCGTGTTTTTTATTATACTTCGGATCATCTTCCACTATCGTATTTGTTAATAAAACTTCGCTATCTGGAATATACACAATTATTATTGTAAGTAAATTAAATGTCCGCAATGTGTTCGTATAGGTTTGACCGAACCTTTACATGTTACGTGCACCTAGGTGCAGGGCCTACCTAAACCTAAAAACCTAGTTTTCCCACAATAGGCAAAATCACGTTTCGTTATAAAATACAATGTATTCGATAAGTACCCAATTTTATCGTTGATCCAAAATCATGTCCGTAAGGATTGAGGAGCCACTTTTCGTATCTTAATGCAATTAATAAACTTACTTAGTTGTAATACTAATACTTCAAAAGTTATATGAGCATAAAGGTAGCTCCTCAAACTAAATGTTTGGATTGAGGAGCCACGTCAGAACTAGGAACATCATGGATTAATATTTATCATAATTTGGTATGATTTTTTAGCATTTGAGTAGTTAGTGGAAAAAATCTGAGCTGGGTAGTATTAAAAAAATTACCATACATTATATGTGGCTCCTCAGACCACGACTCGTCATTTTTCAAAGAAGCTGTAGTTCAATTAATACGCAATTTCTTCATCATTTAGTAGTAAGTATATATTGGTAGGACAAGTTTTTAATTAAAATTTAATCAAAAAATTTCAATTGGTAGGAGAGTCAGTTATTAAAAATGAATGAATTGGAAGATATGGCACATTTTAACTGGGTCTCGGTAAATAGATTTGCCTCTAATCTACTATACTCGTGACGAAATTTGGAACAAAAAACATGTTGTTTTGTATAAATTTATACTAATTGTATGTATAATCCTGCCATAAAACAGTAAATATCAACGAAGTTATTAGCTATCACTTAATTTCCTAACAAATAGTTTTGAAGGGTGCCATGAATAAATTATATAATAGTACATTTTAATATAAGTGGGGATACTTTGTTATTGCGGCCGAGGGTGAATTCCCACACGAGCCGCAGGCGCAGGTGTTATAGAGCCGAGAACTGTTAAATGCCCACGTGTATCAAACGACGGTTTTCAATACACTTTCGAAGAAATATAATAATAGAACTAAAAGTATTTTTGTCATGAACTATTAGGAAATTAAATGATTTGCTTTTTTCTTTCCGGGCTTTGCTTTTTTTTAAGTTTAATGGTCTGGTTTTACTAGATACTTTGTCCATAAAAACAAATTTTGCCACAAATTCGAA
Organism: Standfussiana lucernea; assembly: GCA_964057025.1. Lineage (NCBI taxonomy): Eukaryota > Metazoa > Arthropoda > Insecta > Lepidoptera > Noctuidae > Standfussiana > Standfussiana lucernea. The sequence continues at coordinate 13,845,157 of OZ059785.1, forward strand.
CACACTTACTACTAAATGTTTTTGGAGTGGAATGTTTTCGTGACATTTTCTTTTATGCTTTACCTACTATGTTTTCTCTCTGCGTCACCCTAAGGTAGACTGGTAGAAAATGCCCAAGGCATTAAGTCCGCCTTTGTACAGTGTTTTTTATACTTGTGCGTAAAGTTTTAATAAATAAATAATATTATATTGATCAATTACTTTCATGGAAATTCACGCTCTTGTGTATAGATTGAGGAGCCACATTAAAAACTACTGGTCGTTAGCCAATTAGGACGACGCCCAAGAGTCTGATGAAATCTTACTTGTAATCTTCCTATTCCTGGATAGCTGGAAGGCATGTATTTAGTATATCCGCTAAACCTGCTGCCTTCTTTTTTTAGTCAGTGATTCTATAAGCTAAAAGTTAAAGTAGGTACTATGGGCCTTAGTTGCGTGATAATAAAGATATTCACATTCAATAATTTTCTGTACTTACATATTATTTTACATTTTTAAATATTTTTTTTTAAACAAAACCAAACAAAAAATATTACAAAATAATTTTAAAGACTGCCTCTTTGGTCTAGAGATCGCTATCGCGACTGCTGAGCATGAGGTCCTGGGTTCAATTCCCGGGTCGGGCAAATTGTTATTGGGTTATTTCATCAGGAATTTCTCAGTAGCAGCCACGGAGTTTGGATTTGTGCCCGGTTGATTGCAATAGGCTCGCCCCTATTACATGGGACTTAAACATAACTGGCGAAATGTGGGTGTAGGTACTATTAGGTATACCTTTGCCCAACCCTTCGGGCATTACAGACGTGATGTTATGCTATGTTGATGCAAAAATATGGAATAGTAGTCCATCGGCATCAGGAACAAGGTCCAGGCTGGCGGTGGTCAGGGCTCCAGACATGGGCACGGCAGAATTATTTACAGGAGCACCTTCAGTTCCATGAAAATAGCTCGAAATGTTTTCATTTCATCTCGGATATGTTAGATTCAAGGAGTAACTTTGTAGATCTATACATAAAAGCCCATTAATTGAAAAAAAAGGGTTCAAGAGCGAGCGTGGCGATCTGGAAAATTTTACCACCCATCTCGAATTTGATGGTGACGATGAACAGTAGAGGAGGGCACTAATTTTATTGAAACCGCATCAATCAGCAACCTAGACGCCTTATGTTTTTATTCACACGGAACGTCAGACAACATAATAATAAAAAAAAAAGATGTATTTTCTTTTCCGACAGGGGGGTGCAAGTGTACCCCTTGCACCCTGATGATCCTTCACATAATGCCTACCGTGTCCAGAAGTAGGTACCGCTTTCTGAATCAAGCCCTTGACCCAGCTGCGCAATGAGAGCCTTCTAAGGTGTTGGTCAAGGCTCTGCTATTGGTCCATTAACCGTAACGACTATCGGTACAATGACTGCAGAGTCCACGTTCCCGGTTCCACATGTCCACAACCTGGTGTGCTAAGCCAAGAAACTTGTTTTTTTTTTATCATTCACACCACAATATCAGGCTTATTTGCTATATAATAGTCCTGTCCGTGATGATAGGTCGATCCCAATACAATGTGGCATGATCATTCTCGAGAGCTGGGTCGGGCACATAGTTATCTTGTAGTATGGTACTTAACAATCCTTCCAATCTTCCTCTCCCTCTCCATCCATCAACATTTATATTCATCACTCTTTTAGTCACATGTGTTTCATCCATCCTCATCACATGTTCATACCAAGACAGACAACTAGATACTACATAATAAATATTATTTCTGCTGCTTACCTGAATCCTGAAGTGCACCGTGAAAAGCCATTGGAATTAATTGTGAGATTTGTTTCCTTTTACCTAGGTACTGTTTGGAACTGGTACTGTTTCATTGATTTAGCCGGAAACACTGCATAAAAAATACAAAAGCAAGTTCATATTGTAATCTTATCGCAATATATAAAAACATATATTCACTGACAGACAATTTTGTATGGAACTATTGATATTACTATACTCTATGAACTATTTTCATTATAATTTATGTCACCGTTCTAAAGTGTTTCATTTATGAAGATCTATACAGCCACGAGATTGGTCTAATTACCGCAGATATCTAGTTAGGAGAAGGTAGGTAACCGAGATGGAGATTTAAGAACATTTGCGAAAGCCAAGAGAGAGAGTAGGGCTATCATCTGGCGGCATAATAATACAATATTGGCTTATAACTGGCAAATGTCACCACTAAATTGCTATTAAATTCGATTAGATTTTATGCTTTCTGAAGCCTTTATGCCTAGCCTTTTCCCAACTATGTTGGAGTCGGCTTCTAATCTAACCGGATGCAGCTGAATACCGTTTTAGCGTCTGTGTCCCTTCCAATTTTTTTCAACCTACTTTCACATGTACAGAAGGCCACCCGTTTTTTATTTTTCATATTTTCGTCTCACTATTGTGAAGCGGCTCATAGACGACATGTACTCTCTAAATTTCAAATGTGTGGTGGCCAAAGCCTCTGAGTAAAATGCCTGTGAGATATAGACGGACTGACAGAGACGGACAGTACGAGTTTTTAGCCATTTGGCTACGGAATCCAAATCAGGGGTAGGACAGTTCCATACATTTACAGATTTGGGTTTTTTTCTTTCAAAATGCGACATCTGTTATCCCCATCCTAAACAATTAGTTACTTTAAGTCACTACAGATGGCGAAACCACCGATACAAATATAATTTGTGACTACAAAATTAATAAATTAAATATAATTGAATTACCTAATCATTCTATTTAATAAGTATTATAACTATTTTCAAATATTTGTGTAGATAACAAGCAGCGTAATAATTACAATAACAACAGTCAATTATTGATCTGGCAATGATTGTCAAATTGTCACAAATATGGCGATTACTCCTTGCGCTTGCGCTTGTTTGTAATTTTCGTCCCATGTTTGTGCCTTTCTTCGTGAAATTAATCCGCCGATCGTTCAATTAACCGGATTTTGTTTGACAAAATCACATACCATGGTGAGGATGCAACTAAAACAGCAGCGCAGGCTTATAATAATAAACACAAGATAAATAAATAAATAAGTAAGTAATTTTGTAAAAGAGAAGTTGTTTTTTTTTATGAATCCCCTATGTACCTGTTAAAATTGATGCTTCCTTACTAATTTGCTAGTTTTTAATTTGATAAAGTTTTACTATGATTTTGTTAATAAAGAGAAAACAAAATTAAGTGAAAGTTTATCTACTTGAAAACAAGTAAAATAGTAAGGAAGCCTAAAGTATAGGCACCAATGCATAGGTAGTAACTGTAGCTACTAGCTAGTTATAGCTATATATATCACAAGTTTGTGGATGGCGATAATAGATGGCGCTATTTATCCGATCAATTGACATTAGCGGTCTTCAAAAAAATCTGCGAGGGGGCTCTCTATACCCGTTATATTACTTTACTCTATGATCCAAATAAAGGATACGTTGGGCTACTTTAGCTGTTGGCTTAGAGCGCGCCAATT